>LR738712.1:855675270-855743218 GCA_902687465.1 Secale cereale
AAAATGTGACATGAGGGGGTCTAGGGTTGTGGATCGCCGAGCAGTCGGGGGTCGAGGGGTTGAGAGAGGTTGCCTAGCTAGCTAGTGTCAAAGTATTGAAGAATTCCATGACTTCATCATTTGCCAGAAGTAACTGGGGCATGTTGGTACGAAGTTATGCAAAGTTGTTTTGGAACGGAGTTCCTGATAGGATAATCCGTCTTTTGTTACGAATTATCCTATCCGGGACTCCGTTCCAAAGCCACTTTGGAGAGCTTCGTACCATCATGCTACTGTTACTTTCGCCTAATGATGAAGTATTGGTTTTGTTGAATCCTTTGACACTAGACAAAATGTGACATGAGGGGGTCTAGGGTTTGTGGATCGCCGAGCAGTCGAGGGTCGAAGCTAGTTCTACGTTTTCCATTAATATATCCATCTGTCATGTTTGAATAATAATTGGCATGTTGTAAATATTTGTAGAAACAATGGACGACAACACCCGAGACCTAGCACAAGAAGCGATGTTGATGGACATAATCGCAGACGGACAAAATGCCGTCTTGTCGTTTCTTAACGACACTGATGAGCAGGTCGAAAGAGAGCTGCAGCTGGAAGATCTAGGCTATGATATTGATGGATCCGGTGACCCAATGCACATGGAAGAAGTAGACCGTGAGGACGGCTCCGGTGACCCAATGCCGGTGCAAGAAGGAGACCGTGATGCTGGCTCCGGTGACCGAACCGAGTCCGGCTAGGAGGTATATATGTTAGTTAAGCATGTGCTGACTAGTTAATTGATGCATTCATTAACTCTCGTCTTTGTTCCTTTTTCTAGCCCTCCGGATCGAGAAAATCTTCGGTAAAGAGACGAGGAGCGAAGAAAAAGTTGAGGCCGGATGAAAAGTTTGAGATCTTAGAAATCTCGCGCTCCGGCGAGCCGATTGCACCCATCCGGACAAAGAACGCATTTGTTAATCAGTGCGGGGTTCTGGTTAGGGACAAGATCCCGATCAGCATCCATCAATGGTTAAAGCCGGCTGCAAACGACGCTCAGGTGACTTATGTCACTGATATGCAGAAAGAAGATCTTTGGACTGAGCTGAAGTCAAATTTCGTCCTACCGTGAGAGGATGATCCGGCGAAGCCAGTTAAAGAGGAGTTAATCAAGTCTGCTGCACTTTCGAAGATGGCAGACCAATTCAGGGCATGGAAGAAAAAATTGAATACGTTTGTCAAAGATAAAAAGACTCCAGAATTCGTGGGCATATATGAGAAGATCAAAGATGACTGGCCCGCATTTGTGGCCCATAAGATGTCGGAGACAAACCGGATAAATGCTGCGAAGAAGAAGCATCACCATCGCACGGGGTCAGGTGGCTACCTCAGAGCCCAGCCTAAGTGGGCCAAGGCTGAGAATGATCTGCTTGAGAAAGGGATCGAACCAGAGACAATGCACTGGCCAGACCGTTGCCGGACTTGGTTCTTCGGGGCTGGCGGAACCTTGGACCCCGTATCAGGGTGGTGCATTTGGACGGACAAGCAATTGGAAACACCACTCAGGAAGATGCGGCAGTATATCAAAGCAGCGCATGAAGGGACGTTCTTCCCCGACAGAGAGAACGACGAGCTGACAATGGCCCTCGGGAATCCTGAGCACCCTGGACGGACACGAGGCACGCCAGGCTCCCTTCCGTGGCGTGCTGGGTTTCCGGACGCAGGCGGCTACAAATGCCACGACAGGAGGAAGAAAATGGAGCTGACCGAAATGTAGGCGCTGCGGGCCAGAATACAAGCGATAGAGGAACGGGAAGCAAATCGGGACAAAAGAATTGCCGAAGCTTCCCCCGAAGCTACCCCGCCATCCCAGCGGAGAAGCAGCGTGGCTTCCACCGAGCTGCTTCAGCCAGAGCCTGTCTTGACGGCTACTGCCAGTTATCCCGTGGATGCTATCACGGAGGCACAAAATTGCCACCTTATGGCGCAGTGGATGAATCTGAAGGTCAAGGCGGCTGCTGGCTCTGTTTATCCGTCTGGACCCGGCGACACTTTTCACTGCCGGCCGATTCCAGAAGGATATGCTAGGGTGATGGTGGATGAAATAATGGAGGGATTTGAGGAGCTCCAGCTTGACCACCCTACGGTGAAGGGGAGACTCGGCTGGGTTCTTCACTGAAGACTCCATGCCTATGGCGGAAGGACCTCATCAACATTAACAACTGGACGCCTCCGCCTCCTCCTCCTCCTCCTCCGGCGAGTCAGGGCACTCCGCCTCCTCCACCGCCTCCTCCTCCGGCGAGTGACGATCAGGGCACTCCGGCTCCTTCTTCGGCGCGTGGCGGCACTCCGCCTCCTTCGCCAGTTGCGCCGGCGCGCCCGAGCAGCCAGCCTGCTCGTCCTTCTCCGCCTAGTCAGCAAGGGCGGAAGAGACCTGCCGCCGCTCCGGCTGCTCCTGCTCCGGCGTGTAAGCAAGGAAAAAAGACAGCCGCTTCGTCTGGTCTGGCGACGTCTAGCAGTACAGCTAGAGGCGGGAGGCGATGCAGATTCGGTCCTTCTCTCACGCCTCTAGAGAAGTTACCATATGAGAGGTCCGACGAGGAAAACACGAAGATAGCTCAAGGCGAAGTGAAGGACTTTTTTGAAGGGTTGAAAGCACAGAGACATCCACCTCCGGAGGAGAAGATAGATGCGGTGAAAGCAAAGCGCACTCTTGCTGCCCTGAAGCAACCAGCGAAAAGTAAGCCGCAGGACAACTATGACCGCATGATTCAAAAGTCATATCAAGCAGCGAAGCGGTCGGGAAGTACTAAAAGTGATCAAAGGTTAGCAGAAGGACGAGCTGGGAAACAAATTGCCTAGCTCGGCGAACAAGCAGACCAATCATGCCCCCCGCTCAAGGTGTCTAGCGACATGGTCGCTAATGATCCGAGGATGGTGCCCGGTTATACCAATCTTGCAGATTACGTGTCCGACGATGTACAGTATGATTTCTTGGACGTGCAGATAGAAAGATACGAGTACAAAAAGCCTCTCATCAAAAATGAAAGATCTCTATCAACGAATATGCGAAGATTGCATGATTGGTACTTGAAAATCTCCAGAGAGTCTGGGGGGGAGGGATAGCTTGTATTTGAGAGTTAAACCGGAGCATGACCTCGTTGGAATTGAACTGTTGCCTGTTCCATTTGAGGAGTTCTATCAGTTTTTCAATCAATTGGCCCTCGATAAAGCAACGGTCACCTGCTACTGTCTGTAAGTAGTACTACTTCTGTCATTAAGTCTCTCTATATAGCTAATCTTCATTGCATGTATTTATAATTATCCTCACTATATTATGCAGATTGAAGATCGTCGAATTGAAGAAAAGACAAGTAGGTGATATTGGGTTCGTTAACACATACCTCATAGATGCAACCGAGGTTAAATTGCATCCCGACGATACCGAGACCAACTTGCTACGATCGTTGGTGGTAAATGAAAACAAAGATATAATACTCTTTCCTTACAACTTCAAGTGAGTGTTACTGTCTTGTGCATATTTGGTCTCCCTTATATATCAGTCAAGGTTATAGTGATGTAATTGATGAGTTCATGCATGCGTGCACAACTTCCACTATATTCTCTTAGAGATTAAGCTTGAGAAGGGAGTAGTAACTGTCTTGGACTCTAAACGTAAAGATCCCGAGGAGTATGCGGACATGACTCAAATGCTCGTCAGGTAAGTTAAATCGATCAATATTATCCACCATGCATATATATCAGCAACTTCATTTCTGATATCAACTAATTGTTTTCTTTGTCTAGCAGGGTTTGGAGAAAATTCACCAAAAAAGCTCCGGGACTGCCAAAGAAGCTAGAATTTAGATACCCGAAAGTAAGTACTATATAGTAGCATGTTCCGCGCGCGCATCTCCTATATCTTGATTCAAGCGCTAGTTTCATCAATACCAATTTGGCATTCTTTCTTATCAGTTTGATTGACCTCTATTTCTTGTAAAGTGGTTGTGGCAGGAACCCGGGAATGATTACTGTGGATACTACATTTGCGAGTCCATCCGCCACACGACCTGTGAGCGGGGCTACACTGAAGCACAATTTGAAGTGCGTAAGCAATCAATAATATTCACAAATTTATAGCATCATTTCATGTATTGACCCCCTACTTCAAATTAGATGTTTCGGATGCGGGATGAACTCCTAACACCAGATCGTCTGCGAGCAATTCAAGTGGAATTGGCGGCATTCTTCCTTGAACACGTGATCGCTGAAGACGGAGAATACTATGTGGACCATGCATCCATATGATAGGAGATTATATTTGTAAGAGATAATTATTGTATATATGTACCCGGTAGTGTCGGATAGATATACGAGAACTTGTTGTTCGACCAATCTCTCGGAGAAGGAGAGGTGGTCGATATTACTTCTCTCTGTATGCATATATATATATATATATATATATATATATATATATATATATATATATATATATATATATATATATATATATATATATATATGTTGATTATACGATCTTCTGTTTCCTTCGTTTGCTTTACTAGCTAGCTAGCTAGCTACCGTGTCTAGTCATCTCTATACGTATGTGTAGTACGTAGCGTCGACCAAGCACGGACATAAGAGAGGACACTTCTCTCTATTAATTAGCTAGCTAACACAATATGAAACACCTAAATTAACCCCCCAAAAACCTCCAACCCCCCCTCCGCTTTCAAAAAAAAAACAAAAACCACAGCCACAGAAATGCTGATGCGTGGATGCCTTTTGGTCCCGGTTGGTACCATCAACCGGGACTAAAGCCCCTCCTGCCTGGGCTCGGCGCACAGGCCACGTGGACACCCATCTGCCCCGGTTCTGGATTGAACCGGGACTAAAGGGTCAGAGCATTAGTACCGACCTTCTTGTCCCGGTTCAGGAACCGGGGCTAAAGGCCCAAACGAACCGGGTCTGATGACCCTTTATCTACTAGTGTCCCGGGGTGAAACTTGTCCAACTCAAAAAGACCATGAATTAACTATTACTTCCTCATGAGCTAAAACAGAGGCACAAAATAAAAGATTTCGAACATTTAAGGATAACGCATAAATTCTATACTTTAGGAGGTGGTAGTGGAATACCACAAATAGGAAGGTATGGTGGACTCATATGGAAGGTATTGGTTTAAGGGTATGTATGCACAAGCAGAATTCCGCTTAGTACAGAGTTAGGCTAGCAAAGGTTTTGAGAGAATAGACAATTGATGATGACCAAGATGCAAAGCAATATAAAGCATAAACATCGAAATAAGCATAACACATCAAGTTGTCTTCCTTGTCAGCATAACACTTCAAGCATAATAACATAAAGGTTTTGGCTATGTCGATACTTTAAGAAAATCATGCTTGTTGTTATGACCAAAGCTATGTTTGCCAAAATTAAATAAAGTTTTCACAGCCATACCTGATATAAGGTCAATACTCCTCATAAGAATCATCATATAAGGTCGATTGCGTGAAGAGAATACCGAGTGCAGCAAAGGAACCAATAGACTTCTCATTAATATTCCATCATAGACGACTCCACACTCACGGATACAATCTCTCCACCGAAGGAGTGATAGACCTCAATGCACACACCTATTTCATATAATAACCTCCCTAAACATGATATGACTCTACTTGACTCTAAAAGACAAAAGATAAAGATAAAGATAGCGGGCACTCCCCCAAGCTTGGAACAAGCCAAGGGAATGCCGTTACCCAAGGAGATTTCACTCCTCATTCTTGTTGGCGTTGATCACGTAGTCCTCGGCGAAGCGCTTCCATGGAAGGGGTTCTCCAGTCTCATATGAGAAGTTTGTCTCCTGAATCCTGCATGCAGCACCCATACCCATGCGCATAAACCTTAGTTCATACTCACAGTTCTGGTGATGTAGGTCATAAATTTGCCCTTGGAGCTCTTTAATTCTTTCTTCAGATGCGGTGATGCTTTCCCACATCTCCTTCATCTCCTTTAGGAAGTAGGTCTTCAGCTCGTTGATGATGTCAAAGTTAGCTTCAACACCACGCTCGATCATCTTCTTGTACTTGAAGACTTCTTGCTCCACTTCTTCCAGCCTGGCCTGGATGCTCCCCTCCTTGATAGGTCCCTTCAGATCTTCTTGATGAAGGACACCGTCCTCCATCCGAACAACCTGAGGGTGCTTCTTCACCTCAGCGAGGTAAGGGTTGATGACGGTGATGACGAACTTGTCCTTGGGGGAACTTGGAGAAGCCATGGCACCTAGATTCAGCTGAAAGATTCCCTGGCAGAAACAGATCGAAAAGAAAACACACGAAATCGCAAGATACGTTGCCCGAACAATCCGGGCAAATATATAGCAAAAATTTATGCACAGAAAGGAAGGTAACAGGCTAAAGCGGGGTCGGAGACGGACTCCCGGGTGTCCAGGCGGCCTCCCGGCGCGGACAGGAGGTAGGGCGCGCCAGGGGGGCGCCTGGACCCCCTGGAGCTCGTCTCCGGCTCCACTTAGGCTTAGAATTTTACTAACTTTGCAAAAACTCGTAATATAGAACTTTTATGGCGGTTTGCGATGTTTCCTTACCGTAATACATACCTTTTCTTTATTCTGCTTCTGCTGGCGTCTGAAACAGGGCTGCAACATGTTCTTCGTGAGTTGTTGTGTATATCATATTCACATCAACATTGACAGGATCTCCTGCTATGTAATGCTTAAGTCTTTGCCCATTCACAACTTGAGGTTTGGTGCCTTCAAAATTGTTAATCTTAATTGCACCAGACCGATAGACTTCTTCAATATGAAATGGCCCTTCCCACCTGGAAAGTAGTTGCCCTGGAGAAAACCTGAAACGGGATCTAAACAACAAAACTTTATCACCAACATTAAATTCACGTTTCAGAATCCTCCTATCATGCCAATTCTTTACCTTTTCCTTGAACATTTTAGCGCTCTCGTAAGCTTCACTTCTCCATTCATCTAGAGAAGTCAAGTTCATGAGACGCTTCTCACCAGCTAATTTTGGGTCAGCATTAAGCTCTCTAACAGCCCAGAAAGCTTTGTGCTCTAACTCTAATGGCAAATGGCAAGCCTTGCCATACACCATCTTATAGGGGGACATGCCCATGGGGTTTTTGTAGGCAGTTCTATACGCCCACAAAGCATCTCCTAACTTATTTGACCAGTCCTTTCTTTTTCTGTTTACTATCTTCTGTAAGATCAACTTAATCTCTCTGTTGGTGAGCTCAACTTGCCCACTAGTTTGAGGATGATATGGTGAAGCAATTCTATGATTGACATCGTATTTGGCTAAAGCTTTTCTAAAAGCTCCATGCGTGAAATGTGATCCTCCATCAGTCATGAGATATCTAGGTACACCAAACCTAGGAAAAATTACATCTTTGAGCATTTTCAAAGATGTCTTGTGATCAGCACTTTCAGTGGGGATTGCTTCAACCCACTTGGTCACATAATCTACAGCTACTAAAATGTGACTGTACTTGTGCGAAGAAGGAAAAGGACCCATAAAGTCAAAACCCCAGCAATCAAAAGGTTCAATCACTAGTGAGTAATTCATAGGCATCTCATTCCTTCTACTAATGTTACCAACTCTCTGACATTTATCAGAGGCTAAAACATAATTTCTAGCATCCTTAAAGAGAGTAGGCCAATAAAAACCTGATTGAAGAAGCTTATGTGCAGTCCTCTCACCGGCATGATGTCCTCCATAGGGACTATCATGACACTGTTTGAGAATGTCCTTCTGCTCATGTTCCGGTATGCATCTTCTCACGATCCCGTCGGGGCCTTCTTTGAAAAGATGTGGGTCATCCCAAAAGTAGTGCCTCAAATCATGAAAGAACTTCTTCCTTTGCTGAAATCTTAAACCTGGAGGCAAATACTTTGCAACAATAAAATTAGCATAATCTGCAAACCAAGGATCGGAAAGAGATTGTACTTTTACAACGGCAAGTTGTTCGTCTGGAAAACTGTCGTTGACTGGGATGGGATCATGCGATATATCTTCCATCCTTGAAAGATTATCCGCCACCGGATTGTCTTCTCCTTTCCTATCAACAATCTGCAAATCAAATTCTTGAAGAAGGAGTACCCATCTGATAAGCCTTGGCTTGGCATCCTTCTTTGTCATAAGGTACTTAATGGCAGCATGATCGGTATGAATAATAACTTTGGAATCAACAATATACTGCCTAAACTTATCACAAGCAAATACTACAGCTAAGAATTCCTTCTCAGTAGTAGCATAATTCCTTTGAGCACTATCAAGGGTTTTACTAGCATAATGTATAACATTCAATTTCTTATCATCTCTTTGTCCTAAAACAGCTCCAACAGCAAAATCACTAGCATCACACATAATCTCAAAAGGTAAATTCCAGTCAGGTGGTTGTACTATAGGAGCGGTTATTAAGGCTTTCTTAAGAACTTCAAAAGCTTCCTTACAATCCTCATCATGTACAAAAGGAACGTCCTTCTGGAGAAGATTAGTGAGGGGCCTCGAAGTCTTAGAAAAGTTTTTAATAAATCTTCTATAGAAACCAGCATGACCAAGAAAACTGCGAATACCTTTGATGTCCCGTGGATAGGGCATCCTCTCAATTGCTTCGATCTTGGCCTTGTCCACTTCAATTCCCCTTTCGGAAATCTTGTGACCAAGAACAATTCCTTTGTTAACCATGAAGTGGCACTTCTCCCAGTTGAGTACCAAATTTGTCTCCTCACATCTCTGCAAAACTTTATTAAGGTTGTGGAGACAATGGTCAAAGGAAGTTCCATAGACGGAGAAATCGTCCATGAAGACCTCCATAATATCCCCACAGAAACCATGAAAGATAGCAGACATACACCTTTGAAAAGTAGCAGGGGCATTACATAAACTAAAAGGCATACGCCTGTAAGCATAAGTACCAAAGGGACAAGTAAAAGTGGTCTTCTCTTGATCAGCAGTGTTAACATGAATTTGAGAGAAACCAGAATAACCATCGAGATAACAAAAGTGGGTATTTTTGGATAACCTTTCAAGCATTTGGTCAATGAACGGCAACGGGTAGTGATCCTTCCTGGTTGCCTTGTTCAGCTTCCTGTAATCTATACACATTCTATATCCAATAATAATTCTCTGAGGTATTAGTTCATTCTTATCATTAGGAACCACAGTTGTACCTTCTTTCTTAGGAACACAATGTACCGGGCTTACCCACTTACTATCAGCTATAGGGTAGATAATACCTGTGGCTAGAAGCTTGAGAATCTCAGTTCTTACAACATCCATCATCTTCGGGTTCAACCGTCGTTGATGATCAACAACTGGTTTAGCATCAGGCTCAAGGTTGATAGTATGTTGACATATAGATGGACTAATCCCCTTAAGGTCATCAAGAGTATAGCCAATTGCGCCTCGGTGTTTACGAAGTACTTCCAATAGTCGCTCTTCTTCATATCCTGAAAGGTTAGAGTTGATAATAACATGATATACTTTCTTTTCATCTAAATAAGCATACTTGAGCGTATCGGGAAGAGCTTTAAGATCGAACACCGGGTCTTCTTTCGGTTTTGATAAAATTCCCAAAGGTTCAACCGGAAGGTTGTGCTTCAGGATAGCAGGTTGCCTCAAGAATATTTCATCTAGTTCATTTCTTTCCTGCATATTCAAATCATTCTCGTGGTCCTCCATATATTGTTGCAAGGGAGCATTAGGGGGAATAGCAATAGAAGCAATACTTTCAATAATTTTATCATCACTAGGTAAATCGGTACCATGAGGCTGCTTAGAGAACTTAGAAAAATTAAATTCATATGGCTCACTATTGAATTCAACAGAAACTTTACCTTTCTTGAATTCTATTATAGCTCCACAAGTTCTAAGAAAAGGTCTACCAAAAATAATAGGACAAAAATTGTCCCTCTCTGAACCAAGTACTAGAAAGTCGGTAGGGTATTTTACCTTTCCACATAGGACTTCAACGTCCCTCACAATTCCGATAGGAGAGATAGTTGTTCTGTTTGCAAGATGAATGGTAACATCAACTTCTTCAAGTTCACAAGGGGAAATCTCACCGATGATCTCTTCATAAAGTGAATAGGGGATAGCACTTGCACTCGATCCCAAATCGCATAGCCCATAATAATTGTGATCTCCTATTTTAACAGATACCACTGGAGTACCTGAAATTGGGGCTTTATTCTTGGCTGTGACAAGGTTAGTGGAAACAGCACAAAAATTCACATTGGAATCCAAAACATCATTAGTAACAAGGTCTTTAATCAATGCAACTTGAGGATCGACCTTGATCTGGTCCTCGGGCTCATCAATTCTTCTCTCACTTTTGTTTATTACGCCTGTCACAAGACAGTGCTCCCTTATCCTTGCGGGAAATGGAGGTTTTTCATATATAATTGCAGGCAAAATAGGGTCAGCAACATGAATATCAACAGGTATCTCTTTAAAAGGTTCATGATGCTGGTCTCTCTTCTTTTTAAAAGAATCAACGTGAGAGGCAAAGTCCTTACAGAAATCAATCATTAGATGGGAATCAAGACCAATCTTAGAGCAAAAAGTATGGAAATAATCAGTTTTCACATAGCTCTCAATATAATCATGCTCATAATTTATAGCGGGTTCAATACCTTTATCGATTTCCCAATCTTCGGTATTCCTCTGGATCCTTTCAATGAGATCCCACCTTTCTTCAACACTCTTTGTCTGAAATACCCCACTAGAGGAGGCATCCAGCATCTCCTTATCCTGACGAGAAAGCCTGGCATAAAAATTTGTAAGTATAATTTCCTTGGGGAACTTATGAATAGGAAATTTGAACATTAGGGACTTCAATCTCCCCCAAGCTTGAGCAATGCTTTCTCCGTCACGAGACCTAAAGTTATAGATATAGTTCCTGTCTCGATGAATTTCATGAAGAGGATAAAACTTAGTATAAAAGAGAGACATAAGCTCTTGCCAATCAAGCAAGTGCGAGTTATCGAGAAGCTTATACCAATCTGAAGCTTTATCTATAAGTGATACGGCGAACAATTTCCTCATGACAAACTCCATTGATACACCTGCAAGCTTAAATAATGAACATAGTTGTGACAGATATAGCAAGTGTTCACCGGGATGTCTGTCTCCTGCATAACGATTAGCCAAAACATAATCGATAATACCAGATGGTATTTTATAGGGCACAATTTCAGTAGGGGGAGGAGCAACCACCACAGGTGTGGGGCGTCTTCCAACAAGCAACGATCCAATAGCAAGGTTGTCCATAAGGATAAAGAGCAGCAACAGCAAAAATAAAAACAGAATTATAAAAACTTCCTTACCAGTTTCACGTTACCAATAGCGCTACGCTCCCCGGCAACGGCGCCAGAAAACGGTACTTGATGACCCACAACCGTAAGGGATCTATTGCAGCATTTTCGATAAGTAAGAGTGTCGAACCCAATGAGGAGCAGAAGGTATTGATAAGCGATTCTGAGCAAGGAATTACTGCAAGCACTGGAAGATAACTTTTTAGGGGTTTTCTTGATATAAGCAACAGGAAAGTAAAAGCGAACAAAGTAAAAAGGCACTGAGGAGTAACAAGTGGCCCAATCCTTTCTGAGCAAAGGAGAGGCCTAGCAACTGAACTTGTATAGGCTAAAGCGTTCTTGAGGACACACGGGAGAGGTAGTCATGTGCTTTCGCCATATTCCGTATCGGTACTATGTTATGTGTTGATAAGTGTTGAGTGGGTGGATCTATGCTAGTACACTCTCTAGACTAAGATGAGTGCACTCTTATGATTAAACACCTTGCAAGCATCCGCAAATACAAGATAGAATTAAAGGAAAAAGCCTAACCATAGCAATACGATCGATGATCCATTGTTCCCTTGTGCAAAAGCGTGCGAACTGGGGTTCAGGTTTCTGTCACTCCGGCAACCTGATAACCCTCAACCGTAAGGGATCGAGAAAGTCTTCGCGGGTAAGAATAACCCAATTTGTTGATTCGACACACGGGGAGCCAAAGAGTATTTATAAGCTTTGACAGTTGAGTTGTCAATTCAACCGCACCTGAAATATACTTACTTGCAACAAAGGATAAGTGGTAACAGTGATATGATAGTGATGATAGTGATAGTAAAAGTAAACAGTAAAAGTAAATAGCAAAAGTAAATGGCAAAAATAGCAACTAGTAACCAGCAGGATTTAAAACACTGTAGGCTAGGGAGATGGATGGTTGGGCGCTGCATGGATGAGATAGATTCTAACTTGGGGCACGGCACACGGAAAAGTAATGATCATCTAGGCAATTATCAAACATTAGGCATGTATCCCATAGGTAGTTGTACGTGCTTGCAATAAGAACTTGCACAACATCTTTTGTCCTACCATCCCACTACGAACGGGGCCAAAAGGAACTTATGGATATTAAGGTGCTCCTGTCAAAGGGCACCGGAACAAAGCAATGAACTCAATGGATACATGTAATCCTCAAACTACGGACCATCCCCTTTGGTGTCCCAAGCTGTCACTTTTGGGATCGCCGGTTCCGAACCGTAATAGGTGCAAACAACTCATAGATAGGATCACGAACACAAATATATTCATGCAAACACATATGGTTTAGATCTGAAATCATGGCACTCGGGCCCTAAGTTTCAAGCATTAAGAATAACAAGTTGAAGCAAAGATGATAAACACCATAGCAGATGATAGGCAACATGCCCCCAACGATCTGATAAACTATTACATGATCTAACTCATCCAATCCCTACCATCCCCTTCGCCTACAGCAGGGGAATTACTCACACATGGAGGGAGAAGTCATGGAGGGATGATGGAGTGGTGATGATGATGACGATGGCGACGATCTCCCCTCTCTGGAGGCCAAATCAGCCTCCAGATTAGCCCTCCCGAGGAAGAACAGAGGGTGGCGGCGGCTCCGCGACGGAAAACTGCGAAAAGAACTTCTGATCTGGGGTTTCCGCGTCGTGAGTAAAAATACAAGGCAAAGTAGGGCACCAGGGGGTGTGGGCCCCACCCAGGCGACCCCCTGGCGCGGCCTAGGGGGGGGCGCGCCCACAGGGCGCCTGGGCACCCCCTGGCCCCCCTCTGGCCCCTCTTCTGGCTCCTGGTTCCTTCGGGTGCGTGGATTTTCTGTGATTTTTCGTGGATTTTTCTGAGATACCTAAAAATCCGTTTTCCTGCACACAATAAAACCATACAAGCAGCTCTGCTGAAAACAGCGTCAGTCCGGGTTAGTTTAGTTCAAATCATGCAAGAATGAGGTCAAAATAATACAAAAGTGTTTGGAAAAGTAGATACGTTTGAGACGTATCAACTCCCCCAAGCTTAGCATATTGCTTGTCCTCAAGCAATTCAGTTCAACGAACTGAACGCGACAAAGAAAACTTTGACAAACTCTTTTGCTTCATTAGATGTATATAAGCATGTACTACGAAAAGAGTTTAGCAAGTATTGAAACAGTACTATGAGGACAATGCAAGGAGCAATCCTTCTTTCAAGTGACTAGTCACAAATACTTAAAAGTAAATAATATACTACTGAAAATCAAGACAAGATTACATTGCACATAGCTTGAGCATAGTAGGGTGGTATCTCGCTAGTCTCCATGAGTGAAGCAAAACATAAATGCAGAAACTCCTCCAGAGTTTTAAAGGAGACTAGAACTAAGAATTTCAGAATAAATCATATCACAAGTATGCAGAAGACAATGTAATACTTTGGGACAATGCACATCACACTCAGAATGACAATTATGCTCTCCTAGTTGGTGCTTTGAAGAAAGAAGGTGGAGACTCTCGAACCGTGGCTTTTGTTGGCAAAGTTGAAAACCCGTGATCGGAAACAAAAACTAAACATGTACCAGAGCTCTTGGTTTTAAAAACAGAAGTAAACACGTTTTGAGAAGTGCATATTTCGTCAACGAATGCTAGCAGATAACTCAATCACCTTTTGAGTGGACAAGTCTCGAGGAACGGCTCCCGCATGAGGACGATCACATCCTCTTAATCTCCTTTGTTTATCACTGCCAAAGTTTTCTGATTTCTCATGAACAAAGCGTGAAGGAGGGTTTGTTTGTTATATTATCTTTTTGAGCCGGGCGCACTCAATGCCAGTTCCTTCTCGTATTATGGGTTTGCACATTATTCATGCAATCCAGGGGTGAAACTTGTCCAACTTAAAAAGATCATGAATTAACTACTACTTCCTCATGAGCTAAAACATAGGCACAAAAGAGAAATGCTTTTGATTAGTTTCGAGATGGTACATGAAAGTCTTCGTTAGGAATGGCAGGTAAATACCATGTATAGGAAGGTATGGTGGACTCATATGGCATAACAGGTTTTAAGGATTTTGGATGCACAAGCAGTCAGTCCGCTTAGTACAGGTGGAGGTTTAGCAAAGGACTGGGAAGCGACCAACTAGAGAGCAATAACGGTCATAATCATGCAGAGCGACAAAGCAACATTGAATCGGGCATGAAAGTGATATAACTATTCTGAAACTCAAAGATCATCAAGGCAGAGTAGACTTTTTAGTCTTAAACATGTGTAAGCATGTGCCAAGTCAATCCAAAAATTCTCTAAAGGGAAATACCACCTTAGTATACCAGACTATGGACAGTGCAATGCATGTAGATCATTTCAATAACACATTATATACTCTAGTTATTCGGGACTAGCCACAAGGAAAGCATGAACAACTGGAAGAGCATTGTAAACATAGCACTATGTCGCTACAAGCTGGTCTCTAGATCATAAGTACAGGCATACGTACAAAAGTAGAAACAAAAAGAGTTCATACCGGTCTTCCTTGTTGCTTCCCTTCAGTCGATCTTCGTCATTACTGCTTGTCACTTGCATGATCGAACGTAGGAAATATAATTAAATGCCATCACGGACTCGAGCTGAACTCTGAAAGCAAAGCAAACTAAAGAGAAAAGGAAATCTTTTTGGATTTTTCAAAGGTTGAATAAAAGCAAAAGAAAGAGAAAATCTTTTTGTTGTTTTTGCAAAGAGAGAAATAAAGAAGAATGGGAAAAAACTTCGAAAAGATCAAAGCGAATAAAACGGATAATACAATGAAAAAGTGAGAGGGGCACGTACTCCCCCAAGCTTAGGCTTTTGGCCTAAGTTGGTAGCAGCTACTGCCCCCAGGAGCCTCCTGCTCCGGGGGTATGGTGGTGAGTCCAAGGGTTGTAGAAGGATGCTGGCGCGTACACCGAACTCCTCGGAGTCTCCCACGAGGAAGGTTCCGAACGCCAAACAGAGGAAGAACCTTCACCAAACTCGGTGGCGGTTTCTCCCTGAAAAGGTGGTATCTCACCGTGCCCCTCCTCGTCAGGCACAACCCCCTCCATGGGGTTATGAAACTGATGCTGGACCATGAACTCGTCGAACTGGACAACATCAAAGGACCATCCGTTCCTGCGAGAAAAATCAAACAAAAGAGGTGCAGGTAGACGGATCTCGCGTTCCGCGGTAGTTCCGAAACGCAAGATATAAACAAGATTATCAAGATCAGAACCCATGGTAACAAACTTATGCCTTTTCATAGCAGCAAGATCAAAGCTTAAATAAGTAAAAGGATTATCATCAGGGTGTGGGGTGCCTCCAAGATGTTCTAAGATAAGTGTGGCATAAACGCCACCATATAAGTCCCCCTTGTTACCGTTCATAGCAAGGCGTCGAGCAATTAAGGCACCCAGATTATAATCAGACCTCCCTGAGAGGGCTGCTGCCAGGATAGCAATATCCGGAGCAGAAATGCTGCTCGTGTTGTCACGAGCTAACACCCCTCTGGCAATATAATATGCAAAATACCTGAGGTGAGGAAATAAGATGATGCAGATCTTCGACCGATGAATATCACTCGTACCCATGCTGCAGAGAGAGTTGATGACGGTTTTCAGCTCGGAGGGCTGAGTGGCCATCCTAGGCGTCCTCCCAACATTCGACACACCTATTATTTCACAAAAATTCCCCAAAGTCATGGTGATAAGATCATTATAAATTTTAAACTCAATAGCACCTGAATCAGGATTATATCTAAAACTGTTAATGAAACTGGAGGTGAGTTTTTGATACTGGGTAACACGGCTCGTGACGAGTCGTGTCAAACCTGCATTAGCACAAAGATTATAAAACTCATCCTTGATTCCCACAGCTTCCATGAATTCATCACATGGAAATGTCATCGCACGTGCTGGACTTGTATCTTCCAACAACTCCAGGGGCACATGATCTTCATTATAGCTCACCCTAGCAGTCGATGGTGAAGCTGCGGCTCTAGTGACTCGATCGGAGTGTGCGGGCCTCCTCTTCTCAAGCCACCCTTTTTCCCTTCCTAACAAACTCATTTCTGAATTTTTTTACAATTTACAAAAACGAGGATTAAAACAAAGTGAGCTAAGGCAAACTACTCAACTCACTTGCCCAAGGCATAAGCTTGCATCAAAACTTGAAAAATAACTTTCTACATATGCATGCAAGCTCATCTATATAGCACCAAGAACTACTAAATACTCACAAATGAAGCCACCAATCAAAAATCTAATTGGAGGGGTGGAGGAGTCACATACCAGGGAGTATTTGCTCAAAATTTCAGCTCAAATGATGGGCTGTAGAGAGAGATCGAAGAATCGCCTCCAAGAACAGCAAGAACACAAGAACAAGTGCAGAACTCGCGTTTTTTGAGAAAGAGAGAGAGAGGAAGAAGACATACCAGGAGGGGGGTCCTTGTTGGAGATATGCCCTAGAGGCAATAATAAAAGCATTATTATTATATCTCCTTGTTCATGATAGTTGTCTGTTATTCATGCTTGAATTGTATTGTACGGAAACAGCGATACATGTGTGAATACATAGACCAAAATGAGTCCCTGGTAGGCCTCTAGTAACCAGCTCGTTGATCAACAGATGGTCACGGTTTCCTGACCATGGACATGAGATGTCAGTGATATTTAGGAGAATGATGTGATGGACAGGACCCAAACTTGAGCATAACACGAGATCGTATAGTTCGTAATGCATAAGCTTTTCGGTGTCAAGTATTTATTCCTTAGACCATGAGGTTGTACAACTCCCGGATACCGTAGGAGTACTTTGGGTGTGCCAACCGTCACAACGTAACTGGGTGGCTATAAAGGTACACATCGGGTATCTCCGAAAGTGTCTGTTGAGTTGGTACGAACCGAGACTGGGATGTTGTCACTCCGTATGACGGAGAGGTACCTCTGGGCCCACTCGGTAAGTCATCATCATAATGAGCTCAATGTGACTAAGTAGTTAGTCACGGGATGATGAATTACGGATCGAGTAAAGAGACTTGCCATAACGAGATTGAACAAGGTATTGGGAATACCGACGATCGAATCTCGGGCAAGTACCGTACCGATGGACAAAGGGAATAACATACGGGATTAAGTGAATCCTTGACACAGTGGTTCATCCGATGAAGATCATCGAGGAACACGTGGGAACCAACATGGGTATCCAGATCCCGCTGTTGGTTATTGACCGGAGAGTGGTCTCGGTCATGTCTACGTGTCTCCCGAACCCGTAGGGTCTACACACTTAAGGTTCGGTAACGCTAGGGTCGTAGAGATTAATGCACGTGGAAACCCGAAATTTGTTCGGAGTCCCGGAAGAGATCCCGGACGTCACGAGGAGTTCCGGAATGGTCCGGAGGTAAAGATTGATATATGGGAAGTCCAGTTTAGGCCAACGGGTGATCTCCGGGGGTCACCGGGAGTGTCCCGGGACCACCGGAGGGGCCCCGGGGGTCCACCGGGTGGGGCCACCCATCCCGGTGGGGCCCCTAGGCCGCAAGGGGATGCGTGCAGCCCTCTGGGCTGGCACACCACAAGGGGGCCCCACCTCCCCATGCGCATAGGGATAAAACCCTAAGGGGAGGGGGGCCACCACTTGCCTTGGGGGAGGGGGACTCCTCCCTGGCCGCCGCCCCCCCTTGCAGATTGGATCTGCGAGGGGCTGGCGCCCCCCCTGGCCCCCTATATATATGTGGGGGGGAGAGGGCAGCCGCACCTCAGCCCTGGCGCCTCTCCCCCTCCCGTCACACCTCCCAACTCCTTTGCAGGGCAGCCCGGCGAAGCCCTGCTGCGATCTCCACTGCATCCGTAATCATGCCGTCGTGCTGCCGGATCTCTGACGACTTCTCCTCCCCCCTTGCTGGATCAAGAAGGAGGTGACGTTGCTGCACCGTACGTGTGTTGAACGCGGAGGTGCCGTCCGTTCGGCGCTAGATCATCGGTGACGAAGAACGTGAAGAGTACGACTACTTCATCCTTGCTTCGTTGAAAGCTTCCGCACGCAATCTTCATAACGGTATGTAGATGCACTCTTAGTTTCTCGTTGCTAGATGTCTCCATACTTGGATCTTGGTGAAGACGTAGAAATTTTTTGATTTATGCTACGTTCCCCAACAGTGGCATCTGAGCCTAGGTTTTATGCGTAGCATCTTGGCACGAGTAGAACACAAAGCAGTTGTGGGTGTATGATCTTGTTCAACTTTCTTACCGTTACTAGTCAATCTTGATTCGGCGGTATTGTGGGATGAAGCGGCCCGGACTGACCTTACACGTACGCTTACGTGAGACTGGTTCCACCGACAGACATGCACTAGATGCATAAGGTGGCTGGCGGGTGTCTGTCTCTCCTACTTTAGTCGGATCGGATTCGATGAAAAGGGTCCTTATGAAGGGTAAATAGAAGTTGACAAATCACGTTGTGGTTTTGGCGTAGGTAAGAAACGTTCTTGCTAGAAATCCTATAGAAGCCACGTAAAACTTGCAACAACAATTAGATGACGTCTAACTTGTTTTTGCAGCATCTGTTTTGTGACGTGGTATGGCCAAGAACGAAGATGTGATGAATGATATATGTGATGTATGAGATTGATCATGTTTTTGTAATAGGGAATCACGACTTGCATGTCGATGAACTTGACAACCGGCAGGAGCCATAGGAGTTGTCTTTATTATTGTATGACCTGCGAGTCACTGAATAACGCCATGTAATTACTTTACTTCGTTGCTAAACGTTAGCTATAGTAGTAGAAGTAATAGTTGGCGTGACGACTTCTTCAAGACACGATGATGGAGATCATGATGATGAAGATCATGGTGTCGAGCCGGTGACAAGATGATCATGGTGCCCCGAAGATGGAGATCCAAGGAGCAAGATGATATTGGCCATATCATGTCACTATAATTGATTGCATGTGATGTTTATCATGTTTTTGCATCTTGTTTACTTAGAACGATGGTAGTAAATAAGATGATCTCTCACTAAAATTTCAAGTAATGTGTTTCCCCTAACTGTGCACCGTTGCTAAAGCTCGTTGTTCCGAAGCACCACGTGATGATCGGGTGTGATAGGTTCTAACGTTCGCATACAACGGGTGTAAGACAGATTTACACACGCAATACACTTAGGGTTCACTTGACGAGCCTAGCATGTACAGACATGGCCTCGGAACACGGAAGACCAAAAGGTCGAACACGAGTCGTATAGAAGATACGATCAACATGAAGATGTTCACCGTTTTTGACTAGTCCGTCTCACGTGATGATCGGACACGGACTACTCGATTCGGATCGTGTATCACTTAGATGACTAGAGAGATGTCATTCTGAGTGGGAGTTCATTATAATTTGATTAAGATGAACTTAATTATCATGAACTTAGTCTAAATTCTTTACAATATCTCTTGTAGATCAAATGGCCCACGCTCAGGTTTCCCTCAACTTCAACGCGTTCCTAGAGAAAACCAAGCTGAAAGACGATGGTAGTAACTATACGAATTGGGTCCGTAACCTGAGGATTATCCTCATAGCTGCCAAGAGATCATATGTCCTAGAAGCACCGCTAGGTGATGCACCCGCTCTCCCGGCGACCCAAGACCTTTTGAACGTCTGGCAGTCGCGTAGTGATGATTACTCCCTGGTTCAGTGCGGCATGCTTTACAGTTTAGAATCGGGGCTCCAAAAGCATTTTGAGCACCATGGAGCATATGAGATGTTCGAAGAGCTGAAAATGGTTTTCCAAGCTCATGCCCGAGTCGAGAGATATGATGTCTCCGACGCATTCTACAGCTGTAAGATGGAGGAAAACAGTTCTGTCAGTGAGCACATCCTCAAGATTTCAGGATTGCACAACCGCTTGTCTCAGCTGGGAATGAATCTCCCAGATGAAGTGGTCGTTGACAGAATCCTCCAGTCGCTCCCACCAAGCTTCAAGAGCTTCGTGCTGAACTTCAATATGCAGGGGATGGAGAAGTCCATTCCCGAGGTGTATTCAATGCTGAAATCAGCGGAGGTAGACATCAAGAAAGAACATCAAGTGTTGATGGTCAATAAAACCACTAAGTTCAAGAAAGGCAAGGGTAAGAAGAACTTCAAGAAGGACGGCAAGCAAGTTGCCGCGCCTGGCAAGCCTGTTGCCGGGAAGAAGCCAAAGTATGGACCCAAACCTGAGACTGAGTGCTTTTATTGCAAGGGAACGGGTCACTGGAAGCGGAACTGCCCCAAATACTTAGCAGACAAGAAGGCCGGCAACGTCAAAGGTATATATGATATACATGTTATTGATGTGTACCTTACCAGCACTCGTAGTAGCTCCTGGGTATTCGATACCGGTGCAGTTGCTCACATTTGTAACTCAAAACAGGAGCTGCGGAATAAACGGAGACTGGCGAAGGATGAGGTGACGATGCGCGTCGGGAATGGTTCCAAGGTCGATGTGATCGCCGTCGGCACGCTGCCTCTACATCTACCCTCGGGATTAGTTTTGAACCTGAATAATTGTTATTTAGTACCAGCTTTGAGCATGAACATTGTTTCTGGATATCGTCTTATGCGAGATGGATATTCTTTCAAATCGGAGAATAATGGTTGTTCTATTTATTTGAGAGATATGTTTTATGGTCATGCCCCGCTGGTCAATGGTTTATTTTTGATGAATCTCGAACGTAGTGATACACATATTCATAGTGTAGATGCCAAAAGATGTAAAGTTGATAATGATAGTCCCACATACTTGTGGCATTGCCGCCTTGGTCATATCAGTGTCAAACGTATGAAGAAGCTCCATTCGGATGGACTTCTAGAGTCTCTTGATTATGAATCATTTGACACGTGCGAACCATGCCTCTTGGGCAAGATGACCAAGACTCTGTTCTCCGGAACAATGGAGCGAGCAACCAACTTGCTGGAAATCATACATACCGATGTGTGCGGTCCAATGAGTGTTGAGGCTCGCGGAGGCTACCGTTATGTTCTCACCCTCACGGATGACTTGAGTAGATATGGGTATATCTATTTGATGAAACACAAGTCTGAGACCTTTGAAAAGTTCAAGGAATTTCAGAATGAGGTTGAGAATCAACGTGACAGAAAAATAAAGTTCTTGCGATCAGATCGTGGGGGTGAATATTTAAGTCATGAATTTGGCACACACCTTAGAAGCTGTGGAATTGTTTCACAATTGACACCGCCCGGAACACCTCAACGTAACGGTGTGTCCGAACGTCGAAATCGTACTCTGTTGGACATGGTGCGATCTATGATGTCCCTTACCGATTTACCGCTATCTTTTTGGGGTTATGCTTTAGAGACTGCCGCATTCACTTTAAATAGGGCTCCGTCAAAATCCGTTGAGACGACTCCATATGAACTTTGGTTTGGCAAGAAACCGAAGCTGTCGTTTCTGAAAGTTTGGGGTTGCGATGCTTATGTCAAGAAACTTCAACCTGAAAAGCTCGAACCCAAATCGGAGAAATGCGTCTTCATAGGATACCCAAAGGAAACTATTGGGTACACCTTCTACCACAGATCCGAAGGCAAAGTCTTTGTTGCCAAGAATGGATACTTTCTGGAGAAAGAGTTTCTCTCGAAAGAAGTGAGTGGGAGGAAAGTAGAACTTGATGAGGTGATAGTCACCACTCCTGTACCGGAAAGTAGCGCAACGCAGGAAACTGTTCCTGAGGTGCCTGCACCGACAAGGGAGGAAGATAATGATAATGATCATGAAGAAACAAATCAAGTTACTACTGAACTTCGAAGGTCCACAAGGGCACGTTCCGCACCAGAGTGGTACGGCAACCCTGTCCTAGAAATCATGTTGTTGGACAACGGTGAACCTTCGAACTATGAAGAAGCGATAGCGGGCCCAGATTCCAATAAATGGCTTGAAGCCATGAAATCCGAGATAGAATCCATGTATGAAAACAAAGTATGGACTTTGGTGGACTTGCCTGATGATAGGCACGCCATAGAAAATAAATGGATATTTAAGAAGAAGACAGACGCGGATGGCAATGTGACCATCTATAAAGCTCGGTTTGTCGCTAAGGGTTATCGACAAGTTCAAGGGATTGACTACGACGAGACTTTCTCTCCCGTAGCGATGCTGAAGTCAGTCAGAATCATGTTAGCTATTGTCGCATTCTATGATTATGAGATATGGCAAATGGACGTCAAAACAGCATTCCTTAATGGCTTCCTCAAGGAAGAGTTGTATATGATGCAACCGGAAGGTTTTGTCGATCCAGAGAACGCTGACAAGGTATGCAAGCTCCAGCGCTCGATTTACGGGCTGGTGCAAGCATCTCGGAGTTGGAATATTCGCTTTGATGAGGTGATCAAAGCGTTTGGCTTTATACAGACTTATGGAGAAGCCTGTATTTACAAGAAAGTGAGTGGGAGCTCTGTAGCATTTCTCATATTATATGTGGATGACATATTGCTGATGGGAAATGATATAGAATTCTTGGAAAATGTAAAGGCCTATTTGAATAAAAGTTTTTCAATGAAGGACCTTGGAGAAGCTGCTTACATATTAGGCATCAAAATCTATAGAGATAGATCGAGACGCCTCATTGGTCTTTCGCAAAGTACATACCTTGACAAAATATTGAAGAAGTTCAATATGGATCAGTCAAAGAAAGGATTCTTGCCTGTTTTGCAAGGTATGAGATTGAGTAAGACTCAGTCGCCGACCACGGCAGAAGATAGAGAAAAGATGAGTGTCATTCCCTATGCCTCGGCAATAGGTTCTATCATGTATGCCATGCTGTGTACCAGACCTGATGTGAACCTTGCCATAAGTTTGGTAGGGAGGTACCAAAGTGATCCCGGTATGGAACACTGGACAGCGGTCAAGAACATCCTGAAGTACCTGAAAAGGACTAAGGATATGTTTCTCGTTTATGGAGGTGACGAAGAGCTCGTCGTAAAGGGTTACGTCGATGCTAGCTTCGACACAGATCTGGATGACTCTAAGTCGCAAACCGGATACGTGTATATTTTGAATGGAGGGGCAGTCAGCTGGTGCAGTTGCAAGCAAAGCGTGGTGGCAGCATCTACATGTGAAGCGGAGTACATAGCTGCTTCTGAAGCAGCGCAGGAAGGAGTCTGGATGAAGGAGTTCATCACCGACCTCGGAGTCATTCCAAGCGCGTCAAGCCCGATGACTCTCTTCTGTGACAACACTGGTGCTATTGCTATTACCAAGGAGCCCAGGTTTCACAAGAAGACCAAGCACATCAAGCGCTGTTTCAACTCCATCCGGAATTATGTTCAGGATGGAGACATAGATATTTGTAAAGTGCATACGGATCTGAATGTAGCAGACCCGTTGACTAAACCTCTTTCACGAGCAAAACAAGATCAACACCAGAACTCTATGGGTGTTCGATTCATCACAATGTAACTAGATTATTGACTCTAGTGCAAGTGGGAGACTGTTGGAGATATGCCCTAGAGGCAATAATAAAAGCATTATTATTATATCTCCTTGTTCATGATAATTGTCTGTTATTCATGCTTGAATTGTATTGTACGGAAACAGCGATACATGTGTGAATACATAGACCAAAATGAGTCCCTGGTAGGCCTCTAGTAACCAGCTCGTTGATCAACAGATGGTCACGGTTTCCTGACCATGGACATGAGATGTCAGTGATAACGGGATCACATCATTAGGAGAATGATGTGATGGACAGGACCCAAACTTGAGCATAACACGAGATCGTATAGTTCGTAATGCATAAGCTTTTCGGTGTCAAGTATTTATTCCTTAGACCATGAGGTTGTACAACTCCCGGATACCGTAGGAGTGCTTTGGGTGTGCCAACCGTCACAACGTAACTGGGTGGCTATAAAGGTACGCATCGGGTATCTCCGAAAGTGTCTGTTGAGTTGGTACGAACCGAGACTGGGATGTTGTCACTCCGTATGACGGAGAGGTACCTCTGGGCCCACTCGGTAAGTCATCATCATAATGAGCTCAATGTGACTAAGTAGTTAGTCACGGGATGATGGATTACGGATCGAGTAAAGAGACTTGCCATAACGAGATTGAACAAGGTATTGGGAATACCGACGATCGAATCTCGGGCAAGTACCGTACCGATGGACAAAGGGAATAACATACGGGATTGAGTGAATCCTTGACAAAGTGGTTCATCCGATGAAGATCATCGAGGAACACGTGGGAACCAACATGGGTATCCAGATCCCGCTGTTGGTTATTGACCGGAGAGTGGTCTCGGTCATGTCTACGTGTCTCCCGAACCCGTAGGGTCTACACACTTAAGGTTCGGTAACGCTAGGGTCGTAGAGATTAATGCACGTGGAAACCCGAAAGTTGTTCGGAGTCCCGGATGAGATCCCGGACGTCACGAGGAGTTCCGGAATGGTCCGGAGGTAAAGATTGATATATGGGAAGTCCAGTTTCGGCCAACGGGTGATCTCCGGGGGTCACCGGGAGTGTCCCGGGACCACCGGAGGGGCCCCGGGGGTCCACCGGGTGGGGCCACCCATCCCGGTGGGGCCCCTAGGCCGCAAGGGGATGCGTGCAGCCCTCTGGGCTGGCGCACCACAAGGGGGCCCCACCTCCCCATGCGCATAGGGATAAAACCCTAAGGGGAGGGGGGCCACCACTTGCCTTGGGGGAGGGGGACTCCTCCCTGGCCGCCGCCCCCCCTTGCAGATTGGATCTGCAAGGGGCTGGCGCCCCTCCTGGCCCCCTATATATATGTGGGGGGGGGAGAGGGCAGCCGCACCTCAGCCCTGGCGCCTCTCCCCCTCCCGTCACACCTCCCAACTCCTTTGCAGGGCAGCCCGGCGAAGCCCTGCTGCGATCTCCACTGCATCCGTCATCACGCCGTTGTGCTGCCGGATCTCTGACGACTTCTCCTCCCCCCTTGCTGGATCAAGAAGGAGGTGACGTTGCTGCACCGTACGTGTGTTGAACGCGGAGGTGCCGTCCGTTCGGCGCTAGATCATCGGTGACGAAGAACGTGAAGAGTACGACTACTTCATCATTGCTTCGTTGAAAGCTTCCGCACGCAATCTTCATAACGGTATGTAGATGCACTCTTAGTTGCTCGTTGCTAGATGTCTCCATACTTGGATCTTGGTGAAGACGTAGAAATTTTTTGATTTATGCTACGTTCCCCAACAGTCCTGTGGGCCCCAGGCGCCCTGTGGGCGCGGCCAGGGGCTGGGCCGCGCCAGCTGGCCGCCTGGGCCACTGGTGGGTCCCCCTGGCTGGCCCCAGGACTTTCTGGGTCTCTCCCGACGTGGAAATTTTTATTATAATTTTTCTGGAATTTTTCTGAAAACTTCACTGTTGAAATTTTTTTGAAGTTCAAAAAGCTGCGAAACTCTCTGCAAACTCGAAGCAGTTAGTAGTATTGTGAAGCTTCAAAAACATAAATACTTGGTACAGCAAGTAGGACAAGAGTAAAAAACAAGTGAAAACATAACAAGCTCAACTTTTTATCCATATAAAACATGTTTACTAGTAAGGTTGATCAAGTCTTACCAACAAACAAGCGATATATAGAGCAAAAAGTCTCACCTCTTACGAAGTAATCACTGAACCTTTACTTTGATGGACATTGTCCCCACCATGATAGTTTTGTATTTGTGAGGCACATCTAGTGGACAGTCCCATTCTCCAATTTTCACGGTCTCGATATTCTCTATAGAGTTGAGGCCATGCCTCCTGTCGATCTTCTTCGGAAAATATACCGTGTGTTCTTTATCATTCACATGGAAGGTAACCTTCCCTTTATTGCAATCAATAATAGCACCTGCGGTGTTAAGAAAAGGTCTACCAAGAATAATGGACATGCTCCCATCCTCGGGCATGTCAAGCACAACAAAATCAGTAAGAATTAAACAATTAGCAACTTCTACGGGAACATCCTCACAAATACCTATCGGAACAGCGGTTGACTTGTCAGCCATATGAAGGGAGATATCTGTAGGAATTAGTTTCTCTAAACAAAGCCTCTCGTAAAGAGAGAGAGGCATAACACTCACTCCTGCCCCAAGATCACATAAAGCAGTTTTGACATAATTATTCTTTATGGAGCAAGGAATGGTGGGTATACCTGGATCACCGAGCTTCTCAGGAATCTTGCCACTGAAAGAGTAGTTAGCAAGCATAGTAGATATTGCATCATTAGGAACTTTTCTTTTGTTAGTGACAATATCTTTAATATATTTTGAATAAGGAAGTAACTTAATAGCATCAGTCAAAGGGATTTGAAGAAAAAGAGGTTTAATCCACTCACAAAACTTATTATAATGCTCTTCTTCTTTAGATTTCATGGACTTACCTGGAAAGGGCATGGGTTTCTGTACCCATGGTTCTCTTTCCTTCCCATGTTTTCTTGCGATGAAGTCTTCTTTAGTGTACCTCTTACGTTTGTCAGGTGCTTCTTCTTCTCGAACTTTAGGCAGATCATTCTTCTCATTATCCTTACCTTCAGATTCAGCACCGTCTTCAGTCTCAGCATCGGAGATAGATGCGCTGTTAGGATCAATAGTTGGCTCTTCATCTGCAATAGGGTCATTAGAATTGTCAGTCTCCTTATGTTTCTTCTTTTTCTTTGGAGAGCCAACAATTTCTTCTTCCTGCATTTGAGAATCCTGCTCGATTCTCTTCGGATGTCCCTCTGGATAGAGAGGATCTTGAGTTCTAGTTCCTCCTCGGGTATTAATCCCGAAAGCCTGCAAATTATCTTGTTAGGCATTGTTAGCAAGCAAATCTCTTTGCACATTAGAAATTTGGTCAAGCTGAGTTTGAACCATATGAAAATGCTTCACAAGACATTGAACATCATTAACTGTTCTATTTAAAACATCAAGCAGTCTTTTGATAGCTAGGGAATTATCATGCAACTGACTTTCTACCCTCTCATTAAAATGATTTTGTTTCATAATAAAATTATCAAACTCATCTAAACATTGATCAGGAGGCTTACCATGAGGGATGTCACTTGCATTGAGATCTAAAAGAGAGTGTACCTCTACCATAGGAGGGTGAGTAGTAGGCTCACACAACTTCTCAATAGGGGGTAGATTCTTCACGTCTTCAGCTTTAATACCTTTCTCTTTAATAGACTTCTTTGCTTCTCGCATATCTTCGGGGCTTAGAACAAACATGCCCCTCTTCTTTGGTGGTGGAGGTGGTTCAGGGACGGACCAATCTTCATGGTTTTTGGCAATCCTGCCCATCAAATCTTTCGCATCGTCCGGTGTTCTTTTCCTGAAAACACAACCAGCACAACTGTCCAAATAGGACCTGGATTCATCAGTTAGACCAGCATAGAATATATCGATTAATTCATTCTTAGGGACTTCATGTCCAGGTCTAGCCCGAATCAGACCGCAGTACCTCCCCCAAGCTTTAGGGAGGGACTCATCCTACAACTGTTTAAAGTTATAAATTCTTTGTAAAGCAGCATGTTGCATGTGAGCAGGAAAGTACTTATCAACAAAAGAGTGAGCAAAATCTTGAGGACTCTTAATGGAACCGTATGGGAGTGAATCATACCATGCTTTAGCACCTTCCTTCAACGAGAAAGGAAGAAGCTTGGTCACATAAAAGTATCGTATCTTTTCATCTGTGGTAAATAGGCCACCTAGCTCACCGAGTTTAGTTAGGTGTGCAATAGCATCATCATTTTCTCTGCCATAAAAGGGGTCAGCTTCAACCATAGGTATAAGTGAAAGATCAACAGAGAAATCATAATCAGGATCATCAATGCATATAGGAGATGTAGCAAATTCAGGATTAGGAACGGTTTTGTTCTTCAAAGGGTGTTTTTCAAATAGCTTCTTAATGACTTCAGGGTCAGAGCCGGAAAACTCTGTCAGTTCCCTGCATAAATCTTCATCAAGCATATAGTAATCATCATCAAGGAGCCTCTCTTTGAGTTTACTCAAATCAGGATAATCATAAGTTTCAATAATTGGGTAGCGAGTAACAGGAAGTTCAATTCCAGACTTTTTAGCAGCAGCACCAATTTGTTTCTCAAGAGCATAACCAAGCGAACTAATATCATCAAAAGTAGTAGAAGCATCATCAAGAGTATCAGACATAGTAACAGATTCAGTAGGAGCATCATGTGGTGGTGGTGAGGCAAACTTACTCATAACAGAAGGTGAATCAAGTGTAGCACTAGTGCTCAGAGCAATACCTCTTCTTGTAGTGGATAGTAAGATCGGAACCTTGGGGTCTCCTTTCTTACCCATAGTGGATGAAGTGCAGCAGGTAGGATACCTCAAGTAGACTTGTAAATATTGCTATTCTTCCCCGGGAACGGCGCCAGAAAACGGTACTTGATAACCCTCAACCGTAAGGGATCGAGATAGTCTTCGCGGGTAAGAATAACCCAATTTATTGATTCGACACATGGGGAGCCAAAGAGTATTTATAAGCTTTGACAGTTGAGTTGTCAATTCAACCGCACCTGAAATATACTTACTTGCAACAAAGGATAAGTGGTAACAGTGATATGATAGTGATGATAGTGATAGTAAAAGTAAACAGTAAAAGTAAATAGCAAAAGTAAATGGCAAAAATAGCAACTAGTAACCAGCAGGATTTAAAACACTGTAGGCTAGGGAGATGGATGGTTGGGCGCTGAATGGATGAGATAGATTCTAACTTGGGGAACGGCACACGGAAAAGTAATGATCATCTAGGCAATTATCAAACATTAGGCATGTATCCCGTAGGTAGTTGTACGTGCTTGCAATAAGAACTTGCACAACATCTTTTGTCCTACCATCCCGCTACGAACGGGGCCAAAAGGAACTTATGGATATTAAGGTGCTCCTGTCAAAGAGCACCGGAACAAAGCAATGAACTCAATGGATACATGTAATCCTCAAACTACGGACCATCCCCTTTGGTGTCCCAAGCTGTCACTTTTGGGATCGCCGGTTCCGAACCGTAACAGGTGCAAACAACTCATAGATAGGATCACGAACACAAATATATTCATGCAAGCACATATGGTTCAGATCTGAAATTATGGCACTCGGGCCCTAAGTGTCAAGCATTAAGAATAACAAGTTGAAGCAAAGATGATAAACACCATAGTAGATGATAGGCAACATGCCCCCAACGATCTGATAAACTATTACATGATCTAACTCTTCCAATCCCTACCATCCCCTTCGCCTACAGCAGGGGAATTACTCACACATGGAGGGAGAAGTCATGGAGGGATGATGGAGTGGTGATGATGATGACGATGGCGACGATCTCCCCTCTCCGGAGGCCAAATCAGCCTCCAGATTAGCCCTCCCGAGGAAGAACAGAGGGTGGCGGCGGCTCCGCGACGGAAAACTGCGAAAAGAACTTCTGATCTGGGGTTTCCGCATCGTGAGTAAAAATACGAGGCAAAGTAGGGCACCAGGGGGTGTGGGCCCCACCCAGGCGACCCCCCGGCGCGGCCCAGGGGGGGCGCGCCCACAGGGCGCCTGGGCAGCCCCTGGCCCCCCTCTGGCCCCTCTTCTGGCTCCTGGTTCCTTCGGGTGCGTGGATTTTCTGTGATTTTTCGTGGATTTTTCTGAGATACCTAAAAATCCGTTTTCCTGCACACAATAAAACCATACAGGCAGCTCTGCTGAAAACAGCGTCAGTCCGGGTTAGTTTAGTTCAAATCATGCAAGAATGAGGTCAAAACAATATCAAAAGTGTTTGGAAAAGGAGATACGTTTGAGACGTATCACAACCCACCGTAAGCATTCTTTGTACACAATGTATTCCCCTAGGTCCTTAATAAGGCGAAGTGTTGAGTGTTCGACTCACACAACACCACTAGTAGAATGACAACACAACTTAAGTATCAAACAACACATATTACTTCAACAGCATATGACTACTAACAACAAGACTTTTCCCATGTCCTCAAGAACTAAGGTAACTACTCACAAGACATAAAAGAGATCATGATCAGTGGAGATAAATGGATGATAAACAATCTGGATATAATGATATTTCTCCAACAAAACTCAATAGCATTCACCACAAAGTAGTAATCAACACCGATGGAGTAGAGAGGATAGGTAGTACGGGTTACAACACAAGTTGCAATTGTGAGATGAGATTTGGATGAAGATGGAGATGGTGCTGATGTTGGGGATGATGTTGATGATGATCTCGATGATGCTCGTGATGATGGTGATGACGATGGCGATGATCTCCCCTTCCGGGAGGTGATCTCCCCGGCGAAATCTGCCCGCCGGAGATGGCTTTTCTTTCTCTATAGGTTTCCGCCACGGAGCGGCGGCGGAACTCCGTCAAAACTCTCCTCTTTAGGGTTTTCGGGTAACGAAGAGTATATAGGCAAAAGGGGGCAGCCGGAGGTGGGCCAGGGGCTCCAGGCGCCCCCCGGCGCGGCCAGGGGGGGCGCCCCCAGGGCGCCTGGACACCCTGTGGCCCCCCTCTGGTTGCCCTTTTGCGTGCCTTCGTGATCCGTCTGGAAAATACCCTCCGTCGATTTTCAGGTAATTTGGAGGTATTCTTCTTCAGCAACTCAGCGTCCACTTTTTACTGCTGAATCCTGCGTCTGCTGCTTCGGCACCGGAAAGTTGCAAACTGTGTAAAATAGGCCAAAACAACATAAGAACATCATAGTAACGTGAAATATATCAATGAATAACGATAAATTACGATATAAAATAGTGATGCATTTTGGACGTATCAACGGCCGATTAACGATGGCCCGTTATGGTCGGCCCATGAACGGACGATTTCAACTCTAGCCCATTTACGGCCATAATGTGGTCTGTTATTGGCCCATGTTTGGTCAACCGATCATACGGCCCATAGAAGGCTCATTGATGATACGACTCGTAGAAGGCCCATTGTGTCTATGGCCCGTATAAGGCCCATTGTTTCTACGCCCCGTAGAAGGCCCATTGTTTCTACGGCCCTTAGAAGGCCCATTGTTTCTACAGCCTGTAAGAGGCCCATGTTAACTACAGTAAATATGTAGCCCATGGTTAATGTGGCCTAGTTTTAAAAAATAGGCTATTGCGGCCACTAGCAAACCGCGGAAAAAGAAATGCACTGACTACAGCAAAACAAATAAACAAGACAATAAGGAAATAAATAGGCAAGCAACTTACGCTAGGCTATCACAGCTATTACACATATTACATCCACTGGGCATCAAAGTTCGCCACCTGTACAAATAAAGGGAACAAAGCAGCATATGAACGCCGCAACAAAACAAGTCCAGAACTGAAACCACTTCAGAAGAGCTCAAGAAACAATATCATGGGTACCCATAATGCTGGCAAGATGCTAAGCAAGCTTAATAACTTTCTCTTGTTTGGCGCTTAAATCCTCCAGTACTTGCTATTGCACCAGAAAGTATGCAACTGAATTCTGCAGGGACTTCCTCAGTCCTTCGGCTTCCTGTTGATACGTCCAAAACGTATCTATAATTTATGCTTGCTCCATGCCTCTTTTGGGTGATATTGCTATGTTATTTATACACTTCCATACACTTTTGATCATATTTGGACTAACCTATTAACTCAGTGCACCCCAGTGCCAGTTTCTGTTTTCGGATGTTTTTGTATTTTAGGTTTTCCCATTACGAGAACTGCCAGAAAAATCCCGGAAAAATTATGTAAAAAATCAGCGTTCCAGAAGCTACCAGGCACCCGAAGCACAGCCGGAGGGGGGCCACCCCTGGCCGCGCCGGGGGGGCGCCTGGGCCCCCCGAGCCTCGTCTGATGCCCTCCTTTGGCATATATTTATATCGTGTCCCGAAACCCTCGAGACGGGAACTCTTTTTCGTGATCTCATCTCTGTTCCGCCGCCGCCGCCGCTTCCAAGATCGGGAGCACCAGGAGAACTCTTCCCGGCACCCTGCCGGAGGGGAGGATCACCACCAGGAGCTTCTCCACCACCATGGACGCCTCCCAGATGAGTTGTGAGTAGTCTCCCTTGGACCATGGGTCCATGACCAGTAGCTATGTGATGTTCTCCTCCCGTTCTTGTGCTTCACTAATTAGTCCTCGTGAGCTGGCCTACATGATCGAGGCACATATGTAATCATTATGCTGTTGCTATGATGAGTTTGCTGGGATCCAATGGATTGTGAGATTATGTTCAGATTGTGCTTGAGTAATATATTTGATCTACCTCTTTTATATTTATGTTCGTGAGTAATTCTTGCATGTTCTCCGTTGTTATTTATTGCTTTGGCCAAGTAGTAGGTAGTGACTCCAAGAGGGAACGTTATGCTTGATTGTGGGTTCATGCCCCTCGATGACTAGCTTGAGTGACAGAAACATGAGTCTAGGGGATGTGCTGTTGCCACAAGGGGGGAAACAACGGTGCTTGTGCCCGCGGGTGCAAGGATTGTTTACTTTACGCAAAGTTCTTTTAATGCAGTTGTCTGTTGCTTTGAGTTTACACTATGGGTGGGACTCGCAACTTAATACCAGCGAGATGTTCTGGATAGATATCTCAAGGTGGATGATTAGTAGTAGATGCAGATGGATTTCGGTCTACTTGCCTTGGCGTACCGCCCATGCATTGAACCTCTACCTTTCTTGCAACATAGTTAGCATTGGTTTGCGCACATAATTCTGTCAATTGCCCAGCTGTAATTCGTTTACCTCACATAGTTGTTTTATCGTCTTTTGGGAGAGAGACATCACTAGTGAACATCATGGGACTCCGGTCCATATTACCATCATTGATCACATCCGCTATTTACTTTACGCTTTTACTTACTATTGCAGCAATACCTATCACTATTATCACTTGCGTTTGATCCTTTGTAAACGACAAGGCCGGAGGGATTGACAACCTCTCTGTACTCGTTGGGAGCAAAGTTATTTGTATCTGTGTGCAGGTCCACGTTGATTGCTAATATCTGGCGCCGTTAGCAGTTGACACCTTCTTGTTGAAACTGGGAGTCTCAGGGGAAATCGATCCTTGGTATCTTTGCCAAGGGAAAACTTCCGCTACACTGCATCTCAAACCTTCCACTTGGGGTAACCAAGGAGGGGCGAGAAGCCATCAAGCAAAGTTTTCTGGCGCCGTTGCCGGGGACTCCACTCTTCAGGATAGGGGAGTTGCACGCTATCTTTTACCTTTGCTTTTTAGTCTTGTTAGTTTACCTTTCAGTTTTTGCTTTAGTATCTTTTATCGAAAATCACAAAAATAGTTATCTTGCTTGCTTGCTACTATGGGTTCCGCCGAGAACACCAAGTTGTGTGACTTCACTAGTCACAACAACGATGACTTTATCTGCACACCTATCACTACACCTGCCACTTCAGCACCTTCGTATGAAATTAAACCTGCTTTACTGAACTTAGTCATGAAAGATCAATTCTCCGGTGCTGGAGATGCTGCTGCTTTACACTTGAACAACTTTGTTGAACTTTGTGATATGCAAAAGTACCAAGAAATAGATGGTAATATTGTTAAGCTTAAGCTTTTTCCTTTCTCTTTGAGAGGAGGAGCTAAAATTTGGTTTCAGTCTTTGCCTAGAAATTGCATAGATTCATGGGACAAGTGCAAATATGCTTTTATTGGAAAATACTATCCACCTGCTAAAATTATCCAACTAAGGAGTAACATAATGAATTTTAAACAATTAGATAATGAACACGTTGCCCAAGCTTGGGAACGTATGAAATCTCTTATCAAGAACTGCCCTACACATGGTTTGACTACTTGGATGGTTATCCAAACTTTTTATGCAGGCTTGAACTTTACCTCGCAGAACTTGTTAGATTCGGCCGCGGGAGGAACTTTTATGTCAACTACACTTGGTGCTGCCACAAAGCTTCTCGATGAGATGATGACCAACTATTCCCAATGGCACACCGAACGCGCTCCAACAGGTAGGAAGGTAAACTCTGTCGAGGAGATTTCCTCCCTAAATGAAAAAGCTGACTTGATCATGTCCCTACTTTCCAAGCAATCTTCTATTGATCCTCGTTATGATCCTTTAGATTCTGTGATTGCTCATGCTTATAGGAGTAACTTTGGTAGCAATCCTAGACCGTTCCCCTCTAATTCCTATGGGAACGACAACGCTCATCCCAGCACCAAGAACTCCACCCAAAAAGATAGAGACTTGCCTGGCTATGAGAAACTTCTAGAAATAGAGAAGGCCACTAAGAATTACATGCACACCCAATATGAACAAAACAAAACCTTCTCGGGACAATTAAATGAGCATACCGCTATCTTGCAAGACATTAGTAGACAATTAGAGAGCCTAAATATTGAGATTTCTAAACTCCAGACTAGGCTCCCTATCACTGAGACCCAAGTTTCCAATATGTCCCACACACAAGCCACTTTGATAAACCAAATGGCAGCTAAACCCGAAGTGGTTGCACCCCTAAGGGAGGAAGAAGATAGAATTAAGAGCCTTCCTACCCACCACACTGTTGCTACTATCCAAGTTGTTGAGGATATTCAAACTCTTAGCACCCAATGCACTCCTGGTCCCATTGGACCTATTAATGGTGATGCTATGACTATAGAAACTACCAAACAAGTGAACCTAAAGGACACCACTACCACCTTACTTGATATTAGTGACCTTGATTTTGATAATTGCACTCTTACCGAAGTTATTGATTTCCTTCACAAGATGTCTAGAGATCCCCGCACTAGCACGATTAACCTTGCCTTCACAGAGCATATCACTAATGCTCTTATCAAAGCTAGGGAGGAGAAACTTAGAGTAGAAGCCTCCATACCTAGGAAGATAGAAGATGGTTTGGATCATATGATTAAAATTAAGTTGAATAACTTCTCTTGCTATGCTTTATGTGATGTTGGTGCTAGTACCTCTGTTATGCCCAAAAGAATATATGATATGCTTAAATTGAAACCTTTTGGTTCTTGTTCTTTTGGTGTTCGTCTCGTTGATTCTTCCATAAAGAAACCTTTGGGGAGGATCGACGATGTTCTTATCATTGTCAATGACAACTATGTTCCCGTTGATTTTACTATTATGGACATTGAATGTGAACCTTCTTGTCCAATTATTTTGGGACGTCCTTTTCTACGCACCGTTGGTGCAATCATTGACATGAAAGAGGGGAATATAAAATTTCAGTTTCCTCTCAAGAAAGGGATGGAACACTTCCCTCGAAAGAAGATTAAGTTACCTTTTGAGTTCGTTGTACAGGCTAGCTATTCTTTTACTCTTGATAAAACTTGATCTCTATGCATTATGCCTAGCTTAAAGGCATAAAAGAAAGCGCTTTTGGGAGGCAGCCCACATGAATAAATTTTATTTTGCTTTTTTTGTGTCTTGATGTTGTTACTACAGTAGCATCATCATTGTATCTTTGCTTTTCAATTTTGTGCCAAGTGTAGCCTCTGATTGCAAGAAAGTTCAAAAGTTGTGACGTGCTGTCCAGGAAACAGATTCTGTCCTTGGATAGGAAAATTCGTATAAAAGCACCAGATCATCTTTTTGGTCTGAATTTTTTCGACAGAGTGCTCTATATAATTTTCTTTCGTGCGTCTGTTCTGAGGTTTTTTATTAGAGTTGCAGAAGTACCCTGAAAAAAATCATTTACTACCTGATGTTCTGTTTTTCACAGATTCTGTCCTGTTTTGCCTTTCCTTCATTTTGCGAACCTAGAGCTTGCTTTTTCTTTGCAAAAACCTTTTGGCAATCTTGAGAAACAGTAGACCTTCAAGAATATCCTTATTTACAGCAAGGAACAATTATTTTATTAAGGGTACTAACCTCGCTAACCAGATTATGATGAGTTATGTATGAAGGGAGTTTTCAAGTGTGCGAGGGAAGATGATAAAAATATTCAGGAGTGTCAAATGCTCAAGCTTGGGGATGCCCCCATGCACCCCCAAGAAATATTCAAGGAGACTCAAGCGTCTAAGCTTGGGGATGCCCCGTGCATCCCCTTCTCCATCAACATTATCAGTTCGTCTTTCGTTCCACTATATTTTAATCACTTCATGTGTTATGTGCTATGCTTGGAGCGTCTTGCTTTTAGTTTTCCTTTTTAGTTTTCTTTAGCTTTTCATAACGAGTCGGAACTCAGCTTTCTTTATGTGGGAGAGAAACACGCTCCACTTCTACCTAGAACATAACATAGAATTTTCATGTCTATCTTTGCTGTGAGTGTTCTTTGTCTTTCAATAGCTACTATCATGTTCAGCTCTTAGTATTCATGATTATCTTTCAAAAGAGCTTTTGTTTAGTTGGTTGCTTGAACTCTCTTTATTTAACATGGTTATCTTATTAAGAGAGTTTGCTTCCGTTGCATTGGTTGATATGTCTATGATAAAGATGCTACATGCATAATGGCGCTTAGTAGTTCATGTTTTCTTATGGTTAGTCTCAAATAGCTGGGGGGTTCCCAATGTGTTATTGGAATACCAACATGATTTGTTTGCCTATGATGTGGTATGGTTTAGTAATATCTTCCTTCAAGAATTTATTTTGGTTGACTTGGCGTATGCTCACGCATATTTAAGACTGTAAAGAAAGTCTGTCAAGCCTTGATGATCTTTTGTTTCTGAGTAGCGATATAACTTCCATGTCTGATTCAATGTTGCTTTGTCGCTCTGCGTGATTATGACCGTCATTGCTCTCTTAGTTGGTCGCTCCCAGTCTTTTGCTAACCTCCACCTGTACTAAGCGGACTGACTGCTTGTGCATCCAATTCCTTTAAACCAGTTATGCCATATGAGTCCACCATACCTTCCTACATGGTATTTACCTGCCATTACTAACGGAGACTTGCATGTACCATCTCGAAATTATTCAAAGAAAAAAAGCATTCCTATTTTGTGCCTCTGTTTTAAGTTCATGAGGAAGTAGTAGTTAATTCATGATCTTTTTAAGTTGGACAAGCTTCACCCCGGGATTGCATGTATAATGTGCAAACCCATAATACGAGAAGGAACTGGCATTGAGTGCACCCGGCTCAAAAAGATAATATAACAAACAAACCCTCCTTCACGCTTTGTTCATGAGAAATCAGAAAACTTTGGCAGTGATAAACAAAGGAGATTAAGAGGATGTGATCGTCCTCATTCGGGAGCCGTTCCTCGAAACTTGTCCATCTCAAGAAGTGATTGAGTTGTCTGCTAGCATTCGTTGACGGAACATGCATGATCTAAAAATAATAATTATTACTTCTGTTTTTAAAACCAAGAGCTCTGGTACATGTTTTGTCTTTGTTTCCGACTACGGGTTTTCAACCTTGCCAACAAAAGCCACGGTTCGAGAGTCTACACCTTCTTTTAAAAGCACCAACTACTGAGAGCATGATTGTCATTCTAAGTGTAATGTGCATTGTCCCAAAGTAGCATTGTCTTTTGCATGATTGTGATATCGTTTATTCTGAAATCATTGTATCTAGTCATCACTTAAACCTTGGAGGTGCCCCTGCATTTATGTTTTGCTTCACTAAAGGGGGCAAGCGAGATATCACTTTATCATATTTGCACAACATGCTCATTGCAAATCTATTTGATGTTTCAGTATCATATTATAAAACTTTCAGTTCTTTGTGATTTTCTCATGAGGCAACTTAATTACTATAGATTCATTGTCTCAGTAAGCTTTTGTCATGTGACTATGAAAAAGTCCTATATGGTTAATAGCATGTCACCACATAAATTATTCTTGTTATCATTTACCTACTCGAGGACGAGCAGGAATTAAGCTTGGGGATGTTGATACGTCCAAAACGTATCTATAATTTCTTCTTGCTCCATGACTCCTTTGGGTGATATTGCTATGTTATTTATACACTTCCATACACTTTTGACCATATTTGGACTAACCTATTAACTCAGTGCACCCCAGTGCCATTTTCTGTTTGCGGATGTTTTTGTATTTCAGGTTTTCACATTACGAGAACTGCCAGAAAAATCCCGGAAAAATTATATAAAAAATCAGCGTTCCAGAAGCTACCAGGCACCCGAAGCACAGCCGGAGGGGGGCCACCAGGGCTACAGGCGCCCTGGTGGCGCGGCCCCCCTGGCAGCGCCGGGGGGGCGCCTGGGCCCCCCGAGCCTCGTCTGATGCCCCCCTTTGGCATATATTTATATCGTGTCCCGAAACCCTCGAGACGGGAACTCTTTTTTGCGATCTCATCTCTGTTCCGCCGCCGCCGCCGCTTCCAAGATCGGGAGCACCAGGAGAACTCTTCCCGGCACCCTGCCGGAGGGGAGGATCACCACCGGGAGCTTCTCCACCACCATGGACGCCTCCCGGATGAGTTGTGAGTAGTCTCCCTTGGACCACGGGTCCATGACCATTAGCTATGTGATGTTCTCCTCCCGTTCTTGTGCTTCACTAATTAGTCCTCGTGAGCTGCCCTACATGATCGAGGCACATATGTAATCCTTATGCTGTTGCTATGATGAGTTTGCTGGGATCCGATGGATTGTGAGATTATGTTCAGATTGTGTTTGAGTAATATATTTGATCTACCTCTTTTATATTTATGTTCGTGAGTAATTCTTGCATGTTCTCCGTTGTTATTTATTGCTTTGGCCAAGTAGTAGGTAGTGACTCCAAGAGGGAACGTTATGCTTGATTGTGGGTTCATGCCCCTCGATGACTAGCTTGAGTGACAGAAACATGAGTCTAGGGGATGTGCTATTGCCACAAGGGGGGAAACAACGGTGCTTGTGCCCGCGGGTGCAAGGATTGTTTACTTTACGCAAAGTTCTTTTAATGCAGTTGTCTGTTGCTTTGAGTTTACACTATGGGTGGGACTCGCAACTTAATACCAGCGAGATGTTCAGGATAGATATCTCAAGGTGGATGATTAGTAGTAGATGCAGATGGATTTCGGTCTACTTGCCTTGGCGTACCACCCATGCTTTGAACCTCTACCTTTCTTGCAACATAGTTAGCATTGGTTTGCGCACATAATTCTGTCAATTGCCCAGCTGTAATTCGTTTACCTCACATAGCTGTTTTATCGTCTTTTGGGAGAGAGACATCACTAGTGAACATCATGGGACTCCGGTCCATATTACCATCATTGATCACATCCGCTATTTATTTTACGCTTTTACTTACTATTGCAGCAATACCTATCACTATTATCACTTGCGTTTGATCCTTTGTAAACGACAAGGCCGGAGGGATTGACAACCTCTCTGTACTCGTTGGGAGCAAAGTTATTTGTATCTGTGTGCAGGTCCACGTTGATTGCTAATATCTGGCACCATTAGCAGTTGACACCTTCTTGTTGAAACTGGGAGTCTCAGGGGAAATCGATCCTTGGTATCTTTGCCAAGGGAAAACTTCCGCTACACTGCATCTCAAACCTTCCACTTGGGGTAACCAACGAGGGGCGAGAAGCCATCACCTGTCGCATAACATCTGATCGATGTCTTTCAACTAGAAGTTGAGACTCAAGAAGCCGAACTGATTCAGGCAGCGAGTTCGAAGAGCCGGTGCCAGCAGTAGTAGCCAGTAACTCGAACACTACATCAAGACATGACTTTGGGGTTGTCTCGGTGTCTTCAATATAGTTTTTTTATCAGCTTTCTTGGAGACCAACATGGATGTCTCACTATCTTGAACATTATCTGCATTACTTCTTGTACCATTGCATAACGGGGTACTCTTCTCCAATATTTTATCCGCATTCTAAAAGAGAAACAAACAAACACATCACAGGTTTACAATGTAGTATATGAAACTCATTTTGGTAAACCAGTTCAGTAGTAAGGTGGACAGGATAACAGCATGAAACAAACATATATCTATGTAGTATGGTCACTGTATGGTCTATATCATTCCAGTTTATGTTGCCAAATCAAGATAGATACAGTTCGAATCATATCTATTTAAGACAAAGCAGCTTAGACAGAATATAAGTGTGGGAAACTACACATCAATAATAACACTTGTAAGGTGCATGGCATGAGAATATAACTATTTATTCAATTGAAACTAAAATCAACATAGAGCAAGTTACAACAGCAAACATATTAAAGAAACAGGTTTAAAACATACCTGTTGCGCCATTGGAGTTTCAATTGCATCCTTAAAATTTGAAATTAGTTGGTATGAGTAAATACAGTGATGCAAGAGCAAAGTAGTATGAACCATAGCTACGGAACCTAACTTGAGAACAATTCTTCTTCTGCTTTAAGCGTTGACTTGGGGTTCGGAGTGTGGTCCTCGTGCTTTGGGCACTGCAATTGCCTTACTAACTGCTCGTGTTTGGGTGCTCTGTGGTGGAGACGGTGCTGTGTCAACGGGAACTGGGTTACTATCTACTGGGGTTGGGGTTAGAAGGGGTGTAGCTGGTTCTCTGTCCAACTGGGTAGGGGTACAATCTGCATGAGTCTGGGTTATGTGTGGTGGGGCTGGTTCTTGGGCAAGTACAACCGTGGTTCTATCTCCATCGACAGGTAGCACGATCTTTTCTGGAGACCGTGTTTTTACTCCCACAGATACTGCCATCACCCCCTCCAATTGAAATGGCTGATAAACAAGAAAAGTAATTGAATGTACAGACATTGTAAGATAGACAGGTGCAATGGATAGTAGGGAAGAAAACAGGGCATGAAATAATTCACATTTATGTTGTCTAACCAAACAGAATAGCAGGACATAATTTCACATATATGATGGCTAATTAAATAGGATAGCATGACACAATTTCACATGTATGATGGCTAACTAAACATGATAGAATGACATACTTCAAAATATGATGACTATGTAAACAGGATGACATGATATAACTATACGATGTGTCTATTAAAGTGGTTGGCATGCCATAAATCACAAACATGCCGTCAATGGAAACATGATGTCATGATATAATTCACGGATAGAATGACATAATTCAAAATATGCTGACTATGTGAACAGGATGAGATGATATAACTATATTATGTCTTTAGAAAATGGGTTGGCATGCCATAATTCAGATACATGTTGTCTATGTAAACATCATGACAGGATATAATTCAAATATATGATTTATATACTAAGGAAGTGAGCCGAGGGCAATCACATATATGATGTGTCAACTAAGGAGATGGCATTCAATATCGTGTATATGATGTAAAAACTAAGCATTGCAATACAACATATGCATGATATGAGTAATATAACCCTGTCAAGTTTGAGCATACACCTCAGGGGGATAATAGGACTGGTCATCTGCCTCTGAATCCTCTTCTGAAGAGCTATCTGTAATCAGCAAGATATCTGCTTCACCAGGTAGCATTGTCTGCTCTGAAGACCTTGTTTTCACTCCAGATTTCTCCATCACCAATTCAAATGGCTGATGCACAGAAAGAGCAGTTGAACATACAAACATTGTCGACAAAAGCAATGAGAAATACAAAAAAGGACGGCATGATATAATTCACATATATGACGCTTGGCTAAACAGCAAGGCATTGCATAATTCACATATATAATGTCATGCAACAAGATAGCATTGCATAATTCACATATATAATGTCTTGCAACAAGATGGCGTTGCATAATTCACATATATGGTAATTAGACACTAAACATGTGGCATTCACACAAAGCATGTCTAAACTAAGCAAATGGAATAGCAACACAAGATACCACACACACGATATGAGCATCATAACCCTGCCAAGTTAGAGCATTCACCTCGGGGGGGGGGGGATAGGAATGGTCATCTGTCTCTGAATCCTTCTTTGAGAAGCTATCTGTAACCAGCAAGACATGCGCTTCGTCAGATAGCATTGTCTGCTCTGAAGACCTCGTTTCCACTCCAGATTTTTCCATGACCGTGCCGAATGGCTGATGCACAGAAAGAGTAATTGAATGTACTAAAATTGTTTGACGTGACAGATTGTGAAGAAAAATTAGTTGTCACTAGAAATAACTAGCTTACCCCCGCGCGGCGGCACGCCGTGCCCGTCGATATGGTGCGGTTATATGGATTATGTTTCTTCTTTGTAATAAGTGTTGTTACTTTAGGATGCCAGATGATTGTATGAAAAACTATGGATGTATATAAAAAAGATGGGAGGATGATGCACGTGAACAAACAGGGGAATAGACGATGACACATCTATAGTAGGGATGATTTATTTTGCCGAACGTGGTGCGAGTGATTGCCAGACTAGATCATCTGGTGTAGCCTCCCATTGGATTAGCTCCTATGATAAAGTAGTAAACAAATGCAAATAGTCGGAATTATATATACACCGTATGTAGTTAATATTTTTTCCCTCTTTCATACTCCCTCCGTTCGGAATTACTTGTCGCAGAAATGGATGTATCTAGACGTATTTTAGTTCTAGATAGATCCATTTCTGAGACAAGTAATTCCGAACGGAGGAAGTACATTTTTTTACTATCACCGAAAAGTGACCGAGCCAAGCCAATCTCGTGCACCGTCACCGACTACTCCAGGGAAGCGATCACGTCCAGCGACGCCAGGGACACGTCGCCGACGGTCACCCATGCCTTTGAGGTGCCCAAGTGGAACCAGCTCGCCGGCGTGCTCGTCGGCCGTTGAACACATCGTTGTCCCGTGGTGGACGTCGACAACCTCCACATGGTAGCGGCAATGATGCAGTTTCTCGCTCGGCGGAGTAGCAGTGATGGAGGCTGGACGCAGCTCCTCCGCGGCAAGCCCGAAGGTGCAGCGTGGGGAGAGCCCACGGGAAGGCACTCTGAACCTTGGAGCGAGGCTCCACAACTCGCGATGGCCGAGCTTGCTCCGTACTTCACGTCGAAGAAAGGAGGAGCCTAGGAGGGAGGGGAATGCCCCGCGAGGCGGTAAACGAAGCTCCTTTCCATCCCACACGAGAGAAGCGGAGAGAAGCTCGATGTTTGTTTGCGCCGACGCTATTTCTCGGTGGTGCCTTGGTTGAGATGTGAAAGCGAGTGATGACCACAGAGAAGAGGAAGGAGAGATTTATAGATGCTTATGGCGGTGGACGATTCAACGGAATCTTCCGAAAAACACCTCGATCATCAAGGGCGGTTAGCCGCAGAGGCATCCACAAGAAGAAGAGATAAGGAAGGAGAAGTAAGCAGTGAGGCAGATAAGAAAGCAACGAAAGCGGTGGATTGAACGGGATGCAAAAATGCTAGAATAACAGACTGTTACGGGGCTGGGATGCATGGAGTGCACATGCGAGGGAGACAGAAGGAATGTCCCGTATCTGGCCTAGAATCGCGCCCGAGCGGTGCGGTCACTGTCTTGGCCATATCCCTCTTTTGTCTTGTAATTGGATGTAGTTGCCCCGTCCCGCTGCCTGCGCATGTGCCTTGTAATTGGACATAGTTTCCCATTCCCCGATCACCACTTCGCCAGACTGCTTTTGGTCGGCCGCGTATCCAAGCAATGTGTTCCGATTGGTCTGCATGCATGCGGTTACTGATTTGCCCACGTTACTTTCCTGAGCATCGATTTGATTGTTTCTTGTCTATTCCCGACGAGGACGAAAGCAAAACTGGAAACCAACACACCGAATGGCTAACTGAATTACAACATAAACGGCTAGATGCACACGGCAGTGAAGCAAGCACGTTCAAAAAATTTAGCCGATGCATATACGCCCACACATGCATTTGTACACAGCCACATCCAAAAAAATGCACACATCAATAGCCCAAACGCCCATAGGTTGCTTTCAAGATCAAACAATCATGTGAACCAAAATCGCTAAAGACACCCCAAGTGCACATGGGAAAATGCAAATCAGTTAACAAAATTTCCATCGAAGGCCTACGGCCACCGCGTGATTCTACACGGTAATCTACCAAAATAATACACATGTTGCCATCCAGCTGATCAGGAAGTCACTTTCAAGTGGGTAAACCTGTAGGCAAAAATGTCCCCAGATATATGGGTTTGGTGATGATAGATGTTTTATAGCGGACATAAACCTTGATCAGAGTCCATTAGAGGAACTGAAATACTTGAGATAACACAAACATATGACAGAGGAGGAGAAACTATTTGTGAGGACCTTCAACTCTGTCATACTACCAACAAGGAAAATTATGGCGATACATATTTATGACATATTTTTATACTAAACTTTTATACCTCTTTAAATTTTCCTTTTTAATAGTATAGTCATAATAAGTATATTTCTTAGTGCTTAGCTGGCATAGTTAATCACATAGCAATTTATTTATTATTTATCAAAAAAATACAAGAAAGAACATTCTAATGAATAAATAAGAGTATTTTATATAGTCAGCCTACAATTGCATAAAGATAGACAAAGGGAGAAATTTGGCAACATTTGGTATATTACTTAAAAAATTGTGTATATTAAATTTATATTTTGTGTTGTACAATATCTCCTTGAATTAAGTTCAGACAACTGCATAAGTTATATTGTGTATACATATATAAACTTGTGTGTTTGTGTGTGTATTATATATTTTTTAATGTTATTAAATACCATGTTAGAGATCTCTAAAGCATGCACTCTAATTAATATCATAATAATGGTTTCTAGTTATTATTAGGTAAGCATATTGGTGGAATCTTCTACACTATAAATTGAACCATTGATAGATGTGTTTTCACACATACAATTTGGTTATTTGATATGGTCATTTGGAATGCGCTTGATTTGATTTTGTGTGTGCAAGAGTTCATGGCAATTCTTAAATTAAAAAGTTGTGCACAAAATTCAAAATAGAAATTTATAGTTAACACAGTTCATTAAAACTTGTGGGTGTAGAGAGACTAGCAGCCTCACAAAACTCACCACCACCGAGCATATTGGTTTGTTCATATTGTACATGCTATTTAGCCCCTAGTCTGCACTTGCTCATGCAAATTTGGTCTTCTTCCATGTATTCAATAATCTTATGGAGTACCCATTTCGGTCCATTTTACTCCCCATATAAGATTTGTCAGAAGTCAGACTTCTTAAAGTTTGATCATAATTATATGAAAAATCTACAATACTAAAGTTAGATAGTATGCTAATTAAATTCATGACACATTTAATAATATTGAATTCGTATTGTGAATGTTGCCATTTTTCCCTATAAAGTTGGTGAAACTTTACGAAGTTTAACTTCAGACAAATCTTACATGCAGAGTAAAAAGGATCGGAGGGATTATAGTAGTTATTATTATAATTTAGTACACTATAATTGAGGTCCACCTCCTCTCAGAGGCTAGGGTGGTCGTCCTGTTCGATCCTCCTATGGGCCAGTCCTAGAAGTGGTGTGGCTACGGTAGTGCCTGCATCATTATCTCCATTCCAGGGTGGTTAACCCCAAGGCGGTGATTGTTCTTCTAGCTGGTACTGAGTGGTCGCCTTTTTGCCCGGCCCATGGGTGGCCCCAGTAGTGGTGTGGCTATGGGAGAGCATGCATCACCAACTCTTCTCGCAACCTAAAGATGATGACCGTTCTTCCAGCCCATGCTAGGGTGGAAGATAGAGAGGATTTATGAGAACATAATGAAGCAACCGTGGAAGGTTGCAGAGCATATTTCATATAATACGTTACAGAACGTTTGCTTTTAGTCCTTGAGTTTGAAGTAGGGGATGGGTACCGGCAATTGTGGGCTAAACATAAGAAACTATCTTGGGGTTGTTGTTTCGAGGAAGGCCATGGCCCATTTGGCCTTACAGTAGCTCCACCGGTGGGTATGGGGACAAATGGACAATCGAAATCACTAATTAAGGAGTACCCCTTGAAAGGGTCACGTCATCTCCCAAGGCTGCGACAAGTGGTGCAACATGGGTGTTTTCCCTTTTCTGTAGATTCGATTATTCAAAATGTTTTATCTCTTAAGCCGTATGTTCAAATCTCTAGCCATTTTTGGTGTTGAATTTCTCGTGCTGAGATCTTCGAAAGTAGATCCCTATTAATAGGTTTTGAGGAACTATTTTTTACGAAAAAACTGGAAAAACCGAACCAAAAGTACGGGTTTCCCCACTATTTTCCATTTCCGAAGAGGCACAACTCGCAGAAGCAAATCTGTGCGTCAGCGCAAGCAAATCTGTGCCTATCGCGGAAGCAAATCCACCTCTTTTTTTAAGTCTAGGCCCACATGTCATTCTACCTTGGAGAGATTTGCCCTCCGTTCTTTTCATCTACGCTATGCTTGCTCTCATCTGGTTCGGTAAGATCGACCAGAAGCACACGCTGGAAAGGCAAAAATGCCAGCGACTTTGGCAGTGAACTACTCACGAGTCAGATTTGCTTCACAACACGACATGCTTTGGCAGACCAATCTGCCCTGGATACGGCCCAAGTTTACTAGTAATGATGATCCAACTGGAACCTAGAAAATGTCACCGAATATAGGCTATAATAAGGACCAAATAATTCCTTGATGCCGCCATCACGAACAAGTCGGTGTGAGAAAACAGAATGCTGGATGGCAACAGGCAAATTCATGTACTCATGTCCATGTCACTGAACTGGATGCTGTTGCAAGTCCCATAGCAACTAAGTTCTCTTTAACCATCTTCTACAACCAAACAGACATTAATTTTCGGAAAAAGAGAGGTTCTATGATGCAAACGGATTTCTCGGTTCTTGAGACCATCCGGCCAATTGAAACTCCTCCTTTGGCTTTCTTCCCCTAACTAAAAAGACCTGAGCGCGGCTAGATCGAGCGCTAGTTCGCCTTTTTGCTCTCATGATCGGGATCTCCACCTTCTTCCTTCTCTTCAGCCTGTGCCTCGGTGAACTCCAGCAGCTGGCAATTGAAATCAGTCAGAAACAAACAAGGCTCGTAGTTTTGACAGTTAATTATACTTATGATATGATCAGAAACAAGATGAAACGAAGAAGAGCATGGGAAATGAGGAAACGAAAAAGAAAATCTGATCATCAGAGGTGAACAAGCTTAATTACCGGCTTTACTTCCCCGTTCCATAGACAGTGCGCAGCGACGAAACCAATCACGCCAGGAACGATATATAACAGAGCAGGCTGCGTATCATCAGAAACAAAATAGGTAATAATATTCCAGAGACTAGGGGATATAGAGAGCGACAAGATGAGAAGATATATTAATAGCAATAGAACTGACCTGTGCGGCTCGGAACCAGTTCATCACAGCTATCGTTACTGTCAAACCCGCTGTGTATCCCAGAAACGCGCTGTTGAAGTAACCGCGGCTCTTGATCCCTCGCGAGACGTCGAAACGCAGGGCGAGCGCGACGAAGATGCCTGTAATCAGAATTATTTAAATAGATGTACATTTATACGTTAAGACTTAAGAGGTTACATGCTTATGGAAACATGGGAGGGCTCTGCATGTGTTTTCAGTATTGAATAATGGAGAACTGCTTAGGAATTTTTTTCGGAAACCTCTTCTAATTTTGATTATACTGAACTGATATTATGAGTTTATAATGCATCGTTTCAACAAAAAAAATCACCAATAATGGAAATTACACCGTAGGGGATTCCCCTACTGTTTGCCCGTCAAAAAAAAAACATTTTTACCAACCAAACACATCCATGGGAAATACAAGAATCCACAAACTCATCACTGGGAACAGATATTATATGAGTCTAATACATCAATTGTCTGAGCATCCATATTAAACATCTGATTCAGTCTAGTTATTAGGATCTACAAAAAGAAAGAATCCACAACTGAAAAAAGCATACATCGTCATTATACAACATAGTAGTTTTAAGCTAAGTTTGGTTGTCTCCATCTGAGAAACACCCCAACTCAGTTGGCATTTTTTGCGTGCAACTGGAAGTAGTCCATTCATAAGTACTTTCTGGTGGACTTAAAAAAATAATTACTTTCTGGTGTTACTGCATACCTACAATTCTGATATGAGACCTGGAGCATATATTGGTTATATTGGCAACGAACGACACAGGAGTGAATGCACTACGATTGCGAAAATATGTTTTTATTTGCAATTGCTAATTGTATTGAACATGAAATGGGTCATGTGGTGGAATTACAGCATCATGTCACCAAAGTCTCTGTTTTCAAGAAAAGTACAGAATCTCCTATCAGCGCGCCATCGATCATTAGAAAAGAGTGGTCATTCATAATGTGGCTGGCATTACTATTAAACCACAAACCAGAATGCAAATCCAGTATCACCGCCAATATCACTAGATTATGAGACAAAACTGGCCAACAGGTTTATCACTAACCTGGTATTACGATATCACCAAGGCCAAGCATAGAGAACGGGCGTGCAGCATCTGCGGTAGGAAATAGAAGCTACAAACAAAAAGAGGAAAAAAAGATGAACTAAAGTATTTTTTTAATAAAATGGAAAAAATGTTGGGGATAAAAGAGTGAACACACTGCAAAAACACTAACCTTTATTGGGGCATCAAATGATTTAGCAACACTGACCATAACTGGAGTGAAGAAAACCCAGAAGATGTCATAGAAAAAAAGTCCAGCCTGACATTGATGAGGAAATTGAGCCATTCAAAAAACAATTTTAAGGAATAATAAGAGAAGGATTCAGTGACAGTATGTGGAACTGCAGCAACAGGACTGACAAAATGACTGAAACTAACATTTTTGTAAAGCATGCACAAGCAAAAATTGGGAAAGTTGAGGATATCAATAAAGTAGTAAACAAGTTGAACTTTCCAAATTATCCAATTCACGAGAGAGTAGGACCACAGTTAATTACTACTCCGTAATTGCCAGAGCATGCGTACAACGCAGACTACATACTAGAAAAGGCAATCGTGGATAGTTAGCTTGCCAATACCATACCAACAGTCGGAACCAATTTTACTGAAGTACGGAATTGAAATCGAGAATAGTCATTCAGAATATCATCATAGTAAAAGTAATCCATGATTGGAACTCGATTCTCTATTATAAGAAAATCATGAAAACAAAGACAAGAAAACTATCTGGTATGCAATTAGTGAGGCACTAGAAAATTCGTTAATTGAATAAAGAGAAGAGGGACGCAATACGATGTCAAGTCCAATCACTAGAGATGCGAACTGTAGATCGTTAATACGGTCAGCAAGCACTGCATAACATTGCTTTCCTAGAAAGACGGACAGACTGCTCTTTCTATAGCCAAAAGAAAGGCTAGCAAATTTTTTAGAATGTCAGCCACTTAAAATTGTATCTATCCTATACATACATGTCATGCTATTTTACTTGAATGGTATTTATTGTACTCCCTCCAATCCATATTACTTGTCGCACAAATGGATGTATCTAGACATATTTCAGTGCTAGATACATCCGTTTGAGCGATAACTAATATGGATCGGAGGGGGTACATATATGTCATGCTCCACAAAGTAAGGATTACGATAGCAGAGACGTGAGAAAGAGAACATATTTAGGTGGCCGAAATAATGAAAGAGATTTGCAAGGCAGAAAATAGGAATATACAAGTTTCAACTCATTACAAACTTTGAGTGAACTCATACCAAGAGAATACCACCAGTTTTGAATGATCCTAGTGAAAGCATCTCAATTCCCTGCCAGATAAAAACAGGGAGGAAAACAGATCATGTTTATGAAGACTTAATTATTCTAGCAATGCATATTAACCTTAAGCTCTAGCAGTAATAACAGACCTGAATACAGAATGCAACTCCCAAAACATTGTTGGCTAGCCAATGCTTCTTCATGGCGTACCATACACAGAAGAAAAATCCTGGGATTGAAGCAACAACTTGAGACTTGGTAAACTCCACCGAGAGCGCTGAAATATGAAGTTAATGAGCATAAATCGTCATCAAGACTCAAGAGTCAAGCTTGTGAAGGGGAATATCGTGATAAAATTATAAACTTGTAACATCATCAAGAAGGCACAATTGTTTTGTGTTTGTCAGATATGGTAACGCTGAAGTTCATAAAAACTGTAGACAAGAGTCATGTTATTACATAAGAGCAACAAAAGCATCGCAAATCTTTACAAATGTAATCAGACTCCAGTACAGCAAGAAAAATGATGCCATACCAAATGAAACATTGTCACAAAAACGTACGTTTACATGTCACTTAATTACCCCAGTTTTTTTCAGGGCAACTGAGTAATATCATGTTGCCAGAATACAGTACAGACAGTTTCCCAGTTCCCCTCTAAAATGAACTTCTGGTGTACAAAGCCAACAGTGCTGAATTTTATTGAAGCCTGTTAAAGTTAGGATAAATCAATACTTGGGTATTTGGACATTACGACTCCACAGTGTACATATAGCAACTTAGAAATACTAGAGAGGAAACAGCATATAAAGTCCATGAGGATATCAAACTAGTAATAGGAATTTTTCAGTATAATCTGGCATGAGCTTCAAACAAAATGAAGGCGGGGATCATACAGTGGAAATATGGAGCATGCCAAACAATGACATTATCATTCCACCCTTCCGGAAGAAAACGCTTTACGGATGGAAGCAACGTTGCGCTGCATAAGAAAGTAGGGCAACGCAAATGTTTGTGAGTTCACATTTACACTTCTAAGTATTTACGTCTTCCGAAAAACTCTTGGGAGAAACGTCGGAATTACCAGAGAGCGGCGATGCCAAGAACGAAAAAGTAGGCGGTGAGAACAGCATTGACCAGGTCCTTGGAGAGGAACTTGAACAGCAGAAACAGAGACAGAAGCATAGCACTCCCCACCAGAGGGTACCGCATCGCGTGCTCCTTGGACATCGTCTCCTGCATAAGAAGAAACAGAAAGAGTTAATAATAAGTTGACCAGGCATATGCAAGAATTCAGTGTCAACCTTGACAGAATACATAGAGAGGGACATGTTGCTCACAGAGGGTGGAGTCGCCTTGACAGAACGGTAACAGCCCACATAGACGGTAAGACACGCTGTGAGTATCACATTCAGGTTCGGGTTCACGTTGATCACCAGCGGCGCCAAGCTCAAACCTGCACAATGTCAAATGTCATAAAACACATGAATTAGGACCACAAATTAGCAAATCAGGCGACAGGCAGGTTGATAACTGAATTGTCAAGAAATGAGCATACCAGCAAGGGCCAAGTTCGCAGCACGCTCATGCGTCTTCATCGTCGTCGCGGCACGGTCAGGAAGATCAGCCGGGAGGGTTTTGTGACCCCTTTGTTGCCAAAGATAGCCCAGGTGCTTCAGTTCAGACGGAGTGCCCTGTTCCTGCTGGAAAAGAGTGAGCAAACACCGGTGAATCAGAAATTCAGGACCGAAATTCCACCTTGGTAGCACACTAAGATGAATACAGTAGATTGCGCGCGCTACGCCTACCCAATTAAGCTTCCTAACAAATTACAACGAAACAATCTCAGATCACCGTCGCCGGACGGTTCGACACCCGTGAACTGAAAATAGAAACCAAGGGCGCGATCTCTGGCTTAGCAACGCCCACCGTGAAGCGACGGGGATGGAGATCGGCCGAGACCGGTCTCCGCGACGCCGGATCTGGGGGAAACCGCCGGCCGGTAGACGGCGGAGGAGGGGTACCCGACGGCGCCGGCGTCACCACGGGGTGAATCCGGGGGCGGACGGTTTGCTTCACGGGTGACTCGTGAGGAAGACAAGGGGGGAGAGCAGTACGCTGTACTAGTACCACCCCCGATTTGTCATGGGCTCCCACGGCTAATCCTAGCCGTCAGTTCCACGCAGCGACGGTCAGATCGATACCCAAACCACCAACAAAAACCGTCCCCAAAATCCATCAACCACGGCACATACTTGGTATAGGGATCTGAATTTCAGAGCATTTAGGCAGGAAATCGGTGCCATGAAAGGGCAGGAGGATGTCGGAATGGACGAAGATCTCAGGGTATCCGCGTACCTAGACGGGATGCATCCTCTGATATCCACCGCGAATGATAGTCTTGTTCGTGGAGCTTTGCCGATTGTTCCCTCTCCTTCGTACCGGTGTGTGATGTGATGTTATAGTCGGTTGATGTATGCTGTTTTTATCTCTATCTTTGTACTTGATTGTTTGTAATTTATTGGTATTTATCATGTAATGAATGCGAGCTTCTTTTCCATATATGCGGTATCCATCCATTTATTCCCCGTATTTAAAATGGCCGATCTCTCTTATCTTTTGAGTACTACTACCTATGTTCATATCTAATTATAAAAATTAGATAGCATTTATTGCGTAGTAATAAATGTTTCCATAGTTTTCTCCTTTGTAATTCATGAGTATAAATCACTTAACTGGAAGCGAGGAAATTCGGGTTACCCGTATGATACTTTAGAAGAACAACCATTTTGCAAACAACATTGTTGTGACATTGGACTAAAGACCGAAACTGCGATAACCATAGAAATCAAGATAAAAATGTTTTTTTACGTTTCTTTTATTTGTGGGAATTTATTATTGTTTCTTTGGTCTCTTTGGAAAAAGGAGCTATTATAAATCATCGAAAATGTTATTTCGCTGACATTCCCTTGTAGGGGATGGCAAACAAACGCATTTTCCGACAAATTTAGTTGCGATGCGAGATCAAACAGTGGCAGTTTTTAGAAGAAAATACCTTCCTCTGAAGAACTATCATGTTGTTCTGAAGAAAATGTCATGTGTTTATGAAGAAACTGCCAGCAAAAATGTTTAAAAAATGCAACCCATCCCAGCAAACGTTCGCTGGCTATTGACGTCCTGAATCATTACACACACCCTTTCAACAACAGAAAGCAACTCTTCTACATTCAACTTTCAGTTTTGCTAAGTCTCAGTCGATTTAGACTTCGTTATGTCTCAGTCGATGTTATATTTCATTGATCTTGCATTGAGATTAGTACAATTTTTCTTCTTTAATTTTTTTCTTTTTCTTCCCATATACTATATCACTTGACTGAGACTTCGACTAAGACCTAGACATACCCTTCAACTATACATACTTGGCAAGCCAATCGAAACAAACTCTATATCAATTTTAATTTTGTCAATCGAAAATGCTCTACCTACGGACAATAATTACGGAATCACTCCTACGGACAGGCGTGCTTGCATCTAATTCATCTCTCACACCTTGAATTTCAGGGGTGGGGCCCCCTCTCCCCAATCTAACTACGCCAACACTGTCCGTATTCTTTAATCCGTAGGAGTTTGCATGTAAGTGTAGCATCTCTGTTTATCAATACTTCTCGTACACACAACCACCAGTTGTGGCCATGTCGCAACCCGTAGTCGCCGTTCGATAGTGCAGTTCTCTTCCATGGCAAGAGACAGAACTAACTGCAGGTAGTGCTGGATGGGCAGAGTCCGAGAAACTCCATCGTGAACAAGCAGATTGAAGATTGAGCGTACAGGGTCACTGGTGGCGAGTTGCCAAGTAGAGGCACTATCACAGGCACCATAGTTTCTTGATCTTGCGCATGTTACTGACGCCTCCCATCCCCACATGTTTTTTCAACTCCTTTGTTTTATGTGAATGGGAGTAGTAAGCTAGCTGCTACCAAACAAGCTGGAACAAAGTGAAACAATGTAACGCGATATCTACTCTGGTGAAGTTGTAGCCTTATTTATAAGGCAAAAGTATTGTTTTTTTTTCAGTTGTTGTTTTTTTTCATGTGTTCAATACTATTGAGTTACGACACACATGTTAAATTGCGCCAGCTAGTTCTCCTTGAAAGCTTGAGTTAACGCCAAAAAGTTGTCTATGCTGAGTAATTTAAACTTCACGCAGTTGTTCAAACTGGTGCCGGTTACCGGTGAACTAGAAAAAAAATGTCAGCATTTCTATTTCAGCTACTTTGCCTCCTCAAGTCTTCACTCTTTGAACCTGATTCCATTATAACATTGTTCAAAATCCATATGGAAATCAAGAAACAAACTTTGTGTTAATAGGATCTTATCGGTATTATCAAGTGAAGCACACATATAACTCATAATCATAATCCATTTTTTCTTGTACATGTTATGCTAACTACAACCATCATATACAGTTTCCAAGAACTAATTATCACCCCCTCCTTTGCTGGCGGCTGGTAGCCATTGACTTCGCCATGGTATGATGTTCACCACATCCTTCCCCTAGTCGTCTGACAGTCCGACTGCCCTTGGTCATCCCATCCCAGGCCATCGCAGGCTAGATGCCTCGGTCTTTGTGGTTCTTCAGCTTAAGATTTGGTCATTTCTTGGCCTGATCCAGCATGCCTGCCATTGGATATGAAGCTCCATCACCCACTGGTCAACCACGGTGGCTATAAATTGGTGGCCTCATCGTAGTGTACTGTGCTCCACACCCCTTCCTTGGTCATCCTCGGCCAGATTCAGGCACCCACCATCGGAGCTGGCACCCCTCCTACCCCTCAGTTGTGACCTGGCATGCCCTCATCCCGTCACCTCGTCCTTTTGGAGTTGGCTAGGGCCAGTTGTTATTTTCGACATGAACGGTCCTATTACGGAACATTGACTTCCGCTCCATACCACTAGTTTGATCTCTGCCCTCTGAATCATCATTTCCCTTCTCTGGATGGCTAGATCGTGTACATGATGGTGCGAGTGCTTGGTGGGCTGTGTGACATTCCTATGGCCGTCTTCACCCCTGCGCTGGAGCAACGCTCAACATGATTTTACGTCCGTCTTCATTCTTGAACCCATGCTTGTGCAAGTGGCTTTACTTTGGGTTGGTGGTTGATACCAATATGGAGGGCTTACGAATTTTCAGGGCCGTTCCTCTGAGATATTGCAACTCAGTCGGTGTATGGAAAATGCTTTCATGCATGTTGGTGGCCCCTGCTTGTTCTTTCTTGGGGTTTCTAGTATTATGTTTAGGTCGTTCACCCTTTTGCCATAAATCTTTAGTTAATTTTTGTTGTTGTTTAGGTTATGCTTTATCTTTCAGGCAGTACCAGTGTTGGTGTTGTGTCGGCGACTTATTTGGCATTGTACTTTACTTTCGATGTAAAATCATCAAATTGCAACGAGATAAGATCCGAAGCAGAATTCCAAACGTGGAACTTCAAAGTGAAGATACAAAATTCGGTGATGCGCAAACACTAAAGTGATTTGGAAGATATCATGCGTGCACCAATGTTGCAATGTCGTATCTTTAGGTCTTCTAAATGCCGGGCAGCGCGAGAAATTCAGAGTGGGGCTTTGTAGGTAAATTAGCTCGGAAATCTTTAGCTTGGTACCTGAGAGCATACTCGATCAACATGATATCGTTTGTGTACGTGCACTCCTCCTTTTTTTCGAACAAAGACACCCTCACATAGGCAGAGTTAAAACACATAGATTAACACAGCCACACGGTCCAGACACAGGACACACCAAGTTCTCGGACCAAAAAGGAAATCCATTACACGACCAAAGGTCCAAACAGAGCATGGAGGTTCAACCCAACAGAGCATGGAGGTTCAACCCAAAAGACGCCACCTTCCCTAAGAAACAACTTGAGGCTCCTTTGCGAAGTTGTAGACGTGACGAAATCCTAGCATAGGTTGCTGAACCAAATCAGCGTCCTGCCACCTCCCCAAAGGGCTCCACTGCTGTATGAAATGGGTACATTTGAAAATAGTGTGAAGGGAAAACACCATCAATAATAGTAAAGCTTATTTCTGATCTGGCAAAGAGCCCTGAGCAGTGCCCCAAGTCGCCAACACTGGTCCAAAACACGCGCCGTACACTACCGTGAACGGAAGAAAGCCATGAAAGGAGATCGGCACATGACCAGGGATCCCAACTGACCCTAGCGACCTCTCTCACGACACTCCACGCGAAACGAGCAAGGTCTTTTTTTTTTTTGCCAGAGAAAAAAAAACATGATTGGCGTCTTCCGGCGCCCCACAAAGCGCACAGAACCCAGCGGATGGCCCATTGCATTTGGCTATGTTGACCAAAGTGGGCAGTTTCTTGCCGAACATTTGTCACAAAAACACCTTTACTTTTGGAGGAATACACGCTTTCCATAAGCCGCGCGCGATATACACGCGCAGGCCCCTTTGGTAAGGGTTGCATACACCACTAGACCGAAAACAGCCCCAACTGATTAACATGCTAAGACACCGAGTCCGGGCCTGCAGACAAGGCACACGGATCCAATTTCTGCAGCAACCGTTCCCAACTAACCCGTTCTGGAGCACTCAGCTCACGGAAAGGAATGGGAGACGACCTGAGCACGTATGCTACAGTATAGTTTGGCTCCACTACTAAGTCATATAGGTCTTGGTAGTTCATCCAGAGAGGCTGGTTGTCGGCCCAAGAATCAAAACAAAACTTGACCGAACGCCCATCATGCACTTCGAATTTTGCTCCCAAAGCAAAAGCCGACTTGACCTGTTGGCGCGGTGCTACAGTAGCGTTTGGCTCCACTACTAAGTCATATAGGTCCTGGTAGCCCATTCCAAAAAGGCGAGCCCTGAGAGGTTGCCTCGAAGAAGGACCAATTCCGAAAATACTTTGCTCGGACGAGGTCCGCCCAAAGACCAGTCGTGTTTTCCGGCAGTTTCCAAATCCATTTATGCACTCCTCCTTACCATCAACACATGCACTGATCTCAAACTTGTTGAGAAATGAGTTCCCTCGGAGCTGGACGAAGAGCTTGACCAGCTGTTTCAAATGCTGGCAGCTCATGAAACTCAACTCGTCGAGGAAGAGGAGCAGGTCAGGTCAGTGGTGCGCCTCCAATGGTTGCACCACCAGGTGTCGAGCACGCAAGTCTGCATAGCATGACCCGGAGGCAGAAGGGACAACACGTGCCGGCGGAGCTCTTCGGGCAGGTCATCGAACAAGTGGCGGGTGTTACGTGAGTCAGGGAAAAATAATCAAGAGAAAGAGGAGAAAAAGATGGAAATCGGTCACCAAGTTTGGCAACAACAGCTAGTCGAGGAATTGATCAATCTTCCCGGGCCCCTTGAGAGGAAAAATGAAGCATAAAACGACCTGCTCATAGTCTTTCTTTCTACGCATACACTATGTGGGGTACGGTTAAGCTAGCACACTAGGCCTGATTAAATTTTTATTTTATTTTTTGAAAAGGGGAGTACCCGGGCTCTCCAACATAAGATACACACATCTTATCCCGAGTACCAGACAGTAAGACAAATTGGACCTGCTTCGTGTCAAGTTCATCAACTTCGTTTTATCCTTGACCTCTCGAAAGAGATGGCTCTACCATATTCACTTATTGGTTTGTTTATATATCATCATCACATATTTGATGTGCTAATTAAGCTAATGCTACCGACGTGTTGTTAAAGTGGAGTATAGAAGACAAAGTATGGCTCAGGTAGCGTGGTAGTGTTTGAGGTACGTTGTGATCAAACCAGTCCACCAAGGTTTCACATTCCATGCTTGCGACTTAAGTTCCTTATATCATCTATATATTACATGTGTCACGAGGGCTCTCCTCCTTATGTCTTTTTCTATGCTTCCAAAGGATACTCTGTGGAGCAAGATAGTAAAACAAGGTGGCAAAATTATTGAATGAAAACCTTTGCACGTCTCACTGTCTCAGATATTCTACGTCGGGCTTCAGATCTCCAAATCCATATAGAAAAAACGACAGGATCTTCTACAACAACAGTAAAAAGGCCATACCAGATAGGTTTGTCAATTTTAGGAACCTACGCGTAGTTTGAACACATGTCTCTGTGTGAGATGAAGCCGCCATTTCTAACTTAACTTCATGCAGACATAAATGAAGCAATTGCTAAACCTATATTCCAGATGCCTCCTATTCTCACAACTTCTTTCCACTCTTTTGATTCTTATCTTGTAAATCATTTTCCGCTCTTTATGTAATTGCCCCTACAAGAGTTACTATGCTAGGTGCTACCCAACAATTTCCAAAAAGGTGAAATGATGTAACGTGATATCTACTCTAGTGACGCTGGGGTGTTATATATAAGGCAACAAGTATTATTAATGCAAGTGAAGTTGGTGGAGCACTTGCTTATTTCAATGTGTTCAATGCTAGTTGTCGTGGTATTCTCATATCAGATGCCAGGGGTTGGCTTATCATGGGTGGAGCCAAGAGGACGTCGTCGGGCCCTGAAAGCGGGAGTGAGCACGAGTTCGGTCGTACACGGGATCGGACACGAGACGTACCCATGTTCAGGGCTCTCCGAGGAGATAACATCCCTAGTCCTACTCTGTGGGGTCTCCGCATGATGACTATGATCACAAGTGTACAAGCTTGCTCCTTGAGCTGTATTGCTAGAGGAGGAAGAAGGGCAAGGCTAGCACTCTTACTCCTAGCTATGGTGTGTGGGAATGGATGCTGGACCCTTTGCATGGGTGAGCCATGAGGGTTTTGTAGGCCAACCCCCCAGGGGTACAATGGTAATACGGCCGGTTGTAGGACCCCGGATGTTAGTGTCTTTGGTCGCCGGGTTCCTCGCCGGCTGCTGATGCCCGCATCTGGTGAGCCCCGCCGGCTGCCGAGAATCCGGCCGACAGGTGGGGCCAGCCGCCTGAACGCTATGCCGATTGCCTTTCAATGTGGCGTCGTCCTTGCCGACGAGGGCGGCGTCATGCCTCGCATGGCTACAGTCCCACGCCGTGCCGGAGGGTGTCCGTCTGGTCAAGGCGCATAGTAGCCATGCTCCCCTAAATCCCATGGGGAGCAGGTGGCACTGTTGCCCTGCTCTATCTTGGTCACGGTCGGTGAGTGCAGACTTCGAGGGGGGAGAGGCAGGCAACTAGGAGCCGGCCCGATCCTGGGGCCGCCTTCTAAGGACATGCCGGCTTCTGGAAAGCGGTAAGGAAGCCGGCCGTACGCCCAGTCGGCCTGAGAGGCTTGGCCATCCTCGATGTCTTAAAATGTCCTTGGGTGCGGATGAGTGCCGCCTTCTGGAAAGCGGTAAGGAAGCCGGCCGTACGCCCAGTCGGCCTGAGGGGCTCGGCCAGCCCCGATGTCTTAAAATGTCCTTGGGTGCGGATGAGGCTACCCGGGGTACATAATCCCGACAGTAGTCCCCGAAGCTGGTGGGGTGTCACGGCTCGAAGCCGGGGTGCCTCTTCAGCTTCCTCCTCTGGGAGATCCGATGACTTTGCTCACCCGGCTGGTGAAAGTCGCATGCCAGGAACCGGCCATGGCGCGGCCGACCGACTGGTGAATTCGAATCATCGAGGTGGGCACTGCGTGGCGCATCGCCGGGTGGCATGCTTGCCGCCTGTTGCACGCTTGCCACGCGTCGCCAGTAGACCAGGCCGGTCTGCCAGCCCACGCGCGCGACGGGACGTCGCCGCAGGCCTGGGGCCACCACTACAGGGCCTCAGCACGCGCGTGGATCCACTGCGGCCGAGGTAGGCGGTTGCCCTTCCGGGGCAAAATAACTGCGCGCGGGATTTGCGGGGACGTGCGGGGCATGGACGCAGTTAATCCCACGTCCTCATGATGCGTCGCCTCGGCTCCGCCGCTCCGGACGCATAAATATGGGAGGAGGGGGGCGGCCAACTAACCTGTTCTGGAGCACTCAGCTCACGGCGGAAAGGAATGGGAGACGACCTGAGCACGTATGCTACAGTATAGTTTGGCTCCAGTACTAAGTCATATAGGTCCTGGTAGTTCATCCAGAGAGGCTGGTTGTTGGCCCAAGAATCAAAACAAAACTTGATCGAACGCCCGTCATGCACTAATGCTTGACCTGTTGGAGCCCATTCCAAAATGGCGAGCCCCGAGAGGTTGCCTCGAAGAAGGACCAATTCCGAAAGTACTTGGCTCGGAGGAGGTCTGCCCAAAGACCAGTTGTGTTCTGCGGCAATCTCAAAATCCATTTGTGCACTCCTGACCATCAACACATGCACTGATCTCAAACTTGTCGAGAAATGAGTTCCCTCGGAGCTGCATAAAGAGCTTGACCAGCTGTATGAAATGATGGCAGCTCATGAAACTCAACTCGTCGAAGAAGAGGAGCAGGTCAGGTCAGTGGTGTGCCTCCAATGGTTGCACCACCAGGTGTCGAGCACGGAAGTCTGCATGACATGACGCGGAGGCAGAAGGGAGAACATGTGCCGGCTGAGCTCTTCGGGCAGGTCATCGAACTAGTGCCGGGTGTTACGAGAGTCAGGTAAAACAATCAAGAGAAACAAGAGGAAAATATGGAAATCGGTCACCAAGTTTAGCAATAACAGCTAGTCCAGGAATTCATCAATCTTCCCGGGCCCCTTAAGAGAAAAAATGAAGCATAAAACGACCTTCTCGTAGTGTTTCTTTCTACGCATACACTATGTGTGGTGCGGTTAAGCTAGCACACTAAGCCTGCTTAGATTCCTTTTTTTTTTTGAAAATGGGAGTACCCGGCCTCTGCAACATAAGATACACACATGTATTTCCTGAGTACCAGACAGTAAGACAAATTAGAACTGCTTCGTGTCAAGTTCATCAACTTTGTTTTATCCTTGAGCTCTACCATATTCACTTATTTGTTGGTTTATACATCATCATCTCATATTTGATGTGCTAAGCTAATGCTACCAACGTGTTGTTAAAGTGGAGTATAGAAGACTAAGTATGGCTCAGCTACCGTGATAGTGTTTGAGGTACGTTGTGATCAAACCACTCCACCAAGGTTTGAAACTCCATGGTTGCGACTTGAGTTCCTTATATCATCTATATTACATGTGTCACGAGGGCTCTCCTCCTCATGTCCTTTTCTATGCTCCTCATGTCGTGGTCGGCCTTCCAAAATCTTTCACTGAGAAAAAGAACAACGTTGTCTTCATTTGTGTTGAGTATAATGTTTAAGGGTCTGTCTATGTCACATCCGCACATTTAACTCCCTCATCCTTAAAATCTATGCGAGATTTAAAAAAAATATCAGGGATGAGTGTGTTAGATGTGAGATAATATCTCACATCTAGATGTGAAATAGCAAACCTGAATGTTTATTAAGAAAGATGGACTAGGATTTGTTCTAGCTTGTCTTGTACACCAAGTAGATCATTGTACTCCTATATATATGCCTACGAGGCTCAAGCAATACAACAACTATTCCACCAAACCTCTCTCTCCCTTCTAACATAGTATCAGCCTAACCGATCCGAACCCTAGCCGCCGCCGTCGCTTCCGCACCGCGCTGCCCCCGGGGCGGATCTTCATGATCGCCGCCGGGGGCCGCGCCGCCCGTACCTAGGGTTCGTCCGCCGGTCATGTTGACCGGCTGCCCTAGAGAGTCTTTTTCCCGAGCCCTTGTTCGGTTTTTTCTCTCTCTCTCGTCGGTCGCTTTGATCGTCGTTTACTTTTTGGTTTTCCGATCTAAGATCGGTTTACGTCGCCCATCACCGTCGTCGACACCCGCGCGCCTCTACTCCGACAACGGCGCGACTGGCCGGTTACTTCATCAACCCAACGGCCTCGCGCGACAGGCTGCCCCTCAAGGTCGTCGTCCGCGCGCCGGCCCGCCCGTCAACCTGCGCCGGCCGTCACCGCCCTGCTCCGACCGGGACACCTGCATCGCATTCACCCGGCGGCCACGCGTCATGCGGCGGCAAATCATAGCCTCCGCTCGCGCGCTGGCCCGCCAATCGATCGCCGACACCTGCCTCCGTCGCGTCTACGCGGCGGCCCTGCGGGTTACCTCGCCGGGCTCGTCTCCGGCGGCGTCATGCTCGTCGACTGTCTCTGCTCGGGCGCCGCTACTGGCAGCTTGGGTGCCGATCGCACGACATCCCACGCCGTTCGTCCTCGTCGGCTTCATCTCGGACTCCGTCGCCATCTCGTCTTTACCAAGCGGCGTCCCTGACCTCGCGCACGATCGGCTTGATCACCCGCCCGCCGTCGCGATCCGCCTCATCTGCGCCGTGCGACCGACCTGGCCCGTCGGTTGCGCGCGTCTTTGCAGGCCCCGTGAAGACCGTCCCGAGTTCAACGTGCCCCTTTATCGATCGAGCAATGGGCTGCCGCTGCGTCGCCCCGTCGGGCGGCAGCGACGCCGCCCTGTGATTCTCTCCGTGGCTGCACCAGTCTGCGTCACCGCTACGTCGCCCCTTCGGGCCGTAGTGCCGCGGTCCGCGGTCCACAGTCGCCCCGAGGCGTCCGCTCCAGGCCCCCTCGTGGTTGCGCCGACCCTCGCGCCGCGGCTGCGTCCCCCGTCGGGCCGTAGCGAGCGTGACATGTGATCCACACCGCCGCCCGAGGCCGTTCCCATGGTTGCACCGACCCACCCTCCGCCACTGCGCCGCCCCTTCGGGTCGTCGCGCCGTGGCCCGCGGTCCCTGCAACCGCCCCGAGGTCTTCCGTCGTCGCCCCGACCCGCCCTCCGCCACTGCGCCGCCTCTTCGGGTCGTCGCGCCGTGGCCCACGGTCCCCGCAACCGCCCCGAGGTCTTCCGCCGTCGCCGCTGCGTCGCCCCGGTCGTAGCACCGCGGCCAGCGGTCCCCCGCCGTCTCCGCGCATCGAACTTCCGTGGTATGCGCTGCGCCGCCTCCCTTGGCACCGGAACGCAACTGTCCGCGCTGGTCTTCGTCAAGCTGTCGGGTTCTTCGCCTACTTCGAGCACCGCCGCCGCACTCCTAACCTAGCCGCCGCGCCACTCTACTTCGGCCGTCGCCGCCGCTACCCACGTAGCCGCCGCAGCCGCCTGTCCACCACCTTCGTATTTGACCAGCACCAGCCCGTCGCCAGCGTCGTCGTCATCTACCCCGACCACTTCGTCTACTCCGACCACCACGAGCGACATCGGCCTCGTGTTGATTGGCGCAGCGATCGTCGTTGAGTCCTTCTCTGCTGGCCTTTCCGACTTCTCCGACATGGCGCACAACTCGTGCAGGTCCCTGTCTACGCATGCCCGGTGCTGGCAACACCGATGCGTGCCTTCATCCACGACGTGTCCTCGGGCTTGGCAAGCCTGGTGCGGCGCTTCGTCAACTTCGTCTGCGCCCATCTACGCATGCCCGGTGCTAGCAACATCGATGTGTGCCTTCGTCCACGACGTGTCCCCGGGCTTGGCAAACCCGTCGTGACACGTCGTCAACACCGTCTTCCTCCTGGCGCACCACTGCGCCCATACTAACTCGGCGCTTCCTTGCGCCCGCGGCTCCATGGCGACTTCCTGGACACCGGCTACCCCGACTCGACATCGACCACAACATTCTTCGCACGGCTACCTCGACCACGGCTCGACCACCCTACGCTCTCGGCTACCTCGACAAATGGCACAAAGGGCTACCGCCTTGCTTGAGCAACCTTGTTGGCTTCCACTCCAGCCATGACTTCCGCGGTGCAACGACCGTTACGACTGTGGGTGGGTGTCGTCGGCTTGCCTTCGGATTCTTCTCCAGTCTCACTGTCTGCGTCGCTACCGTTGTGACTACGGGGGATGTTGAGTATAATGTTTATTAGGAAAGAAGAGATAGACTAGGTTTTGTTCTGACTTGTCTTGTACTCCAAGTAGATCATTGTACTCCTATATATATGCCGACGAGGCTCAAGCAATACAACAACTATTCCACCAAAGCTCTCTCTCCCCTTCTAACAATTTGGTTACGTCCCAACCTCAATTCCCAGTGTTTACAATCACATTTTGTGGGCATGCATGCATTTCTTGTGTCAAAGAAATCCAAAAGTGATCAAGGAAACCCGGGAGAGAAAAGGGTCATGAATGATTCGTGAGTCATGATTAGTCACATGCCGTTGCTAAGCACCCATCTCAATTCTTAAGGTTTAGTGATCGTGATCGCATTTGTGGGCGTGCATGCAGTCCCTCGTCTCTGGAAGAGTGAGTTCTTACTACAAATTTCGGATCATAAGCGCGTGTTTTGAATGAAGCAAATGAAATTCGGTTCAGCTCTAGAAGAAATGAGAAATCTAAGAGAAAAAAAGGTCATGCCATCAATGATAAGCCGCTATTAATCACTCGTGCTTCTATCAGTAGTAAGCATTCATCCTGCTCTCAATGTGTTCTTTCCAGGACCGACATCCAGAGTAGTGTTATCACCTACTTCCTTCGTTCCTAAATATAAGTCTTTGTAGAGATTTCACTATGAGCTACATACGAAGCAAAATGAATGGATTTACACTTAAAATGCATCTAAATACATCCGTATGTGGTTCATAGCAGAATCTCTACAAAGACTTATATTTAGAAACTGAGGAAGTACAAAAGGACAAACTATCATGTGAGAAATAAAACACCTTGTAACCACAGTTCCCTCCTAAAGTACACACTACGGTCGTGAAATAAAGTTGGCCCCGCCTATCTAATTCCACTGCTGTAAACATGGTAAAGCCTGCGGTCACACGGCACAGCGAGCGGACCAGTTGTATCTTGCTAGTAAAAAGTACTCCCTCTGTAAACTAATATAAGAGCGTTTAGATCACTAAAGTAGTGATGTAAATGCTCTTATATTAGTTTACGGAGGGAGTAATATATCAACAATGTCGCTATTGTTAAGATTACTAATGGTTGTTTACCAGTTGTATCATTGTTTACTAACTAGCAGTGTCACCCGCGCATTTGCATAGCTAGATATTTTGAAGCAGTTTTTGCATCTCTATTTATTGTTAAACATTATCAAGTGACCATAGGAAATTATAGGTAAAACAACTTCACAAAAATATTTTGACCGTTCTTTATTGGCCAGTTATTCCTCCTACTACAATTTTTATTTGAATTTAATTTAGGTTTCACCTACATAGGGATTCACATATAATTCAAATTTAGAATATGATATGCCAATTTGTCCATATATCTAAATGAATACAACCGGTCTTTGGGGAAATAATTTTCTTATATGTCTTTAATTGTTGGTGAACACCTTAGTATGTGCAACAGACGATGGGATGCACTATTTATTGTTTATTCTTTTTTTTCTTATTCATTTTTTCTATCTTTTATGAATACCTTTTGTGAAAATCATACATATTTCAGTACGAAAATCGAAATTTTAATGGCATGTTCATACACTTTGTGATTAGTTTCTCCATGTTATCTCTCATGTTTCTATGCTTCCCCATCTAATGATGATACCCTTTTGTTTCTTATCCATCCAAGACAATGTTATTCCATCATATATTTTCAGAAGTTGCTGAAAAGTTATTCCTCATTTAGTCTCCCGTTAACTTGTTTGTTTTGCATACCAGTGTTATTCTACATAAATAAAATAATTATTATACCGTACATAGTTATTTTAACCTTTAGTTTTCTGACCAGACCGTGTTTTTTATGCCAACAGTTAGCCCACGCGTTCTTCTCACATTAACACCAGTATGTCATTTAAAATTTAAAATGTCAATATATATAATTTGTTTTGTGCATATGTGGTTCAACATGCATGGCAACTTTTGGTTTAGCATCACCATGCATCATGATTCTCTTAATCGCTGCATATATGGTTCTCGATCTTTTTTCTGAGTTTGCTCATACAAATTTTGAACCGAAACTTGTTTCTCAATCCAAAATTGGACACAAAAACGTCGGCACAGTTTCTAAGATGTTTTTTATGAGTATGAGATTAAGGACACATGGAAGAACAATCTTTGCCTTCAAATGAATGGTGAGCTGTACATATCAGTTAATATATGTACATGTATTTGGCTCACGTATATATATATATATATTAGATTTTTTTGATTGTGCACATGCCTCGCCACGCATGTGTTGGCCACAATTGTTTTTTCTGAGATTGGATTTTAGTCACACCGTGTTTTACTTGAGGCAAATCATAAGTTTTTTATGCATCGTGTATGTATATGTGTCTTTTTTTATCAGGTTTGCTATTTCATATATAGATGTGAGATATTATGTGAGATATTATCTCACATTTAACTCTCTCATCCTTGATTTTTTTTAAAGTCTCACATGGATCTTTAAGAATGAGGGAGTTAGATGTGAGATAATATCTCACATCTAGATGTGAAATAGCAGACGCGAGGATTTTGGTGCGTGCTGACTTGGGAATAATCAGAAGGATTTTAATACAAATTTCTTTGACTATGCTTCTTTTTTTAAGTGGACAATCTACACGTCCTCATGTTCACGACCGGGTGATGTCTTTTTTTACTGTCTACGGATCTGAATGTAATTTTGTTATTTCTAGTGTTCATTGTACTACCATGATTGAAGATGAATAGATTGGAAGTTTTTCCCACAAAAAAATGTCACAGTCGGTTTTTTCACATGTATGTGACTGAGATCAGTTTCATCTGTAAACCATTACTGTTGTTCGTAACTTCCTATATGTTCTAATCTCAGCCGTTCAAATTAAAATCAATAGATTATGTATTTTTAGCATATGTGGACGAACGGGATAGCTTGTTTGTCTTCTGTTTTAATTAAATGATAATAACAGATTAATAGTTAATAGATTTACGTCATCTCCTGTTTAGCAACTAAAATTAAGAGATGCCTTATGAGAATCATTTACGACTATTATCATAGATTCTTGGCTCGTATGTCATAACTAATTAATGAGGCCTACAATCATGACACAATGAGACAAGCACAAACGAGTTGCTTGTAAAAAGAAAGGAGGTTGCAGTTCCATGGCCTTGTCAAGTTCGGGCATGCTTGGATACATTTTAGTCTCATGACTAAAAGTAGTGGGACTAAAACTTGCTAGCCTCACCCATGCTTGGATCCAAATACTAAAGAGACTAAAATCAAGTTAATAAATATTTATTATCCTCCAAACCCTCCAATCCAAAACTCGCATGTGTTAAAGGAGAGGAGTTAAATGAGGAGAGAAAGTACTAATCCACATTTTAGTAGGAGTTCCCCTGACTAAAAAAATTTAATCTCAAGACTAGTTTTAGCCCCTCTTTAGTCAGGGGTGCTTGGAACTTTAGCCTCTTAAAGAGACTATTTTTAGTCAGACTAAAATAAGTCCCTTGGATTCAAGCACCCTCTTTCTCGCAGTCTCCTTAACTCTGTATGTCACCTTTGTACAAATTGTAAGCGTGGATTTAATCGCTTTCTCCTTGCTAAGAACTTGGCCTTTGTCACTGTCTTGTTAGTATTGCAGAAAGAGGTAGGCGACCTGAGATGTTGTCGGACAACTGAGCTTTGGACTTCTTACTTGCTAGTAATGACTATCAATGCTGTAATGTCATGCTCTCTATCTTTTTTAGAGAAAATGCATACGCCCGACTTTATAACTAAAGCCACCACACAGAGTCACATCCAAACCACAAACACACGAATATCAGACAAGTTTAAGGCCAACAACCAATGCCAATAAAACAGAACCCAGAGATGGCATGCAGGCCAACAACCTACAGCAAACTAGTGAGGAGCTCAAGTCACGCATCGTTCACGTCCACGGGATGAGCTAGAGAAGCAGCTGACGTCCGAACCTTGCTGATAAGAGACTCCAGTGCATAACGATCAGATAGCTGAGTCAATAACATCCACTGCTGCAAGAAGATGGACATTTTGAACAGAACATCAACAGGTTTGTTAGGGAAGATGTGTTCAATAGTAAACTTTTTACGCGTAGTCCACAACGCCCAAGCCACAGCGCCAAAGCCAACCCAAAAACACCATGCATGAAAGACCTTGTAGCCCCAAGGTTATTTGCTGCAACTAAAGAAAGGAGTTCAGGGCCAGGAAACATTGAGCCAAGCTCGAATACATGAACAGGCCAACTTGGCAAGCACACATCCAAAGAAGACATGATTATTGTCCTCCGCCGCACCATAAAGTGCGCAGAACTCCCAACCAGGCCCATTTCGCTTTCGGATCTGGTCGGCCGCCGGGGGCCGGCATCGAATGGCCTGCCATAGGAAGATCTTGTTATGGGGG
>LR738712.1:855743304-855766503 GCA_902687465.1 Secale cereale
CTTAGCCTTCCAGATCAACTTGAATTTAGAAGTTGGGGTGCCCGAAATGAGTCTAGAATACATGGACTTCACAGTGAACTTCCCGGAAGGCGTGTGAGGCCAAGTCACAGAGTATGCCTCCTCCGAGAGCAAGGGGAAAGTGGCAGCAAGTCGCTGCCAGTCGCCCAACTCTTCAGGGGAAAGGGTCCTTCGAAGACCCAGATCCCAATCCCGCTGGGCAAGCTGAGCCACCGAAATGTAAGGAGAGGAGCAGTTGAAAAACAACGTGGGGAAAGCCCGAGCCAGAGGGCCATCACCAGTCCACCAATCAAGCCAAAACTGAATCGACTCACAGTTACCAGCCACAAACTTAACATGAGACCTGAAAGTATCACGAAGTTTGACCAGGTCCTTCCACAATTGGGAACCATTGGTGGCCGGAGCAAACATAGGATTGCAATGAGGGAAATATTTAGCCCTCAAAGTAGATAGCCAAAGGGATCCAGGGTCATTGGTAAAAATCTTCCACCACCATTTGACAAGAAGACGGATATTCATGACCGAAGTGTTGAGGATCCCCAAACCCCCAAGATTCTTCGGTCTACACATAACTTTCCATTTGACCAAACGATACTTGCATATGTTATCCATAGAGTTCCAGTAGAAAGTGCCTCTATGCTTATCAAACCCCTCGTGGGTGCCTCGAGAGAGAAGGTAGAAGCCCATAATGAACATGGGAAGCGAAGAAAGACATGCATTAGTGAGACAAACTTTATAAGCATTAGTATTATATCTTCCACGCCATGGCATAACCCTGTTGTCCACCTTAGCCACAGTGGGGGCAAATTCTTTAGCGAGCAAACAACAAGGAGCAATCGGGAGGCCTAAATACTTAAGGGGGAAGGGTCCGAGACCACGGTTTAGCAGCTGCGCAACTCACAGGGCCTCAGCGTCCGACACACCCGTGCAGATAACCTCACTTTTGGACACGTTGATCTTAAGACCCTAGAGCACTTCAAAGGCCAAGAGCAGGAACTTAAGGTTGGCAATGCAAGAATCATTCAAATCTACCATGATGATGGTGTCATCAGCATATTGAAGATGCGTAATGCCCTCTGGAACCAGGTGGGAAACCACTAGGGAGATGTGACCAGAAGAGACACCACGAGTCAGAAGATGAGAGAGAGCATCAGCTACTAGGTTAAACAAAAGTGGGGAGAATGGGTCCCCTTGCCTCAGGCCCCTACCATTGGCACAGTAATTGCTGATAACCCCATTAACTACAACCACAGTGTGACCACCAGAAACCAGCTGCATGACCAGATGGATGTAGGCAGCCTCGAAACCTTTTGCATACATAACCTGCCGCAAGAAGTCCGAACTAACAGAATTGTAGGCCTTCTCAAAGTCAAGCTTTAAGATAACTTCCTTGGTCCCACGAACCCTAAGGTCATGGACAATCTCATGAAGGCACAAGATGCCATCAAGAATGAAGCGCCCTTTCACGAAGGCCGATTGGGAAGGACTGAGAACTCGATGCACTACCGGGGACAGGCGAGTGGCAAAGGACTTAGCTGGGATTAGCAAAATTGTTAATCGGGGCAATAGGCCTAAATTGGGAAATGTTCTCGGCGCCTCAGACTTTAGGGATCGGAGTAAGAATGTTGTAGTTGAGATGGGAGATGTCTACAGTGCCTAGAAAGAAACCTTGAATCACCTGATAGATAAGAGGGCATAAGACCGACCAAAACTTCCACTAGAAGGGAATAGAGAACCCATCCGGTCCTGAAGCAGGATTATAGTTAGTAGAAAGAATGGAGGCCTCAATCTCCTCCTCCGAAAGGGGAAGGGAAAGAGCCTTGTTTTCCTCCAGGGAATCCATTTGATGGGGGGGGGGGAGCAAAAGAGGGGGGATATAATGAACACTGAAACCGGTCTATGCGCTAGCAGAGAGGAAAAGAAGTCACGTACGTGAGAGAGAATCAGGCTGGGATCAGTAACCCGAGAACCATTGATGTTCAGACAATCGATCGAAGAACACCGACGTCTACCATTCGCAATGGAAAAGTAGCAAGCATACATCGTGTGTTCCTTGAGGGTCCAATTAACAGTGCCCCTCTCTTGCCAGTAGGCCTCCGCATGATGATGAAGCTGCATGATAAGGTCTTCGAGATTGTATCTAGCAGCCCAGCCATCCTCAAACAGGCCAGCCCCATCAGCCTGGGCATCTTGGACAGCAACCTGACCCAAGACGTCAGATTTCGCCCTACGCGTCTCAGCCCCACGGTTGTGGCCCCAACCTCTCAAAAACTTATGAAGCAAGTAGGATAAAGAATGACAGTCATCCATAGTTCCAAAGGAGTGAGGTCCAGGTGAGAGGTAAGATTGGATCTTCGAAGAAAGCATATCACATAACCCATCAACTAACAGCCAAGAGGCTTCAAATTTAAACCGCTTGGCCAAAGGGTTAGAAAGGACACCCAAGTCAACAAGTAGGAGCGACTGATCCGAGCCAATGAGGGGTAAGGCCAGGAGATTGTCCCTAGGGAACAACTGGTCCCACCCAGGCAAAACCAACACACGATCAAGAATAGAGCAAGTGGGATTTGATTGATGATTAGTCCAAGTGTATCTGCCTCCAATCCTAGAGATCCTCCCGAATATAGCAATTACTAATGAAATTGTTAAAGGAATCTGCCAACGCCCAGGAAAAATTACCGTTATTTTTATCACTCGGAGAGCGAAGGAGGTTGAAGTCTCCACCAATAAGCAAAGGCAAAGGGCAAGATTCAATTTTAGAAGCAAGCTCGTCCAAGAAAAGGGGAGAGATGGAGTGATCAGTAGGACCATATACGACAAGAACCTCCCACAGAGTGTTCATATTTCTATGCAGCACCACCATGCTGGCCCAAAATATACCGTGATCAAAAGCCACAAAATCAAAAACATCGAATTTGGCCCCTATCAAAATACCACCGGAGTGACCGGACACAGGTAAATGCCTCCATGCAAATCTATCTGCCCCAGTGAGGGAGGAGAGCCCATTGTTAGAAATGGAGGATTTGAAAGTCTGAATTGAATAGACCAGATCAAGGGATTTATCACGGATTAGGTCACAAATCTGGTCACGACGCCCCTAGCGCCGTAACCCCTAATGTTCCAGAATAAAGATCTCATTCGAAGGACACATTCTTAATGCGGAGACTCGACCTGCACGGGGAAACACAGGGTTTAGAGCGTTTCTTCAGCACCCGCTTGGAAGTGCCAGAGTCAGACTGCCACTACCTCCCTGACTCCCAGCCACTCCAACAGCCGCGGACACCGAAATCTTTCCAGCGGCAACCTCCTTGGCCTTGGCAATGGCAGCCTGAGCAACCTCTTTAGCATGCACCACAGAAATAAGGGTAGAGGGGGAGCCCACATTGCCATCCAAAGTCACCCCAACGTCCGATAAGATCCGAACTAGATGCCCATCCAACAAGGAAGGAAGAACAAGACGAACATGGGAGGGAATGGTAGTTCCTATCGGGACGATGTCCTTAGCCGCCGCATGCCGAGCCACCCGCTCTGCAATGGGAACACCACTGTCCCTGCCGCGCTTGCTCTTGCAAGCCGTTAGCCGTAGACACCGGCGAAATGGGAGCGGCAGGGGAGCGAGCCACCGGAGAAGAGGCCAAGGCCGTCGCCGCAGCCGAGCCCTCCCCCGCAGCCGCCCACATATCCCTGTCCAAATGACGACATATCCCGTCCGTAGGGGCCTTAAAGCAGAAGAGCCATGACTCCTGGCCGAGAACTTGTGCACTGAGGTCTTCTTCTTGGAACAAATGGGGCTTGGCACGGCCGGTTCAGGAGGGGGGGATGGACATCCACAATGCCCACCAAGGAGGGAGAGGCAGGCCTGACAGGGTCATTGGAGCAGACCTTGGAGAAAGGAGTGCCCACGTCCGGAGCCACCGCCGCGCAGACGCACCCATCTCCGCAGCGGGCAAGGCATCAGCCCCAGCAGAAGGAAGCTCCGCATCATCCTTGGTACTGGCACTGCCCGGCGCACCCGCACCACCTCTGAACAATCCCCGCACCTCAGAACCAAGGCCCTCCCACTCAGAAGCAGGGAAGAGGTTCGCCGGGTCTGTCCCACCATTGTTGTCATCCCCTCAATTGTTGTTGTCACCGTCCTTGGGACCCGGGGAAGAAGGCTTCGGGCGAGAGGTGTTAGCGTACGTGTGTGTCCACGTCGTGCATTTGAGCACATACATGCGTTAGTCATGGGTAAGGCCCAAATGGCCCGAGTCTTAAGGCCCTCTTTGTGAGTATGGTTAGGCATGTACAAATATATATGGTGTAATCTCGCAATCAATCAATACAGAGAGCATTTCGAGTCTTCTCTTCCTTCTGTCGTTCCAACTCAACATGGTATCAGTTCTAGATCCCACCCTTTCGCTGCCTTCCCTCCTTCCTCGCCACCATGACCTCTATGTCCGACCTCTCCTCCGGTGCCTCGGACTCCGACGAGGAGTTCTGTGCCCCGTGGCCACACAGTCTCTTCCCACCATCCAGATTTAGAGCCTCCGTGTCTGTGATCATGTCATGGCCTCTCTGTACTTCGAGAAAGAAAACTATGGCTTATGGCGGCGTGAGTTACTTGCTGGTCTCGCCAAGTTCGGGCTCACCCATCACGTCGATGGCTCGCCGGCGCAGGCCTCCTCCGCTGGGCTCTCACTGACTTTGCCATCCTATCGTGGTACAACGCCACGGTGACCGCCTCAACTCTGGAGATCGTCGCCGACCGCAAGGACACCGCGTACAGACTCTGGCGGTCCCTCCGCTCCCTCTTCCGCAAGAACCGGGACGCACGCATCACCAACCTCCTCGACGAGTTCCACGGCTTCATCCAGGGTGAGCTTTCCGTCATCGACTACACCTCCAAGCTAAAGCAAATAGCGGACACTCTCCGAGACCTTGGTCACCGCATCAAGGACCGGGATCTCATCCACAACGTCCTGCGCGGCCTCTACGATCGCTTCCAACACGCCGTGCCTCACATGACCCGTGGCCGTCTTCCCACCTTCGTCAAGCTGCGCGCCTTCCTCCAACCGGAGGTGCAGCGCCTCGCCCGTCAGGCGCGCGTCACCGCCCGCTCCGCCCTGCTCGCGCAGGCCACCGCCTTCTACGCCGCCCGCCCACTTCTACCTACCCCGACGCCGACCACCTCCTTCAACCTGGCGCTACTGGGGGCCCAGTCTGCGGGTGCTGGCTCCTCCGCTGGCTCCTCCGGGTCGCGCGGCCGGAAGAAACGCAAGCAGAATCCGTCCCAGGGCGCCGGCTCTTCCCACGGCGCCCCCAGCGGCTCGCGCCCTCCCACCAAGGTTGCCGGGACCTTCCAGGGCACCCTCAGCGCGCGCTCCTCTGCTCCGGTGGCTCCGCACGCGCTCCAGGCGGCGGCGAGCCCCATGGTCCCGCACTCGCTCCAGCCGGCGGCGAGCCCCGCACCGTCTCCTCAGTGGGACCAGGCCGCCCTGATCGTCGCACTGCATCAGTTGTCCGTGCAGCCACCTTCCACTCCCGGCGGCGACTGGATCTTCGACAGCGGGGCGTCATCACACATGAGCTCAGGCGCTGGTATACCTTTCTTCTCTCCCAACCCATCCTCTCCCTCATCCATCGTTGTAGGCGATGGCTCCACCCTCCCCATCATGGGTCTTGGTTCTGCTTCTCCTAGAAATTCTCATCTCCCCTTCTCTTATGAAAAACTTAGTCTCTGTTCGAGCTTTTACTCGAGATAATTCTGTTTCCATTGAATTTGATCCCCATGGTTTTTCTATCAAGGATCTGCCTACCAAGGCGATGCTTCTCCGATGTGACTCCACCGGCGACCTCTACACGTTCGTCCCTCCTGGTCACTGCCTCGCCACCACCGTCACAGCCAGTCTATGGCACCAGCGTCTTGGGCACCCGGACGGCGCCGTCCTCGCCAAGGCTTCTTGTTCAGCAACAATAAACCTCTACGCCCCATTGCGATGCTTGTCGCTTAGGCAAACACACTAGGCTCCCATTTGTTTCTTCTACTTCGCAAATAACTTTTCCCTTTGAACTTTGTCATTGTGATTTGTGGACGAGTCCCGTCTTGAGTTATTCTTGATGATTTTGCTCATTATGTGTGGACCTTTCCCGTTCATCGCAAGTCCGGAGTTCATCGCCTCCTCATTCTCTTTTATGCCTACCTCCAAACTCAATTATCTGGCCCCATTCTTGCCTTTCAAACCGATAATGGCCGCGAATTCAACAACCACGCCAACCGCACTCTCTTCACGACCCACGGCACACTCCTACGCCTCACATGCCCGTACACTTCTCAACAAAACGGCAAGGCTGAGCGCGTCCTCCGCACTCTCAATGACGGCGTTCACACTCTTATTCTTCGTTCCTCCATGTCGCCACGTTGGTGGGCCCAAGCTCTAGCTACTTCTTCCTACCTTCTCAACCGGCGTCCGTGCAAACCTCGCCTCATCACCACACCGTTCGAGTTGCTTTTTGGCCGCATACCTGAGTTCCGTCACTTACGCGTGTTCGGCTGCCTCGGCTATCCAATTCTCCTCTCTACGACACCCCATAAACTCTCCCCATGTTCGATCGCTTGTGTATTTCTTGGTTATCCGGATGATCGAAAAGGCTATCGCTGCTACGACCCAATCTCGCGGCGCATCATATTTTCTCGGCACATTACCTTTGTGGAGTCTGTTTACGGTTTACCCGTTTAAAAGTTGCCCGATTCATCCTCTATCCCAACCAATCTGCCAATTACTCCCGAACCCGATGAGTACGTCGATCAGGCCGCCCTTGCATGGGCGCCGCCCGAACCGGCCGCTTCATGCGCTCCACTTGGCTTGGCTCCCACCTCCCCATGCAAACCTCCCCTGCCTCCACGCCCATGCAACCCGGCTCCGCCTCTACGCGCATACACAATGGCCACAGCTCCCCGCACATGCAGCAGTGCACTCAGTCCTCCAGCTCTCCATCTCCCACCTCTGCGCCGCCGCCGCCCACATCAAACATTCATCCAATGCTCACGCGCGCCCGTCATGGAATTTTTCAGCCCAATCCACGCACGCTATGCCAACCTACAAGCAACGACCATCTCTCCGATTCAATCCTCTGTTCGCGCTGCACTTAATGATCCAAACTAGCGTGCGGCTATGCAGGCGGAATACGATGCTCTCATGGCTAATTCTACGTGGGCACTTGTACCAAGGCCGCCTCGCACTAATATCGTGTCCGGCAAGTGGGTTTTCCCTATCAAAACCAGCGCCGATGGCTCGCTGGATCGCTATAAAGTCCATTGGGTTGTGCGCGGCTTCGCTCAATGCCCGGGCATCGATTTTGGGGAGACCTTTTCTCCGGTGGTCAAACCGGCAACGATTCGCAACGTGCTCACATTAGCGTGCTCACCTGGCTGGCCTGTTCGCCAGCTTGACGTGAAAAACATTTCCTTCAGGGAGTTCTTAATGAGCAGGTTTACTGCTATCAGCCGGATGGTTTCGTCAACGACACTCGTTGTGATCATGTCTGTCGACTCTCCAAGTCGTTGTACGGCCTCAAGCAGGCACCACGGGCTTGGTTCCACCGCTTCGCCATCTTCGCCGCCACCATCTGGTTCACAGTGTCTCGCTCGGACGCCTCCCTCCTCATACTACGGCGGGGCAGCGATACCGCTTACCTACTATTGTACGTCGACGACATTGTCCTCGCCGCTTCCTCGACGACTCTTCTTTGCCACATCATCGATCAGCTCCAGCACGAGTTTGCCATTACAGACATGGGTGATCTCCACTACTTTCTCGACATCTGTGTTCATCGCACGTCGCGTGGGTTCTTCCTCAACCAGGCCCAGTACGCCGACGAGCTTCTCCATCGAGCCGGCATGTCTCAGTGTCACCCTGCATCCACCCCAGTTGACACATCGCCCAAGGTTGCTGACGATGCTGACTCCCCGGTGGACGATCCGTCAGAGTACCGCAGCCTTGCTGGAGGGCTTCAGTACCTCATCATGACGCACCCTGACTTGGCCTATGCAGTTCAGCAAGCATGTTTACACATGCATGATCCTCGTGACTGCCATCTCGCCATCATCAAGCGCATCTTGCGGTATGTACGTGGCACCTCCACCTATGGCCTCCTCCTGTCCTCTTTGGCATCCACGGAGATCGTGGCTTACTCCGATGCTGATTGGGCTGGCTGCCCGGACACTCGACGCTCGACCTTGGGCTATTGCGTCTACCTCGGCGGCACACTCGTGAGTTGGTCCTCCAAGAGGCAAACCACAGTTTCTTGCTCCAGCGCCGAAGCCGAGTATCGCGCCGTCGCTGACTGTGTTTGGCTACGGCAACTCCTTGATGAGCTTGGTTGCACTCTCGCAACGGCCACGATTGTGTTTTGTGACAACATCTCGGCAGTGTACATGTCCACCAATCCAGTGCATCACAGGTGGACCAAACACATCGAGTTGGACATTCACTTTGTCAGGGAGAAGGTGGCTCTCGGCGACTTCCGGATTGTACATGTTCCTACTACTCAACAACTCGCAGATATTATGACCAAGGGCCTACCGGCGGTAGCTTTTCAAGCCTTTCGTTCTAGTCTATGTGTCTTGCCTGGCAACGATGGCTCGACTGCGGCGGGGTGATAGCGTTCGTTCCTTGAGCTCGTCATAGATGATCTGGGCAGACACCGTCTGAGATTGAACAATAATAACCGCAGCGTTGGAAAGGGAGGCAGCAGCAACCACCGGGGATTCAAGAGGGTCGTCCAAGGCAACGAACGAGCATCCAGGCAGACCGAGGCCAAAATGTTTGAACGCCGGAGCAGGAAAGCGATCAGAGCAGTCCACAGTGGGAGCTAATACATCCTATCTATTGTCGATCAATAACTCTTCCACTGCTCCTGATGTCTCCTATTCTCAAGGTTTTCAGTTTCCTTTTCCCTCCCTTCTTGTCCATATCAGTTATCATTATGCATGATTTACACCTAATTGGATATACTAAGTCGGTATTGCCAACATGTAAAAGTGAAACAGGGCAACATGCAGAGCTTGATATCTCTTCAAGTGAAGATAGAGTGATATATATAAAGAACAAACTATTATTAGGACAAGTGAATGGTAGGTGGAGCATTCCACAACCTCCAGCAGATCATAATTACGATAGGTGGTGTATTAATCGTCGACTATCCTACATGAAGCAAATATTAGTGCAGAAATGCAATCACACCATTGTCATCCAAAATCGTGGTTAACATGTGGGACCAGTGACGTGGCACATGAGTAGCAGACAATGTATGATCCTACTGATGCTTATTTTTTTTTTTTGAAAACTTTCAATCTATTCATCTTCTATCATGGCAGTACAACGAACAGTAGAAATAATAAAAATTACATGCAGATCCAATGATCCATACACCACCTAGCGATGACTACAATCACTGAAGCGAGCCGAAGGCGCGCCGCCGTCATCACCCCTCCATCGCCGGAGTCGGGCACAACTTGTTGTAGTAGACAGTCGGGAAGTCGTCGTGCTAAGGCCCCGTAGGACCAGCGCACCAGAACAACAACCGCCGCTGATGAAGAATAACGTAGATCGAAAGGATCCAACCTGAAAACACACAAACATAGACGAGCCACAACCAGATCCGAGCAAATCCATCGAGGATAGGTCTGTCGGAGACATACCTCCACATGCCCACCAACGATGCTAGACGCACCACCGGAACGGGGACTAGGCGGGGAGACCTTTATTCCATCTTCAGGGAGCCGCCGCCGTCTCGTCTTCCTGAATAGGATTCAAACCCTAACAAATCTCGAAGAAACGACTAACAACGGAGCCTCCCGCCGGTCCTTGCCAGGACCATCCACGCCCCATGGCCCACCGAAGACGAAGCGGACCTGCGGCGGAGCCGGCAAGAGGCACAAACCCTAACTTTCTTGGAGGAGGAGGCGGCGGCTGGAAAGAGGCTCTCCCTCTGCCTTTTATCTTAAAACATGAACGGGTCCTATCCACTGACGCTTCATGTAGTAACAATAAAGTGTCCTGTTCTTTCTTTTGTTACTTGCTGGCAAAATCTGTAGAGATGGAACAAAGTATACTGTGCATGATGGGGATAGCAAACTAGTGATTAGAACTTTTTTTTTCGGGAAATCTTCCGATCTATTCATCTTCAATCATGGCAGTACAACGAATACAAAAAATAATGAAAATTACATCTACATCCGTAGACCACCTAGCGACGACTACAAGCACTGAAGCGAGCCGAAGGCGCGCCGCCATCATCGCCCCTCCATCGTCGGAGTTGGGCGCAACTTGTTGTAGTAGACAGTCGGGAAGTCGTCGTGCTAAGGCCCCATAAAACCAGCGCACCAGAACAGCAATCGCCGCAGATGAAGAATGACATAGATCGGAAGGATCCAATCCGAAGACACATGAACGTAGACGAACACCAATGAGATCCGAGCAAATCCACCAAATATAGATCGGCCGGAGACACACCTCCGCACGCCCACAAACGATGCTAGACGCACCACTGGAATGGGGGCTAGGCGGGGAGACATTTATTCCATCTTCAGAAAGCCGCCGCCGTTTCGCCTTCCTGAGCAGAACACAAACCCTAACAAATCTGAAAGGAACAATTCGAAACAAAGCCCTCCGGCCGGCCCTTGGTAGGATCCACCATGCCTCCATGGCCCTAGGGCCACCGGAGACGAGGTGGACCTGCGTTGGAGCCGGTGAGAGGTAGAAACCCTAGCTGCTTTTTTTTAGGAGGAAGAGGCGGCGACTGTAGGTATGCGGTGCTAGAAGATGCGGTTCCCCAACTAGTGATTAGAACTTATCTGTATAATCTGGCAGACACAGGATGTAGAGCAGAAAGCATGCGAAACAATAAGGATCATACAGTGGAAATACGGAGAAGAACTCTTGGGAGAAGCGGAATGAGAATGAAGCTAGCTAGCACAAGTAAGCCATTGTGCGGTGCGCTCTATGTCTTGTACGACGATCACAAATAGCAAGTTTATACACGATGTAGGGCAGGCCATGTCGGAGCCGTTTGGTGTCTTCTTTATACACGATGCAGGGCAGGCCATGTCGGATCGAGCAAATCTACTCTAGCGCGCTGGCTGTGCCCGGTCGGTGTCTCTCAACCCTTCCATATTTACCTGACAAGGAAAAGAGAACACCATGACATACAGTTTACACCATCACATACAGCATCGCGTTCAGTTGCTCTAAGAAGATGATACGATACACCAGGGACAAAATGAAAGCAGTCTGGCCGGTGATCCTTGAGGTACGAGTTCAGAAAACTAAACTACAGGAAAACACTGCCAAGGGAGCTCGGCTCATGTAATGAAAGAGTTAAGAGAAGAACACACAAAAGACAATGGGGAAAAAAGAGTCACAAATTGGCTTCGCCCGGGTTTGAACCGGAGACCTTCAGTGTGTTAGACTGACGTGATAACCAACTACACCACGAAACCACCTGGGTTCTATGACCATTTAGATGCATTTTGTCATCATTCAGGCTGGAGCTTCCCTACGACAAGTAATCAGGCACTTGATCAGTATTCCTCAGGTCAGACAGTGGCTGATGACCATAGGTGTCGCCATATTTCTTGGAAGTGTCGTTGTGAAGGTGTGCTCATCCTTCTCCCTACGACCTTGGTTCCAGAGGAAAATCTCAGATTCCTGAATTGGGTGATGGAGGCGTCTTCGTGTCTTTCTGCCCCTTTGGGGATGGCTTATCCGCGTGGTTTGTTGAGGCGGTTGTATTATGGGCGTCGACATCTATTTTGGCAACAATGATGGCGTCAAGATGAGTTTAGGTTGCGGCTCGAGTTCTGGAAGTCAACTCTTTTCGGTGGGTACGTACACGACGAGTTCTTCTATGGTTCGCTGGGTTGTTGTGGAGTTAGAGCTGCAATGGAATGAGCCGAGCTAGTGATGATGGTGGGCACTCGATGGTCGCTTGCGGTCGGTCCAGTTGGTGTAAGCCATACATATTTCCCTTGCGATGGTTGTAGACAAAGTCAAAATTGTCGGTCCCTAGCGCGTGTGTTCAATTGTTGGCATGGGCTATCATGGCATGTGTACAGCTATTTGCAGGTAGGGTTCGTTGGTGGGGCTCTACTATAAAGAATGGGTCGTTTGTTCGGGGGCAAACGATGATGATGATGTGTTTGCATCCTCTTTGATGGTTGCCTTTTTTTTTGCTACTTTGCACGTCAAGTGACCAGGTTGGTCGATGGTGCACATTGTGCGTGGGTTGAATTGTGTCGATTTTAGCCTGATTTTCTGCTAAGTAACCTGATAATTCTCATTTATTTATTGATTATTAATGAAAATGGAAAAATAAATACCATGCCCGTCCCGGACCCGTGTCGTCCGAGTCGGGCGACTCGGGGGAAACCCTAGACGGCGGCGGCCCGACACCCACCCCCACCTAACCCCGCATCGCCGCCGCCGGAGGGCTGCCCGACAAAGCCACGTCGGGCCCTGGGATGGCGGCGGCGGAGCTGTCTTTCCTCCCCCCACGCCGGATTTAGGCGGCGGCGGCCTCCCCTGCTCACTGGTGGCGTGGGTGGCCTGCCTCGACCGAATTTCCCCCGCGGTGGCTCCTTGTCTGCCCCGAGCGTGATTTGGACGCCCTCTCTGGCTGATTGCAGTGCTCCAGCCGGCCAACCGTGGCGGCCGGTTGAGCCCTGCTTGCTCTGACTCCATCCCCTCCCGTCCCCCACGCACCCCTCTGCTTGAGCTTTAGGTCCGCCTTTTCAATAGGCGGCCATGGAGGCAGTTGGATGCGGTTGTTCCCGTCGGTGGCTGCCTCTTGCACTGGTTGGGAGTTTGGTTATGTGCGAGACCACTTCGACGGCACCACAACCGCCTCCCCCTAGGGTCGGCTTCGGCCCGACGGCCATTGACCTGCATCTATTTCCTGCTTTCATGATCGGCCGGTGCGGCTTCGGACCCAACGAGCCGCGGGAGTTGCGCTCTTTACACATCGAACTCTTCGGACCCAACTTATCTAGTATTTACATCTGCAGAAAAACTCTTGGGAGAAACGTTGCAATTACCAGAGAGAGGCTATGCCAAGATCGAAAAAGTAGGCGGTGAGAACAGCATTGACCAGGCCCTTGAAGAGGAACTTGAACAACAGGAACAGAGACATAAGCATACGACTCCCCACCAATGAGTGTCCCATGTGTGCTCTTTCGACATAGTCTCCTACATAAAGAACAATCTTGCTAAGTCTCGGTCAACTTGACTGAGATCTTACATTGGGATTCGTGCAAAAATATAAATCAAAATTTCTTTTTCTCTCTAGCATGTTATGTCACTTGACCGAGACTTGATTAAATCTCAGTCGACTAAGACCGAGCTACACCCTAAAAAGAAACGGAAAGAGTTAATGATAAGTTGAGCAGAGCCATATGCAAGAATTTAGTGTCAATCTAGTTTGACGACTTAACATTGACAGAATAGATAGAGAGGGACATGTTGCTCGCAGAGGGTGGAGTAGCCTTGACAGAACGGTAGCAACCCTCATAGACGGTAAGACACGCTGTGAGTATCACATTCAGGTTTGTGTTCACAACTTCACATTGAACACCAGTAGCGCCATGCTCAAAGCTGCACAATGTCATGAAACACATGAATGAGGACTATGAACGAATTGGAAAATCGGGCGACTTGTCACGAAATGAAGATACCAGCAAGGGCCAAGTTAGCAGCACGCTCATGTGTCTTCATCGTCGCGGCACGGTCAGGAAGATCAATCGGGTTTTTTCTTGTGAGGCCTTTAGTGCCAAAGATAGCCCAGGTGCTTCACTTCAGACAGAGTGTCCTGTTCCTGCTGGAAAAGAGTGAGCAAACACTGATGAATCAGGAGCGAAATTCCACCTTGGTAACCCACATAGACTGCATGCGCTACGTCTACCTAATTAAGGTTCCTAACAAATTACAACGAAATAACCTCAGGTGACCGCCGCCGCATGGTTCGATACTCATGAATGGAAAATAGAAACCAAAGGCGCGATTTATATGTTCCCGGAGGTGCAGGTGCAGGTAACCATGCACTAATTTCAGATTCGTGCCCCTGCACCTCCAGGTTCCTCTCCGTCACGTGTCCCTTTCTCCCTCTCCTTTCCAATAGGTATACCCATGTATGTTTAGCTGATGTGATCCGTTCTTGCAGGACTATGACATTGGCACTTTCAACATCTAGCAGTAAGAGAACTAGCCCCAATTAGTGCATGGTTTATAATTTATTCAGGTACTTCTAATGTAAACATTCATCTTCTAGCCATGTTTATGAAGTAATTGTGAAAAAAATTCCATGTAGATTATATTTTTGGATGAATTATAATTAGTTATCTGCAGCATCGAGTACTAACTGTATTTCTTAATGACGGTTTACAGAGATTTGTTTGTCAGCTTAGTTCAAGAACCCCCTTTTTAGTTATAATATGTGTTGTCTGCGACACAGACATGCAATTTCAATTGCAGGGCTGCGCGTCAAAGTATTAGGCTGATGGAAATAACAAAATTTGGGCATAGTCTCCTTGGTCCTATGGCGTTCGATTGTTCTTTTTACTGGTTCCTTCATGTTTCGTCTGCTATGCCTTTATTTGTCATTGTTACAATGTTTACAATTTTTTTTCTGCAGGTTGCTCTTTCGGGGTTCTTCTCTGTCGCTTCTAGGCTTGATGCGCACTTACCATTCTTTTGTGCCGTTTGTAAGGTGCCACACATTATCTTATGCTTCTGACTGGATTGTTTGCTACTAAGAAAATCACATAATGTGCTTTAATTTTACAGATGAAAAACAAAATTATATTCATTTCTTTCCTGGTCATTTTTTACTTTATGCACGCAAGCAAGACTCACTTCCCAGTTTTCTGCCGCAGCATCATTAGGTGCAGAAATATATGTTATCGCCTAGGTTCCTTCGTTTTTAGATTCATAAACAATTGGTCTAATTGTGCCATATCCAAGCCATGGTGGAGTTAAAATATACTAGAAAATGATGTAGACAAATCCTTGTGTTCTCCGTGCTTATGTGTTATAACTTACTCTCCAAGTAGGATCTCATCGCGAGCAGAATGATAAGTATACCAAGAAAAGGAAAGCTGTGCATTGCACGGAATCTTTGTGGAGAGCTGCTATTGTATTTCCTTTTATGAAGAATTTGACTGAAGTGATGGGGTTGATTAGGAGTGTTGCCAATTGTCATTGATATAAAACCAAGAAAGGGAATGTGGGTAATTTAAATGTATATGATTGGAAGAGTTAATGGGCTAAATGGGTTTTATTGGCTCCTTGAGACTCATATCAGATGTACATTCCAGATTTTCTCTTATACCATTACATCAATGTACTCCATTTCTTCTCCCCTTCTCTTTTCTGACAGATATTATTATTTGTGCTTCATTACTATGCTCTCTGAATCACGTGAGAGTTGAATGATGTTGCAGGATAACTATTGATGGTGAAAAGATTGTGGTTTTTATGCTGGTATAGAGGGGTGGACGATTCAGAAGAGAGTTCTATTTCTAAATGGTAATAATGCCCTTCAGTTAAAGTGTCACCACATGAAGTTTAAGTATTCACTCTGTCAAATGTGCATGGAGAAGATGATCAAGGAGGACCATTGCTATGGACCTAGGCAATCCCATCTAAGCCAAAACATCTACAGTTTTTATAGGAGTCAATTTAATACAGAATACTTCAATGCGGAAGTAATACGTGAGTTGTTTTCACTTCCTTGTTCTTGCTTAGTCCAGTTTTTTGTTTATTCACAAAAGGATCAGTTGGCATTCCTTCTTGTTCTGTAGTTGGGATTCCAAATGTGAATTGGTTTTCAGTAGAGGTTGATTACAATATTTTGGTGATGGGACTGACGCCAACCCTTGAGTGTGTACTCATTTAGTTATATCTTGATTTGTCGAGGTAAGCGAGATTGTACCCATTCTGAGAGAATTGGTCTAGGCTTAAAGGGAATCACTTAGTACATTCATGGGATCATAAACTTTTGGCGTTCGTTCAGATTAGCAAGGCGGGGCCATGACAATTAACTTACTGTTTCATGAATTAGAGAGGCTGAGCTGACCCAACTCCATGTTGCAGGCCCTTTCCTCATGGCATTTGTCTTGACATTAAATTGAGTGTTGCTGTGCCGTCTCTCCCTCTGCCTCCGTGCTCAACAGGAGGAGCCGGGGTCACAGCCGCACCGCACGACGGTGGGCGAGGGCGAGCTCCAGCGCAAGCGCACGGACCCATCGCCGATGCCGGCGGGATCCCTAACCCTGGGCTGCACCTCTACGTCATCGAATGACGGATCCACCTCCTCTTGGGCGTCGCCCCTCTCACGCCGCCCGTCTCCGCCTCCGCCCCCGCATTCTTTTTGTTATATTGATTGCTTTTGCCAAGTCAATTTATCCCTTACTGTATTTACCAATGCTTAACAACAACACATTTGCTTGGATATAGTAGATCTTGTCGCTGGTTATATGATTCCTTTTACACTCACAATTTTTTATTTAGTTAGTGCTATTTTTTTTGTTTGTATGAAATTGAGATTTTGAAGTAAGCTACCAATGATCCTAGGTTGCGAGAAAAGTGCACTGCAAGTTCAGTTTGTTCAGTGTCATGGGAAAAAAGAGATAACAACAACTCATTTTTGGCATGCACGTAAGCCCAAAAAAATATACTCTTGGTGTAAACTTGACAGTTTCATACTTTTTTCCTCCTATCTCCTAGAATGCTCCTCCGTCAAAGTCTTGCAATGCTTTAGTTTTTTGACAAAAACACTTCTAAAGTATCAGTCATGCATCCTGAGAGTTAGCAACAATTTCTGGTCCTTTGCTAGAAGCTCTAGATCAACAGGGCCCATTTTCAGTTCAGTCATGTATACCACCGAAAATAAGTTTATATAGATATTGTTAACTGAAAGTCTGAAACAGTACTCCCAGTTTATGCATCTGATTTTTTTTTGACAATTTTATTTTTGGCGAACATCGAGCTGACATGCATTATGTTCAAGCTTGATGGTCATGGAAGATGCCACCAACAGCGAGACCTGGGAGAAAGAGGAAGAGACAGAGATGGAGATGAGGTGGGAAGAAGAGAGGGTGAAAGTATCTGCTTGGGACTTCCATTGCTAAAGTTGTTGTGCTTTGTGATTTGTGCACGCATTACTTCTGCAACAAAATTGTCTTACAAATTTGAAATGAATCTTTTGTTGATCTTCAGTTGGCAGCCCCTCACACTGTTGTACAGTGCTGCATTTGTACAACTCCCAGCTGGTCCAAGTATAGGAGTAGAGGAGATAAGGTGCATATCTCTTTTGTTGCTGCTAATATGCCGAAGACCACCACGCATGTTCTTGGCTTGGCTTGGGTTCATCTGCTGATGGAGATTGATCTGAGTTTACCTGTACTTGTAGGGAAGATAGACCCGTGTGGTCGTTTGGTGCCGGAGCCAAGAGCACAAGGGCGGCACCGCACTGAGTTCAGTGCCTTCACAGCTCTCTGGTTTTTAATTTCGTTACTTATCTATGTTCAAAGTGATTGTAATGTATGCCTTGGTCTGCGTTTAGTTCCACGGGGAATTTCTTGCCATTGGCACGACCAGTATTTACTATGCAAGCAGACAATTGGTGTTACATTCCTGCCAACTATATGAATCTGTGTATTTGTATGGCACATCCAAACTTGAAATGTTTGTTTGGAAATTAGTTTAGATCTTTGTGGTGGATTCACATCTTCTCACATGTACCATCCTCTTAGACTTTTAGATTTCCAAAGAAACCAAATGAAGATATGGTTGCCTGGTTTCAATAGTGCAACTTAAAGCCTTCCATACTTTATATTTTCTCTGAAATTTGCTCTTGAAGAATAATGTATCTATGTTAGATCCGGTGATAAAAGGCGGCTTCCAAACAGAGGATGCGGCAGTGTTGGCCACAGTTGGTTTTCGACTTGGGTGTTTAAATATTCTCACAATAGTTGGCTCCCTCTCGCCTTTTGCGCCATTGGCGCAACGAGTCATCTAGTTGTACTAATACTAGTAGTACCACCACCGATTTGAGATGGGTTCCAACGTCGAATCCTAGCCGCCAGTTCCACGTCCCCAAAATCCATCTACCACGGCACATACTTGGTATAGGGATCTGAATTTCAGAGCGTTTAGGTAGAAATTCAAAATGGACTGTATGCGCGTACCTAGATGGGATGCATCTTCTGATACCGACAACAAAGCACTGTCTTGTTTGTGGAGCTTTTCCGATCGTTCTCTCTCCGTGCCTACTAGTGTGCGATGTTATAGTTGGTTGACGTGTCTTGTTTCTATCTTTATCTTTGCACTTTTTTTTGAATATTTATTGGTATTTATGATGTAATAAATGTGAGCTTCTTTTACATATATGTGGTATCCATTTATTTATTTCCCATATTTAAGATGGCTGATCTCTCCTATCTTTTGAGTACTACCTATGTTCATAACTTCATATATAATAACAAAATTTAGATAGCATTTATTGCATAATAATAAATTTTCCCTTAGTTTTTCTCCTTTGTACTTCACGACTATATGAGATTTAATTGGAATCACGGAAATTTGGGTTATACGTACGATGCTTTAGAAGAACAACCATTTGCGGACAATATTGTTGTGATATTGGACTAAAGACCAAAACTATGATAACCATAGAAATAGAGATAAAATACTTTTTTACGTTTATTTTATTTGTTCGAATTTCTTTTTGTTTCTTTGGTCTCTTTGGAAAAGGAGCTGTTATAAATCATCAAAAATGTTATTTGGCTGACATTCCCTGGTAGTGGATGGCAAACGCACACATTTCATTGACAGTTTTAGTTGCGATGCGACATGAAACAGTGACATTTTTTAGAAGAAAATACCTTCCTCCGAAGAAACTATCATTTGTTCTGAAGAAAATGTCTTGTGTCTATGAATTAACTGCCATAAAAAAACGTTCACAGATGCCACCCCTCTCAGCGAACATTCACTGGATATGGACGTCCTAAATCATTACACACACCCTTCCAACAAACAGGAAACAACTTTTCTACATTCAACTTTGTAGTAGTTGTCGGAAGAAAAACACTATAGTACTTGCAAATAAGATATTTTGCAACAACAAAGTAAATATTTGTGTAGACAGTTAGGATACCTACATTTGGTGTCCATAATCAACCACGACAAAACTATTGATAATTGTATTATTGGATACCAAGTTGGCATGCCTATGTCTTTCTAGTCATTTTCCTTTACGCTAGACCACATCTCATTTGTGAAAGTTATATCAGTTTTGTCAATTTTCAAACACACACCCCCTCGACCCTATGTCCCAAAGTTTGATGCACACTAACGAGAATTGAAGGAAACTCTATATCATTCTTGAGCCAGGAGAACAACCAACCACTGGATTACTTTCCTTACTTTTACTTTGTCCTACAGCCTTGCCAAGCCAAATTATTTGGTACTGCATTCTTGCAAAGCCAAATTATACATCCTTTCCAAGCCAATCGAAACAAACTCTATATGAATTTTAAGTTTATCAATATTTGTTGTAGACACAGCCACCAGGCGTGGCCATGTCGAGAGCTGCAGCTGGCATTCGACAGCACGTTTCTTTTTTACTGCAAGAGAGACAACTAACTGATGGCTCAGGTGGATTCACAGAGTCCGACAAACTCCATCGCGAATGAGGAGATTGAAGATGGAGCGTACGGGGTCGCTGGTGGCGAGTTGCCAAGTAGAGGCACCCTCACAGGCACCACTGCCGGCACAGCCAATTGCAAGAATTGTGAAGGGGGCAGAGTTGCTTGAACTTGCGCATGTTACTGACGCCTCCTATCCCCACATGATTTTCAACTCCTTTGTTCTTTTCTTGCAAAAAAATTCCATTGTTTTATGTGATGGGAGTACTAAGCTAAGTGCTACCAAACAATCTGGAACAAAGTGAAACAATGTAACATGATATCTACTTTGGTGAAGTTGGAGCCTTATTTATAAGGCAAGACTATTGTTAATGCAAGTAAAATTGGTGGAGCACTTTGTTTATTTCCATGTGTTCAATGCCCATGAGCTACGACATGCATGTTAAATTGTGCTATCTAGTTTGCCTTCAAAACTCGAGCTAACGCCAAAAAGTTGTCTATACTAAGAATTTCTATTTCACTCCATTGTTCAAACTAGCACGGGGTACCGGTGAACCAGAAAAACTGAAATGTCTGCATTTCTATTTGCCTCCTCAAGTCTTCACTCTTTCAACATGAAATCGTTATATCATTGTTGAATATCCAGATGGAAATAAAGAAACAAACTGTTGTGTTAATAGTATGTTCTCTGTATTGTCAAGTAAGGCACACATAAATCACAATCATAATTTATTTTGCCTTATACATGTTCTTCTAATTACCAAGACCCCGTCACGATCCTGTACAACATGCCAGCAGCATCGTCGCTAAGCAGGACACCACACCGAGAAGTAAGGAGAGCCACCTCCGGTCAGTCACGCCCACCACCTCCAAAATGAGGCCTTCAAGAAGGAAGCAAAGCAAAGCACCGCCATCGTCCGCTGAACAAGAGCAAGGGTTTCCCCCGGAGCCGAGGGGAGATGGAAGGCAAACTCACAGCGCCACAACCAGAGCAGGGCATTTGCCCCGAGCAGATCGGTGCCCACTCAGCCGAAAAGGCCGACACATGTCGTGGAATGTCTGAGTGGATACAACACAAACATAGAGGCAGAGTAATAGGAGCACCTGATCCAGTCATATCTAACAACCTAATCCAGTACCTAGTAAACTTGTCACTGACTCAAGACAGAGCTAACAGATACTTGCAATTGCACTTGCTTCTCTAAGACAGGTTTTTTGCTACAGTACATCCAGCTGCTAGCAAGGAAATGCAGCTCAACCCTGACCTTCCTCTTCATGTGGCATTTCTGTTCTAAGCGAAACAGACAAATAATCAGGATGTTGTAATTACGCATCAAGAAATCAAAACCATTGAAAAGAGAACTAGTTGTACTACGAAAGTCAAATATATCCCGTGGCACTCAAAAACCAAATTGCTGGATGAAGTTGTTGACAATGCAGTGAAACTGCAAAGATGACAAACCTGTCCTCGGTTACATTAAAAAGTGAATATATATATATATATATATATATATATATATATATATATATATATATATATATATATAGTTTTTCCTGCTTACCATGGTTGGATTAAAAAATCAAGCAGTCACCATCTAACTAAATTCCACTTGCAGTTTCGACTCACGTAAAATGCTCATTTTTGTAATTGATAATGGTATCTTTAATTCTGGTTAAAAGTAACACCCACCAGCGATTTCATTAATTCATCGATCATGCACTTTGTTCATTAATTCAGAGTATAATCACCTCGTAATCCACTAGAAGCTGACAACAAAATGAACGTTATTCGAAAGATACATTTGTTCCGGCAATATCTGACATGGAATATTTCAATTTTATAGTATATGTACCAGTGAAAGTAATGTTACCCTACCCAGCTGCTACTGCTATAAATATATGTAAACGAAAGTTAGCTCACCACTTTTCTGCTTGATTCCTTAAATCAGGTTCATGTCCAACATCTCATCCAAAAGTATAGCCCAATACCCCAACGGTTGCTGCTAAAATAATTGAAGTGAACTATTGGAGAAGGAAAGAACTCATGGACTCAAACAGGGCATACCAGCGCGATTTCCATGGCCAATAACCGAAAAATAGCAGTGTTCTGACCAAACACGGCATTTTTTTTATTTTTTTTTAGAAAAGGAGGAAGACCCCGGCTTCTGCATCTGGACGATGCATACAGTCATTTTATTAATTATTGACACAAGACCTTACAAAGTCATACAACAGTAAGACTAAAGCCACCGTCTACGCAACATCTGTCGCAATTCCTATCCAGTTTGATGAAGGGGCGCTGATAGTGTGAGCCTAATACCAAACAAACATCGCGGCCAAACCTAACATCAAAGACCTGAGGTCCCAACCAGGACACCTACCAGGTATGGGCACCCACCAGTCCGGCGTGCTCCTCAACCAGGACGCTTGCAGGGTATGAGGCCGCCGCAGCCACCTGCACCAATCCATCTTCAGAACTATATTGTTGCATGTACCTTGCCCGGTCTAGCTGACGCCGACACCACCACGACGCCAGAGAGCGTCATCCTTCTACGCGAGTCCATCTCTGCGCATCGGGCGCCGAGTCTCCACTGTGCCACGCGCCGAGATCCGCTGTCATCAATGGGTAAGATGAAACACCGCTCGTCCTCTTGTCCCCTCTAACCAACACTTGCTCCAAAACGATGCCTCCAGGGGGAAGAATGACACCGAAGGCACCGTCATCGTCCGATCTGGTAGACCCAGATCTAGGGTTTCCCCCGGAACTTCCCGATCAGGTTGACGTGACCTGCAACGACGATGCCTCGAGAAGGGAACGACGTCCGAGACGCCGCCATCGTCCGCCAAGACCGCAGTCAGGCGCGATTTTCACCGAAAGCCACATCGTCCCAATCTCGCGGCTGGAAAGAACCGAGGGGAATGTCGCCACGAAGACGTACGTCGCCGTTGGTACTCTGGCAGAGATCCGGCATCCTCACCGGCCCATCCACGCGCCGCCGGTCGGCAGAGATCCGCCGCACACCGCCGGGCACCCTCAGTATCCCAAACGGCCGGACGGATCAGACGTGACGACCGGATCCGATCCAGAAGCTCCGCCGGATCGCCAGCAGAGGCCTCCCGCGCCCCTCGCTGGCCCTTCCACACAGCCGCCGGCCGACCACATGTACGGGCTGGATCAGCCAACCCGCACGTTGTCGCCAACAGCCGCACCGCCAGTCCTCCCCGTCGACCATGCAGCACCGCCGTCACTGCCCACCACCATGCCGCCGCCACGCGCCGCCAGCGATCCAGATCTGGGCAGGTACCCCCACGCCCATGGATGCCCCGCATCATCCAAACCTGCGTGGGAGGGGAGGGAGCTTCCGTCACCGCCGTCGGCCACCATGCTTTGCCCGGTGGCTTCCTCCAGCTGCGACGGAGGGAGGCACGGGATCTGCGGCGGCCCGGCAGCTAGGATTGCTGATCCGCCCGAGTCGCCGAGGCGGGGGGGGGGGGGGGGG
>LR738712.1:855766563-855777019 GCA_902687465.1 Secale cereale
ACACGGGGGACGAGGTTCACGGTTTCCAAATGGCAATTTAGACCAAACACGCCATAACGAGTAAAACCAGCTGAAAACACAGCAGCTTTGGACAAGTCGCCCGAAGCAACTAAGAAGAAGTTCCAGCACAAGGCCAACAGATGGAAAGAGAGAAACTGAAGGTAGCGATAACGGCCAACACAGGGCCACCATTACAAACTTATTCAGATAAACATAGCAGGCTTTAGAGCAACATCATGTCCGAGCACACATCCTAGGCGCCACCAGTACCGGACGCAGCTCATGCTTCTAGAAACTGGAATATGCAAAAAAGAGAGGTCGACAGTAAAGAATAAGTTTGGATCAAAATGACCTCAGTTGATATAGATAGGAGAATAAATAGCTTGGCTAGCAGTTTGATGTAGATGAACTATCATGCAGCTTGACCAAATTTCTTTTGTTTCAATGAAGCGGCCTTGACCAAATTTCTTTGTTAACATAGAATTGTGAGAGCAAGATATATATGACCATCAGACGCCTTAAGACTCAACAGGGCTTTAGACTGATGACAGGCTGGGAATAATGGTAAAACTGAAAAAAGAAATGAGGCAAAGGCAGATAAACATCATTTAAGCCTTGCTGAATAGATGCCAGTGTATTCTACCAAATGGAAGAACATATAAACTACATTTAAAAACAGGAACATCGGCTATCTTCAGGAGTAAATAAACAGTAAAAAAAGCAGAGGACGAATCCTAAATAATTCGGCATGAATGTTATGTTTGGTAATCCAAACTTACCTATCTAGCTGAGTCCGGTTAGGATAGAAATAAGAAAGTTTATTTGATTCGGTTTGCTTTTCATGTAATAGGTGTCGTATACTAGTATGGTTGGAGTACTAGTCCGTAGAGATTAGGAAAAAGTAGTCTGGGTCGGTGGCGTGAGTTGAGTCTTCTACCTATACATACATGGGTAGGGTGCGTGAGTTTTGTACCAGAAAAACGAAAAGCAATAAAAAAATTATTACGAGGCACGACACGTGCCTCGGCCAACTTCGTGTTGCTGCGTTCGCGTGCGTGTGTTCTGGTCCCGGTGTTTGCGTGAGCGCCGGCGAGCAATCGAGTGCTACAGCTAGTTCGTATACGTCAAGACGAGTTGCGCGTACACGACCCGTCGAGCTGCAGCTTGATCGTGTGATCGATCCTGAGGGCATATTTCCAACATGTTACGGATCATTTACAGGTGCAATGGTGATTTGTGCTAAACTGGTAACCATTGTACTGCTACCACTTATAGAAACTTAACAGCAATTCTCAACTCCACCAGCATGCAGTACATCTATTACTGAGGATAATGCCATAATGGATACCGATAAATCACGAGTGAACATAGTGCCACACGAGGAGGAAATCAACACCGTTCGCTCCCACGTGATTCGTGCATTTATTATACGACAAGCTTGTATATTGATTTGCCGACACTGTATCAGTGTGGTATAGTTTCTGTATTAACTATACCATCGCAATCATATGTCCCACAAGTCAGCCGCATGCAACAAAGCCAGAGGCATTGAATCGCTCATCAATTACAATGGCAACCTGTAGCACACTTGACGAATGTACTGCCTTTCGCAGTTAAGTCGAGCTGTGAGCCAAAGTCACCCTGCACCCACGGCTCTGTATTTGTTCTCCACAAACACCTGCCCAGCTCATAGCTCCTCCCAGGTCATTTCGTCATATTCCTCTTCTTAGCATTTCTCTTTTGTTCTTGTGCTTACACAACTTTGAGGCATTCTGCATGGTGCTTATCCACCTGCACTGAGTACGGTGAGGATAGAATAGTTTGTTCTACCTGATGATCCAAGGCAACAGTAGATTAAAGCTTCATTCATTCATACATGTAGCCGGTTAAAACCTACTGCGCATAGGAATAGCTGGCCTAGAACAGAATATGAAGCAGCTCAGGCACTACACTTGCACTTAGACGATTGTTATTTACTACTACTTCGCTAGCTTGCCTTGGTTGGGATAATAAGAGAGAACAGGACATTGTCCGGCGGAACTCCACCGATTAGATGGTGCAGATGCATGCTGTTGGTGCATTAATATCCTGCCAGTGCATTGAAAATGCATGCGCCCTCCTAAATGCTTGACACACACCGCGGGATCATCAATACTACTATCAACTAGTAGAACGCCCGTGCGTTGCTACGGACTATCCATCATGTTATTTCCAACACACAGGATGATGCCCACCTCATCTTCGCTATGGTCCCCTCTCTTCTTTACACCGTACTTGCTCATGGACCGCCAAGGAGGAGTCCCACGCCAATTGCCCCGCTCTCTGCCCTGATCATCCCTCATGTTCACACCAATCCGCCACCGCCATCAAGGGGATGAGCCATGCGCCGCCCATGATGGCATTGCCACGTTGCCACATATAGTTGAATGTTGCGCATTACCACGAGACAAAAATATTATTATGCCCGTTGTTCAACATGCAACTGATACACCATTGTTTATTATTAACTTTTGAAGCAACCAACCAATGCATTTATCCTTCTATCCTAACCAAAAATTTGTACAACTTGGTGGAAATATATGAATCCCTCACTTGTGCAATCTGTTGCAAAGTAATCTCTAATGAAATGAAATTTGCCACATTTTCTAAAGTAGAGAAATTATTCTGCTCAGACACCTGCTAACCCCATCCCGCTCACTCTTAACCCTCACTCTTATCATAAAATCCACCAACTCGTATTCCATGTGAGATAGTAATCGACATAGTCGTGGAAGGCCAGCAGTATGGGACAAGGGCAACAACTGCCTTCCTATCTTAGTTCTAGTACCACATGGTTGTATACTTGACTCGTCCTTTTTCTCACGCTATACCACGACAGCTCTACATTCATGCGTTGCCACGAAAAAAGGAAGCTATGAATGGGAATGTTGGTCGAAAGCATGAAAAATCTTAATGTTTCTCTTCTCTTCCATCCCTTGCGTGCACATACAAATTTATGTATCCGTCAGAGAAGAGCGAAAAAAAAGATTGCACTCATTTTAAATCACCTATACCAAAAACTACTTTTAGGTCACCAAATTTACAAATTTTATGCTCCAATAAGCCAAATGAAAGAGATGTCATATCATGTGGAATCTTGAGTTCCCTTCAACAAAAGTTAGAGCCATGAGCTAAATAGGAGAACCCAAAGAGATAACATTAAAATGGTCTGAGGTGCCAAGGAAACCATCTGAAACCGAATAAACAAAAATCTAGCTGAAATATAGATACTTGATTAATATTGCATGGATCCAACAATCAAGAAAATATAATAAACAGGAGAAAATTTAACCACAATATTCTAAAGCCAAACACCTCAAAGTATTTAATACTTCAATGATGTTGAAAACCAAAGTATTCTTGGAATGCTGCTCCAAAGATACAGAGCTCCCAAACGGGGCCTAGGGCTGACGCCCAATGAAAGAATCAGGTTTTGTGAGCCTCACATGACAACTTAAGCTTATTTTTGCTATTCTAATATCTGGTTAGTGCAAACTTTAAATGTCACTTGACCAAGAAAGGGAAGTTCAAAAACCAGTAGAATGCCCGCACATTGCCACGGGCCTTTGATTTGTGTTTTCGACTGCACCTATGAATATAATGCATATATGTCTATCGCTCCCTCCCCTTCTCTCTCCCACCCTCTCTATTCGCCATCTACCTCCCATAAGCACCGCATCATCCTACGTGAAAATAAATCCATTAGAAGGGTCCAAGTGGTAAGGTTTGACTTAAATAATAAACGTAAAAATCTTGTTGCAATTTGGTTAGGTAATTTTGGCATTATTCCTACACATTCACATTCATGGTTAAGTTGCAAAATCCAAATAAGAAATTGAAAGTCCTACCCTTCTGTATGTTACACGTCGTTATTTTTAACACCATAGATGAAAGAATAGTTGTGTCGTTGTTGCAGTAACAATACACGTAAAATGAGTCAAGAAAATATGAATCACTCCATGAATTTATGCAGCAATGCAAATACTGTCATAGCAAGGATAATACCATGAATTTCTACAGTAATAGCCGAAAACTACGATCAACTCCTTACAATTTATCCTAGCTAGCATTTTGACCACTAACTTAAAATGCAACAACATTGTTGATGCCCACCGCTTCACCAGGGGACTAATTCCCTAAAAAACAATGCGACCTACATATAGATCATTTCAAACTATAATGAATTCACCTAATTATCAATGAAAAACATACATTGTTATTTACAAAAATGGTCAATAAAAATATGAACTTCCTATGGAACATCCAAAGATGGAAAAGAAAATCAGTGCTCATGCATCAATGATGTCAATGATGTGCACATTTACCTGATACAGAAGCAGGATGTCTTGCATGACATCTTCCAAGACATGAGCGCACCTTCATATCACTTCATACATAATTATATCAGAGCTACATCCAACCTGATTTTGCAAGTTCAACGCGATGATTTGTAGAACAAACTATATATGTAGTCAACACGTAACATAACCGCGACCTCGTAAGGGTTAAGTTTTTCATATAGTGATCTATATAAGATATATATGAGAGATAACAAAGGCAATGTAATATATCTTATAACCTTTGATTGAATAAGATTCTCACAAACACAAGCCATATATAAATACCAAAATGACTGAACAGGAAAATAGAGCATATAAATATGAAACAATAGTGCAAGAGCCAAACTTGAAAGCTTGCAGCAGCTGCACAGTGGAGCAGACATACAAATTCAACGGATAAATTTTAAAGAAACATGGCAAACCTTTAAAACAAACTAAATTTACAGGATAATAGTTCCAGAAATAAAGTAAAACACTATAAAATTGTGTCAGATAATTGTCCAACCATTTGAATTAAGTTAGTAACTGATATTGTCCAATCAGCTGCAAAATTAGTTGGAAATAACAATAAAGATTTGAAAATTTAACTGCATCACTGGTGAAGCAGCGACGGACGGAGCCAATGATGCGCCGAAGCACTCCTGCCCAGCGGCGGGGTCGTCGGCGTCGGCGAAGCGGCGACCGACGCGTGGGGGCCGTCGTCGAAGCGGTGATGGACGGAGCCCATGATTCACCGGAGCACTCCTCCTGTCCGGCAGCGGGGTCGCTGGCGAAGCGACGACAGACGCGTGGGGGCCGTCCGCGAAGCGGCGACGGACGGAACCAATGAGGTGCCGAAGCACTCCTCCTGCCCGGCAGCGGGGTCGTCGGTGCAGCGGCGACAAACGCTTGGGGGTCATCGGCAAAGCGGCGACGAACGGAGCCCAGGAGGTGCCTCGCCTCGACGCGTGTGGTGGGTTCTGGAAGCGATCGAGTAGGGCCGTGAGGGCGTTGTGCGCCTCATCGCCAGCTTCTAGGTTGGAGGGAAGAGAGAGGGGCAAGGCGGCAGGAGACGGGCTGGTCAAGGAGCTCCACGGCGGCGACACAACACAAGGAACCCTAGCGCAAGATTGTTAATCGGGAAGAGAAGCGGCTGACTCGCTAGGTGCGGAGCTTTTTTTTTCTCTTATATTGATTATTGATTGGTTCTTAGAAAAGGCAAACGTCAATGCATTAGGAAAATTAGGATTTGAAATTGATGGTCATAAAACTAAACTTTATTAATTGGTAACGTGTTATCGGTTCCTGCCCGTTTATAACGTGTCTAGTTAGGAAATTTTGGGAAAATTAGGAAAGTTTTTATTGCGTTATGAATGAATTGATTGTGTTTGGTTACCTTAAGTTAATTGATTGCGTTTGGAAATAATTGATTGTCATGCATTATTGCGTTTGGAAAGAATTGATTGTCATTGCATTAGGAAAATTAGGATTTGGAATTGATGGTCATAAAACTAAACTTTATTAATTGGTAACGTGTTATCGGTTCCTGCCCATTTATAACGTGTCTAGTTAGGAAACTTTGGGAAAATTAGGAAAGTTTTTATTGCGTTATGAATGAATTGATTGTGTATGGTTACCTTAAGTTGACTGATTGCGTTTGGAAAGAATTGATTGTCATGCATGATTGAGTTTGGAAAGAATTGATTGTCATGCATGAATCGGGGACGTAAGAGGGGAAACAGAACCTGACTGCGTGCGGTGAGTGGGGTGGGGTTGGGGTGGGTTAATTGTAGCGAAAAAAACCGGTTGAAAAAAAACCAGACGAGGTGGGACGAAAAAAAACCAAACGAGGTGGGACGAAAAAAAACCTGGAACAAAGACTACCAACTGCTCCATTAGGAGTAGAGATACTCCACCGATTAGATGGTGCAGATGCATGCTGTTTATGCTAATCCAACTATAAAGTTCATCTGAGATGTTTAATACTACTTTTAAGTCGGAATGGTAATTTCATTGACTGTCTATTAAAATTCTATATACATTTAAAACATTTTTCAAAAATATATTTTAAAACACACATGTCTTAGTCAGTGTTCTTCAGAATTCATTTTCTTACAAATCTTGAAAGGTCAACAAAAATAACATTATTTTTTTTCACATTCAACTTGCAATTCATATTTGAATGCAAATTCACAAAAAAAAATCTCATCAGTTTGCAGTTAGTCGTCTCACCAGCCGAAAGTTTGTATGGTCACGTGCTTAATGTGTTGTTGTTGAAACCTATTTAGAAGTGGAACAAAACATGTTCCCGTCTTTAAGGTGCATAACCCCAAGTTCCCAATCATGACACTAATGAGCAACTGATTAGGTGAATATATACTACTAACAATGTGTGTCATAGAAGAAAAACATGCATCAAACTAAAACGCTCTAACATAACAAAAGTCAAATTTCATCATAATCATGTTAGACCCCACGGCATTTTACAGCAGCCATCTTAAATGGTCTCATCAAGATGTTGCCCCTACCCAGCCCAGCCACTTATTTAAAATGCTCAACATCAAATCCATCAGCAACATTGAGAAGTTAATTACAGTACAATGGCTTAGTTTATGGCTCAATTACGCCTTGCTGCCGGCGCGGCGACCCTGTATCTAAGCAAGAGAGGGAGGAGACGGATGTGCACTCATTTCACCAGGCAGCCGGCAACATTAATTCGATGGACAGGGAGGTGGCCCGCTCCCGTATTGATACAGGACTTCAATGCGTCATGGGCCGCAGAGCGCGCCGTATAGCGAGTCGTATCCTCACCGCTGTGAATAAGACAATTGCGTATTGTCAGGCGGCCTATTAAGCTTAGGAATCGCGACGCAGACGCCGACGGACGGGATATCGGCAGCGCGTGGCTGCATGTCCCAAAAATCCGCGTCGTAATGGATACTCGATACAAATGGATTTGTAAGGGGAGGGGCGTTTTGGCTCCCGGGTCCAGATGAACCTGATATCCGGCCCGTCCAGGTGAGCTGTGAGATCTGTGCCAGGAATTATTGAAGTTGATATACGAAAACGAAATATTAGGGGAATACATCTGTACGTACTGTGTCAGGCGACCGTTGGAAACGTCGGCGGAGTGGCCGTTAACGGTGGCTAGCGTGGAGCCGTCTGGTTTACAAGCGCGCGCCCGCGCCATGTGCATCTGTTCCGTACAGGGCGTTAGCTGGACCCGCTTGTCAGCTGGACCCAGTAGGCAGATGAGGCCAAAAATGAATGCATCCCCGTCCAGTAGCCTCGGCGCTGTTTGAGAGAAAGGGGATCGAGGGAAAAATTGAGCCGGTGGGCGGCGGCGGTGGGTGCGTCGGCCGCTTTCTCCCTACCTGCTTATATACTCATGGATCTCCGATTAGAGGTGGCACATCCATGGCGATGGATTTCCCCGTCTCTCCAGTGGACAGGTAAAAAATCCCTGCTTGTGCAAAAATGTTCTTTGTTCCTATTTGCAATCCAGCATCAAGAAAAGCTTAGGGCTTCAATTAAACGCACACATGTTGCCCATCTTTCCTGATGAGGTCTGTAGCGCGGCAGCCCTAATGGAGTTGATTGGTGGTGGTGGTCAGTGGCGGACCCAGGATTAACTGGCGCCCCAGGCAAGAAACTAAGGGCTAAAAATTGCCCAGAAAAAACTTCAGTTTTAAGGCATAAAAAAATCAACCTATGTTGCATAACTAATAAGAAATCAAACATAATATTCAATGGCGGCATTTGTTCCATGGTGGGTCAACTAATAAAGCAAAATAAATCAAAAGACAATATGTAGCATGGATAGATGATACAAAAGTTTGATACCAAATCAAAGGATTGGTTGGTCCGAGCCTCCCATGATTACATGTTCAATAGCAGAAGAAGCTAAACCTTCAATCGTCAATTTTGAAATGCAAGTCAGTGCATAATATAGCAGGTAAAACTAGTTAACGATACATGCAAAATGTGAAAACTTACGTATAGGACAAGGCAAAATGCCTTTACGTGAGCGATAACCTTGAAATCGCTCGATGATCTTAGATTCTTCAATACTAACAAATACATCTCGCTCAATGTAACATACCATTCTATGATTCATCCAATCATCACCCATTTTGTTCCCCAATCCAGTCTTGATAATACTCATTGCTGAGAATGCTCTTTCCACTGTTGCGGTTGCAACAGGTAAAATCAATGCTAACTCAACAAGACGGTAAACCAAGGGAAAAGTTGTGTGCATATCACTTTTAACCATATTAATGGCAAGATGACCAAGATCATTACAATTCATCACACGTGGATCAGCTCTTTCTTCCCGAATGAATGAGTCTAGTTGGTTTCTAAGGACAAAAGTAACTTCATATATAGAGAAGTCAGCAGCATACATATATTAGCAAGATCTACTAGCTTGTCTTCATTATAATTGGCAAATGAATTCTTGGGATCAAGACAAGCAATGCATCTCAACAATTGAGTAGACCTTTCAGCAAAGCGGTTGTTTAACTCCACAATAAGTTGATCATGCAACACATTGAATATTTCAATTCTGAAATGATGATTGTAAGTTACCAATTGCCCACCCCAAGTCCTTGAACGTCCATTCGCAGTTCTTGTATCTTCCATATTTGTCACTAGAATGTTGTATTTGACACAAAAGTCTGTTACCTCTTTAAAGAGCTCATCCCAACCATTCTGTCTTATCTCTTTAATATCATCTAACGTGGTTTTAATCAATCCCACAACATGTACAATATTTTGATTTTTCAGTTGCAAGCATTGTGATAGATTGTTAGTCTTGCCCAATAATCTAATCATAAGATGCAATATGAGAACAAATTCCAAGGACTCCATGTGCTTTATCAACCATGGGTTGTGGTTCTTTGGGAAACATTATCTGCATCATTGTGTAGATTTTCTAATACCTTTAGAACTGGTTTCCACATCTCAACAAGACGGCACAATGTTTTGTGATGTGATCCCCACCGTGTATCACCAGGCCTTGCAAGGTTAGTTAATTGGCTTTTCCCTCTTCCCTCAAGAAGTTCCCCAACTTCTATTTGGCGCACTATTTCATCATGTTGCTCTTGGGCTAACTGATCATGTATTTTACAAGATGCATTAACAATGTTAACAACCATGCTTGTGTACTCAAAAAAATCCCTTACTGATGAACAACACTTGGCAACAACAACAACCACTAATTGTAACTGGATTTATTATGAGCACTATCATGCTTGCCAACATGCTGATTGAAAACTTTAGGTCCATCCTTCCAAGATTTAAATCCATTTCTCGTGAATGCTTCAGTACCATAGTTTTCAGCTCTTGGTTGCTTAAATAGAAAACAATAAAAGCAAAAGGATGATTTTTTTTTTCAATGCTATATTCCAACCAGCCACGATGATCATTGAACCAATAGCCATGAAAGCTCCTACCATTTATCTTTTCATATGTATGATTAGTTGGTTGGCAATGATCCATACTAATGTACTCCCTTCTAGCGAGATCTCTAATGTCTGGATCTAACTCCTCAATTGGTATTCTCTTACCGGGGTCCGATTCAACATCACCGGGCTTGAGCTCATCTCTAACATTAGGGGTATTATCAGCTGTTTGAGTTGAAGGACCTGTTTCTGCGGTTTCGGTGGTTCGAACTTGAAAAAACGAATTCAATGTCTTGTTTCTTTTATTCATCTTGAGTTCCTATAAAAATGTTGAGAAACAAAATTTTCTCAATGTCAAAATTGGTTTCTACATCTAACAAACAGACAAACAGTGGCATCTATCAACTAAAATCATCATCATTACTGACATTATGGCATCTATTAACAAAAACAGGGCATCAAGCCATAAAAAACTGAGACTTTGAGAGAAACTACCTCGCTCTCGCAGTCTCGCTGGACGCCGGGCTGCCTACAGGCTGCAGCCTCGCGCCCTAGCCGGATTCGCCGCCTTCCGCCCTCGCCACGTCGCCGGACTCGGCGAACTGGACAGCCGCCTGCCGCCGCAACACCGTAGGCCCGCAGCAGAGGAGGAGGGCGGGCGCTGAGGGCGAGGGAAGGGGAGATCGGGGGGCGGGG
>LR738712.1:855779711-855807738 GCA_902687465.1 Secale cereale
GGGGGGGGGATTTATTGGTGCAATAAGGATGCTTGAAGTCGTTCCAGGAAGTCATGCCAGCTATATATGATGGAATTATCATGTGATGGATGGAAATTCGCAAAAGACGATTTGGGAGCCTCGAGCGTGTCATGCAGTCGAAGTATTTCGGCTGGGTCAGACTGGACAGTCTGACAGATCGACCAAGTCATTGGTATAGAAGACGATGGTGGGATCGGCGACAGCGACATATGAGTGTGATGCTGATGGTGGCCGACTTCTGGGGCATGCAAACACATGACACATGCCTGAGGGCCTGTGTGGTTTCGACAAGACTGGCGCGAGGTTGATTCAAGACGGTGCATGTGAGAGCTTGAAGTTGACGGGGCACGAGGGTGGACTGATCATCTACCATGGAGTCATGTTGAAGGTGAAGCTGGATTAAGGGGCTATGGTGTAAGGTTCCAGAGAATCGAAGCATATTTAGCGGGAAAAGCGAGGGACACGTAATTCAGGGTGGAGACAGTGGTCTGATGGAAGCGTGAAACTCGTCATCGGTCAATGACGATCGGTCGTACTCTGTAGTGGGGGTTGAGTGGTGTGGACTCTTGAGACTCGACCATAACAACGGAGGCTCAATACGGTAATAGCAGCGAGGCGCGCGGTATGCACGGGGCATGAAGACAGATCAAGGCTCTGGTGGTCATACATGTGGTGAGACAACTGCGAATTTTACTCGGGATGACTACAAGCAATGGTGAAATTCCTTCAAGTTCCAGACAGGTGGTCAAGAAAGAAGCGGTGATGTTGAGTTTAGGTAACTCTTATGCGTAACACCCAATATGTGAGTTGTTCACTTTCACGCAGGTCAGTGATTGGTGATGGTGGTGGACGGTTGCTCTGGAGTTGTGAGCACAAACTAGAGTAACAAGGAATTTAATTTTGGTCGAGTGATTACCGTGGTCAAGAAAAAAAGGGACTATAAGTTGCAGATGGAGTCATATGGAGTCTTCGGAGTAGGAGCACGGGAAAAGCATGTCCAATGTACAGGGAAGTTTGACGCATTGACAAATTCAAGGTGGTGGAGATATTCGTCAAGGTGGAGTTTGTTAAGGTTGTGTCGAATATTTTGTAGGAGATATGCCCTAGAGGCAATAATAAATTCTATTATTTATCTCACTGTTCATAATTAGGTTTATGTTCCATGCTATAACTGCTATGGTTCTCGAGTCTGCAAATAAAACGAGGCTCGGAGGAAGACTCATATGCACGTGTGGAATAATAAACGATAAAATGTATTCCTGGTCTGGCCTCTAAGACTAGCTCAAGTGTTGCATGATGGTTCTGTTTTCCTGATCATGGGCATGTCTATGCCAGCAACTTTGAGGGCACAATGTTAGCAGAACATTTGTGTTGAATCGACCCGATTGATGTTATGCTATGAGATACATTCGTCACAAGTTAATGGTTAATAACACAGGAAGTTAATGTTTGCATAATTCCTTAGACCATGAGAGTATCGAGTTTCTTCATGCTTGCTTCATGAACTTTGGGGTTTGTTAAACGTCATCCGTAAATGGGTGGCTATTACGGCGGCTTACGGGTTCATGGAAAAGTATGGCAAGTAACGAGATAGCTCAAGATTGGGATTTGCTCCTCCGACGATGGAGAGATATACTCGGGCCCTCTCGGTGTAACGGTATCCATCATCGTCTGGCCAGACACAGGGTGATTTGATCACTGGGATGCCGGAACACGAAAACGAGAAAAGAGAACAAAACCGGTAACGAGGTGACTTGCATAGTGGACAAAGTGTTGGCCCACGGGGATGCAATAAATCTCACCTCGGGTGTTTGTGACATATCGCGAAGCAACAGGAATAGCACACAGCAACTGGAGGTTCACTCGAATATTCATTCGTGTGGGTATAGGGGTCAATATGGGTGTCCACGGCTCCGATGTTGATCATTGATCGGAAGTGGTTCCGGGTCATGTCTATACTTCACCGAACCTATAGGGTCACACGCTTAAGGGTCATCTATCTGCTGAATACTAGACAGGGAGTCTGAGAGAAAATCACCGAAAAAGTTTCGGACACCGAAAAAGTTTCGGACAGCGGAAAAGTTCCGCAGAGAGAGGTCACCGGATGAGTTCCGGTGAAACTGAAAAGTTGTTTCAGAGGATACCATAAAGTCAAATTGGTTTTGGCACATGCCCGATAATTCTTGGAGGATGCCAGAATCGTTCTGGAAACTTTCTGGAATTTTCGGAGATGAAAACCGGAAATGTTCTGGAGCTGCCGGAACCGCTTCAGATGCTTTTCGCAGATGAAAATCACTAAACTGGAATTGTTCCAGAACGCGTTGAAAATAATTATGGTGGTTACTGGAAATGTTCTAAGCCCACATAAATATTTTCAGTTCGAACGGACGCTGAAAAATGTCGTCGTGAATAGTGAAAGCACTTTTTGGATATTTTTTGAGAAAGGCATATTCCTTTTGAGAAAGGGATATTCCAATGGCATATTCCTTTTGAGAAAGGGATATTCCCCCTTGGTTTTCCTATATAAGGAGGAGAGGGGGCTGCCCACTTCTTCATCCCTTCTCACATACAAATGCCATTGCAATGATCTGGCTTCTCTCTCCCTCCCACGAAATAGTTTCGTAGAGCCGAAAGGCTGTCTGGTTTCCGGTGGGAACTAGTTCTGGACGGCGAAGCCCTGCCGGATAGATGACACCGTATGTGTGCAACTCTGTAGAGAGGTCGTAGTTTCGATCTTAGTGCCCTGAGGGGCTGTTCGTGAGTGCCTCCCGAAGGGCTGTCCAAGTGACGGTCCGAGTTCTGTGAGTCCTCCCGAAGGGCTGTCCGGGTGACCGTTTGAGTTTCGAAGGTCCTCCCGGAGGGCTGTCCACGACACCATCCGGGGGACTGTTCGACCGTCTCCCGGAGGGCTGTCCGAGGAGTGGATGAGGGTATACATCCTCGCGGTTGGGAGGTTGTAAATCCTAGCTGCGGGGATCTGCACCGACGATCGTCATCGACTCTACTTCCGCTGCGCTACGAGTCGGTAACGAAACAGATCAAACCTTGTATGCAGTCTTCATAGTGGTCCTGGGCTGGTGCGTAGGTCAGAAAATTTTATTTTCTGCTGCGTTCCCCTACAGTGGCATCATGAGCCGTGCTATGCGTAGATGTAGGTTGCGATCTAGAATACATGGAGATGTATGGGTGTTGCACAATATAATTAGGTAGTAGATAAGATCTATTACTGAAAATTATTTGTGCGGGTAGCAGATGAAATCTGTTACCCGATGTTCTTGTTGCTTCCCTTAAATTTGCGTAGTCCTGATCTTGACAGCATTGTGGAATCTGACAAAGTTCTGGCAATCCGCGATCCTTTCATGCTGCTCCTGAGTATGCTGATTGACAGATCAACGAAGTGCTAACAGTTCTTTGGGTTCCACTTTAGTCAAAGAAAGATGGATGTTTCGCAGACGAAAGGGCAATGCAGATATGATCTGCACGGGGGTCATGCGTATGACGAAGTTTAGTATGGGGCTCGAGATTTTATTATCTCGTGTTTCATACACCCTGGAAAGTTAATCTAGCGACTTGGATAATCATACTTGATGATGGACGTTGGTAGCTTCGGTTTGTTTCGAAACCTTAGAAGCCACGTAAGATAAACTTTTGCATGAACCGATTAGAGGCGTCTAACTTGGTTTTGCAGGAGGGTTTGCATGTGCATATGATGTGGTATAGCAGTGCTCATAATAATTTGATTATGTATGAGATGGCTATATAATGTAAATTGATTAACATGACCTGCGTGTCATGATTCGGCATGATGGCTGGAGCCATATGATTGCACTTTAATGACCTGCGTGTCAACCTTGTGTAATGCATTTATTTTATCTGCTATAGAGATAGCAATATTATCTGGTGCATCGACAAGGTGGTGGCAATCTTCGCGAAGGTGAACACCGACGCGAGTGCCGAAGACGAAGAAATGAAAGACTTCTCCGTCAGAAAGGGCTATACCATATCATGCTAATTATGAATTGCCTGAGATGTTTATCCCTTTGATGCACCCTTCTTGATTGCGCGGTAGTCGCTTTTATTAGGGTGATCTCTCACAAAAATATCAAGTAGTTAGTGTTCTCCCAAGTGTAGCACCGTCACGGCACCTAACTTTTCGGGGTGCGCCATGTCCACATGGGTACGAACGATTAGGGATGCGTGAGGCGGGTGAGGTCAGACCTCGCAGCGAGATCACTTGGTTGTCTTGACGTTCTAGCTTGATCGTCCTGAGCTCGGAACACGCCCATCGAAAGATGAACAGGAGTCACATAGAGATGTGATCGGCATGTTGGCCTACCGATTGAAATTCTCGTCATCAGTGATGTCCACATCAATGGCGTTGAATTGATATGCGGATCTTGAATCACTCACAATCAATTATGAGAGATATTGATTTGAGTGGGAGCGCACTGTTGAATTAACTTGTTTAATTCTCAGTGCAATTAATTTTGAACACTGTCTAAGTGTGGTTTGCATAATAGTTGTAGAATAATGGCTCGCGTTTCCACCTTCCCTATTAAAATTGAATAGCTGTTAAATATCTGGTGAAAACTTTACGGTTGGTAACGTAATGTGAGGATTGTCCTCAAGAGTGCCGAGAAGGACTTTGTCCTATCGCATACTTTCGGTATTCTCCCGCTAATGCTATGGATCATGTGACTCTCGTCCTTCGATCCAAAAGCTAGAATTCCGTTTTCAGTCAAGTGCAATATGTTTGCTTCCATGAGACCCGAACTTCGAAAGTTTGGATAGTTATGTGATATTCATGGAACCTGAAAATCATTTTCAGACACAAACAAAGGCTAACAGATATGAGATATCCAAAGCAGTGTTTGTTTGCAAACTATTAGTAAAGGAGTTTACTATGCATTAGACTGATAAGAGAGGGATCCAGTAGAACGCCTGTCATATGATGAAAGGTGAATAAAACAACAACTTAAAGAGAAAGGAAGTGTCCGAAGGGTGTTAGTAAGACTTTCACGCCTAGGAAGTCCGGGGCTAACGCCACTCTTAAGTTGGGTGCTTCTTCTGAGAGTAGGAGAAATACTAAAAGTTAAACTATTAGAAGTATAATGGCAAAAAGAAAGAAGACTGGAATATCCAGCTCATGTATGAATGTCATACAAGTTTTTGATGTATAGAAGGCTGGTCAAAGATATAGTCCTTGGGAATTATGATTAATTTGTTGATCACTGATTCTTGGGTGTTGTGAGTTAAATCACAAAGATACCCGCTCGATTGCATTCTGATGCAACTCGATGTAAGGACTACTATGGCCTAAGTGACTAGCCAGGAATAAGGTTTAGGTATACACAGGGAACATAGTAAATGTTACTATACCTTCCATCGGTGTATTACCGTCTGTATTTATTTTCATAATTCATTTAGAGTTTTACACACTCTAGCCCATTGCATAAGGTATCTTGCAAGAAGGTTGTTCATAAGAGAACTTCTGATGTTCGGTGTTATGAACAACATAAGGGCCATACTTTCATTATGAATGAGATGTATGTTATGAATGTTGATAATAATATATTACCTCTGTGTTTACTTTCATAATTCATTTTAGAGTTTCATACACTCTAGCCAAATTGCACAAGTTTGATGCAAAAGGGTTGTTCATAGAAGAACAATTGTTGTTCAGTATTATGAATAACATGAAGGGCCATGCTTCCATCCGAGATGGGATGTATGTTATGAATATTGATGGTAATATGATACATCCATAAACACTGACGCTAAATGTCGCAAGACTAAAAGAATACCGCACAAGTGTGGCACTACATTTGGTCACATTGGAGAAACCCGCATGGAAATTCCATTATGATGGTTTTTGAAGTCGTTTGATTTTGAATCATCTGACACTTGCAACTTTCCTCCGAAAAGTGAAGTGACTGAAATACCGTTCACAGGCCATAAGGAACGAGTAACAAACTTATTGGTGATCATACATTTGATGTGTGTAGTCCGATAAATGTTGTTAGTAGTGGATTTATCTATCTTCAAAAATGACTCAAGTAGATATATGGATATTTACTTGATGAGACGTAAGTCTGGATCTTTTGAAATCATTCGAAAGGTTTTCAAAAATGAAGTAGAAGTTATTGTAACAAGAAAATTATGTTTCTACAATTCGATTGCAGAAAGGAATATTTGAGTTACAAGTTTAGCGAATGTCTGATGAGTTGTGAAAGGGGTTTCATAACTTGCACCTCCCGGAACACCACTGCGAGTGGAAAATCCGTGAAGATGTAATCGAACCATTTGTGACATGGTAAGATCAAAGATGACATAAATAAATTTGCCATTATCCCTTTTAAAAGAGTGATGCTTTAGAGACTGCGGCTTTTACACTGAAAAGAGCTCCATCGGGTCTGTTGAAATGACACCATGGTATGATACGCCCAACCATGTTATATCTTTTCTTAACATTTGGAATATGGGGCTTGTGTAAAAAGTTACAAACCTATTCCAAATCAGACAAGTGCTACTTTGTAGGTTATCCCAAGTAATTGGGTATTCCCCCCACCACTATACCGAGGCAAAGGTTTTTTGCCACAAATCGGTATGCTTTTAAAGAGAATAGTTCTTTCAAAAAGGGTGAGTGGGAGGACAGTGCAAACTCGACGAGATAACAGTATCTTCGTCATCAGGTCAAAGGAAAGGAACCTTGGAAGTAATTCCAGAGTTTCCTACTGCGACGGATACGGAAGTCTCTACAATAAAATGTATGGACTTCGGTCGAACTTGCAGCTGAACCACGTAGGCAAGGCTCGTGCAAACCTCTCAGGTGCGCAGACGAGATATTGTTGTTGGACAACAGTATACCTATGATACACAAAGGAAGCGTTGATGGGCCCTGACTCCGGAATTGGCTGAATGCCAATACAACCCGAGTTAGTTTCCATATAAGTGATTCAAGATTAAAACCTTGATACACCTTTCGGAAGACTTAGAGTCTGACGAATATTTATGGAACTTAAAACTGATACGGATAAAATGTTTTATCCATAAAGCTCGACTTGTTGCAATAAACAAGTTCAAGGAGTTGACTACGATGAGATTGTCTCACCGTAGCGATGCTTAAAGTCGGTTCGGGTTGAACTAGCAATTAATACATATTTCAATCATGAGATATGAACCATGGATGACAAAAGGATTTCTATCTGATAGAAATGAAACCTAGGACTTGTATGTGATACAGTCCAAAGTAATTTGTCGATCCAGAGGATGCTAGTAAGTGTGCAAACTTCAGAGTTCCAGCAATGGACAGAAGAGAGCAAAATGGAGTTGGAATCTTCGTGTTTTGATGAAATGGTCAAAAGGGGTTTTGACGTCATCAATGGGTAACGAAGATGCTTGTAATTCAAGAAAGTAAGTGGGAGCGCAATAATATTTCTAAAAACCTTGTGTGCTTGACACATTGGTAATTGGAAATAAATTTCTTGACACGAATTAGGACTTCATTTGAAAATAGTCTTTCGATGAAGTGCTTAGGCTAAATAGCCTTGATATTAGGCATGATGATCTATGGAGATAGATTTACCTAATGGGGCTAAGCAATGGATACATATTGACAAGATGCTAAAATCTTTTAGCATTAAAAACGCCAAGGAGTGATTCTTGCCGAAGTCACATGGAAAGAGTTTTTGCAAGACTCGGTGTCCCAAAAACACCGATAAGCAAGATACATGATGGAGATTCCACACACCTTCGTGTTTGGATTAGTCATGTATTCCATGGTATGTAAAAACAACCAGATATGTCCGATACTCCAAAGGTGTTATGAGTATAGATACCAAAGTGGTCAAAAGTACTGATCATAGGACAACAGTGAAAGATGTCATGTAGTACCAGAGTAGTACTGATGACATGTTTTCTCGCAAGCGGAGATCATGAAGAGTTCGTTGTAAAATGTTACATCGATACAGTCTTCATCTTTTCCCCGTGCGATTTTCGATTTAAATTAAGGGTTTTGTGTAACACACAATGTGGTGGCACAGTTAGTTGGAAAATGTTCCAAACAAGTTACTGTGGCGAATTCTATAACAGAGGTGAAGTATGTTGCCGCTTTTGAAGCGACAAAGAAGATGTTGAATCATATAGTTCATTCATGAACTTAGTATGGTTCCAAGATGGCTTTTGTCAATGGGACACTACTGCAGGTAGTTGCTCCATAACTCAGTCTGAGGAATCCAGGTTCGACCTGTGATTCGCATACATACAAAGCCAAGTCCACACAAAATATGAATTTTGTGAAGGCGTGAAAACGCGAGGGATATGCAAAGTTACACACGGAGCTGAAGTCGTCAGATCCGTTGGACATCAGGCTATACCACAAGCGAAGCATATTTACACCAATGTGCCATAGGTGTAAAGTGCATTAGCATTGACTAGATATTGACTCTAGTGCAAGTGGGAGTCTGTAGGAGATATGCCCTAGAGGCAATAATAAATTCTATTATTTATCTCACTGTTCATAATTAGGTTTATGTTCCATGCTATAACTGCTATGGTTCTCGAGTCTGCAAATAAAACGAGGCTCGGAGGAAGACTCATATGCACGTGTGGAATAATAAACGATAAAATGTATTCCTGGTCTGGCCTCTAAGACTAGCTCAAGTGTTGCATGATGGTTCTGTTTTCCTGATCATGGGCATGTCTATGCCAGCAACTTTGAGGGCACAATGTTAGCAGAACATTTGTGTTGAATCGACCCGATTGATGTTATGCTATGAGATACATTCGTCACAAGTTAATGGTTAATAACACAGGAAGTTAATGTTTGCATAATTCCTTAGACCATGAGAGTATCGAGTTTCTTCATGCTTGCTTCATGAACTTTGGGGTTTGTTAAACGTCATCCGTAAATGGGTGGCTATTACGGCGGCTTACGGGTTCATGGAAAAGTATGGCAAGTAACGAGATAGCTCAAGATTGGGATTTGCTCCTCCGACGATGGAGAGATATACTCGGGCCCTCTCGGTGTAACGGTATCCATCATCGTCTGGCCAGACACAGGGTGATTTGATCACTGGGATGCCGGAACACGAAAACGAGAAAAGAGAACAAAACCGGTAACGAGGTGACTTGCATAGTGGACAAAGTGTTGGCCCACGGGGATGCAATAAATCTCACCTCGGGTGTTTGTGACATATCGCGAAGCAACAGGAATAGCACACAGCAACTGGAGGTTCACTCGAATATTCATTCGTGTGGGTATAGGGGTCAATATGGGTGTCCACGGCTCCGATGTTGATCATTGATCGGAAGGGGTTCCGGGTCATGTCTATACTTCACCGAACCTATAGGGTCACACGCTTAAGGGTCATCTATCTGCTGAATACTAGACAGGGAGTCTGAGAGAAAATCACCGAAAAAGTTTCGGACACCGAAAAAGTTTCGGACAGCGGAAAAGTTCCGCAGAGAGAGGTCACCGGATGAGTTCCGGTGAAACTGAAAAGTTGTTTCAGAGGATACCATAAAGTCAAATTGGTTTTGGCACATGCCCGATAATTCTTGGAGGATGCCAGAATCGTTCTGGAAACTTTCTGGAATTTTCGGAGATGAAAACCGGAAATGTTCTGGAGCTGCCGGAACCGCTTCAGATGCTTTTCGCAGATGAAAATCACTAAACTGGAATTGTTCCAGAACGCGTTGAAAATAATTATGGTGGGTACTGGAAATGTTCTAAGCCCACATAAATATTTTCAGTTCGAACGGACGCTGAAAAATGTCGTCGTGAATAGTGAAAGCACTTTTTGGATATTTTTTTGAGAAAGGCATATTCCTTTTGAGAAAGGGATATTCCAATGGCATATTCCTTTTGAGAAAGGGATATTCCCCCTTGGTTTCCTATATAAGGAGGAGAGGGGGCTGCCCACTTCTTCATCCCTTCTCACATACAAATGCCATTGCAATGATCTGGCTTCTCTCTCCCTCCCACGAAATAGTTTCGTAGAGCCGAAAGGCTGTCTGGTTTCCGGTGGGAACTAGTTCTGGACGGCGAAGCCCTGCCGGATAGATGACACCGTATGTGTGCAACTCTGTAGAGAGGTCGTAGTTTCGATCTTAGTGCCCTGAGGGGCTGTTCGTGAGTGCCTCCCGAAGGGCTGTCCAAGTGACGGTCCGAGTTCTGTGAGTCCTCCCGAAGGGCTGTCCGGGTGACCGTTTGAGTTTCGAAGGTCCTCCCGGAGGGCTGTCCACGACACCATCCGGGGGACTGTTCGACCGTCTCCCGGAGGGCTGTCCGAGGAGTGGATGAGGGTATACATCCTCGCGGTTGGGAGGTTGTAAATCCTAGCTGCGGGGATCTGCACCGACGATCGTCATCGACTCTACTTCCGCTGTGCTACGAGTCGGTAACGAAACAGATCAAACCTTGTATGCAGTCTTCATAGTGGTCCTGGGCTGGTGCGTAGGTCAGAAAATTTTATTTTCTGCTGCGTTCCCCTACATATTTTATACAAGGTAGGTTACAGTTGAACTCTGAGTAGTATTGTATTTAGATAGGATATGAAGTTGTCTTCTAATAGGACACTTGTATCCTAGGTCTTTTATATATAGCGGGGATAGACACACGATGTAAACTATGCCAACATAATAGCACAGGAACACATGGGAAGCCGCCGGCATATGCCGGCGTCCAGAGCGACCGAACGCGGTATTATAGCGGCATCATGGTGAGGAGCATCCATAGTCAGGCCCAAAAATGTAGCCATATCGGTAAACCTCGTTAACAAATCTTGATGTCGTGCTTGTGTGATTTCTTGGTCCTTGAATGATCGACGATGGGCTCGGATTTATTCCAACAGTGCCGGGTCATGATGCAGGCCCGCAGACTGCATGTGAGCAATGCCGGTCGATGGTATGCTGGTTCCAACGCAATCCTGCAAATCATGTACTCTGTACTTCCTCTGCACTAGGTCCTTGGACACCATCAGAACCGCTGAAGCCTTGGGCAAAATAATATCCATCCAAAGGCTGGGAATAAAAGGTTTGTATTGGTGTATTCCATTACAAAATCGATTTGGAAACAATGAGTAACTTGTTGAGGTGGCTCTAAAACTTGGGTACAGATAAACTGCAACGACAGCCTGATCATTGTCCTATGGCTAAATAACGCATAAAGTAATTCAGGTTGTTGAGTATATGTGTTGTGCATATCTGTGTATTGGGTTCACCTCCTAATTCCTTATGGTAAATGTTTGCGTACGACACGCCGGCCGAGCGATTCGGCCGGTCGCACGCCGCACGATGGATGAAACAACATCCAACTGACCACGCACTTTCTCAGCCACACATCCACACATCATTTTCCCCTATCTTATCTCTTCCGTGGTGCTCCACCTCGCCTCCCATGCCATAGCCACGCACTTATCTCTTCCCTGGCACTCCGCCTCGCCTCGCCTCCTCCTCCATGGGGTGTTGCTCCCATGCGCCGTCAACCCGAGCGCTGCTACGACAGGTCGCCATGGCCTTCGAGCTCACAGGTCAAGGCGGCCATGGCTTACGATCTCGGGGTGAACAGCAATGGAGGACAGCTACGAGCTGCTATGGGTGCCATGGCTTATGAGCTCGGGGCGGACGACGACGGAGGCGACTACAAGCTGCTATGGGCGATGCCATCGAGCATTTGCTACAGGGATAATTTTACTAGAGCTGTGAGCAACCAAGCAACACCACCCATGTTGCAACTGGTGTTCCGGGAAGCTACCACAGGCGCCACAAAAAGATTCAATCAGCGACACCAAATGCTGGGACCGGCCAACGCCATAGCAAAAAGCTACAACCGGCGTCACAAAATGCTTTGACAGGCGTCTAAAAATCTTCAACGAAGATAACATATGCTGAGGCTAGCTGCTGGCAATATCAGAAATGCTGCAACTGCATTGCAAAAAGCTACAACGGACATCACAAAAAGCTCCAACCACAACAATGGATGCTCGAGCTGGCCAGTGCCACAGGAAAAAGCTGCAAGGAACGAGGAAGAAAGCTACAACCGGCGTCGAAAAAAGCTTCAACAAACGATGACGAAAATCATGGTCGGTCGTTAATGAAATCTGCAAGCGGACACGAGAAAAGCTTCAACCGGCGAACGAGGGAGCTTCCTCCACGGCCTGGAGATCCTGGAACCGGTCTTCAAGGATGCTACGACCACAGCCGAAATATGCTTGAACAGGCTTGAGAGGTATGCTACAACCGTGACCTGAAGAAGCTGGAACCGGTTTGTGTGGGTGCTACAACCATGGCTGGTTTTTGCTGGAGCAGCTGCGAGAGATGCTTCAACCATGGCTGGTTTTTGCTAGATGGCGAGCGTTGCGGAGGGAGAAAGGAAGGAGGAAGATGTCGGGAAGGGGGACGGCGTGCTGCGACGGCGAGCCAACGAGCGACACGACGGGAGCTGCAAGCGAGATGCCGCGCGGGGGCAACTAGCAAGCAGGCGCTGCGAGGGAGGAAGAGGGATCTGTATACGAGACGAAAGTGACTTAATCGTGCAGTTAGGGACGCCCGCTGCGAGGGAGGAAGAGGGATCTGTATACGAGACGAAAGCGACTTAATCGCGCGGTTAGGGACGCCCGCATCGTGCGGCTGCCAGGCGGCCGGCCGAAAGTTTGGGCCGGCGCGCCGGCGTTGAGCACTGCCCATTCCTTATATAGTTGAGATCGTGGCCCATCTCTTGTACATCATATATGCGTGCCTTTGCATATGAGCAATACATCATGCAGTCATACATGGTACCGGTTTTTAGGTTTTCATCCTAGTCTTCCGCCGCGGCCGCCACCGCCGCCGCGCGTCTCCTCCGCGCCGCCGCCACCCGCGCTTCTCCCGTGCCAGCCGCCGCTTGCCCGCACCCCCCGCCCGCGCGCGCCACTTCCTGGTGCGTAGCCTCGCCCGCTGGCATCACGCCCGGTCGCCGCCAAACCATTCGACCAGCACCACTCCCTGCCGCTAGCGCTGCCCGCCAGCTAGCCGATCGCCGCCTAGTTGCCAGACTCGCCCGGCTCCCATACCGATCCGCCAACCCGCCCCGCTCGGTTCCCAGACCCGCCCGGTTCCCAGACCCGCCCGGTTCCCATACCCGATCCGCCAACCCGCCCCAGATCCACTCCTTCGCATCGCTACCGCACTCTCGCCTGATCGCCCCAGGTTCGCCCCGCTTCGCTGCACCCGCAGCGCCCGGTCACTCGACCTGCTCCACCCGCGGCGCCACATCACCCGGCCACCAAGTCGCCGCCCGAGCCACCTGCTGTCGCCGCGCCACTCGAGTCCCGCTCGCACCACATCGGTTCTTCGCACGCGGCACGCCACTAGCCACCGCCAGCTCCGCCCGAGCCGCCAGCCGTCGCCTGCCGCTCGCTGAGTCTCCAGCCGCCGCCGCTTCCAGTCGGTCCCTTGCCTCCACCGAGCTGTCCGAGTCACGCGCCTCCCGCCGACCGCCGCCGCCCAGTCACCGCCGTCGGACCAGCGATGGCATCCACCAGCACGTCGGCCGCCGCCTCTGTCGTCCCGCCGCATGTGCCCTCTTTGTGCGGCTCCTCCGCCGGCGCCCTACGGCGCGGCCCCGCCACCGTACAGGGGGGCCGCCACCTACGGCGCGTCCAGTGACGCCCCGCCGCCGGCGCCCTCCGGCGCGGCCCCCCCTTCCCGTCGTACTGGACTCTGCCCGTCGACCGCTTGCTGTCGCGTGGGGCATACGACGCGCCCGTTCCCATGTATGGGAAACCTTCGTACGGGTCTCCCGGGTACTGGTGGGGTCGTCAGCGGGCCAGCAGGTTTTTTCGGCGGGCCATCCGGTCAACCCGACACCGTTGTTGCAGCCGGGGCTGCCATCCATACCGTACGGGCCTGCCGCCCCTCCTGCACATCATGCGTACTCCGTGGCTGCGCAGTTGTATGGAGAGTACCCACCGCCGCAACTGAGCGGCGGCTCCGGCTTCCCCATGGCGTCTCCGTCCTCCTCGCTGGCCCTGCCGCCGGCCCCCTGGGACCCGATGCTCCTCACCGGGCTGCATGCCGCTCCTACGCGGACCAACTACACTGGAGGTGGTGATTGGTACATGGACACCGGTGCTACGGCTCACATGTTTGCTCATCCTGATAACCTTGCCTCCTTCACTCCTGTCTCTACCTACCGCCGCATCATTGTCGGCGACGGTTTCACACTTCCTATCACTCATGTTGGTCACACCTCTTTTCCTTATACTTCTATGCCTTTATCTTTGTCCAACATACTTGTGTCTCCCCATCTTATTAAGAATCTTATCTCCGTTCGTTGTTGCACTCGTGAAAATCCGGACACCGTTGAATTTGACGAGTTTGTTTTTTTTGTTAAGGACGCTCGAACCAGGATGGTCCTTCACCGACGTGACAGACCCAAGGAGCTCTATCCGGTGCATTCGACCTTATCCACCACCACTGCATCGGTCGCTCTCTCCGCTGTAGTTGTTCTTTGGCATGCTCGCTTGGGTCACCCCAACCCCGTCACATTTTGTCATATTCTTCGGTGTTTCAGTTTCAGTTGTCATAAGATTGAGGATCACACTTGTCATGCCTGTCGAGTCGGCAAACATGTTCGCCTGTCGTTTAATACTTCCACCACCATTGCTTCTTTTCCTTTTCAGTTGATTCATAGCGATGTGTGGACCTCTTCGTTTCCCAGTAACTCGGTCTATTTATATTATCTGGTCATTCATGATGACTATTCTCATTATGTGTGGACTTTTTCTTTACGCAGGAAGTCGGATGCACTCTCCACCTTGACGATTTTTTACTCCTATGTCCGCACGCAGTTTGGGCGTCCCATCCTTGCACTGCAGACGGACAATGGAAAAGAGTTCGACAACCTTGCTTTCCACATTTCTTTGTCGATCATGGCACAGTTTTCCGCCTCACATGCCCGTACGCGTCCTTCGCACTCTGAATGACTGCGTTCGCACGCTACTGTTTTATGCCAATGTGCCACCTCGTTTCTGAACGGACGCGCTTGCCACTGCATCACTTCTTCTTAGCCTTAGACCCTGCCGCCCACAGTGGAACTACGCACCTCACCATCTTCTCTTTGGTACACCCCCAACTTATGATGGCTTGCCTATTTTCGGGTGCCTTTTCTATCCTGGCATTGTCGACACTGCTTCTCACAAACTCGCACCACGATTCTGTCGCTTGCATCTTCATTGGCTACCCCTCCAACTACAAGGGATATCGGTGCTATGATCCCGTCTCCCACCGTGTGCTCGCTTCCCGGCACGTTTACTTTGATGAGCACGTGTTTCCGTTTCACCAGGTACCTCCGACTGTTCCTCCTGCCACCAGTGACGCGGGCTCCTCGTCGCCTCTCCCAGGGCGCTCGCGCGCCTCCCTTGGCCCGCCCTTAGCTTTGAGGCGCGCCCCCCGCATGCGGCGCCCCCTATAGCCACGGCGCTGGCACCCCCAGCACCCCCGACGTTGGCGCCCGCGGCCCCCCGGCGCCCGCGGACCCCTGGCGCCACCGGTGTCCGCTGCCCCCTCGGGGCCCCTGGCGTCCCCGGTCCCCTCGGCGCCCCTGGCGCACCCGGCCCCCTTGGTGCCCGTGGCCTTCCCGACGCATGTGGCCGGTCCGGTCACCCGCGTCTGTATGGGCGTCTTCTGCCCGAGCTCCCGCTAAGCCTCGGATGACTACGTCCATGCGGGGTCCACCTCTGAGCCGTCGCCGCTGCCGTCCTCCGTTCGAGCCGCTCTTCGTGACCCGCTCTGGATGGCTGCGATGCAAGAGGCGTTTGACGCCCTGTTGCGCAACCGGACGTGGCAGCTTGTTCCCCGTCCCCGGTACGCCAACGTGATTACCGGGAAGTGGGTCTTTAAACACAAGCTCCGTCCTGATGGTACCCTTGATTGCTACAAAGCGCGTTGGGTCGTTCGTGGCTTCCGACAGCGTGCTGGCATTGACTGCACCGACACGTTCGCTTCGGTCGTCAAGCTAGGCATGATCCGCACGGTTCTCCACCTTGCGGTCTCCTGAGCCGGAGATTCAGTACGCCATACAACAGGTGTGTCTTCATATGCATGCTCCTCGGGATGTTCACTGGGCCGCTGTCAAGCGGGTTCTTCGCTACGTCTGCGGCACTATGGAGCTCGGCATCACACTCTACGCCTCAGCCGACACCGCCCTCACCGCCTATACCGATACAGACTGGGCGGGCTGCCCTGACACTCGTCGCTCCACCTCGGGATAATGTGTCTTCCTTGGACCATCACTCATATCGTGGTCGTCCAAGACGCAGCCTACAGTCTCTCGCTCCAGTGCTGAGGATGAGTATCGTGTGGTGGACAACGTCGTTGCCGAGTGTTCGTGGCTTCGCCAGTTGCTCCAGGAGCTCTCTTGTCCTGTGGATCGTGCCACGGCGGTCTACTGCGACAACGTCTCGGCTGTCTACCTCTCTGCCAACCCGGTACATCATCGTCGGACCAAGCATACTGAGTTAGATATCCATTTTGTTCGGGAACAGGTGGCCCTTGGCCATATTCGTGTTCTACACGTCCCTACTTCCCATCAATTTGCCGATATCATGACCAAAGGCTTGCCTACGGCGTCATTTGAGGAGTTTCGGTCCAGTCTTTGCGTCAGCAGCGGTGCCGCTTCGACTGCGGGGGGTGTTGAGTATATGTGTTGTGCATATCTGTGTATTGGGCCCACCTCCTAGTTCCTTGTATAGGTGAGGTCGTGGCCCACCTCTTGTACATCATATATACGTGCCTTTGCACATGAGCAATACATTGGGCAATCATACAAAGGTCAATTACACTGGAAAAGTTAATTGTCTGCCCCTTTGGTAATAGAGATAACTGGGCGACACGTATCGTGGCAAATCTTTTCAGAAGTCCAAACCATATAATATACCAACTGAATATTGGCTTTTTCATACTCCTCAATATTGTCATCATTAACTGCATCCAGCACGGGTCTTTTGACAGAACAGAGTTGCCTATACACAAATGGAAGCAAACATATAAACTCAGTTGTAAGTGCAACAACTCCTTAGTGTCATGTTATGTTTTTTTGCAAAAAAGAGAGCACGATGTACCTTGTCTTCTGAGAAAACCAGCCACCAGCTCAAACAACAGTAAGTGCATAACCGACGATCGACTGTAATTCCAACAATGCCTAGACGGCACCATATGTGCTGTGAAGCCAACATGTAATTTTATCTCCATGCTGATAGAAGGTGCAGATCGAACCAAATGAAATGTTTGTCGTACCTTGGTAATTAGCAGGTGGAAGAAACCATGGAGAACTATATGCGAAATTAGTATCCATGCTTGTAAGGCTTTGAAATGTCGACCAGTGGTTTGGCCAAGTTTTTTTTTTCTTTTACTAGAGCAACACAAGAATTGTACTATAACTTGTGTTGACACCTGATTTTGGCAAGATACAGATTGCAATGATATGGCGCGAGGTACTAGACACATGTCTGATGGTCGCGCAAGTCATTCGACCTTTGCCGGCTGAATGGAGCTTGCCGGGGTGGAGACCTTGTCGGCATGGAAAGCTTGCCGGCGCAGAAAGCTTGTCGGGGTGAAAGCTTGCCAGTGCGAGCTTGCCGGGGTGGAAACCTTGCCAGAGTGAAACCTTGCCGGGATAGAGAGCTTGCCGGGGTGAAGGCTGTCAGAATCGATCGACCAGAAGTTGGAAATGGGCTCAAAAGGTTATTCAGATGACCTTACATGGAAAAGTGTTCTACATGAAAGTTGTGCGTATCATCGAAACGGTCAACTTTACTTTTGAAGTCATCATCATCTGAGATAGCATACAGCCTACAAAGTTGCTGCAAGACTCGGATAGCCAAGAAAACTGCATGACCGAATCCGTCTGGAAGTTAAAGGTGGCCACGTAATGTATTTAAGATGACCTTATTCGGAAAAATGATCAACAGGAAAAATTGTTCGTCTCGTCGAGGTGCACAAATTTGGTATTTTGATCTTCTCAATCGGAGGTCATATGCAAATTCCACAGCCCGTGCAAGAAGCAGGACAGAAGTATGGGACAAATTCGGGCTGAATCCGAGTTGGACTGGAACTAGAACTCTAGGACGTAAATTGATGTAATTTTCTTGTAAGAAAAGCCTAGATGAATCCCTTACTTGTACGGGAAGTCCAGCCGCCTCTTATATATGTTAGGGGTGATGGCCAATTGAAACAACACACAATCGACAAATCAATATACTATTTTTACCCTAGTTTTTACATCTCTCCCTTGTCCTTTCTCTCTCGTTCTTCGTTCGTTCTTCGTGTTGAAGGGCAGTGATCCTCGAGGTACTAGGGGCGAGCGAATCGACCTAGGGCAGCCCATAGCCGCTGCGCGTCCAGACGGGGTCCCTCCCGGACGTGTGGGGTTTCGGGTGCTCAAAAGCGCCCGCCGGATTGCTTGCATACCGCGCTTCCAGACGGGTCTCCTTCGACGTAGGCTGCGGTGCATCACCCTCGGCGTTGGAGGTACACGGTGACGTGTTCGTGTGCGAACAACTTCTTGAGTAAACCATAGAATCAATAGAAAAAAGAAGTTATAGTGCTCCCATCTTGAGCTAGTGAGTGGTCTACCTGTACGAGAGATACGATTAACACTTGATTAATTTCAATGGATTACCACCAATACTAAAGGGTGCAACATAATGATCCCATGACTCTGCATATATAAGGAACTGCCCAGTGGGACCAGGGAGCATGTGAACATTGAGCTGGTCAACACCCGCCATACAATAAAAGTCATATATGCTCAAAACCATCTTCTCAGCTCAAAATTTGCTAGGTAATTAAACTGCCCTCCCCTAAAAAGCTATAATCTGAAGAACTGCAAACCAAGAGATCATGATAGGCCGGCAGTCAGTTCTTCCATTGGTAACTTGTAAGCACCACTAAAAGGTCAGTATATGACACCACTACGCCACTAGGATCCATAAACCATATATGACACCACTAAGCACCACTAAAAGATTATTCTAGCTCGAGCAAAATAAAATTTGTAAGTAAATCAAAACTGAAAGCTTTGAACAGTGGAGTCTGACTGCAATATGCAGTCTGCGGTGTGCCCTGAAGTGTAGCTGATCCTCTGCCTCATTTTAGGTGCCATGCGTATGCATCAAGTTTCAGAGCACCTTCTCCTGGTAGAACCCTCGCAATATGTATAAAGGGTAGTATAGACATTTCGCAATTTGTATCTACTTTTGTAGTAACGTATACGTCAGGCAGCTTACTTGGGCTGGGCCGGCCCATTTGTGGTGGCATGCGACCAAAAATAGAGAAAAACGACTGCACAAGCTGGGAATCGAACCCACGACCACTTAACACATTAAGTGCGTCCGCAGGCACTGCAACAACCTGCCTTCGTTGGATGATTTAAACCTAGGCGCATTAAGTACGTTATAAGCTGGGAATTTTAAAAAGATTTTACGAACACTTTGTGAACTGGTCATTTTTCCATAATTTCTTTTTATTTATTTATTTTCCTTTTTCTGTTACGTTTCTTGTTTCTTTTTCAAAAAATGGTCACGCTTTCAAAATGTTGCCCAAAATTTCAAAAGGTTCGTTATTTCTAAATTTTGTTCATAAATTAAAATTATTTGCATTTTGGAAAATTGTAAGGTAATTTAAAAGGTTGTTTTTGTCTTTAATTTTTTTCAGAATGTCAAAATATGAATATATATTTTTGGAAGGCACAAAGAAAATTGTGAAACAAACATTTTCTGAGAGCACGCACAAAAAATTAAATTCCAAAACATTTTTCAGAAATGAGACTAAATATGCGATATCAAAAAAGTGTTCTAAATTGGCCAAAATATTTTTTGAATTTGTGATATTTTTTTGAAATGAGATTTTTTTTAAAATTCGAACAAATTTCAATAGTCGCTTGATAAGATTTAAGTAACCTGTACAAAAAAATAAGTAACCCGTCACTTAGTTGGGCAAGGCCTAAGATTTTCTTTTCTATGCTATTTTCTTATTTTTTTGTTAATTTATCTTTTTCCTTTTTAAACTTTATTTTTTAACCTATATAAAAATTGAAATGCCAAAGTAACAGTTTTAAGTAACTATTTTAAATCAGGATTTTAATTCTTTTTTTGTTTAAATATTTATTAAATGCTTCTAAAGAAGCATTTGTTGTTTTCAATTCTATCATTTTGTATTCACTAGTTATGTTAGAAACTTAAAATGACAGTTTTAAGTATCTATATAAATTATGATTTTAAATACATTTTCCCTTCAAACCTCGCATGGATGACTACTCGAACATGCTACGTTGAACATGGTGGTTTTTTGAACATTCTTGAAATGACCCCAACATTTGCCAGTAGGTGGCATGCCCATGGTAGGCATCCATGCATCCAATACTTTTTTCATGGCTTTGTATGACCAATTCAAGGCATCAATCCATGTTGCATGAGTTTTCGACAAGTTTTGTATTTTCTAGAGCTTTCTCGGTCAAAAAAGGTTGATAAATGGCTAGACGTGTACCAACTTGCATATGGAGTCGGAAGTAGTTCAAACCTTCCATGGATGCCTACCATGGGCATGTCCACGAAAACACCATGTCAATGGTGTCCGGGTTGGCCAGAAGGGTCTGTCGAATGTTTTTCGACATCCTTGAAATGGCCCTAATTTTTATGGCCTCGTATGACCAATTCAAGGCATCATGACAAGTTATTTTGGTTTTCGACGAGTTTTGTATTTTTCTAGAGTTTTCTTAGTAAGAAAATGCAGAAAAAATATTGGACATGTCGCAACTTGCATACGGTGCCGAAAATTGTTCAAACATGGCATGGATGCCTATGAGGGGCATGCCCACCTGGTGGCAAAAGTTGGGATCATTTCAAGGATGTACAAAAATAGACCATGTTGAACGAAGTATGTTCTGGGGTCCAGGAGGCTCCGTGTGAGAGAATGTTATTTCTCGACATCCTTGAAATTACTCCAACTTTTTCAAGGTCCTCATATGACCAATTCAAGGCATCATAAAAAGTTGTTTGGGTTTTCGACAAGTTTTGCATTTCCTTGAGTTTTCTCGGTGAAAAAAATGACAATCAATGGCAGAACATGTCGCAACGTGCATACGGTGTCGGAAATCATTCAGAACAGGTATGGATGCCTAACATGGGCATGCCCATTTGCTTGCGAAAGTCGAGGGTTGTCCTGATATTTCCAAAGAAATACCATGTTCAATGGCGAGTGTTTGAATAGGCTAGAAGGATCTGTGTGGGAGCAACTCATTGCTCGATATCCTGTAAATGACTCCATTTTTTCATGGCCTTGTAAGACCAATTCAAGGAACCATGCCAAATTGTATGGGTTTTGCCAAGTTTTGCCTTTTTTGGAGTTTCTCGGTGAAAAAGTCCTATTAATGGCAAAACATGTCAAAATGTGCCTATGGTGTCGTTAGTCATTCAAACCAGGCATGGATGCCAAAAATGGGCATGCCAACTTGCTTGGAAAAGTTCGGGCCTGTGCTGAGATCTCTGAAGAAATACCATGTTCAATGGAGAGTGTTCGGATAGGCCAGAAGGGTATGTTTGGGAGTACCTCATTTCTTGACAACCCTTAAATTGCCCCATTTTTATGGCCTTGTATGACCAATTCAAGGCACCATGCCAAATTGTTTGGGGTTTTGCCCAATTTTGCATTTTGTGAAGTTTTCTTGGTTAAGAAGGCCGATAAATGACCGGATGCGTAACCACTTGCGTATGGTGCCGAAAATCATCCAAACCAGGCATGTGTCTACCATGAGTATGCCTGCCTTCTTGCAAAAGTGGGGTTCATTTTAAGGATGTCCTATAATGAACTATGTTCAACGAAGGGTGTTCGGATAAGCCAGAAGGGTCCGTTTGAAAGCTCGTTGTTTTTCGACATCCGTCAAATAATCCCCAATACTTTTCACCAGCTTCCATGACCAATTCAAGGCACAATGCCAAGTTGTTTAGATTTTTGAGAAGTTTTGCATTTTCTAGAGTTTTCTCCGTGAAAATAGGCATGATGAATACTTACTACTAATAGCGGAACGAGTGATTAAGTGGCTTATCATTCATAGCATGACCATTTTTTTCTCTTAGGTTTCCCATTTCTTCTAGAGTTGAACCAAATTTCATTTGCTCCATTCAAAGCACATGCTTATGATCCGAAATTTGTTGTGGGAATTCACACTCGCATAGATGAGGGATTACATGCACGCCCACAAATGTGATCATGATCATTAAAGCTTAAGAGTTGATATAGGTGCTTATTATTGATAGTAACTAGTGTATTTTGGGCCCAAGTTTGACCATGTATTTAACTAAAAATATATAAAGTATATGCTACCCAAAGTATATTGTTGGATTTGTTTTTGAAAGAGGTTTTCTATGATATAGTTTTCATGACATATAATTCATATTTTATTAGTTAAATTCATGGTCAAACTTCGGCTCAAAATGAAAGGGGGCCTAATAAACCCGGACGGAGGGAGTAATTGTGATTCATGAATCATGCATGACCATTTTCCCCTCGGGTTTCCTCGATTATTTTTGCTTTTCTTGGAGACAAGAAAATGCATGAATGACCACAAATGTGATTCCAAACCTTGGGAATTGAGGTGGAGACGCACACCATGACCAAATGGAGACAAAGTTCCTCTTTCTCAATGAATGGTTTTGGAGGCTGACCACGACTTGGCCAGCAAGTTATACAAGAAAGAACGGGGCACTTAATTATTATTGCATCATGTGTGCATTGATCAAGCGTCGGTAGGATCATACACTATTTGCTTCCCATGTGCCATGTCGCTGGTCCCACATGTTAATCAATAATCACGATTTGGAGGACGATGGTCTGATTGTCATTTCTGCATCAATCTTTGCTTCATGCAGAACAGGTGACGATTAATACACCACCTATCTTACAATCTGCTCGAGGTTGTGGAATGCTTACAGTTCACTTTTCCTAATAATAGTTTGTTCTATATATATATATCACTCTATCTTCACTTGAAGAAATATCAAGCTCTACATGTTGCCCTGTTTCACTTTTACATGTTGGCAGCACCAACTTAGTATATCAATTAGGCATAAATAATGCATAGTGATAAGGAGAAGATGGGAGAGGAAAGAAAATCGAAAACCTCGAGAATAGGAGATATCAGGAGCAATGGAAGAGTTATCGGTCAACAATTGGTACGATATAGCTTCCATTGTTTATCTTGATGAGAGCACGACATTACAGCATTCTGAATGAGTACTAGCATGTAGTAAGTCTGTAGCTCACACGTCCAAGAAGATCGCAAGTCGCTCCACTCTTCCTATGGTACCAACAAGATCATGGCAAAGGCTAAGCTCTTAGGAAGGAGAAAGGGGTTTAATACAAGCTCTCGGGATGTACTTTAAAAGAGGGATCATAATATCTTGATTAGATAACCTCGCAGAGGACGTGAGTTTGTTCCTAATATGATTCTTGGAAGAATGTGTGATGTTTTTTTATATAAAACTGTAGCATGTTACCTTTCTTGCTCCCAAGTCATCCATCCTTTTTTCGCACACTTGAATAACCCATTTTCAGTAGGCGAGTAATAGGCACTGGTCGACCGGCTGGAGGTTCTAAGATGACAGGGAAATTGTGATGCCTCCCATCGACTTATTTGATATTTGGTTTTATAATGTGGTGACTTCGACCTCTCATAGTGAAAGTACCATACAAGTATCATGTGGTGCCATTTAAGCAGAAAAATGACGTGTCATTGCAATTAAGAATGTGAAACAAGATTCTAGTATCATATTATGAAACATTATAATAGCGGGTCAAACAAGAAAGGTTAATGAGAAATAGATCATATTCACAACTTTGTATTGGGATTTTCAAATGGATAAATGGAATGACAATATGATACTAGTGTATGATATTATGCAATGTGACTGTAGTAACTAAAGTACTACCCTCACCGCCCTCACCGTCTGGACTGCCGTCGGCGAGCTCTTCACCGCCAACCACCTCTCTCGCGCCGTCTACATCGACGCCGAGTACCACGCCGTTGTTCAGGGCGAGATGTCCATCATGTAGTACTGTACAAAGCTGAAGCTCTACGCGGATCAACTCCGCGACCTGGGGCAACCCGTTACCGAGACCCGTCAGGTATTCCATCTCTTGCGTGGTCTTGGTCGTCAATATCATCATGCCATCCCGCACATCACCGCCCGCGTTCCGCTCCCCACCTTCCTGGAGACCCGCGCCTTCCTCATGCTCGAGGAGCACCGCGCCGAGCAGTCTACGCGCCTCCAGATGGCGCACGCACTGGTGGCTGGGCGCAGCACTCCTGCGCCGCCCCCACCCGCTCCTCCAACTGGTGACTCCTCCGGCGCTGGACGTGGGCGTGGCCGCGGCAAGAAGCGTGGCCGTGGGAACGGGGGGCCGCCCCATCTCCGGGTCCGTTGCCTCCCCGGGCGCCTGGCTACCCCGCCCCCGCTCCTGGATCCAGCTCCTGGACGGGGCTTGTCCAGGCCTGGCCTGTCGCCTGGCGCGCCCCGGGTGCTGGCGTGCTCGGGCCACGCCCCGGCACTCCTCATCAACAGGCCATGCTGGCGACTGCTCCGCCCGCGCCACCACCGCCGTACGGCTACGGCGGCTACTACCCCAACTACGCGCCCCCAGGTGCTGCTCCCGCTGGTCCTCCCGCACCATCCGGCCCCGCGCCCGCGTGGGACATGACCTCTCTTCAGGCCGCGCTCCACAGCGCCACGGCCGGTCCGTCATCGTCCGGGAGCACGTCTGACTGGTACCTCGACACGGGGGCTACAGCGCACATGGCTTCCTCTCCTGGTAACCTTCACAACATCCGTCCCTCTCTTTCTTCCTCCTCCATCATCGTCGGTAACGGTGATCATCTTCCTATTACCCACGTTGCCACAGGATCTATCATCACCACTTCTTCTCCGCTAATTCTTCGCAATGTTGTTCTGTCTCCTTCTCTTATTAAGAATCTTCTGTCAGTTCGTCAACTTTGTCGCGATAATCCTGTCAATGTGGAGTTTCATGATTTTGGTTTCTCTGTTAAGGACCGCCGCACCCGGACAGTGATTCTGCGCAGTGACTCGACCGGTGATCTGTACTCTGTTGCCGGTCCTTCTTCGGCTCCACCGCGCTCTGTCTTCGCCGGCGTGGTCACCGTGGACCTCTGGCACCAGCGTCTCGGGCACCCGCACGTCGCCTCGCTTCGCCAGTACCCCTTCAACTGCAGCAGCTCCACTGCACATACCTGTCGGGCATGTCGTTTTGCCAAACACACACGCCTTCCCTTTCATGCCTCGGCGTCAAGTAGTTTCTTTCCTTTTCAGTTGTTGCATCTAGATGTCTGGACTTCTCCCGTTGTAAGCATATCAGGATATGAATTTTACCTTGTGATACTTGATGATTTCACTCATTATGTATGGACTTTCCCACTCCAACGAAAATCTGATGTACTTGCTGTTCTGCGCTCATTCTTTGCCTATGTCCACACACAGTTTCAGCGCTCTGTCCTTGCGCTTCAGACTGACAACGGTCGTGAATTCGACAACGCTGCCGTGCGCTCGCTCCTCGACTCCCACGGTACTGTGTTTCGTCTTTCCTGTCCATACACCAGCCAACAAAATGGGAAAGCTGAGCGTTGCCTTCGTACTCTAAACGATGGCATTCGCTCGCTCCTTTTTCATGCCTCTATGCCCCCGCGGTTTTGGGCCGAGGCGCTTAGCACAGCCACATACCTCCAGAACCGGCGCCCGTGTCGTTCGAGCTCGCCGGTGACACCACATGAGCTCCTGCTTGGCTCTCCTCCTGACTACTCACTCTTGCGCGTGTTTGGCTGTCTGTGTTTTCCTAACACTGCCTCCACCACTGCCCACAAACTCACACCTCGCTCTGTAGCGTGCGTCTTCCTCGGCTATCCTGCCGATCACCGCGGGTACCGCTGTTTTGACCCCGTTACACGACGTGTACTCACCTCGCGTCATGTTCGGTTTGATGAGCTCAGTTTTCCATTCGCTGCTCCTACTCCAGCTCCGGCTTCCACGGCGCCGCCCGTTGTTGCTCCACCGATTTTGCAGGTGCTCCGTGGCTCTAGAGCAGCTCCGGACGCTCCCCCCGTGGCGCCCTCTCACCATTCCAGAAGGGGCACTCGATCGGCCTCTGCCCAGGGGTCTCCCCGTGGCACGCACACTCCTGATTCAGGTGGCTCCGTCCGATCTTCCTCACGTGGGAGTGCGGCTTCGTCCTCCTCAGCGCCGAGCGTTGGTTCATGCACCTCCGCTGGATCATCCTCGACTGGCTCCGCAAGCTCTGCGGCCCCCGTCGCGCCGGTCGTTGCTGGGCCAGTCACTCGTGCCCGCGCTGGTGTCTTCCGACCCAATCAGCAGTACGCCGCCGACTACTTGCTGGTCGCCACTTCCACGACCTCGCCGGACATCTCGCCGCTCCCCAAGTCGGTGCGCTCTGCTCTGCGCGACCCCAACTGGCTCGCCGCCATGCGCGACGAGTTCGCCGCCCTCGTCGGCAACCACACATGGGAGCTCGTGCCCCGCCCTCCGCGCGCCAACATTATCACCGGCAAATGGGTTTTTCGGCATAAAACTCGCGCCGACGGCACCCTCGAACGGTACAGAGCCCGTTGGGTCGTCCGCGGGTTCCACCAACGCCCCGACGTCGACTACGGCGAAACTTTCTCCCCCGTCGTCAAGCCGGCTACCATTCGGACCGTCCTCACGCTTGCTGCCTCGCGTGGTTGGCCTGTCAATCAACTTGACGTGAAGAACGCCTTCCTCCACGGCGAGCTCGCCAAGGAGGTTTACTGCCTTCAGCCTGCTGGTTTTGTCGATGCAGGCAAGCCAGACCATGTCTGTCGTCTGTCTCGATCGCTCTACGGCCTCAAACAGGCGCCGCGCGCTTGGTTCCTGCGCTTCGCCGGCTTCCTGCGCACAATCGGATTTGCTGCGACTCGCTCCGACACGTCGTTGTTCATCTACCACGGCACCGAGGGCACTGCCTACTTGTTGTTGTACGTGGACGACATCGTCCTTACTGCCTCGAGCGCGTCACTGCTTCAGCTCGTCATCACCAAGCTTACTGCAGAGTTCGCCATGAAGGATCTCGGGGCTCTTCACTTCTTCCTTGGTGTCCGCGTCTCGCGCTCGTCTACTGGCTTCTTCCTCTCGTAGGAACAGTACGCCGATGACATCCTCGAGCGCGCCGACATGGACAACTGCAAACCAGCCGCCACACCGGTCGACACCAAGGCCAAGCCCCCCTCTGCCGATGGTCCCCCGGTGGCTGATCCCACTTCGTACCGCAGCTTGGCGGGTGCTCTGCAGTACCTAACGATCACCAGGCCGGAGCTCGCCTACGCCGTGCAGCAGATATGCCTCCACATGCATGATCCGCGCGAGTGCCACCGCGCGCTCCTCAAGCGCGCGCTGCGCTACGTCCGTGGCACCAGCGCACTCGGCCTCCATCTCCATGCATCTCCGACGCTTGATTTGCGCGTCTACACCGATGCCGACTGGGCTGGCTGCCCTGACACGCGGCGCTCTACCTTCGGCTTCTGCGTGTTTCTCGGCGACGCCCTCATCAGCTGGTCGTCCAAACGCCAGGCCACTGTCTCGCGTTCCTCGGCCGAAGCCGAGTACCGAGGTGTGGCAAATGCCATCGCCGAGTGCGTGTGGCTTCGACAACTCCTCGGCAAGCTTCACTGTCCATTGCGCTCAGCCACGCTGGTCTTCTGCGACAACGTATCGGCGGTCTACCTCTCCAGCAACCCTGTGCATCATCGGCGTACAAAGCATATAGAGCTGGACATCCTCTTCGTCCGGGAACGCGTGGCGCTCGGCGAGTTTCACGTTATTCACGTCCCTACGCGTCAGCAGTTTGCCGACGTCATGACGAAGGGATTGCCCGCCGAGTTCCGCTCCAGCCTTTGCGTCTCTACACCCGACGCTCAGGCTGCGGGGGG
>LR738712.1:855807812-855827128 GCA_902687465.1 Secale cereale
GGGGGGGGGGGGGGGGGGGGGGTGTTAGTATACAGAGTGTACGAGCGCGTGTGCATGGTCACCGCGCCTGCTCTCTCATGTACGTGGCCTAGGTAGTGCGTGAGTGGGCATTGTGTACGTGCAAGTAGTGGCACACGATCTAGCCGCTGTGGCGTCCTGTAACTGTATATATACGCCCTCAGATGGCTAATGCAAGGTGTGTTGAATCTCAATCCCGCTTTCAGTGTGGCTTTGTTGATTAGGTCTTGGAAAATGTATTTGCTGGTTTTAATTCTTAGTGTGTGCATAAAAAAAGGGAATTATATCATTCACAAAAAAATGAAATCATGATTATGACTTTATGAGTCGTGAAATCATGTTGAAAGAGTAGAAAAGACTCGAAGAGGCAGAGATATTTCAGTTATATCCGTTCCCGGTAACCTGGCCCAGTTTGAACTGCAGGGGGTAATAGAAATCGCCCAGCGAGCCTAGCCAACATTTTTGCGTTAGCTCAAGCTTCGAAGGCCAACTGGTTGCTAGGTACAACTTAACATGGCTACCGTAGCTCATGGACATTGAAAATGTGAAAAATAATAAGTGCTCACTTATGTAAATAATACTTTCCGCCTTATATATGGCGCCCCAGCTTCACGAGAGTAGATACCAGCGTTGCATCGTTTCACTTTGTTCCAACTCGTTGGGTAGCACTAGCGCCTAAGTTACAAACTCTATTTTCGTGTGTGGGGAAAGTTAGGATTTCATTAACTGACCATAGAATTACAATTGCTTTGGATAGCATCCCTAATTTGAAAAGAAAAAAACCATTGCCAACAGGCCGTGCGTTGCTGGCCTCTACCTGCAGTCGACATACCATGGCCGCCATGATTCCGAGTTCGGCCGATCCTTGCTAGCTTCACGGAACGTTCACCTTCAGTGAGGGCCCTGATTTCCCTTCACCACATGAACATACTTTCATCTGTCAGGCGTAACCCCGTTCAGCGGTGTGACAGCCTCAGAGCAGTCCAACTCGAGCTCGATCGGGGGCGGTGACCAATGGAGCACTAGCCGAAGCACCTCCTCATGCTTCCAGCTCAACTCAAGCATGCCATGAAAATAACCTGTCCATCACGGTCGTGAAGAAAAAAAAGGGAAAAAATCACGATCCTGGAGAATCATGCCCACCTCAGCCAAGCTCTTAGCATCGCATTGACATCTCTTTCAACACCCACAAGACTCACATGGTAAAAGCATCTCCAGCCGTGCCCCCAAGAAGGCCCCAGGCGTTTTTTCGTCCGCCGGCGTCAAAACATCGGCCCTGTCGCGCCCCCAAGAGCCCAGTTTTCGCCGGCTCGGGCCGAAATTGGCGCCGACGGACCCAAACCGAACCCGGCGCGCTGGGGTCGCTCGGGGGCGCCGGGCGAATCGTTTTTGGTGCGAAGAGCCGCGGGCCCGCCGCGTCAGCGACTCTACTCTCTTCTCGCCCCTTCGTCGTCCTCATCGCCTCGTTTCCCGCGGCGAATCAATGCCAAAGCTGCCGCGCCGGTCAGCGTCCATTGATGCCTCACGGGCGGTGCAGTGAAGGCTGGGCGACTCGTCCCTCGGCCGCCACGCAATCACGCCACGCGTAACGCGCCGGCCAGGCCTACCACGCGGCGTCTCCGCCTATAAAAGCCGACCGCAAGCGCGCCGGAGAGACTCACACCGATCATCCGCCGACGACGCGCTCATTTCTCCCCCTTTCCTCCTCTCGCCGTCACCAGTTGAGAAAAGCATGGCCGAGCGTTTCCCAGGCGACGGCGCTGCGGCGAACGGATTCGGGTGCCGTCATCTGCACGAGGACGAGGCTCGCCTCCTTTTCGAGGCCGAATACCCGGTCCCGCCGGACATGCAGGTGCCCGGGGCGTGGAGGATCAGCGGCGGCGGCGTGCCGGTGCCCCCGTTACCCACCGGCGCGGCGCGGCGTGCGGAGATCGCACACATCCGCTCGTCCCTGCCACGTGCGGCGAGGGAGGGGCCCCGGTACGTCCCCGATAGCCCAATCTGGGAGCCGTACTTCCGCCGCCGGCACAACGAGCAGCTCGAGGCCACCAACGGCGTCGTGCCCTCCGGCAGGTTCAACGCCGACGGCCGGCGCCGGTGGTGGGGCATGCCCGGGCGCACGTTGGAGTCCGTCCTCGAGTACATCGAGGGCGGCAACACGCCGCGTCTCGAGTACCCCGCTCCCCCGTCCTTCTCACGCCGCCGGGGAAGCTCCTGGACACCGAGGCGCATGGAGACCGGGGTGTCCTCCTCCTCGTCCGGCGGCTCTCCCTGCCTCCACCTCCGCCCCGTAAAGCCGGAGCCCCAGGACACGCCTGTCAGCGCGCGTACCTGCAGCTCCAGCGCCCTCGTCGAGCCCAAGGCGGAGCCCGGCCTCCCCCCGGAGTACGAGGAGATAGCCCGGCGCGGCTTCTCCGACGAGGACGCCATGCGGTGGTCGTGCGACGACTACCTGCGCGAGGAGATGGTCCGGCAGTGCCGGGCCCTGGAGGAGATCGCCGCCCGCAAACGTGGGCACGAGGACGAGAACGGTGTCGTCGTCCTCGATAGCGACGACGACGACGCCCCCGGACCGTCCAACCCGCCGCGCCAACCGGGGGAGGGATACAGCTGGGACGGCGGAGGCGTAGGCAGGGGCGGGGACGACGGCGACGACGACGACAACGACGACGATGACGGCGGTGACTACACGCGGTTCTACAGCCTCCTCGGCATGTAGAACCGCGTGGGCGAGCGGCGAGGGAGACGGCGGGGGTAGCCCGCGGTAGTTTTTTCTTTTTTTTGTAAAATATGTTTAAATTTGAACGAACTCGCCCGTGTTTGCGTTGTGTTTGCGCCGAATCTGAACATTTTAAAAACCCGTGGGGGGCCGCGACTGGGGGGCATCACGCCCCCAGTGCGCGGTTTAGCGCCGGTGCGCCCCAGGGGGCGATTTTTAGCCCCTCCTGGGGGCCAACGGCTGGAGATGCCCTAACTTGACATGTTGAGTGAACTACTGAACTCATCTATGCAATAGCTTTCCAGCAATAGAAATGGGAGTGGTTTTCATTCTTTAGCTTTTTTACCGATATAATGGAGCTAGCATTTTTTTTCCGTGAAAACTTTCGATCTATTCATTAATCTTCTTCCGGAAAATCTATTCATTAACTACCAGGAAATTACATCCAGGTCCATAGACCACCTAACCACGACTACAAGCACTGAAGCGAGCCGAAAGCGTACCGCCGTCATTGAGGTATATGGTTTACTGATGGATACTGTAGTTAACCATCTAATGGTTGTAGAAGAAAGATGAGGGACTAAGGTTCAGCGGTATTGGAGTTGAGGGACCATTTCTAAACTTTCAAAAGAGTTGATGGATGAAAAATATACTTTCCCCATTTTAAAATTGTACTATAAATTTTGGATGGCTCTGAATAAAACTATCCCGATCAACTTGAAATTTTTATATTGGACATGCAGATCCTTGCAAGAAGTCCTTATGAACTAGATTAGTGGCATCTAGGGCCCGGTTAGAAATTAACAATATACAAAGCAAGTAGAGAAGGAAATGACTGTACATTTTGACTCGGTGAAACTTCTATCATATTGGGCTTAGACGCTTGGTGATCAAATTTAGACTTGGGCAATAACTGTTTCATTACAAATATATTTTTATTAAGATTAGTTGCCTGGCGCCATTAAATTAAATTCATCACCATTCATTTCAGGATAAGAAAAGGTGTGCTCCATCCCCACTTGCCCGAGTAGTGTTCCACCCTTATATATACAAGTGCTCTATGTTCGTCTCATTAGAAGACTAACTATATTTCCCGGTTTCACGTTTACATGTTGGCAACACTCACTTAGCATATCAAATAGGTGAATATCAGGTACAACGATGAGTGAAGGATCAGAGGACGAAGAAAAAAGATTTATAAGAAACCATGAGAATGGGAGACACCGGGGACAATGGAAGATCAATGTATCACTCTCACATATGACATTTTTTTCATTATTTATCTTGGCAAGAGCATGACATTGCAGCTGATGTACCTTGTCCTACTCATGAGTGCAACATGACATTAGACACGGTCACCGAAACAGTAGAATTACTTCAGTCATGCCCAGGTTTTGGCTGAAGAGTGGTGATTAACTTTGTGATCCAAGGGTACAAGGTTAGTTACCTGTTTGTCTTTCCTCGCCAGTACTACTTCCTGGATGTGAGTATGAGTGCTAGTAGGAGTCTCATTGCAATGGAGAATGCCTTAGAGTTTGAAGCTCTGCGAGTAGTGCTAAGTCTATCAGTTCTTCTAGAGTTCAAACTATATTTTTGATTCTCTCTCATGTATTCTCGTCCAAAGCACATAGCTATGTCCTTGAACTACATGCGTGCGCTAGTGAGTAAACCGGGGAAACTAAGAAACGTAATGAGTATTGAGATTGTGCAAGAGTGCAACAGCTCCCGTTCTGGTCATGCATACATTAATGCTAGTATGTGTCATGTCGCTGTTCCATACTTAACATCTTCTTCCCGGCAGCTCCAGTTGATATGCCACCTTTCCACGCCTTTCAAGAATAGTGAATGGATCAATATAGCGAGGAGCTAATTTTCCCTTGATCCCGAAGCGGTGAGCACCCTTCATTGGTGTAACTCGAAGATAAGCCTTTTCGCTAGGTTGATAGACCATGTCTTGATGATGACGGTCATACTGACTTTTCTGATGTGACTGAGCAGTCTTCATATTCTCGCGGATGACGTGGACTTGCTCTTCAGCGTGTTGAATAATATCCGGACCGAAGAGTGAACATTCCCCAGTTTCTGACCAGTTCAGAGGGGTTCAGCACTTTCGTCCATATAGCACTTCGAAAGGAGCCATCTTCAGACTAGCTTGATAGCTATTATTATAAGAGAACTCAGCATACGGGAGAGATTCCTCCCATTTCTTGCCGAAGGAAATAACACAAGCTCGAAGCATGTCTTCGAGAACTTGGTTGACGCGTTCAACTTGCCCTTGCGACTGAGGATGAAAGGCAGTACTGAATGACAGATGTGTCCCCATAGCTTCTTGGAAAAACTTGCCCAGAATCTTGAAGTGAATAAACTGCCATGGTCTGAACTGATAACCAGTGGAATACCGTGAAGTGAAACAATTCTGGACATGTAAAGAGTTGCCAGCTGACTAGCAGTAATCATTTCTTTGACTGCCAGAAAATGTGCAACTTTAGAGAGCCGGTCAATGACGACAAGAATTGCATCATTACCTTTCTGCGATTTGGGAAATCCAGTGACGAAGTCCATTTCAACATGGTCCCATTTCCATTCAGGAATAGAGATAGGTTGCAAAGTTCCAGCAGGCTTTTGATGTTCTGCTTTGATACGACGGCAAACGTCACACTCAGCAACATAACGAGCAATGTCTTGCTTCATATTAGACCACCAGAATCTCTGACGAATGTCTTGGTACATCTTGGTACTACCAGGATGAATAGACAGAGGTGTATCATGAGCTTCTTTCATAACCTTTGGAGTCTGATCCTGGTGTTTCCTTGCACATGGCACCACTAGGCGACCTTTGAAGTACAAGGCGCCATCATCGGCAATGGTGAAGAATGAGGGCTTTCCTTCTGCGAGATAGCGTTTAATCTTCTCGACTTCAGAGTCATAATGTTGAATAGCCTTGATACTGCTCACGAGATCGGGTACGACAACCAGGGTATTAAGGGAACCCTGGGAAACAACACGAAGATTCATCTTCTGAAATTCTGAAGGAGGGGGAGCGAGTGCTCCAGGAGGAACAATATGGAGGTTCAGCTTTCTGAATTCTTCAACAAGCGAGGACTGAACCTTGCGAACCTGGAGGTGGTTGCAATATGACTTGCGGCTTAAGGCATCAGCCATCACATTAGCCTTGCCCGGGGTATAGGAAATACCCAAGTCAAAATCTGCTACGGTCTCCATCCATCTCTGCTGATGGAGGTTCAGGTCTGGTTGAGTAAACAAGTACTTCGGACTTTGGTGGTCGGTGAATATCTCGCAATGATTACCGAGAAGGTAATGTCGCCACTGTTTAAGGGCATATATGACAGCAGCTAGCTCCAGGTCATGAACTGGGTAGTTCTCTTCATGAGGACGCAATTGACGAGAGGCATAAGCAATCACTCTACGCTCTTGCATTAGGACACAACCTAATCCTTGACGAGAAGCGTAGCAGTAGATGATGAAGTCCTTCTTAGTATCAGGTGGAGCAAGCACTGGAGCAGAAGTCAGCTTGTCCTTGAGCGCCTGAAAACTTTCCTGGCATTTGTTTGTCCACTCGAACTTGACGCCTTTGTGAAGTAGACCAGTCAGAGGCTTGGCGATCTTGGAGAAGTTCTCGACGAATCGACGGCAATAGCTCGCGAGACCGAGAAAACTTCTGACTTGCTTGACATTCTTCGGAGGAGTCCAATCGAGAATGGCCTGAACTCGTTCAGGGTTGACGGCAATACCATCCTTGGAGATAACATGCCCAAGGTAGGTTACTTCAGGAAGCCAGAACTCGCACTTGGAAAACTTAGCATAAAGTTGATGCTCTCGAAGCTTTTCTAGTACAAGGCGAAGATGTTCAGCATGCTCTTCCTTATTCTTAGAAAATACAAGGATATCATCCAGATATATCACGACAAATTTGTCGAGGTATTCCATGAATATGTAGTTCATCAGGCGAGAGAATGTAGCTGGAGCATTTGTCAAGCCGAATGACATGACGGTGTACTCGAATGAACCATATCGAGTCACGAAGGCGGTCTTTGGAATATCCTCTTCACGAACACGGATCTGGTGGTAACCCAACCTCAAGTCGAGTTTAGAGAACACTGATGAACCAGCCAGTTGATCATACAGATCATTGATCCGAGGAAGCGGATATTTGTTCTGAATAGTTGCTTGGTTGATAGGATAGTAATCTTGGACCAATCGGTTTGTCCCATCCTTCTTCCTCACAAAGAGGGAAGGTGCTCCCCAAGGAGAGCAACTCGGGCGAATGAAACCACTAGCAAGAGATTTATCGGTTTCCTCCTTAAGCTCAATGAGTTCATGAGGCGGCATCTTGTAGGGTCGTTTGGATATAGGAGTGGTGCCTGGTTTCAAGTCGATGATAAACTCGACAGCTCTAGCAGGGGGAATCCCTAGAAGTTCCTCAGGAAAGACGTCCTGGAACTCGCGTACGATGGGAATGTTTTCGATGCCCTCGAGTGGTGAAGCGTTCAATGCATTCAATGCATAAAGACGTGCTTCGGCATTTTGAACCAGATGAGTGTTGTAGCTTATTATTTCAATGGAAGGGTGTAGCAGATGGACTGTCTTGGTGGCGCAAACTATAGAAGCAGTATGCGCTTTTAGCCAATCCATTCCCAGAATGAGGTCGGTGTTGGAAGACTTCAGGATAATGGGAGAGGCATAGAACTCCAACCCTTCGATTTCAACGAGAACGTCGTGACAACCCATAGAGGTTTGACATTGGCCGGCAGGGGTTTTTACCACTACCGAAGTGTTCATTTCTTCACATCTAATGTCGTGCTTATATGCAAAATCTTCTGACATGAATGAATGCGTTGCTCTTGAATCAAATAAAATAGATGCAGGTACTGAATTAATAAGGAGAGTACCCATCACAGTAGTAGGTTGGTCTTGAGCTTCATTGAGATCAACGTGGTTGGCATGAACACGGCCATAAGGCCTGGCATTGTTGTTGCGGGACTGATTGTCTCCACGTCCAGTTGCCGGAAGTGCCAGTTGGTTCTTGTTCTGAGTGCAATCCTTAGCGCGGTGACCTGGATGGCCACACCTGAAGCACAGACCATCATTGGGAGCAGAAGCAGGAGCTGGGAGTGGTGTAGCTGGGAGCAGAGGCAGACGAGGAGCAGCATAGGACTGCCTTGGAGCAGGTGCAGTTGGACGGTACACACTGTTGGGGACCCAAACTCTACGCTTCTGTGAGGGAGGGCCCGAGGATGAGCTCGGTTCACGGTTGCGCCTGAGAGTGCTCTGGTGTTCCTGCAGACCAGTTTCAACCTGGATGGCCTTGTTCACCAAGGTGGCGAAATCTCCAAATTCATGCACTAGGAGTGCGAGCTTGATGTCAGCTTGAAGTCCGTCACAGAACTTTTCCTGTCTGCGAGCATCAGTGGCAATGTCTTCTTCAGCATAGCGGGATAAGTCCAGAAACTCCCGTTGATAAGCATCCACAGTCTTGTTGCCCTGGGTGAGGTTGCGGAACTCACACTTTTTCCTATCCATGATTCCCTTAGGAATGAAGCGGGCACGGAAGGCAGCTTGGAATTCCGGCCAAGTGATGATTGTTCCAGCAGGCAGTGTACGCCTGTGGCTGTCCCACCATTGAGCAGCGGGACCCTTCAGATAGTATGCCGCAAAGGTGACATAGTTGGCAGCGGCAACTCCAGCAGACTCCAGTTCAAAGGCAATGTCACGGAGCCAGTCATTAGCATCAAGAGGCTGAGTTGAGCTGCGGTAGATGGATGGGTTGAGGCGAGCAAAGTCATTCAGTGTCACTGCGCCATGCTACTGATCCATGTTGGGATGAGGGAACTGAGCCATGACAGTCTCCATGAATTGGCGGTTCAGCTCAAACTGTTGGATCATACCGGCCATGTATTCGGGCGGTGGTGGGGCGTTGCCACCACGACCACGGCCAGCTGGTCTAACCATCCTGCTAATATATAACAGGGGTAGTTCAGCATTGAGAAATTTGCAAACACAAGAATCATTCATGAATGAAACATGCATAATGAAAGGAGCACGTACAATACCACATAGTAGTCGGCATATATTACAAAAGGGGTGCATGCATAGAGTTCAGTACACATAGTTCAGTACATAAACTAAGGACATCATAGGCGGCACGCATGCTCGCGGCGAAGGCATCTAGTACTAATAAGTAAGACTACATCAGTCCCAGGTGGAACTGTGGAGGTAGAGGTAGTCTGACAGCTGACAGTGCTGCGATGAAAAGTCCTCCACGCCAGCAACCTGAGGCCCGTGGATACTCTGGTGCAGAACCCGACGTCCAGGTGGCAACAGAGGACCAAAGTGTGGGAGTGTCGCCTCCCACATCTGGCCAACCGACACCAGGAGGCATCACGGTCCTAGCTGGGTAGATCACAGTAGGCGGTAGCTGTCTAGATAGGACAAAGGGGTGCAACAGCGTCAAGGCGCGGTACAGGTGCTGACGGGTGGTGTACAACTCGTGGCGAAGAGCTCGGTTAGCTCGATCTTGCCCATCAGCACGCAGAACAAGGTTCTGATGATGGAAGGGCTCTCGGGTGACGGTGGAGTAGGCAGCAGTGTAGTATCCCTCCGCTCCATCGTCAGAGGCGATAGCAACGTGCCTGAAAGGGGAAGTGTCCAACGCCCGATACTCTCCACGAAGGCGTGTCAGAGCAGCGTAAGCAGCATCATGAACTGTCATATCGATGGTCACTCCAACACCATGAGCAGTGTGCAGCACAGTAGAGCAGTTCTCTGCACGAGAGTAGAGGCGGATGGTGGCACGATACTGCTCCTGGTTAAAGTCCTGGTACTGCTCGTACACGGTATACTCAGGGTGCCAGCGATAACCCAGATAGGTCATCATCTCAGCTAGCACAGCAGGTGATCCCGAGGCACCAATGGCCTGCGTGTGGCGCACGACCTGCCTCGTGGGTTCCATCTGAAAACAAAGATGTTTTAAAGGAGTCAAATGACAGTGTGGGGGATTATACAAAATACTATTCTAAGCAATTACTATGGCTTATCCAACTTTGGGGTGAGGGGTCTCGGGGATCCTAATGTTAGAGTTAGTAAAATCGTTTTACCCGAAATAGGAGAGTGTTCAGAATCCCGGAGTAAAGATCAAGGAGTAAAAGAATCTAGTACCACCCAAATGGTGATGTGGGCCCGTAAGCCACACGGCCATGTTAGTAAACGTTTTGCAATGTCTAGACTCGACTTCGGCCAAGGAGTGTGGAAGGGGGATTCCTACAGGCAGTCGGCTCTGATACCAACTTGTGACGCCCCCGATTTGTCCGTACACTAATCATGCACGCAAATGTGTACGGCCAAGATCAGGGACTCACTGGTAGATATCACAACACAACTCTAAAAGTAAAATAAGTCATACAGGCTTCATATTACAAGCCAGGGGCCTCGAAGGCTCGAATACAAGTGCTCGATCATAGACAAGTCAGCGGAAGCAACAAATATCTGAGTACAGACATAAAGTTAAACAAGGTGCCATAAGATGGCTAGCACAAACTGGGATACAGATCGAAAGAGGAGCAGGCCTCCTGCCTGGCATCCTCCTAGACTACTCCTGGTCGTCGTCGGCAGACTGCACGTAGTAGTAGGCGCCTCCGGTGTAGTATGAGTCGCCGTAGGTGGGGTCTGGCTCCTGAGCTCCACCATCTGGTTGCATCATCCAAGAAGAAGGAACAGAAGGGGGAAAAAGGGGAGCAAAGCAACCGTGAGTACTCATCCAAAGTACTCGCAAGCAAGGATATATACTACATATGCAATGGTAACAATGATATGGGTAATATCGGTGGACTGAACTGCAGCAAGCCAGAATAAGAGGGGGATAGCTAATCCAAACGAAAACTATGCTTCTGACAGCCTCCATCTTGCAGCAATAGAAGAGAACAGATGGTAAGTTCACCAAGTAACATCGAATCACACTTCTTGGTTGCAGCATACGGCTAAGCAATGGCATATGCAATCAAAGAGTGCGCATTTGGCCAATGACTAGGTCTGTTTTTTTCCGTTGTCTACATGTCTAGATCTCAGATGTTAGAGTCATGTTTCTGCCATATATAGGTTTACTGAAATTGGTTCGTACATTTTTCTCCGTTTCCAATAATATTTATATCCCGTGTAATCAGAAGAAATATTTATGGTTAGTACATAAATGGCATGACATCCTAACGGCAAGGACATTTACTTCAGGATATGCCATATTTTGCATTTGTATTATTCAAGTTCAACCGATAATGAGCATCTTCTCTATGTTGATGTTGCACTCATAATTGTGTATAATTTATGTCGCTAATATGGATCTCTTAAGTGGGACAAAACACTGAAGTTATCAATCCGCAGTGCGTGTAAAAATAAAGCGTGACAAGTGTTTTGTCCATATTCTTCTACTATAAATGTCATGGACTACATGTAGAAATAGGCAGCGTACTGGTTCTTTTACATTGTTTTTCTTAGAGGGCTTATGTTCATGTTGTTAAAGGAATTTTGTTGTCTGAAATTGATATAAACTCAATGGAGAGGTAATATTGAAAAATTGAAGTTCAAATGTTGAATCATAAATTGAAAATTTATTATCATACACGTGTTCCCTCTTAAGTAACTGCAATAAAATTGCCTGTTATTTCGCAGATCAAATGTGAGCCGCTACTTATGAATGTATGGTTTATATTCATTTCCCTAATGTTGGTGTTGTACCTATCATTGTGGTGGCCTATGGTTGCAAACTTGCGGAGAAAACATTGTCAACAATATCATGGAGGTGTTTAATTGTAGTTCCATTCAACCTCTAATTCTTTCTTAATACCAGAAATGCCAAATTGATCAGAAAACACCTAATTATTTCTCCATGTATATCTTATAATTACATCCATACATTATATCTACCAAATTTGCATACCGTGTGTTCCCTTAATCATGATATTTTTCTCCTTCTTATTAGCGTCATCTTTTTCATTATTCTACTATTTATTTATGCAGATGCATGTTCCTTCGACAGGTGATTGTTTTCATGGGCAAAGGAAACTAACAACATCCAAAGAGATACTTATATGTGCACATTAGTTTTTGTATGATAACTTGATGGAGACTTATTTTTGTTGGAGGTTTGTATTATTCCAATGAAAACAGAAGAAATATTATGATTATATATGTTTACGTAAACTCAAATATCTAGCCCGTGCATGTGCACGGGTTGTCGACTAGTATATATAAAGAAACTAAATTGCCTAAGCTTTGTATTTTCTCCCTTTTTTGATATTTTTACTGTTTACAGTTGGGGATTTACATGGGTTCTAGAAAGAGTCTACGTGCGAGGCTGAGAGAAAAAGGTCAACCGCTTACAATCCTTCCGAAAGCCACCTCACTATTTCCTCTTGCGCACCACCCTCAGCCCACACAAATCACCCCCTCATCTCTCATTGCTCTTTATCTCATCTCGAGTAATGGCCGTAACAAAGCAGCGGCGGCACTACGGCCTCCTCCTCGCACGCCCATTTTCTCTCGATCTTTACTGCCAATCCTCGCCGGCGCGGAGAATCCCCCTGCAGGGCAAAGGAGGCACAGAGGAGAGCAGGCGTGTCGCCTCAGCCTTCCTTCCTCCTCCACCAGTGTCGCATCTTCCCCCTTTTTTCTTCCACCTCCCATAGGAGATAGGAGTCCTACGGGAACAAATCCTACGTCTAGGTTCCTGCCTCACGGCGGGGAATGGCAGAAGCCGAAGGCGTGCAACTCATGGTGCCCGTATCTATGTTAGATGATAGTAATAACCAATGGCACCGCATGATTTGTTTTCCCCAAAAAAAAGAAGAATCCGATGCAACATGAATTAGTTTTTTGTCCCCTAAGGCTGGTTGTAATGGAGAGTATCATATACTAGTATCATGCACATGATACTAGTGTATGATACTACATCCGTAGTGCATAGTATCATATGTTAATATCATAGAATATCCATTTATTGCCATGCATGACACATACTAGCACATCATTTAATATGATACTGTATCATAATATGGTACTCAACCTCCTCTCTCTTCATTTAATTCTATGCCACATCATCAAAATTGTCTAGTTGGCATGCATGATACTAAGACTAGCCATAATGGGTAGTAACATAGAGTAGTAACATACCCATGTTACTACTCTATGTTACTACCTCTATAGTGGGGAGTAACATATGTGTGGTAACATGGAAGACTTCATTTATTAGGCCATAGACTCATCTTACCTTGATATGTGTGATGTTACTCATACTAGTAGTAACTAGCTATGTTACCACATGCCTCTCTTTCTTCATTTATTGCTTGCCACATCATCTTTTTTATCTAGATATGTGTGATGTTACTACCTATGTTACTCCCACTATGGGTAGTCTAACTATGATACTCCCATTACGGGCAGCCTAAATTTGGATGGTTCCATGATTTATTATTTATTTATTTTTTCTAAAAAAATGTTGTTGATTGCACCTTGAAGATAAATGGCCATATTATGTTTCTTGCCGGCCACATGTAGTACATAAATGTTCAAAAGACATGTGGTATATGCGACACTGGGTTTCCTCACTGCCACGGACACCATTCAAAAGCCAAGGTCCCTTACAAGACAATACCCAAAGGTAGCCGCAGGCTCGGTCGATGCTCAGTGTACGGCAGAACCTGTTGTGAAAGTGCGGATGGACCGTGGAGCATACATGCTCAGTGGTGGCGATTCGCTAAGTGGCCACATTGTCGAGATCATCGTGGCCGGCATGGCCAATGGCTTGAATGGTGAAGGCGTCAGAGCCACTTGAGCTTGACAAGGGTGAGATGTTGGAGCTCTTCTGGTTTTGAGAAGCCATTCATTTGATTTTCTGGGTTGTGTGGCTTTGTTGATTAGGTCTTGGAGAATGTATTTGCTGGTTTTAATTCTTAGTGTGACCTCTTCCCCCCTGACCTCCTCCCCCCGTGCGGCGGCGCCATGCTACACCGGGGCCTCCCCGCCGGGCCTCTCTCTCCTCCCCGCCAGGCCTCCTTCTCCTCCCGCCACCGCCGCCGAGGGCATCGCAGGCTAAGCCTGCGGGCCGCAGCGGCGGCGGCGGTAATCTTCCTAGGCCGGCGATTGGATCTGGGTGGCGGCGGCCCACTCTGGCTGATTCAAAGGCGGTGGCGCAGGCCGGTGGCGACCAGGGTTGTCGTGCTGGCGGCGGCGACGAAGAGATCACGATGGCGGCTATGGTGTCCGATCTGGATCACTTTCGGATCTGGATGGTGGTTCCTCGAGTCGTCGTGGGCATCCTTTGTTCCGGCGCGGCAAGCGACCTCTGGACTAGGCACACGACACGAGGATGTCAGGGGCTCCGGCCCTGGCCGTGGAGGTGGTCGCCATCTTCTTCGCCGAAGGTGGTAGGCTAGATGGTTGTGGATTCTCGCATCCAATCCCGACGTAGAGTGGGGAGACGAGACTGCCGGTGAAAACCGTGCTATGACTCGGGTCATGGCGGGCGATGGCGGCGTTTTTCGCGTCGTCATCTTGTTGAAGACATTGCCTCTGCAGCTTCTGTCGACTTGCTTGTGCTGCTCTGGGTGAAAACCTAGATCCGGAGTTTCTGGATCGAACGATGACGGTGCTTTTGGCGTCGTTTTCCCTCATGGGGGCATCGTTTTTTGAGCAGCGGCTGGATGCAAGACCAGAGGACGGATTCCTTGGTGGAGCGGTGTGACATCTCACTCATTGATGGCGGCGGGTCTCGGCGGCATGGCGTTGTGGTGACTCTGCGTCCGATGCGCGGAGATGGACTCGCGCAGGAGGGTGACACAGTCTGGCGTCGTGATGGCGTCGACGGCAGCTAGACCGGGCAAGGTAGATGCAGCAGTACAACTCTGAAGATGGATTTGTGGCAGGTGGCTGCGGCGGCCTCAGACCCGGCAGGCGTCCTGGTTGAGGAATGTGCCGGACTGGTAGGTGACCCATACCCGGCAGGCGTCCTGGTTGGGACCTCGGGTATTAGATGTTAGGTTTGGCTGCGAGGTCTGTTTGGTATTAGGCCCAGACTATCAGCATCCCTTCATCACTTGGACAGGAGTAGCGACACTTTTGTTGCCTAGAAGGTGCCTTCAGTCTTACTATTGTATAACTTTGTAAGGTCTTGTGTGAATAATTAATAAAATAATTGCATGCATCGTACAGATGCAGAGGCCGGGGTCCTCCTCCATTTCTAAAAAAATAAAAAAGGGAATTATAACATTCACAAAAAAATGAAATCATGATTATGACTTTATGAGCCGTGAAATCATGTTGAAAGAGTAGAAAAGACTTGAAGAGGCAGAGATATTTCAGTTATATCCGTCCCGGTAACCTGGCCCAGTTTGAACTGCAGAGGCTAATAGAAACCACCCAGCGAGCCTAGCCAACATTTTCGCGTTAGCTCAAGCTTCGAAGGCCAACTGGTTGCTAGGTACAACTTAACATGGCTACCGTAGCTCAAGGACATTGAAAATGTGAAAAATAATAAGTGCTCACTTATGTAAATAATACTTTCCGCCATATATATAGCGCCCCAGCTTCACGAGAGTAGATATCAGCGTTGCATCGTTTCACTTTGTTCCAACTCGTTGGGTAGCACTAGCGCCTAAGTTACAAACTCTATTTTTGTGTGTGGGGAAAGTTAGGATTTCATTAACTGGCCATAGAATTACAATTGCTTTGGATAGCATCCCTAATTTCAAAAGAAAAAATTCCTTGCCAGCAGTCCGTGCGTTGCTGGCCTCTGCCTACAGTCGACATACCATGGCTGCCATGATTCTGAGTTCGGCCGATCCTTGCTAGCTTCACGGAACGTTCACTTTCAGTGATGGCCCTGATTTTCCTTCACCACTTGGACATACTTTCATCTGTCAGGCGTAACCCCGTTCAGCAGCGTGACAGCCTCAGAGCAGCCCAACTCTAGCTCGATCGGAGGCGGAGACCAATTGAGCGCTAGCCGAAGCACCTCCTCATGCATCCAGCTCAACTCAGGCATGGCATGAAAATAACCTGTCCATCACGGTCATGAAGAAAAAAAGGGGAAAAAATCACGGTCCTGGAGAATCATGCCCACCCCAGCCAAGCTATCTATAGCAACATACAAACCATTCATTTCCTTCCCTGCTCTTAGCATCGCATTGACATCTCTTTCAACAACCACAATACTCACATGGTAACTTGACATGTTGAGTGAACTTATCAATGCAATAGCTTTCCAGCAATAGAATGGGGGGTGGTTTTCATTCTTTAGCTTTTTTCCGATATAATGGCGCTAGCATTTTTTTCCGTGAAAACTTTCTATCTATTCATTAATCTTTTTCCAAAAAATCTATTCATTAACTACCAGGAAATATTGGGCTTAGACGCTTGGTGATCAAATTTAGACTTGGGCAATAACTGTTTCATTACAAATATATTTTTATTAAGATTAGTTGCCTGGCGCCATTAAATTAAATTCATCACCATTCATTTCAGGATAAGAAAAGGTGTGCTCCATCCATCTCACTTGCCCGAATAGTGTTCCACCCTTATATATACAAGTGCTCTATGTTCGTCTCAATAGAAGACTAACTATATTTCCCGGTTTAACTTTCACATGTTGGCAACACTCACTTAGCATATCAAATATGTGAATATCAGGTACAACGATGAGTGAAGGATCAGAGGAGGAAGAAAAGAGATTTATAAGAAACCATGAGAATAGGAGACACCGGGGACAATGGAAGATCAATGTATCACTCTCACATACGACAAAAAATTCATTATTTATCTTGGCAAGAGCATGACATTGCAGCTGATGTACCTTGTCCTAGCAAACTATGGGTGTTTAGCTCATGAATGCAACATGACATCACACACAGTCACCGAAACAGTGGAATTACTTTAGTCATGCCCAGGTTTTGGCTGAAGAGTGGTGATTAACTTTGTGATCCAAGGGTACAAGGTTAGTTACCTGTTTGTCTTTCCTCGCCAGTACTACTTCCTGGATGTGAGTATTAATGCTAGTAGTAGTCTCATAGCAATGGAGAATGTCTTAGAGTTTGAAGCTCTTCGAGTAGTGCTAAGTCTATCAGTTCTTCTAGAGTTCAAACAATATTTTTGATTCTCTCATGTATTCTCGTCCAAAGCACATAGCTATGTCCTTGAACTACATGCGTGCGCCAGTGAGTAAACTGGGGAAACTAAGAAACGTAATGAGTATTGAGATTGTGCCAGAGTGCAATAGCTGCCGTTCTGGTCATGCATACATTAATGCTAGTATGTGTTAGGTCGCTGTTCCATACTTAACATCTTCTTCCCGGCATGTTAATAACTAAAAGTTCAAAATATTCGCGAGTTCAAAATTTTGAAAGTTCAAGTTTCAGAACTTCCTGCAAGTTTAATGAGTTTTGTAATTTTTGAAGTGTCAGTTTTTAAAATTTAGGAAAGTAGATAGTCTCGTTTGTCCGAAATCTCAAAAGCTCATTTTGATATTTCCGAACGTTCAAAATCTCCACAGTTTGGTACGCAGTTTTGTAATAGTTTACACATGTATTTTTTGAAAAAAGTAATCGTGCATGTGCAATACACTTTAATATTAGTCAATATATGAAGAACAATGCTACATACGCGGGGGTGTTTGCAAGGTTTTTACGGGTTGATTCAACGTGGCAGTTTATGGTTGGATGTTAGTTGGGGAAGGGAGCCCACCCCCATGAAATTCATAGTGGATGCTTATTAAGTTGGAAGGAGCCCGTAGGATCCCCATAAGAACACCTGCATCTAGCATTTTTATTATTATTGTTGTTTTTCATATTAATATTTTATTTGACAAAATTTTAATTCCATATTGATATTAGCAAAGACATAATTAATTGCTATGCTAGTAAGGATATTGGGTATGCGATTATTAGGGGAGGATTGTGTGAGGAAGGTCTTGACTAATTGATTGGGGCAGGATGTGCATGGAACTGTGGCAGAATATTGAATCTTGGTCATTCGATTGGGTGGAAGATGACCGAAGCAATACAAACTGTTAGATTTAGTTAAGTAGATTAGATCATGGTGGTTCTCACACATACACTAATATTTAGGGATAACAATATTATCCATGGATTAGGGTATCCATGGATATCCAGCCTACTAGGTAAGGGTTTAGAGGACCTTTTTTACCCATGGATTTCCATGGGTGGATATCCACGAACTCACGGGTTGGGCATGGATTCAGAAATTGCTCCATGAATAGCTGACGGATACCCATTTGACACATGGGAACCATGTGATTGTGACATGTGTCATCTATTCTTTCATAATTTCTATCGTCCATGTTGTGTTGTGTCATTTGTGCTTATGATGTGTACAATATTTAATATTTGTATTGTCTATTATGTCATGTGACATTATTGTTATTGTCTTTTTTTGCGCATAGACATTATTGTTATACTTGTTGCACACATTTATATACTGTTATGGTTGATATTTTTATTGCCACATTAAGAGTAGTAAAAGTACACCTAATCCCTGCCCTATCATGAATTAGGCGTTTCTAGCCGCTTGATTCCGTTTGTTAAATGTTAATGTCCGATATAAAGTAAACACTATGCTTTTCGTGAACGGGCCCTGAAGTCACGAGGCAGCTACTCTCGTAGCTATTTTGGAGCCTTGTGGTTAATTGGGCCAGTTTTCCTGCAGAGCCCAAGGCAGCGAAGCCCGCTTCAGCCTTGCAGGAAAAAAAAGTAGCGAACAAGCACCTCCCTTCGCTGCTCACACTGCCCCTCCTCTCCCCGCCGCCGCCCACGACGACGTCTCCTCCCTCCATGCTTCCCTACATGCCGATGTGGCCGCTTATGCCCCGGCGTCCCACGCCAGCTTTGTGGCAACCCGCGCTGACCTTCTCGCGGCATATCGTCCCCTCCCCAACATCTCTCGCGACCTAGGCGAACTCTCCCGACACCGTCGCCGGCAAGAGCAATTGGAGCAGCGACGCCCGACGACTTGCCCGATGAAACTAGAGAGAGAGGACGATGATGTGGGCATGACGTCATGCAGATTTGCCTGGTGGAGCCGAGGAGAGGCGAAGAAGAAGGTGGGCATCAGGATCCTACGAGTAGAGCTCCTCTGCACCATCCATGTTCTTTCCACTACAAGTCGGTAACAATATTTCGAACTCCATCTTGCGCAGTCAGTCATCCTTGATTGCAGTCTTTTACAGTGATAAATATGCTATATGCTAGGAGAATATTATGACAGACCAGAATACATTCTTAGCCTATAGTTAATTAGTATAACCATCACACAATATGACATGCTAATAAATATATTGGCTCAGGAATGAAAATAATAATTCTCAATGTTATAATTACTTGATGATCGTTGCATTTTGCATTACTTAATGGTGAGTTTGATAAGAGTATACATATAACCCTACATTTGTTATGAAAGTATTTTCCTTCCCTAGAGAAGAACATCCCTGAAGAAGTCAACATGATAGTGTGCATGGAAGATTTTAGTACAAACTTGTAGGCTACAGTTTCTTAATTTTGAATTG
>LR738712.1:855827173-855839278 GCA_902687465.1 Secale cereale
CGGCTCTCTCGATTATCTGTAGTTGCTGCTACAATTCAAGCATTGAGGGTAGAATGTGTTTTGCTCGGGAACTTTTGATGCCAAGCTGATCAATTGTCATCTCTAGTTCATATTCTAGAGGAAAGGAAAGGTAAAAAATGGGACATCTTAAAGACTTATGCCCCCACACCCCCTTTTTAATTATCTGCTGATACTCTGCAATTATCCCTCAAGAGAATATTATTATGTGTGCATGCCAATTGTTTGTGGTATAAAAAAATCAGTTTTACACTAAAGTGACTTCTGCCTTGGTCTAGGTACAGATGCAAATTCCATGCAATGTTACCAACTATCTGCCACATATTTAAAGTAATTTCTAACACGAGTCAGAATATTTTGTTTGGTTATTAGACTTTTGTATTTACTATTTTAAAACATGCCACATGCTATGCAGGTCCTGAAGATTGTATTCTTGGACCTTATAAAGCCAACACACGGATGATATTCTTATCTGTAAACATGTCTTTTATGTTGTAGTTACAAATAAAGGAGGAAGATAGTGGACATGTTGCTCACCGCTTTGGAGCTCTGTGTATCCTTGCTAAGGCACTACTTGCTCCTAGATGATGGAGTATACAAGGAATAATTCATCTCCTATTTTGTATATGACAACACACGACAAGGACCATGAATGGGAACAAACAACATGTATGGTTAATAGACATGCACACATGCTTGTAATCATGTAACAAGCGGTAAAAATGGTTAAGCAACCGCACATGTCGAGAAGTCATGATTGGAATTGTAGGTGAGGCATACCTTCCAAGCAATTTGAACACAGAAACCCAAACGATTAAACATATAGCAACACCTGAAATGAGGAATAGTAGGTCACTATATGGGGATTGGGGACACTTACCACATCCCATGGAAGACGTATTTAAAATAATTTCTAACATGAGTGAGAATATTTTGTTTGGTTAGACTTGTGTATTAAAACATGTCATGTGCAATGTAGGTACTAAAGATTGTACTATTGCACCTTATAAAGCAGATGCACAGATGATATTCTTAGCCATATATACGTTTTTTTTGGTAATTACGAGGGATACAGATTCATATCTGAAACCATGAGCTGCTTCAGATTAAGTGTACTGGTACATCTCTTTTCTCTGCCCTCAACATGTTACTTTCTTTCAGTAATTCAATATCAAGTGGCCTAGCCTTGACACTTCTCTCATTTTTATGAATCTTGTTGTAGTGTGCAGATTATAGAGGTCTTGAATTTCTCATAATTAAAAACCCTCAACCTGGAACCAACTTCAAGTCCAATAAATCTAGAAAATTAATCATTCCTTACTACAAGCCACCACCTTCCTACCAAGTGTTACAACTCACCTCTTCGACTATATTCAATATATGGATAGTTTTTTCTCAAATTAATTTTTCAATTTGTGTCTTCATATATATATCTTAGAATTCCATTGTAACAATTGATGGGTGCGGCAGCGCGCGCCATCAACGATCTAGTGTATATGGATATCCATTGATAGATGGATATCCAGGGTGATGCGGAGCATCCTACGAACACCACCATGAAGAGTCCGTTCAGCTAGTGACACGAGAAACCTCTACTTCATATACGTAAAGTTGAATCATCTCCTTTACGCGTGCTCACTTGACCCCTTCAAGGATGGTATACTACTTGACACTCCACTCGTGTGCATGCATAGGTATTGTCGGAGCTTCAAGGATGTCGAGGAGGAGTGCAAGCGCCAAGGAACAACTTCACCATCCGCGAGGAAAGTATTGAAGCCACAACGGAAGAAGACAATGTTGTTGAAGCCATAGCGGCCGGACATCCGGGCCAAGGACCGGACATCCGGCGCCTATGCAGCCGCAGGAGCTGCACCAACAAATGACCGAAGGCATCAGCAGCCGGACGTCCTGTCCAACCTCGGACATCACGCTCGGACATCTGGCGGAAATCCGGCAGAGGAGTACAACAACGAAGGCCATCACATGGCCTTACATCCGGCCAGTGCCCGGGACATCCGGCGTCTCGCGAATGGCCGGGCATCCGGCCCCGGCACGGAAATCCGGCGCATGCCAGTGCGCAATGTCGGGCAGAGGACAATGTATCTCTCCCTCCTCCCACTTTGTGGCTAAGACTATAAATAGACCTCCCCTTCCTCTAGCTAGGGTTCTCAAAGTGTTGGCTCATCTAGTTGAGCCTTGCTCCTACCACTATTCCTCTTGAGACAGAGAGAGACCATTCCCATGGAGTTTTAAGACATCCATGTGAGAAGATCCCGAGGGATTCAAGACCCCCTTGTGGGAAGGATCTACCTAGATCCTCAATACCTCATCTCCTCTTGGATTTGGGGTGAACTCTACCTTGTATCTTTCCCTTTGATTGTTCATGTACCTTGTGGATCCATGTGTTTGCTAGTCTAGTGGATGAGTGATTGGACTTGTTCTTCCGTGTTCCTCTTGTGATTTCTCCCCGTTCTTCCCCGTGTCTTCGTGTTCTTCGAGGAACCCCCCTCCAATTCATGAAAGATCGGCCATTAGGGTTCCAACCTACATCGCGGTGGGTATGAGCACACGTGACCCATGGATACTTTCACGGGTGGGCAATGGGCGGGCTTGTGGATATGGGCATGGGTCTCGATCAGTTCTGCCCATCCAACCCGACCCATTGCAATCACTATTAATATTGGAACTGGTGTTTTTACTTAAATTTTATTGCAACTGATGCTTTTATAAGTAGTAGTAGAGTAGTAGACATTTGCCAAAAAAGAAAATTTGTGAAAACAATGAAAAGTCTAACCGATTTGTTCGGCCTATCTGAAATTAACTGCGCATGGAGGGAGGCGCGGTTGGCCGCCATTTATATTCAAGCAATTTAAGGGCGAAATTAGTAACCTATTTATTTTCGTGCGATCAATGGAAGCAAGCAGAGATGGCTGTCGCATGTGCTCACCCATCGCCTACACACATAGCCCCCAAGCTCCGATGGCTTCAACACCTCCACCTCCAGCTCTTTACCCGTCCCTCTTCCGGGCATCGCTTCCAACCGACGGCGTGCGGGCAACTCGCGGATGCGGAGATTTGGGGGATCTAGGGAAGAAGCGCAACAGTCGGCCGTAGGATCAGCACGTCCTCGCGAGGAAGAGGGAGACAGCGAGGCAGGCCGGCTGGCCCGCACCACCGCTGACGGCGGTGGAGGAAGCTGAAGGATAAGTCCACGTTATGCCAGGTGCGACTTGGTATGTAGATTCCGCCTGGTCACACATGCTTTGCCAAGCAGAGCACTACTGAATGGGAATTCCTTTCATGAAAATTCTTTAATAAATTGGTAATTCATTAGTTGAAAATATATCCTTTGATGAAAATATTTGATTCTTTGATGAAAATTGATACTAGATGGGAACATATTTGATCACTTTATGTTACTGGGATAACATAGTGCGTGTATGTGTATGTATAGATCGGTGACGAGAAAGCTGAAAGACATTTTTGTTGCAGAAAATAGGCATTGGTCTGGCTTTATAGATAAAGCCACTCGGTTGACGTTGTAAAGTTCACACTGACGGATTGCTTTGAGAAAAATGGGATCTTTGATCACATCCATGTTCCTCACCCACCCCAAATTAACAAATGGGATCTTAGATCATGTCCATGTTCCTCACCTACTCCAAATTAACAGTTTGGTTGAGGGCACTGCTCTTTAGAAAATGATGGAAAGAAATTACGATGTGACATTAAATAGTTGGAATGTGACTGATGCACGATTCGTCCATTGTTGTGCAGGGATTTTCATATGGTCCACTGTATGGAAAAAGAGGGTATTCCGTTAGAAAAAGTCAGAACCCGAAGCTACTAAGCAGGTTCCTTCTTCTCACACGTTTCCCCATTCACGCTAAGGCCGACAACTGAGAGGCCATAATTGGATATTGAACATGGTGAATCAACTGACAGGCCATAATTGGAAACTTGTATCATTTGCTAAGTTCTCTTATGCCTAGATCAAGTTTATATACTCATTTCATCAATCTCATTAACTGATTAGTACCAGCTAACTATTGTGCCTATTTTGTTCCTCAACTACTACTAATATATGAATGAATGAAGTACTTTTATCTGTAGTCCCATCTTCTAACACTACTTGATAAGTGTATTATATTTTATTTAACACTATAATGAATTGTTTGGCAGGTACTTGATTATAATAGATGATATATGGGATGTACTGATGTACATGCATGGCGTGTTATTAAATGTGCTTTTCCAGAAAATGATCTTGGCAGCAGAATAATAGCAACTACAAGAATTAAGGATGTGGATAGGGCATGTTGCTCAAATCGACATGATCATATTTTAGAAACGCAGCCCCTTAGCGATGTAGACTCAAGAAGACTATTTTTTAATAAAATATTTAGCTCAGAGGAAGCTTGTCCTAAGCATCTTGGAGATGTTTCAGTTCAAATTCTCAAAAAATGTGGTGGTTTGCCACTTGCAATAGTTAGTATATCTCGCTTACTAGCCAGCGAAGGTCCCAACCAAAAGGAAAGGTGGGAACATTTACTAAATTCTTTGGGCTCAGGAACAAATTTCACACTGGAAGGCATGAGGCAAATATTAGACCTCAGCTATAGAGATCTTCCTCCTCACCTCAAGACATGCTTGTTATATCTTGGTATGTATCCACAGGACTACACGATAGGGAGGTCTAATTTGGTACGCCAATGGATGGCTGAATGTTTTATCAGTATAGAAAGTGGACAGGATGTGGAGAAGGCTGCAAATAATTATTTCAATGAGCTTGTGAATAGAAATCTTATTCAACCTGTAAAATTTGACAAGCAAGGGTCAGTGACGCAATGCAGAATACATGATATGATGCTTCATCTTATCTTGCGGAAGTCTGCTGAAGAGAACTTTTTAACTATAGTAGACGACCCACAAGCCATTACAAGACTGAATTACAAGGCTCGTCGGCTGTCTATCCGCCTGGATGGTTCAAGTGATGGTCAAACAATGTTACCGAGAAACACTGACATATCCCAGGTTCGGTCAGTTATGTTCTTTGGGAGGTCTGATAAAGCACCTCCATTGTCAGAGTTCAAGTTCCTTCGATTTCTTTTATATTGACCTGGACCATGCTATAGTTGATCACACTGGATTGCGGAGACTGTATCTGCTGAGATACTTACGGATCAATAACCTCTGTTTGTACCAACTACCAACCGAAATTAGAGTGCTGCAACAATTGGAAACACTCGATGTGCTCGGCTGTAAGAATCTGCCATCAGATATAGTTCATTTACCACGCTTAATGCATCTGAATGTTAAAACAGGGCTACCTGATGGGATTCGAAATGGAAACATGAAATCCCTACGACATCTATGTGCATTTGATTTTATGATGAACACGCTTGATGTTATAGAAGAATGGGTTTGCACCTGCCTGCATTGAGCACCTGTTAGCACTTAAAGAACTGTGTGCAGGAATCGGCTGTGCTGGTGATCAGGAATATGACAAGACAAGCATAGAGTCTGCCTTCAGGTGTGCTATAACAATGCATCCAAGCCATCCTCGTGTTCGAATCAAATTTTGGGTAAATTATCATTTCTGTTGTGGGGACTAGCTAAGTTATCCAACGGTAAAGCAGCATGCTGGGGATATCTCTCTCCCTTGCTAGTTTATCCAATCTCTAGTTCCTCTAGTTTCCCAAAGCTAATTAATAGCTTTTCTGCCGCATTATGCTTGCTTTCGAACTTGAGATGCTGATTTCAACCAAATCTGCAGCTGTAGCAAATGGGTTCTTCAGAACTTCCAAGTCTGCCTGTTTCTTATGAAGTATTTTACCACTTGGTTTTCGGGAACAGGTGGGTTCCAGACTTTATCGGTTGGGACAACACAACAGGCTAATGATGGACTAATGTTCTTCCAATCCCAGCTGGAAGATGAAGCTACGGATTTATCATCCGTGCTGTTTTATTTTGTTATGTGGTCCATTGATGGATGATGACACGCTCGACTTATATGCTTGTAATAAGGCTTGGTGACAGGCAGGAGTGTGCGCTGGTGGTAATTATTGTTCAGTCTGCTTGTTTACTTGCACTATATAGTACCGAACTGAAAGTTGTCTGTTCGAACTTTGAGGATTCATGCTAAGACTTGTTAATAGACTGTAATCCACTCAATTTCACGAATGTTCACTAGTTATGAGTTTAATATCTTTATTTCATTCTTATCTGAAAGAAGTTCTAATATAAATTAACTGATCTTATTCATGCGGACTGGTTGTCCACATGTGTGAAACTAGTTTCGAGTTATCCAGAATCTACTTGCGAGTTGCGACGACGCCGGCCGTTGGCAATCGCCTGGAAGTAGGCCGTGTTACTCAGCTTGTTCGACCCTCGGACATCCGCGCCCACGTTGATGGCTTCTATAAAGCCCTTTTCACCCCCACCCCTCGGGGTGGGGCTGCGCTGGCCCCCGATACCTGGTCGGGTGTCCAGCTTGTTTCCGTCGAGGCCAATGCCACTTTAGTGGCGCCTTTCTCGGAGGAGGAGGTCCTTGCGGCGATCAAAGGAATGAACCCCTCCTTGGCTCCGGGCCCGGATGGATTGCCAGTATTGTTCTTTAAAACATTCTGGCAAACCATCAAACCGGAGGTCATGGCCCTCTTCGACGAGTTCTTCTCTGGGACCATGGATCTTGGGCGCCTGAACTATGGGATCATTACCCTCATCCCAAAGGTTCCTGGGGCCTCGGACATCCGCCAGTTCCGCCCGATCACCGTGATTAACGTGATCTTTAGGATCCTGGCCAAAGGGTACGCCAATAGGGTGACCCTTCTTGCGGACTCTGTCACCCACCCCAACCAATCCGCCTTCATCCAAGGCCGATTTATTCTGGATGGGGTGTTGGTCTTTCACGAAGTCCTCCACGAAGTTCGATCCAAGCACCACCGTGCAGTGTTCCTTAAGCTCGACTTTCATAAGGCCTACGACACGGTCCACTGGCCCTTCCTTCGGAAAGGCTTCGACGACCGCTGGGTGACACGGATCATGCAACACGTCACCTGCGGCCGGACGGCGGTCAACATTAACGGCGAGATCGGGCCGTATTTCCTCACCTTATGTGGGGTTCGCCAGGGTGACCCATTCTCCCCGTTCCTCTTTAACATAGTTGTCGATGCCCTTGCGGTCATCCTGGATAAGGCCAAAGCCTGCAGTCATATCCGGGGCGTCGTCCCCCACCTTGTGGACGGAGGAGGGGTCTCCCTCCTCCAATATGCGGATGACACCATTGTCATGGTGGAGGGCTCAGCGTCTGACATCGCCAACCTGAAGTTCCTCCTCCTGTGTTTCCAACAGATGTCGGGACCCACCATCAACTTCGACAAGAGAGAAGTGATGGTCCTCGGCTACCCCCCGGACGAAGCTTTGTCCATTGCGGACCGGCTTAACTGCCGCCTGGGCACCTTCCCCACTACCTACTTGGGGGTGCCCATTAGTGACTCCAGACTCACCGTCGCGGATCTTTGCCCGACGGTGACTAGGATGCAGCACAGGGTTGAACTCTGGAGGGGACGCTGGATGTCGAAAGCGGCTAGGTGATCCTAATCAACTCCTCGCTTGCTAGCCTTCTCTGGTTTCTCATGAACTTTTACAGCCTGCATGAGACCCTCCACCAGGAGGTGGCCAAATACCAGTCGAGGTTCTTCTGGGCTGGCGAGGGCGACAGGCAGAAGTACCATATGGTGAGCTGGCCCGACATCTGCAAGCCCAAAGACCAGGGGGGCTTGGGATCCTGTCTTCCTGACGCATGAACATTGCCCTCCTGACCCGATGGCTGTGGCGTATTGCCAACGGGGAGGGAGGCCTCTGGCTCACCATCATCCGTAATAAGTACCTCCGTGGCCAACCTCTTGCCTTTTGCCAACGTACGGGTGGTTCCCTGTTCTGGCAGTCCGTAATCCAGCTTCTGCCCATACTATGCATCGGCACATCCATCTCAGTTGGCCCCGGAGCCTCGACCTTGTTTTGGTTCGACCGCTGGCTAGGGGATGCCCCCCTGGCGGCGCGTTTCCCAGAACTTTTTGCCATTGCGGCTGACCCTCGGGTCTCTGTCGAGACGACCCTTATTGACTTAGGGCGTCTCGCCTTCCGGCGCCCCTTTGGCCCCCTTGAGGTGGCCGCCTCGGATTCCCTCCTCCAATACATCGCACTTTTACAGATGGTCGTGGCGGAGGATCGGGATGTTCTGTCCTGGCGCCTCGAGCCCTCTGGATGTTTCTCCTCGAAGTCCCTGTACGGCGCCATTGCGCCCTCGACGGCCCCGGAGCCATTTAGCCTAATCTGGGACATCCGCCTCCCGCTGAAGATCAGGATCTTCCTGTGGCAATGGATCCGTGGACGCCTCCCCTCTGGGGTTGAGGTCCTCAAGCGTAATGGCCCGGGTGATGGATGTGCCCCATCTGTGGCACGATTGAGGATGCTAACCACATATTTTTCTCGTGCCACTCTGCCCAGTTCCCTTGGGCCTGCTTCCGCCACTGTGCCCCATCTGTGGCACGATTGAGGATGCTAACCACATATTTTTCTCGTGCCACTCTGCCCAGTTCCCTTGGGCCTGCTTCCGCGAAACGGTTGGCGGACAGTGGTGTAATACCAACTTCCCTGACCTGCTTGTCGAGCTTAACGCCTGCCCTGCTCGCTACCTCCATATTAGATGGCTGTGCGTTGGGGTTCTCGCCTGGACGCTTTGGAACATTCGAAATAAGCTTGTTATTCAGAAGATGCCCCTCCGTCGTGCGACCGACGCAATCTTCAAATTGTGTGGTTACCTGCGGCTTTGGCGGCCGCTTAGCCGCCCCCAGGACCGGGACGTCATCACCACCCTCCTCTCCGATCTCCGCTCGATGGCGCTCCGCGTGGCTCCCCCGCTGCCGCCTCCTCCTTTTGAGCCTGACTAGACCGCCTGGCGGCTTTGTGGTTTGTGGCGTGTGTGTTTTGGTGTTAGGGCTTATTGTACTGTGCCCTCAGCATTGACCCTTTCTTGTACTATTTGTCCCTGTGGACCTCCGTGTGTGTGTGCGTGTTTGTGTGTTGGACCTTGTTGGATGCTTGTTGTGCGGTTGGCTTTATAATATAAAGCGGGGCGAAAGCCATTTTCGGTAGAATCTACTTGCAATTGTTCAAGGGACGAGTAAAAAATAATAATGATCAAGGTAGTCTAGTTTTGTAGTAGTTGGGATCAGATCAAAAGCAACTCATGGGTGTTCATCCCATGGTAAAAATAATGAATGGTCTACCAACCTTCCTCTATCTGAATAATGCTTTGTCCATTATATAAACCACTCCATCCTGACCTACCTGACTATAACAAATCCAAATGCCTCGCTTCATTTTTACATGTTAGAAACACTTGCTTAGTATACCAAGTAGGTGAAACCCACACTCAAAGGTGAGGAGAGGATGAGAGCGGAATGAAAGAGATACAGGAAACCGCGGGAACAGGAGACAATGGGAAGAATGGAATATCAAATGATCATGAAAAAATACAACCAAACTAACACCATTGATGTTCAGAAGCGCTCTGTTGTGTCACTCTGATATTTTCTACTTCTGCGGATATCAAAACTAAGGTGTTTAGTTCGACGGTGTTGATTGTCTGATGGCAAGGATGATCTCTTGGTGCAACTAATTATTCACACGAAGAGTTAGGTACGAGTCTAGTCGTACATCTGTCGGTTTACTTGGCAATAGTAGTACGACTCTTGGTGTGATTATGTGAATACCTAACCTACTATGATCTCCCTTGTGGTGTTATGGACGGACAAAGAACGACTCCTTTTGCAACGCACTATCGGAAAATGACTAAACTTGCAAAAAATAACATTTTTTGGTTGAACAAGCAAAAATCTCATCAGATGTTAGAAACTTTGGATGTCGAGGGTAAAAAGAGCAAACTAAGGGCATCTATAAACGATCCCTAAAAATATTTAGATATGGAAAATAGGTAGCTAACCGGACCTAACCTAACTCTCAAACGGTTAGAGGAGGGCAACTTACCCGCCTCGACCCGGAAAGTGTGGCCAAGTCTCTCAAATATACTCCTACGGTGCCACACGGAGTAAAATTTCTAGGGCCCCTCTCCCGCCCGAGTGGACACCATCCACCGCCGCCACCACCCATACTCTCTGCTGCCACCATCGATGCACCCGATTCCTGCCAGAATGGGGAGCCAAGACCCTTCCGCCACTCCGCCGGCCACCGCTGATAGCGCGACACCATCGGAAATGACCCACCTACCGTAGTACGCACCAAGAGGATGGGGACAAAAAACCTCCTCCGGGCCACCACACCGAAAACCACCGTCTGCAGCAAGCCCGCTACATCTCCAACGATGGGAGGCCACCCTCCAGCTGCTACCGCCGTCTACAAGCGGGCAAGGAAGCCGACGCCAGCCACGACGGTGCTCGGCGAGAGGTGGCGAAGAAGAAGAAGCTAGGTTCGGTGCCTCGTCCTTACCCGGTGACCTGTACCATGTCTACGGTCACCCCTACGCCCGCTCGTTTTGCGCATCTGGCCTCCTATGCCATCACCAAGGGTCGTGGCCGCCAAGTGGTGGTCATTGAAATGCCTTCAAGCTAAAAAAAATTGTCTTCACATTTCGGCCGATGCATTGTTTCGTCATTGCTTGTTGCCGTAGGGTGATGAGTTTGTTGTTTTTGTTGTTGTCGTCATCTTAGTGCGGAGATGAACATAGTTGAATTCTTGTTGTCTTTTTTGGAGTCACATATGGTTGGCCTTGAAGATCTCAACTACACTCGGTGTTAGATTGATAGAGGAGCGCGAGGAAGATTATGCCAAAGTGGAGGCCAGAGCGGTGACCGACGAGTAGCAGACAAAAGATTTTGATTATCCCATGGAGACACAATCAACATGAAGTCACCATGAAGATCAAGAACTCGCAACTATTGCCAACATGAATACATATTGCTTTGTGTCACGCTTGGATGAACTTGTCACTTGATGCATCGGTTGCAACGGATCATTCAAAGGACAGGTTTTGGGGTAGGATTGCAGAGTACTACCACAACATTGCGGAAGTGAGATCAAGCCGCACCAAAGGCTCTTTTGGTCACCATTGGGGTACCATCCAAGGCCAATGCAACTGATGGTTCAGTTGTATTGATCAAGTCAATCATGTGTAACCGAGTGGTGTCCAAATCTTGTACTATGGGCCTATCATCGAAGACTTTTCAAGAACTCAACAAGAAATAAGGTCACAAGCCCTTCACATTGTAGCACGGGCACAAAGAAGTTTGCCAAAATGGAAGTAGATTAGGAGGAACTCAAGATGACACCAAAGAGATCAATGTGAAGCATACCCATTGAGGATGACGATGAGGATGAAGATGCCCACAAGAGATTAGATGATAACAATATTGCAAAATAGGGGAACGGGAGAGGAGCCTTCGAGGACACCTACAAATAAGTGTTTGTGGCCATGATTGAGACGAAGAAAGCCTTGGCGGTCGAACGCAAAGAAGGGAAGGCAGCTAGATGGGATGAGCTCAAGTTGTTGGAGGAAGAGAAATGGAGGTTAAAGTTTGGCGGCCGAAGAGAGGAAGTAGAAGGCAGAGGAGCGTAGGCTTGCACTCGAGGAGGATAGGCTTGTGACCTAGAAAAAGTTCAAAGAATGTGCTATCATGTTCATGAACCCAAACACATTGTATGTCACGGTAAAAAAAAGTTTTGGGACCTCACTCGTGCAGAGATCTTGACCCAAACGAAGGTCTCTCTTTGGAATGATGACGATGGCCATGTAGAAGTGGTGCATTGTCGGGCTTCTGTGGTATAGGTAAGGCAACATAGGCGTTAGGGGTAGATGGCGTCAGTGGCTTGCGGAGTGGCAGCGGCCACCGCTTAGTTCGATTCCATGGATTCCCCCCTTCTTCACATGGATCGATTATATTGCTCCTGTTTGGATAAGACCAACAGTCGACAAGGCAGTCGAAGCATCATCTGACATTACGGCATCAATGCCCCACTTTGTAACATATGAGGTGAGGGGGTGGCGCACTCTATATAAGCCAACCC
>LR738712.1:855839329-855945022 GCA_902687465.1 Secale cereale
CCCCCCCCCCCCACACACACACACACTAGACTAAGCAGGTTCTCATTTTCTTCTCTCTCAACTCTCTCGCCATTAGTCTCGGGACTTAGCTCTCACATGAGGATCCGTTCCTCTCTCTCATTGTAATCTCCGGATACATACTCAGATAAAACAAAGCCTCTCCGGAGCACGAGACGTAGGGCTGTTATCTCCACCGTGAGAGGCCCGAACTCGCTAAAACCACTGTGTTGGAATCAAATTTTGGGGAAATTATCATTTCTATTGTGAGGACTAAGTTATCCAACGGTAAAGCAGCAAGCAGACAGTATGTAAAAATATCTCTCTCCCTTGCTAATGTATCCAATCGCTAATTCCTCTAGTTGCCCATAGCTAATTAATAGATTTTCTGGCTTGCACATTTTTGAACTTAAGATGCTGATTTCTACCAATAATAATCTGTAGCTGTAGCAAATGGGTTGTTCTGAACTTCCAAGTCTGCCTATTTCTTATGATTTTTTTACCACTCTTGGTTTTCAGGAACAAGTGAGTTTCAGACTTTATCGGTTCGGACAACACAACAGAGTGAGAAAATCAACAGATTTGTCACAGGCTGATGATGGACTACTGTTCTTCCAATCCCAGCTGGAAGATAAAGCTACGGATTTGTGCTCCGTGTTGTTTTGTTTCATTATGTGGTCCATTGCTAGATGATGACACACTTTGCTTATGCTTGTAATAAGGCTTGGTGACAGACAGAGTATGCGTTGGTGGTAATTGTTGTTTTGGTCTGCTTGCTTGCTAGCACTATTGTACTGAACTGAAAGTTTTATGTTCGAATTTCGAAGATCCATGCTAAGACTTGTTAATAGACTTTAATCTACTCAATTCGATGAATGTTCCCTCGGTATGAGTTTGATATTTTTATTTCATTTTTTTCTAAAATAAATTCTAATTAACATTTCTGATTTCATTCATGCGGACTAGTTGTCAACATTTGTGAAACTAGTTTGGAGTCATCCAAAATCTACTTGCAATTGTTCAAGGGATGAGTAAAAAATAATAATTAAATGATGAAGGTAGTCTAGTTTTGTAGTAGTTGGGATCAGATAAAAAGCAACTCATGGGCATTCATCCCACGGTAAAAATAATGAATGGTCCACCAACCTTCATCTATCTAAATAATGCTTTGCCCATTATATAAACCACTCTATCCCGACCTGACTATAACAAATCCAGCTGCCTCGCTTCGCTTACATGTTCGCAACACTTGCTTATAGTATACCAAGTAGGTAAAACCCACACTCAAAGGTGAGGAAAGGATGAGAGAGGAACGAAAGAGATACAGGAAACCGCAGGAACAGGAGACAACGGGAAGAATGGAAGATCCAATTATCATGAAAAAATACAACCAAACTGCCACCATTGATGTTCAGAAGCGCATCACGGTGCGAATCCGGCCATTTCTACTTCTACGGATATCAAAACTTGGGTGTTTAGTTCGGCGGTGTCGATTGTTTGATGGCAATGATGATCTGGCAGTGGAACTAATTAGTCACACCAAGACTTAGTTACGAGACCAGTCATATATCCGTTGGTTTACTGGGCAACAGTAGTACGACTCTTGGTGTGTGATTCCGTGAGTGCCAAACCCACTATCAGAAAATGACTAAACTTCGAGAGAGAAAATCCATGTTTTGGTAGAACTAGCAATAATTCCATCGGATGTTGAAAACTCTAGACGTAGGGCATAAAATGTGCTAATTAAGGGCATCTCTGACCGATCCCCTAAAAATCTTTAGAGGAGGAACATAGGCAGCTAACCGGACCTAATCTAACTCTCAAACGGATTGGAGGAGGATAACTTACCCTCCTCGGCCCGAAAAGTGAGGCCAAGTCTAAAATATACTTGCGCGGTGCCGCGCAATGTAAAACTTTTGGCCCCCCATTCTCCCGCTCGAGCGGCAACCACCCCCATTGCTGCCGCCCATATTTGTCACCGCCTCCACCGATGCCCCTGATTCCGGCCAGAATGGAGATGTAAGACCCTTCCACCACCCCATAGGTCAGTGCCGCCCGCGCGACGTCATCGCTCACACCAAGGAAGAGGTTGGGCACCAAAAACCTCCTCCAAGGCACTACACCGACAACCACCGCCAACGGCAAGGTTGGTGGCAAGGCCGCTGCGTCTCCGGCGACGGAGGTTGCCCTCCCACTGCTCCAGCCGCCGTCAAGCGGGAAAGGGAGCCGGCGCCGGCTACCCCTACACTCGCTTGTCCGGTGCGTCCGTCCGTCGTTGCCATCACCAATGGTCGTGGCCGCCAAGTAGTCGATAAAATGGCTTCAAGATTAAAAAAATGTCTTTCCATTCTGGCTGGTGCATTGTTTGGTGATTCCTTACAGTCGTAGGGTGATGAACTTGTTGCTGTTGTTGACGGCTTCCTTGTCGTCTTTGAAAGAGTCACATATGCTTGGCCTTGAAGATCTCAACTATACTCGGTGTTTGATCGAAAAGAAGAGCGAAAGGAAGATTATGCCGAAGTGGAGCAGGAGGAGGCTGAAGAGGTTGATGATCGCATGGAGAAAGCATCAGTCGTGAAGTCACCATCAAGTGATCAAGAAGTCACAACTTTTGCCAAGATGAAGACATCGGTTTGTGTCACGCTTGGATGAACCTATCACTTGATTCATCGGTTGAAACGGATCAATCAAAGGACCGGTTTTAATTTGGGGTAGGATTGCGGAGTAGTAGAACAACACCGTGGAAGTGAGATCAAGCCGCACCCAAGGCTCTCTTCGGCATCGTTCGGGTACCATCCAAGACCAATGCAACTGGTGGTCTGGTTGTATTGATCAAGTCAATCATGCGCCGCCGACTGGTTGTCCGGTTCTAATTTAAATTTTCTGATTTCATTCCTGCGGACTGGTTGTCAGCACGTGCGTAACTTGTTTAGAGTCATCCAGAATCTACTTGCAATTGTTCAAGGGACGAGTAAAAAATAATAATTTTTAATTAATGATTAAGGTAGTCTAATCCCTTCGTCGCAAAAAAATAAGGTGTCTAATCTTGTACAGTTGCGATCAGATCAAAAGCAACTCATGGGCATTCACCCGACGGTAAAAATAGTGAATGCTTTACCTACCTTCATCTATCTAAATAATGCTTTATCCATTATATAAACCACTCTATCCCGACCTGACTATAACAAATTCAACTGCGTCGCTTCACTTCTACGTAGTAGCAGCACTGCAGCACTGCAACACATTGCCAGGGAATTTAAACAGAAGCAATGGAGGCACCCAGACCAATAGGAAATGATGTTAGCGCTAATCTTGTCATGATGTATCAGCATGTTTAGTCTTGAGTTTGCATGTAGTTTAGATGATTTAGGAAAGTGTGCGTACGCCAAGGATGCTTCAACTATATGTGCGGAGAAGGCGAGATGCCGGCGGTCGTGTGATGCGGCGAGCATGGCGAGATGCTCATGATGCTGTGAGGTACGACAAGGTCGCGAGAAGCGGCAAGACGTGACGAAGACTGGAGGGTGATGGACTGCATCAAGTTGAGTCGGGTGAACCGGCAGGTTGTTCGGTTTGTTGGGTCCTAGCCGATAGAATGGTTGGGTAAGTAGTTTGTGCATGCATGTAGTTGGAGTGGTCAGAGGTGGTGGCCGAGCTGTATGGATCATGGAGAGAGTTTAGGAATTAGTTAATGCATGGGTTAGTGGGTTAGCAGCCAAGTGTGGCGGCTGGCCCGTGCATGCGTGGGTTTGTGCTGTTAGTGGCCATGCATGGCAGCCCGGGTAGTGCGTGCGTGAAGGTGTTCTCCTATGTGTATATATATGTTGCTTTGAGTGAATGAAAAGGGAGGCCGAGAGGGCCATAGGAAAAATGTAGCGCATGTGTTCTCACCGGGAGACAAGGCAAAGCCAGCTTTCTCCTTGGTGAAGTGTGTGTGCGTGTGAGTTTCCATGGTGTGTGTTCTTGTGTTCTTGTGTCAGAGAGAAGAAAGAGTTCAGAGGTAGAAGAAGAAGTGGCGTTGCGCCGAGAGAGGCTGCGCCAACACTTGGTATCAGAGCCTTGTTGATCTGTGGCGACGACGACGGTGCCGGCGGCCATGGTGGCCGGCGTGGCGGTGGCGGAGGCAATGGTGGCGACATGGCGGACTCCATGCGACATGGATGCCGGTGGAGCAACACGGAGGTGTTTGGCGGTGTGATGCCGCACGAGCATTTGGATGCGGTGCGATGCCGCTAGATGGAGATGGCGGCGCGAAGCTGCCACAAGAAGACAACGGTGTGACTCCGTTGAGAGGTACGGTGGCGTGAAGCCGTCATGAGTATCGGCGTCAAGATCGTCGCCGATGCTTTCTAGGGTGGTGTGATGCCATCAGCAAGATGGGTCGTTGCGACGGCGTGGTGATCGGCGTTGCGGAGGTGTCGTCCACGTCATGAGGTGTCCGTTGCGTTCGACAGGACGATGTGGTGATGGGCGCTGCGACGGCGTCTACTACGACAAGATGGTGCACGCTGGGGTCCGGCGCTGCGATGGCGTCGACCTTGGCAAGGAGAAGTTGCTACATGGGGCAGGAGGTCGTGGTACTCGGCTCCACGACGGCGTCGTCCACGACAAAATGGCATGGTGACCGGCGCTGCGACGGCGTCGTTCACAGCAAAGTGTTGCGGGTGATCCGCATGACAATTTGAGGAGTTAGCGTGACAAGATTAGGGAGGTGATTGTTAGCGCTAATCTTGTCATGATGTATCAGCATGTTTAGTCTTGAGTTTGCATGTAGTTTAGATGATTTAGGAAAGTGTGCGTACGCCAAGGATGCTTCAGCTATATGTGCGGAGAAGGCGAGATGCCGGCGGTCGTGTGATGCGGCGAGCATGGCGAGATGCTCATGATGCTATGAGGTACGACAAGGTCGCGAGAAGCGGCAAGACGTGACGAAGACTGGAGGGTGATGGACTGCATCAAGTTGAGTCGGGTGAACCGGCAGGTTGTTCGGTTTGTTGGGTCCTAGCCGATAGAATGGTTGGGTAAGTAGTTTGTGCATGCATGTAGTTGGAGTGGTCAGAGGTGGTGGCCGAGCTGTATGGATCATGGAGAGAGTTTAGGAATTAGTTAGTGCATGGGTTAGTGGGTTAGCAGCCAAGTGTGGCGGCTGGCCCGTGCATGCGTGGGTTTGTGCTGTTAGTGGCCATGCATGGCAGCCCGGGTAGTGCGTGCGTGAAGGCGTTCTCCTATGTGTATATATATGTTGCTTTGAGTGAATGAAAAGGGAGGCCGAGAGGGCCATAGGAAAAATGTAGCGCATGTGTTCTCACCGGGAGACAAGGCAAAGCCAGCTTTCTCCTTGGTGAAGTGTGTGTGCGTGTGAGTTTCCATGGTGTGTGTTCTTGTGTTCTTGTGTCAGAGAGAAGAAAGAGTTCAGAGGTAGAAGAAGAAGTGGCGTTGCGCCGAGAGAGGCTGCGCCAACAAATGATAAGTAACACACAGGCCAACAACCTACGCCAAACCAACTAAAGACCTTAGAGCAACTCTAGCAGACCCCGCATCCCGCCACGATCCGCAAAATAACCGCCAAAATGCGGGCCAGGGCGGAAAAACCCGCCCGATCAGACACCGCATCCCGCCCCGGCCCGCAAAAAAAATTTGGGGGCGAGGCAAAATCCCTCCACCAACACGGGAATACGTGGGTTTCCCCCTCGCGGCTGCGGTGCCCTGCATCATCACAGAGAAGCAGTTGGCGGGAGGGACATTTCAGCCCGCGCGCCTTTCCCCCCTCCTTCCGCCGCCGACCGCCCTTGCCTCCGCCCGCCCGCCGCCGCCGATTCCGGCTAAATCTGCGGGCGGAATCGCTCCGCGGGGCCGCCCCACACCCTACCGCACCGAGACGCTGCACCGACCCCCTCCCCCTCCCCGGATCCGGCGAGAAGAGCCGCCCTCATCGCTGCTGCCGCCGGGGATCGACCACCGTCGAGCCCGCCTCCTCGTCGCCGCCCGGATCACCCGCCGCGTCCGCCACCGGTTAGTGCGTATTTTTGTGATTTTTGCGAGCGGTATAGTCGATTGACGCGCCGGTACACATCTAGATGGAGTTGACCCCGTGTGAGAAGTTATTTCTCTCCGATTCGTCCGATTCGGACGACTCGGATGTTGAGACCATGCTTGCGAACTTTCGGCAGCTGACATTGGTCATGGCACTTGCCGTGAAGGAGCATGAAGACGAGAACCGGAAGAGGAGGCGAGGATCAACCGTGGGGCGTCTTTGCATTCCTCGGAATCGTCATCTTGGGAACGAGATATTGATGCAAGACTACTTCGTGGAGAATCCTACATATCCACCGCACCTCTTCCAGAGAAGGTACCGAATGCACCGATCCCTTTTTGTCAAAATTGCTCAAGCTTGCGAGGCAAATTGCCGGTATTTTACTCAAAGAAGAAATGTTGCGGGCTTAAAAGGATTTAGTGCATATCAAAAAATCTACGCGGCAATGCGGGTGATTGCGTATGGTGTTCCGGCTAACTATGCCGATGAGTACCTTCGCATTGGTGAATATATTACAACTGAGTCTGTGCGTAGATTTGCAAAGGTGATCATCTGTGTCTTTGGTCCTGAGTATCTTCGGGCACCCAACGAAGATGGCACAAAGAAATTGATGGCATCTAATGAGAGGAGAGGTTTGCCTGGCATGCTAGGTAGCATTGATTGTATGCATTGGACATGGAAAAATTGCCCCAAGGCATGGCAATGAATGTATTGTGGCAAGTCTCGTGATGCAACAATTGTGGTAGAGGCCGTAGCATCCGAGGATTTACGGATTTGGCATTGCTTTTTTGGTATGTCGGGCACTCTCAATGATATCAATGTGTTGCAACGGTCTCATTTGTTTGCTAGGCTTGCTAGTGGTGATGCTCCTGCTTGCAACTACACTATCAAGGGGCATGAATATACAAAGGGTACTATCTTGCAGATGGTATATACCCTCCTTGGTGCACATTTTTAAAAGCATCAAAGAACCCAAAACTAAAAAACAATGTGAATTTTCAAGGGTGCAAGAGGCAGCCCGAAAAGACATTGAAAAAGCATTCGGTGTTTTGCAATGTAGGTTTGCCATTGTCCGTGGTCCTGCTCGTTTTTTGGATAAGGAAACCTTGAAAAATATCATGACGTGATGTGTTATCATACACAATATGATTCTTGAAGATGAGAGAGGAATGAACTTGGAATTCTTCTACGACAATGTGGGTAGCCGTGTCAAACCAGCTAGAGACCCTAACCGCATTAGAGCTTTTCTTCAGACATACAAGGAGATTGAAAATGCAAACACACACTTTCAACTTCAGGAGGATCTCATTGAGCACCATTGGCAAACGGCTGGACAGTGACTGATTTTTGTATTCATTTCTATTTGTATTCGTGACAAGTTTTGTATTGCATTATTTAAGTTTGCTACGGTGATTTGAATAATTATTTGTAATTTGGATGATTATTGTATTATGTTTGATTTGAATAATTATTTAGTTTGCTTTCGATTGATGTATTGTGTTGGATTTGATATTTGCGGGCTGATGAGATGCGGGATGCAGTGGCGCCACAAGCAGACCCCACAAAGACGACCCGTAAAAGAGCATATTCCGCGAATATACTTTTATACGGGTCCGTTTGGGGGGTCTGCATCTGTGGCCGTCCGCGGCGGCCCGCAAAGGCCATTTTTCGCGAACTGTAAACGTGTTTTGCGGGCTGGCGGGTGTTGTGGAACGTAGTATTTTCAAAATTTTCCTACGATCGCGCACGATCTATCTACTAGATGCATAGCAACGAGGGGGAGAGTGTGTCTACGTACCCTGGGAGACCGGGAGCGGAAGCGTCAAGTGACGCGGTTGATGTAGTCGAACTTCTTCACGATCCAACCGATCAAGTACCGAAGGTACGGCACCTCTGCGTTCAGCACACGTTCAGCTTGATGACGTCCCACGAGCTCTTGATCCAGTTGAGCTTCACGGGAGAGTTTCGTCAGCACGACGGCGTGGTGACGGATATGATGAAGTTACCGGTGCAGGGCTTCGTCTAAGCAATGCGACAGTATGACCGAGGTGTGTTTCTGTGGAGGGGGGCACCGTACACAGCTAAAACAATTCAACTTGTGTGTCTTTGGGTGCCCCCCTGCCCCCGTATATAAAGGAGCAAGGGGGGAGGCCGGCCGGCCCCTTGTGGTGCGCCTAGGAGGAGCAATCCTACTAGGAATAGGATTGCAATCCTATTCCTAGTAGGAACTACCAAAAGGGAGAAGGGGGAAAGGAAGGAGAGGGAGAAGGAGAAGGAAAGGGGCGCCGGCCCCCCCTCCTTCATTGTCCAATTCGGAGTAAGGGGTGGGGGCGCGCGGCCCAGCCCTGGCCCTTCTTCCCTCTTTCTCCTACGGCCCATTAAGGCCCATAGCTTCCCCAGGGGTTCCGGTAACCCCCCCCCCCCGGTACTCCGGTAAATTCCGAAACTTTACGGAACACTTCCGGTGTCCGAATATATCAATTTTTACGTCTCGGACATTCCGAGACTCCTCGTCATGTCTGTCATCTCATCCGGGACTCCGAATTACCTTCTGTACATCAAAACTCATAAACTCATAATACAGATCGTCATCAAACGTTAAGCGTGCGGACCCTACGAGTTCGAGAACTATGTAGACATAACCGAGACTCATCTCCGGTCAATAACCAATAGCAGAACCTGGATGCTCATATTGGCTCCTACATATTCTAGGAAGATCTTTATCGGTCAAACCGCATAACAACATACGTTGTTCCTTTTGTCATCGGTATGTTACTTGCCCGAGATTCGATCGTCGGTATCTCTATACCTAGTTCAATCTCGTTACCGGCAAGTCTCTTTACTCGTTCCGTAATACATCATCTCGTGACTAACTCATTAGTCATTTGCTTGCAAGGCTTATTATGATGTGTATTACCGAGAGGGCCCAGAGATACCTCTCCGACACTCGGAGTGACAAATCCTAGTCTTGATCTATGCCAACACCACGAATACTTTCGGAGACACCTGTAGAGCATCTTTATGATCACCCAGTTATGTTGTGACGTTTGATAGCACACAAGGTGTTCCTACGGTATTCGGGAGTTGCATAATCTCATAGTCATAGGAACATGTATAAGTCATGAAGAAAGCAATAGCAGTAAAACTAAACGATCATAGTGCTAAGCTAACGGATGGGTCGAGTCCATCACATCATTCTCCTAATGATGTGATCCCGTTGATCAAATGACAACTCATGTCTATGGCTAGGAAACATAACCATCTTTGATCAATGAGCTAGTCTAGTAGAGGCATACTAGGGACACTCTGTTTTGTCTATGTATTCACACATGTACTAAGTTTCCGGTTAATAAAATTCTAGCATGAATAATAAACATTTATCATGATATAAGGAAATAAATAATAACTTTATTATTGCCTCTACGGCATATTTCCTTCAGTCTCCCACTTGCACTAGAGTCAATAATCTAGATCACATCACCATGTGATCAACACCAATAGTTCACATCACCATGTGACTAACACCCATAGTTCTCATCGCCATGTGACCAATACCCAAAGGGTTTACTAGAGTCAACAATCTAGTTCACATCGCCATGTGATTAACACCCAAAGAGTACTAAGGTGTGATCATGTTTTGCTTCGTGAGAGAAGTTTAGTCAGCGGGTCTGTTACATTCAGATCCGTATGTATTTTGCAAATTTCTGTGTCTACAATGCTCTGCATGGAGCTACTTTAGCTAATTGCTCCCACTTCCAATATGCATCCAGATTGATACTTATAGTCATCTGGAATAGTGCAAAGCTTGCATCGGTGTAACTCTTTACGACGAACTCTTTATCACCTCCATAATTGAGAAAACATTTCCTTAGTCATCCAGTAACTAAGGATAATTTTGACCGCTGTCCAGTGATCTACCCCTGGATCACTTTTGTACCTCCTTGCCAAACTCATGGTAAGGTACACAACAGGTTTGGTACACAGCATGGCATACTTTATAGAACCTATGGCTGAGGCATACGAAATGACTTTCATTCTTTCTCTATCTTCTGCCGTGGTCGGGCATTGAGTCTTACTCAACTTCATACCTTACAACTCAGGCAAGAACTCCTTCTCTGACTGATCCTTTTTGAACTACTTCAAAACCTTGTCAAGGTATGTACTTATTGAAAAAACTTATCAAGCGTCTCGATCTATCTCTATAGATCTTGAGGCTCAATATGTAAGCAGCTTTACCGAGGTATTTCTTTGAAAAGCTCCTTTCAAACACTCCTTTATGCTTTCCAGGATATTCTACATTATTTTTGATCAACAATATGTCATTCACATATACTTATCAGAAATGTTGTAGTGCTCCCACTCACTTTCTTGTAAATACAGGCTTCACCGTAAGTCTGTATAAAACCATATGCTTTGATCACCTCATCAAAGCGTATATTCCAACTCCGAGATGCTTGCACCAGTCCATAGATGGATCGTTGGAGCTTGCATACTTTGTTAGCACCTTTTGGATCGACAAAACCTTTTGGTTGCATCATATACAACTCTTCTTTGAGATATTCATTCAGGAATGCAGTTTTGACATCCATTTGCCAGATTTCAAAATCATAAAATGCGGCAATTGCTAACATGATTTGGACAGACTTAAGCATCGCTACAGGTGAGAAAGTCTCATTGTAGTCAACTCCTTGAACTTGTCGAAACCCTTTCGCAACAAGTCGAGCTTTGTAAACAGTAACATTACCGTCTGCGTTGGTCTTCCTCTTGAAGATCCATTTATTTTTGATGGCTTGCCAATCATCGGGCAAGTCAACCAAAGTCCACACTTTATTCTCATACATGGAACCCATCTCAGATTTCATGGCTTCAAGCCATTTTGCGGAATCTGGGCTCATCATCGCTTCCTCATAGTTCGTAGGTTCATCATGGTCTAGTAACATGACTTCCAGAACTGGGTTACCGTACCACTCTGGTGCGGAACGTACTCTGGTTGATCCACGACGTTCAGCAGAAACTTGGTCTGAAGTTTCATGATCATCATCATTAGCTTCCTCACTAATTGGTGTAGGAATCATTGGAACTAGTTTCTGTGATGTTCCACTTTCCAATACGGGAGAAGGTACAATTACATCATCAAGTTCTACTTTCCTCCCACTCACTTCTTTCGAGAGAAACTCCTTCTCTAGAAAGTATCCATATTTAGCAACGAATATCTTGCCTTTGGATCTGTGATAGAAGGTGCACCCAACAGTTTCCTTTGGGTATTCTATGAAGACACATTTCTCCGATTTGGGTTCGAGCTTATCAGGTTGAAACTTTTTCACATAAGCATCGCTGCCCCAAACTTTAAGAAACAACAACTTCGGTTTCTTTCCAAACCACAGTTCATAAGGCGTCGTCTCAACGGATTTAGATGTTGCCCTTATTTAACGTGAATGCAGCTATCTCTAATGCATAACCCAAAACGATAGTGGTAAATCGGTAAGAGACATCATAGATCGCACCATATCTAATAAAGCACGGTTACAACGTTCGGACACACCATTACGTTGTGGTGTTCCGGGTGGCGTGAGTTGTGAAACTATTCCACATTGTTTTAAATGAAGACCAAACTCGTAACTTCAAATATTCGCCTCCGCGATCAGATCGTGGAAACTTTTATTTTCTTGTTACGATGATTCTCTACTTCACTCTGAAATTTCTTTGAACTTTTCAAATGTTTCAGACTTGTGTTTCATTAAGTAGATATACCCATATCTGCTCAAATCATCTGTGAAGGTCAGAAAATAATGGTACCCGTCGCGAGCCTCAACACTCATTGGTCTGCATGCATCAGTATGTATGATTTCCAACAAGTCAATTGCTCGCTCCATTGTTCCGGAGAACGGAGTTTTAGTCATCTTGCCCATGAGGCATGGTTCGCAAGCACCAAGTGATTCATAATCAAGTGATTCCAAAAGTCCATCACTATGGAATTTCTTATGCGCTTTACACCATTATGACCTAAACGGCAGTGCCACAAATAAGTTGCACTATCATTATTAACCTTGCATCTTTTGGCTTCAATATTATGAATATGTGTATCACTACAATCGAGATCCAACAAACTATTTTCATTGGGTGTATGACCATCGAAGGCTTTATTCATGTAAACAGAATAACAATTATTCTATGACTTTAAATGAATAACCGTATTGCAACAAACATGATCAAATCATATTCATGCTCAACGCAAATGCCAAATAACATTTATTTAGGTTCTACACTAATCCCGAAAGTATAGGAAGTGTGCGATGATGATCATATCAATCTTGGAACCACTTCCAACACACATCGTCACTTCACCTTTAACTAGTCTATGTTCATTCCGCAACTCTCGTTTCGAGTTACTAATTTCAGCAACTGAACCAATATCAAATACCCAGGGGTTGCTATGAACACTAGTAAGTACATATCAATAATCTGTATATCAAATATACCTTTGTTCACTTTGCCATCCTTCTTATCCGCCAAGTATCTAGGGCCGTTCCACTTCTAGTAACCATTTCCTTTGCAGTAGAAGCATTTAGTTTCAGGCTTGTGTTTGGGTTTCTTCACGGGAGTGACAACTTGCTTGTTATTCTTCTTGAAGTTTCCCTTCTATCCCTTTGCCCTTTACTTGAAACAAGTGGTCTTGTTAACCATCAACACTTGATGTTGTTTCTTGATTTCTACCTTCGCCGATTTCGGCATCGCGAAGAGCTCGGGAATTACTTTCGTCATCCCTTGCATATTATAGTTCATCACGAAGTTCTACTAACTTGGTGATAGTTTCTAGAGAACTTTGTCAATTACTATCTTATCTGAAAGATTAACCCCCACTTGATTCAAGCAATTGTAGTACCCAGACAATCTGAGCATATGCTCACCGGTTGAGCTATTCTCCTCCATCTTGTAGGCAACGTACTATTAGAGGTCTCATACCTCTCGACACGGGCATGCGTATGAAATACGCATTTCAACTCTTGGAACATCTTATATGCTCCGTGGTGTTCAAAACAGTTTTGAAGTCCCAGTTCTAAGCCGTAAAGCATGGTGCACTAAACTATCAAGTAGTCATCATAACGAGCTTTTGTCAAAACGTTCATAACGTCTGCATCTGCTCCTGCAATAGGTCTGTCACCTAGCGGTGCATCAAGGACATAATTCTTCTGTGCAGCAATGAGGATAATCCTCAGATCACGGACCTAGTCCGCATCATTGCTACTAACATCTTTCAACTTAATTTTCTCTAGGAACATATCAAAAACATAGGGGAGCTATAACGCGAGCTATTGATCTACAACATAATTTGCAAATACTATCAGGACTAAGTTCATGATAAATTAAAGTTCAATTTAATCATATTACTTAAAGAACTCACACTTAGATAGACATCCCTCCGGTCATCTAAATGATCGCGTGATCCAAATCAACTAAACCATGTCCGATCATCACGTGAGATGGAGTAGTTTCAATAGTGAACATCTTATGTTGATCATATCTACTATATGATTCACGCTCGACCTTTCGGTCTCCAGTGTTCCGAGGCCATATCTACATATGCTAGGCTCGTCAAGTTTAACCTGAGTATTCTGCGTGTGCAAAACTGGCTTACACCCGTTGTATTTGAACGTAGAGTTTATCACACCCGGTCATCACGTGGTGTCTCGGCACGACAAACTTTCGCAACGGTGCATACTCAGGGAGAACACTTATACCTTGAAATTTAGTAAGGGATCATCTTATAATGCTATCGTCGTTATAAGCAAAATAAGAAGCATAATAAGATAAACATCACATGCAATCAAAATATGTGACATGATATGGCCATCATCATCTTGTGCTTTTGAGCTCCATCTCCAAAGCACCGTCATGATCACCTTCGTCACCGGCGCGACACCTTGATCTCCATCGTAGCATCGTTGTCGTCTCACCAACTATTGCTTCTACGACTATCGCTACCGCTTAGTGATAAAGTAAAGCAATTTCATGGCGATTGCATTTCATACAATAAAGCGACAACCATATGGCTCCTGCCAGTTGCCGATAACTTTACAAAACATGATCATCTCATACAAAACCGTATAACTCATCATGTCTTGACCATATCACATCACAACATGCCCTGCAAAAACAAGTTAGACGTCCTCTACTTTGTTGTTGCAAGTTTTACGTGGCTGCTACGGGCTTAGAAAGAACCTTTTTACCCACGCATACAAAAACCACAACGATGTTTCGTCAAGTATGTGTTGTTTTAACCTTCACAAGGACCGGGCGTAGCCACACTTAATTCAGCTAAATTGAGAGAGACAGACACCCACCAGTCACCTTTAAGCAACGAGTGCTCATAACGGTGAAACCAGTCTCGCGTAAGCGTACGCGTAATGTCGGTCCGGGCCGCTTCATCTCACAATACCGCCGAAGCAAAGTATGACATGCTGGTAAGCAGTATGACTAGTATCGCCCACACTCATTGTGTTCTACTCGTGCATATCATCTACGCATAGACCTGGCTCATGATGCCACTGTTGGGGAACGTAGTATTTTCAAAATTTTCCTACGATCACGCAAGATCTATCTACTAGATGCATAGCAATGAGGGGGAGAGTGTGTCTACGTACCCTCGTAGACCGGGAGCGGAAGCGTCAAGTGACGCGGTTGATGTAGTCGAACTTCTTCGCGATCCAACCGATCAAGCACCGAACGTACGGCACCTCCGCATTCAGCACACGTTCAGCTTGATGACGTCCCACGAGCTCTTGATCCAGCTGAGATTCACGGGAGAGTTTCGTCAGCACGACGGCGTGGTGACGGATATGATGAAGTTACCGGCGCAGGGCTTCGCATAAGCAATGCGACAGTATGACCGAGGTGTGTTTCTGTGGAGGGGGGCACCGCACACGGCTAAAACAATTCAACTTGTGTGTCTTTGGGTGCCCCCCTGCCCCCGTATATAAAGGAGCAAGGGGGAGGCCGGCCGGCCCCTTGTGGCGCGCCTAGGAGGAGCAATCCTACTAGGAATAGGATTGCAATCCTATTCCTAGTAGGAACTACCAAAAGGGAGAAGGGGGAAAGGAAGGAGAGGGAGAAGGAGAAGGAAAGGGGCGCCGGCCCCCCCTCCTTCCTTGTCCAATTCGGACCAAGGGGTGGGGGGCGCGCGGCCTAGCCCTAGCAAAAAAGTGTTTTTACCGGTGGCGGGAGGTACCGGTAGAGCATCCACCGTTGGACGTTGCTTTGAGATTGATCTAGCTGGAGACCCCACCATGCTTTATTTTTGTCTGTTATAGCAATACAACTCTTATACAAACCGATATACTTCAGTGGACAGGGGCCACAGCAGTACCTTTTGTCAGATGTCAGGGTGAGAGCAATCAGGTGCACCATGGTTACTTGCAGACACTTAAATACATGCACTTTGTTTTTCATGTAACATTTTAAAAGGATGATAACTTTTGAACTAAATATCCAGATTTGAAACTTTTTATATTTTTGAATTCAGGGCGGCAAGACCTTCAAAACAAGATCAATCTTGGACACACTTTGGCTAGTTTGAATTTAATCGTTTCACTCATTTTAGAAAATACATTTCAGTCTGTTTCACATTTCATTAGTTTCAGAAAACCTTTCAATCAGTTTCACATTTCACTAGATAAGGAAAACACATTACACCCATTTACAAAAGATAGATTTTACTCATTTTAGAAATCACATTTCACTATATTTAACGTATTTCACACCAAAATATGTTTCATGTGTATGGAAAACAAATTTCACTCATTTAAAGATAATAATTTCACACGGTTGAGAAAACATACTTCACTCAATTGAGAAAACATATTTCAAAATTGATTTCACTCAATGAAAAAAATCAATTATTTCAAAAACCTAATTTACTAGTTTCAGAAAACCTTTCAGTCAGTTTTACATTTAACTAGATTTGGAAAACACATTACGCCCGTTTACAAAAGTTAGATTTCACTCATTTTAGAAATCACATTTCACTATATTTAACGTATTTCACACCGAAATATGTGGCATGTATATGGAAAACAAATTTCACTCATCTAAAGAAAATAATTTCACACGGTTGAGAAAACATGCTTCACTCAGTTGAGAAAACGGATTTCAAAATTGATTTCACTCAATGAAAAAAAACTAATTTCAATTATTTCAAAAAACATATTTCGCTTGTTTCAGAAACCTGATTTCAGTCATTTGAAATGTTGAAATTAAAACATGTTTGAAAGGCATCCAAATTTGGTCTTATTCTAAAACTCTTGGCTTCAGGAATTCAAATATATAAAATATTTTAAAAATAACAGTATGGTTTAAAAGATAAAATTGATTGAAAATACTAAAGAGAAAATAAAAGGAAAGGATTTGTACAACGGCACCACATGCAACGTCAGGATAGTCTCTCTCTCACCTAGCATGGGTCCCATCGATATGACATTAATTTGACTAAAAACAGAAATACAACAAATTATGTACATCAATACTTTGTTATACACATGCATGTGGTCCCACACCTTTACACATGGCAGCAAGGCACTGGTGAGAGAATCACCGGTAGCTCCTAGCACCGGTAAAAAACACTTTGCGCTAGCCCTGGCCCTTCTTCCCTCTTTCTCCTACGGCCCATTAAGGCCCATAGCTTCCCCAGGGGTTCCGGTAACCCCCTCGGTACTCTGGTAAATTCCAAAACTTTACGGAACACTTCCGGTGTTCGAATATAGTTGTCCAATATATCAATCTTTACATCTCGGACATTCCGAGACTCCTCGTCATGTCCGTGATCTCATCCGGGACTCCGAACTACCTTCGGTACATCAAAACTCATAATACCGATCGTCATCAAACGTTAAGCATGCGGACCCTACGGGTTCGAGAACTATGTAGACATGACCGAGACTCATCTCCGGTCAATAACCAATAGTGGAACCTGGATGCTCATATTGGCTCCTGCATATTCTACAAAGATCTTTATTGGTCAAACCGCATAACAACATACGTTGTTCGTTTTGTCATCGGTATGTTACTTGCCCGAGATTCGATCGTCGGTATCTCTATACCTAGTTCAATCTCGTTACCGGCAAGTCTCTTTACTCGTTCCGTAATACATCATCTCATTACTAACTCATTAGTCATTTGCTTGCAAGGCTTATTATGATGTGTATTACAGAGAGGGCCCAGAGATACCTCTCCGACACTCGGAGTGACAAATCCTAGTCTTGATCTATGCCAACACCACGAATACTTTCGGAGACACCTGTAGAGCATCTTTATGATCACCCAGTTACGTTGTGACGTTTGATAGCACACAAGGTGTTCCTACGGTATTCGAGAGTTGCATAATCTCATAGTCATAGGAACATGTATAAGTCATGAACAAAGCAATAGCAGTAAAACTAAACGATCATAGTGCTAAGCTAACGGATGGGTCTAGTCCATCACATCATTCTCCTAATGATGTGATCCCATTGATCAAATGACAACTCATGTCTATGGCTAGGAAACATAACCATCTTTGATTAATGAGCTAGTCTAGTAGAGGCATACTAGGGACACTCTGTTTTGTCTATGTATTCACACATGTACTAAGTTTTCGGTTAATACTACAGACACTCTGCTTGGGGGAGTTGATACGTGTCCAACGTATCTACTTTGCCAAACACTTTTGCCCTTGTTTTGGACTCTAACTTGCATGATTTGAATGGAACTAACCCGGACTTACGCTGTTTTCAGCAGAACTACCATGGTGTTGTTTTTGTGCAGAAATAAAAAGTTCTCGGAATCGCCTGAAAATCAACGGAGAATTATTTCAGAAAATATAAAAAATACCTGCAAGAAGATCCACACCGGGGGGCCCACGGGCTGTCCTCGAGGGTGGGGGGCGCGCCCCCCTTCCCAGGGCGCGCCCCCTGCCTCGAGGGCACCCCGATACCCCACCGACGTATCCCCAGGTCCTATATATTCCGTTTCGTGGAGAAAAAAATCAAGGAAAAACAATTATTGCGTTTTACGAGACGGAGCCGCCACCAAGCCCTAATCTCTCTCGGGAGGGCTGATCTAGAGTCCGTTCGGGGCTACGGAGAGTGGACATCGTCGCCATCGTCATCATCAACCTTCCTCCATCACCAATTCCATGATGCTCACCGCCGTGTGTGAGTAATTCCATCGTAGGCTTGCTGGACGGTGATGGGTTGGATGGGATCTATCATGGAATCGAGTTAGTTTTGTTAGGGTTTGATCCCTAGTATCCACTATGTTCTGAGATTGATGTTGCTATGACTTTGCTATGCTTAATGCTTGCACCAGGGCCCGAGTGCCATGATTTCAGATCTGAACCTATTATGTTTTCATGAATAAATGTGTGTTCTTGATCCTATCTTGCATGTCTATAGTCACCTACTATGTGTTATGATCCGGCAACCCCGAAGTGACAATAATCGGGACCACTCCCGGTGATGACCTTAGTTTGAGGAGTTCATGTATTCACTATGTGTTAATGCTTTGGTCCGGTACTCTATTAAAAGGAGGCCTTATTATCCCTTAGTTTCCAATAGGACCCCGCTGCCACGGGAGGGTAGGACAAAAGATGTCATGCAAGTTCTTTTCCATAATCACGTATGACTATATTTGGAATACATGCCTACATTGCATTGATGAACTGGAGCTAGTTCTGTGTCACCCTAGGTTATAACTTCTACATGATGAATTGCATCCGACATAATTTCCCATCACCGATCCAATGCCTACGAGCTTTACCTATATTGCTAGTTGCTATTTACTTTTCCGTTGCTTATATCACAAAAACTACCAAAACATTATCTTTACTTTTATTGCTGCTACCGCCACTATCATATTACTGTGCTACTAAACTATCTTGCTGCAGATACTAAGTTTCCAGGTGTGGTTGAATTGACAACTCAGCTGCTAATACTTAAGAGTATTCTTTGGCTCCCCTTGTGTCGAATCAATAAATTTGGATTGAATACTTTACCCTCGAAAACTGTTGCGATCCCCTACACTTGTGGGTTATCACTACGCCGACTTGAAAGTTGCCTACGGCCCTACGCCGACGGTGGCCGTCAACATAGGCCTAACCCGATGGGGATTGGGCCTATCCCGACGGCCAAAGCCGTCGGCATAGCAGGCCATTCCGGTAGTGGCATGAATAGAGCAAACTACCCATGGGGCAAATCATCGAAGGAATCCATGATCCATCACATAATATAAGAAGTTGCCTCTTACCTGCATGACATGCTCTGGTCAGGCTCCTTGACCGCAGGCAGGCGACGGCAACCCATATATTCCTATAAAATGTTCTAGTTACAAAGATATGACAGTGCCAAACATTGGCAAAAAAAACACTAACTTAATGATGTATGGTGAAAATTATCTGATTGTAGTCCCAGCTGTTCCGATTTAATTACTACATGTACTGTAACATACTAACATGTAGGGCAAAAAATAAGTTGAGTAGTCACCCAAAATCAGTAGCTGTATAAAATGATAATAAAGATCAAAAAATTGTGCTTATAAGCTCTACTTGTTTCATTGTGAACTGAAGTAAAAAAACCTAAATAAATGGGATCATGTAAATTAAGAGGACATTCATTTGATATTGTAGCACCTATGAACGTAGAACAATCTGCTTTGTCTTGCAGCTGAATGAAGTAATATGGTTCTTCAGCAGATCAAACCAATGTGTTATCAGTCACGTCCAAATATAATGAACATACTAAGATAGACCTACAATGCAAAGCTGGCACTTTGGGGGTGCATAACAGAAAAGAAGGAACCATCCCTGTAATCATTGCAGCAACCTGTCATATATCTTATTCTGTAAAGGAGTAGAAATGTAGAATGCATTCTGCAACATTTTGACTGTTTTAGCATGACCAGTAATTTAAGAATCATCTAGATTTCCTGCAGAGTACCTTCTTTAACATTAACGTTGCCCTTTAACTTGCTATTGCTATGTATTTGAAATTCTAATTGGCCGGACCTAGGTGAATGTTTAGAATATGGTCCACCAACCTTTGCTTGTCTAACAAAAATCAAAGAAACAAACCTACTCATAGGCTCATTATGTGATAAAAATGAATTGTCCACCAACATTTGCTTGTCTAAATAATGCTTTGCCTATATATACAAGTCCATGTTCATCCGAGGAGTGAGGAGAAGATCCGGTTTCACAAGATCATGTACACATGAGAGAGAGAGAGAGAGAGAGAGAGAGAGAGAGAGAGAGAGAGAGAGATGGGAACAGGGGGCATCAGAAATGATGGCCAAGAAAATTATCTGATAGATCTAGGTCTCCCTTGAGACTATGTATATATACAGAGGTTGTCATCCAGAGATGACTATTCACCTCTTACCGTACTGTCCTCTCACGGTGCGCACTTGGTCTCTCACTTTCCCTGATTTTAGCATCCATCTGAATTTGCAGCCTACCTTCATGACGGCCTCACTAGAGTGGTTGTCGTAGGACTCATGTGGCCTAGTGGGAGCTCTATCTTGAGCGTAAGCTTGTTGTAAATCTGCATCCATGTCGACGACAATCCATATGCCCAGTCTTCTGAAGCGCCGCCTCCTTACACCCTAAAGATGATCACATAGAAACCTCCCTGAGAGAGTGGTTTGCAGATTGCACTTGCTTAGCTAGCCCATCGCTTTTACGTCTTTTGCGACGCTCCTCGTGCGCATCTCTATACTTTCCCTCGGCTTATGGTACCGGAAGCAACCTTCCAGCGTTCATAAAAACATGATTATTAACCACACCATTTGTACATCAAGAGCCTATTGGATCATACATTATCAGTTGCTAATGTTACATCTTCATATGCACATCATTGTCTCCCCTTGCATCCGAGTGTTGATCTCTTGGGTGTTGGGTGGCGGAGGATGCATCACAATGCAAGTTGCCAGCTTGCCTAGAAAAAAATGTGTTTTTGATCATATGTTTGTACTTTGGGTTATAGCTAGTCTCTAATGAGTGGTGCAAGACGATGGGGAGAGGTTGATACAAAGAGGAATGTTTCTTTGGTGTCTTCATCGAAGGGGAAATGTAGTAGCCGACGAGAATCTGTTTCTAGTGTATGTGCTTGCTACCGCCGATTTTGACCTTGTTTTCCATCCAAACCATTGCCTCCTGTATATGATGTAGCAGTGACACCAATAGTGAGGCATTTGTCTCTGTCCTACATGCAGGTTCGCAGTGCGTCGATCGTTGAAATTTTGTCCGCGGTAATCTATGCTTGTGCAACAGTTCTAGCCAAGAATACAGACAACCAAATCCCTTTTTGTGAAAATCTAACCATTTTTAGTATTTTTCATCATATGTAATATGAGATGTGCTTCCAAAAAACAATAGCCCCTCCGTCTATTTCACATGGCCACTTGGTAACTTGGGTCTAATTCTAACCATCGATTTGACAAACGGAATACATCTTATTTGGCACAAAACACACACAATTACATTCTTATTTTAAATAATTTTTCAATGGTATATATTCTTTATGGCATTTAGCAAATGCTTTTTTGGTCATGTATATGGTCAAAATCAGACCCAAATCACAAAGTTGCCTCGTACAAATAGATGAAGGGAGTATGACTTGTGGTCCTCATTGTGTGTACAATGCAATTATGCACACACAATTTACGGTTGCTGGAACTATTACAGACTTATTTCATATGGACGAGTGAGAATTCAATGTGACACAACGATTATTCCCCAAAATGTATATTAAAATATTTTTTAAACGTGCCATATCTAGATAGAAAATATAAAAGGCGTGTGAAAGTAATGAGCTTATAATAATATACCACGATCATGGATCACGCATGTATGTTTGTGGCGTGTTTTATGCTTTTGTCAAAATGGTAGTGTTCCTACATTCATGAAGAAGAAATAGTTTGGTTAATTAGCGAAAACCAGATTGTCCAGTTAATTATGAAAAACGGACAAAACTATCACAACCGCTAAGAAGCACACACACAAGATACAACACACGCACCACTTCAAAGAGGGTCTCCCCGAGACAGGACGCATGCGTCATCTTCATCACTCCTCTTGAGGCGTCATCATTATCCCTAAACCCTGAGCAAACGACTCCGACTTCACTGTAGTTGATCGTCGACCCAACCCACACTCAACTCACACTGGAGGATTGCTTGAATGAGGACACAAGAAGTCAGGTGTTTTCCTTCTTTTTCTTGTTAAAAGGTTGTCTAAAAGGCATTTATCCGGTTGTGAGAAAATAAAATAAAAACAAATTGTAGATCAGTTGAACCTCAAAATGGGTGGTTTGTATAAATTCATTTTGAAAAATGCCACTGCTAACATTTATGGGGAGTTAGATGTTCATAATTTTGACAAATGCCACTGAGAATCATGAGTAGTTATATGCTCGCAGTGTTGTTTCGCAAAAAAAAAAAAACGCTCATAGTGTTGAAGTACAACATAATTTTTTGAGGGGAAAATAACAACATATAGTATAAGCGTCCAAGTATATTTTTTTTCTATGCCTTTGCCATTGGGCCCATTTTACCGGACTCGCACAAGGGCCTCTACAATTCTAGGGCCGGCCCATATGGTGGGCATGCTAGGAAAGTTGAAGGTGGTATAAGAGGTTGACACCGGAAGGATGGACATGGGTGGGGCCCATGCCTTGTCTTATTGGCAGGCAAGCCCACCCATCCTTCTATAAAGTATGTGTGGCTTGGACGGTAGTTGTAAGTGTATTCATGCAACACCAAGCTTTTCCGGTTTGAATACTTTTTACATCTATATATAGCATCATATCTCCACCTGGATAGCTAACAAGCAATGGTGTGTTTGTTCGCTTCAACCGATTGCCATCACTAGCTTGGCACGTCAAATAGGTGAAGATCATGTGCAAAGATGAGGATGTGATGATAGAGAATCAAAAGATGCATGAAACTATGGGGATAGGAGGCATTGGGAACACTGGGAGTGCTGACGATTATAGAGAGCTAAGGACCAAATACAATAATTTATGTTTACAGTAGCATTAACCCGCTTGTCTCTGATGACAGCCGGACATACCGTGGAATTAATTAGGTCATGCCAAAGGCAAATGGCACGTTTTTCCTTGTGACTCAAGAGCCTATCCGTGGTAGATCAGTGGGTTGCTCTTTCATGGAGCCTTGCAATTTGGCGCAACAAAGGAATCGTGTATCCACTGTCTATGATATATATCTTGAATGCCGGTTGTTTTTAGTGGTGAATGTTAATTACCAACACACAAGCACAACTTGTGGGATGGGTGGGGGTTGGTTACGAACCTTCCATTATTGTGTAGATGAGGCGTGACACTGCAGTTTGTAGCAATGGACAGGTGTTTAGCTCAGCTATAGCACATGGCTACATCCTATAGCTACATTCGTGGTACAATTCATTAGGTGCGTAACTTCATGCATACTCCTAGTGTGTATTTAGTTATCCGTCTGTCTTTCCTTGATATTACTATATACATTTTTTTCTTGACGTGTTTCATTGATATTACTACTACTCCAGAGGTGAGTGTGCGTGTTAAAAAGAACTACTACTCCAGAGGTGAGTGTGCGTGTTAAAAAGAGTGTATAATGCATGCATGATGGGACATGGATAAACTACTTTTCGTATTGCTCTTTAACATGAACGCTGCACTTTAACTTGCTATTGCTATGTATTTGAAATAGAAACTGGCCGGACCTAGATGAACGTTTAGAATATGGTCCACCAACCTTTGCTTGTCCAAAAAAAATCAAAGAAACAAACCTACTCATAGGCTCATTATGTGAGAAAAATGAATTTTCCACCAACCTTTGCTTGTCTAAATAATGCTTTGCCTATATATACAAGTCCATGTTCATCTGAGGAGTGAGGAGAAGATCCGGTTTCACAAGATCATGTACACATGAGAGAGAGAGAGAGAGAGAGAGAGAGAGAGAGAGAGAGAGAGAGAGAGGAGAGAGCCGTGGGAACAGGGGGCATCAGAAATGATGGCGAAGAAAATTATTTGATAGATCTAGGTCTCCCTTGAGACTATGTATATATAGAGAGGTTGTCATCCAGAGATGACTATTCACCTCTTACCGTACTGTCATCTCACGGTGCGCACTTGGTCTCTCACTTTCCCTGATTTTAGCATCCATCAGAATTTGCAGCCTACCATCATGACGGCCTCTCTAGAGTTGTTGTGGTAGGACGCTTGTGGTCTAGTGGGAGCTCTATCTCGAGCATAAGCTTATTATAAATCTGCATCCATGTCGACGACAATCCTTATGCCCAGTCTTCTGAAGTGCCGGCTCCTTACACCCCTGAAGATGATCACACAGAAACCTCCTTGAGAGAGTGGTTTGCGGATTGCAGTTACTTAGCTAGCCCATCACTTTTACGTCTTTTGGTCCACTCCGCGTGCCCATCTCTGTAATTTCCCCTCGCTTATTGTACTGAAAGCAACCTTCAAGCCTTCATATAAAACATGAGTACTAACTTCACCATGTGTACATCAAGAGCCTATTGGATCATACATTATCAGTTGCTAGTGTTGTCATGTCTCCTTCTATCATTTTCATATGCACATCATTGTCTCCCCTTGCATCTGAGTGTTGACTACTTTGGCGTCAGGTGGCGGAGGATGCATCAAAATGCATGTTGCTAGCTTGCCCAGAAAAAAAAGTGTTGTTGATCATATGCTTGTACTTTTGTTTATAGCTAGTGTCTAATCAGTGGTGCAAGATGATCGGGAGGTTGATACAAAGAGGAAAGTTTCTTTTGGTGTCTTCATATAAGGGGAAATGTAGTAGCCGATGATAATCTGTTTCTAGTGTATGTGCTTGCTACCGCCGATTTTAACCTTGTCTCCGGTACGGTGTAGCATTGACAGCAATAGTGAGGCATTTGTCTCTGTCCTACAGGCCGGATTGTAGTGCGTCGATCATTGAAATTTTGTCCGGGTTGATCTATGCTTGTGCAACAGTTCTAGCCGAAAATACAGACAACTATTTATAAATCCTTTTTTGTGGAAATCTAACAATTTTTAGTATTTTTCTTCATATGTAATATGAGATGTTCTTCCAAAAAATAAGACTCCCTCGGTCTATATCACAAGGCCACTTGGTAACTTGAGTCTAATTTTAATCATCGATTAGACAAACGAAATACATCTTATTTGGCAGAAAACATACACAATTGCATTCTTATTTTAAAGAAGTTTTCAATGGTATATATCCTTTATGGCCTTTAGCATATGATTTGTTGGTCATGTATATGGTCAAAATAAGACCCAAATCACAAAGTGGCCTCGTACAAATAGATTAAGGGAGTATGAGTTGTGGTCCTCATTGTGTGTACAATGCAATTATGCACACACAATTTACGGTTGCTGGGACTATTACCGACTTATTTCACATGGATGAGTGAGAATTCAATGTGAAAAATAATTATTCCCCAAAATCTATATTAAACTATTTTAAAACAAGCCATTTCTAAACAGAAAGTATAAAGGGCGTGTTAAATTAATGAGTTTATAATAATATACCATGATCATGGATCACACACATATGTTTGTGGGGTGTTTATGTTTGTTTTCAAAATGGTAGTGTTCCCACATTCATCAAGAAGAAATAGTTGTTCGGTTGATTAGCAAAAACCAAGCGAAAACCAGATTGTCCAGTTAATTATGAAAAACCGGAAAAATATCCGTCCAAGCCACTAAGAAGCACACACAAGATACAACACGCGCACCGCTCCAAAGAGGTTCTCCCCGAGACAGGACACATGCGTCATATTCATCACTCCCCCTAGTGGCGTCATCGTCATCCCTAAACCCTGAGTAAACGACTCCGACTTCACCGTAGGTGATCGTCGACCCAACCCACACTGGAGGGGCCATATACAATTTTCTTCAAGGGCACATGACACGACGCCATTTTCTAACGGGCTAAGTCTTTTTTTCGGAATGAAATGACTACCAAAACTCTACAATAAAATTATAGGAAAACTATTCATATGTGGGATTTAAAATACGTGTTTATAAATTTGGTTACTTGGTTGGCAGCTCTAACCGGGGTTCACTCGTCGGGAAAGGAAAGGACATGGCAGTAACTTCCCATTTGCGGGAAGTGAATACCTGGTCAACTTCCATTTTTAGTAAGTTTTCAAAAATGTAGTTCCGCCATTTTTTGAAAATGTAGCTCTAACTTTTAGAATTTCATACTTTTAAAAAATAAAAAACTTTTAAATTTCAAAACTTTTGGAATTTTAAACTTTCAAATGCTTAAAACTTTAGAACTTCATAAATTTGAAGATTTCATAGAGAGGCAGAGAGTGTCACTTTTGGAATTACGACTCTTGCAGAGGATCCCAGGCAGTACATATGCTGATTGCTTGAAGCATTGCTTGAATGCGGACACAAGAAGTCAGGTGTTTTCCTTCTTTTTCTTGTTAAAATGTTGCCTAAAAGGCATTTATCTGGTTGTGAGAAAAGAAAAGAAAAACAAATTGTATATCGGTTGAACCTCAAAATGGGTGGTATGTATAAATTCATTTTTGACAAATGCCACTGCTAAGAGTTCTGGGGAGTTAGATGTTCATAATTTTGAAAAATGCCACTGCTGAGAATCATGAGTAGTTATATGCTCGTAGTGTTGTTTCGCAAAAAAAAAAATGCTCGTAGTGATGAAGAATAACAACATATTTTTTTGAGGGGAAAATAACAACATATAGTATAAGTGTGCAAGTATTTTTTTTCTCTGTGTTTTCCATTGGGCCCATTTTACTGGACTTGCACAAGGGCCTCTACAATTCTACGGCCGGCCCTGATGGTGGGCATGCTAGGAAACATAAGTTGAAGGTGGTATAATAAGGTTGACACCGGAAGGATGGACATGGGTGGAGCCCATGACTCGTCTTATCGGCATGCAAGCCCACCCATCCTTCCATAAAGTATGTGTGGCTTGGACGGTAGTTGTAAGTGTATTCATGCAGCACCAAGCTTTTCCGGTTTCAATACTTTTTACATCTCTATATAGCATCATATCTCCACCTGGATAGCTAACAAGCAATGTTGTGTCTGTTCACTTCAACCGATTGCCATCACTAGCTTGGCACGTCAAATAGGTGAAGATCATGTGCAAAGATGGGGATATGATGATAGAGAATCAAAAGATGCATGAAACTGTGGGGATAGGAGGCATTGGGAACACTGGAAGTGCTGACGATTATAGAGAGCTAATGACCAAATACAATAATTGATGTTTACAGTAGGATTAACCCGCTTTTCTCTGATGAGAGCCGGACATACGGTGGAATTAATTAGGTCATGCCAACGGCAAATGGCACGTTTTGCCTAGTGACTCAAGAGCCTATCCGTGGTAGATCAGTGGGTTGCTCTTCCCTGGAACCTTGCAATTTGGCGCAACAAAGGAATCGTGTATCCACTGTCTATGATATATATCTTGAATGCCGATTATTTTTAGTGGCGAATGTTAATTACCAACACACAAGCACAACTTGTGGGATGGGTGGGGGTTGGTTACGAACCTGCCATTATTGTGTAGATGAGGCGTGACTCTGCAGTTTGTAGCAATGGAGAGGTGTTTAGCTCAGCTATAGCACATGGCTACATCCTATAGCTACATTCGTGGTAAAATTCATTAGGTGTGTAACTTCATGCATACTCCTAGTGTGTATTTAGTTATCCGTCTGTCTTTCCTTGATATTACTATATACATTTTTTTCTTGACGTGTTTCATTGATATTACTACTACTCCAGAGCCGAGTGTGCGTGTTAAAAAGAGTGTATAATGCATGCATGATGGAACTTGGATAAACTACTTTTCGATTGGTCTTGTGCCTTCCTGATTAAAGGCACATGCTTATGGCGTGGAACGAATTTCCGGTAAGAATTTGCTTTCCAAAGAAAGTGCCAACATAGCTTGAGAACTGAAATATGGAGACTGCATGTACACGTCAAAAAAACATACCACTTTTGTTGTCACGTCTCCTTTTCCAGTTATGAATATATAGCAACAGCACAGGTTTGGTTTGCTCTATCTGTGGAGAAGCATGCCGGCCGATCGATATCGAAATAACAAAATATCAGGTGATGTGCTCATTGTTTGTTTATCCAGTGAGGAGTTTGCGTTTGTTTATCGTGGTTGATAAATATTAAGAAGAAGTCTTATTGTATCCCTCGATTTTGGTTCAACCCAATATTGTGATCTTAATTAAAACAATAAAAACAATAATCTATACGGGGTCCGCGAGGGTGGTCGGTGCGCGTCTTCCTCCCCGATCTGATGGCTCCACGGTGACGCCAGTGCTCGGGCGGTTGGCTTCGGCAAGCGGTGGCGGGCGCTGGGCTCTCGGCGGCGCTCCGACGTGTGCAGGCGGCGGCGGTCCCTGTACGCGGTCAGCGGCTCCGTCTCTGACCAGGACGGCGCGGGGGATGGCTGCGGCCCGGTGTGGCCGGCGATCTGGATGCGGTGGTGCCGGTGGCTCGCTGATCTGCCGGTACTCCAGGGTCTGCCTGGTGGTGCTGGTGGTGACGGCGGCCCGGGCACGAGAGTTGGACCCCTTCGAACTGATCTGGGTGAAAACTTGTCTTCGGCTCCTGCTAAGGCCGGCGGTGGTGGCGCTATCTGCGTCGTTCCCTTCTTGAAGGCATCACCGTGGAGAAGTTCAAGGCCACTTTCTGCTACCTCCGGGGGAAACCCCAGATCGGATGACGGCAGCGCTCTGGTGTCGTTCCTCCCTTGGGGGCGTCATTCTTGGAGGTACACACGTGATCGAGGGACCAGAGGACGGATTCTTTGGTGGAGAGGTGCTTCATCCTACACACTGATGACGGCGGATCTTGACGGCGGGGCACAGTGCAGATTCGGAGTTCGCTATGGGAGGATGGACTTGTGCAGGAGGACGACGTTGTCGGGCGTCGTGGTGGTGTCGATGGCAGAGAGACCTGGCACGGTACATGCAACAGTACAGCTCTGAAGATGGATTGGTGGGAGGTGGCTGCGGCGGCCTCATACCCAGCAGGCGTCCTGATTGAGGAGTGCGCCGGACTGGTAGGTGCCCCATACCCTGCAGGCGTCCTGGTTGGGACCTCAGGTCTTAGATGTTTAGGTTTGGCTGCGATGTCTGTTTGGTATTAGGCCCAGACTATCTGCGCCCCTTCATCAATTGGATAGGTGTAGCGACAGTTGTTGCTTAGACGGTGGCTTTAGTCTTGCTGTTGTATGGCTTTGTAAGGTCTTGTGAAAATAATTAATAAAGTGGCCTTATGCATCGCCCAGATGCGGAGGCCGGGGGTCATCCTCCTTTTCTAAAAAAAGATTAGATACGTGCTATTTGAAATTTTTTTTACTTCCGTCATGCATAATGGGATGCCATGTGCATGAAGCCTCCACCAAGTCAACCGAAATCTTCTTGCGGTAGTTCAAGGGGAGTGACAAATTTATATGTAGGGTTTGTAGAGTTAAAGATCGAGCTAATCTGATTTTTGTATATCTAAGTATTTTCTCAATAAATTTGCTCAAAATAGAAAGTTTATCCAATATAGCTCTGTGGTCAAGTTCAATAGGTGGTCTGGAAAAGAAAGGAAACAACTTCCAGTGGTTACGAGGTGTTTTATTTATGACATCATAGTTTATCCTGTTTTAGTTGATAACACTACACTGCATATGGATCCTGGAAAGAACACATTCAGGGGCAGTTTAGTTGGCTTCCTAGAAAGCACGCCTGGGAATTTTTGGTGCCTAGTTTGAGCCTGAGAATTTGGATTATTTTTGCTTGGCCAGGCCAGCATACGAGGGAAGTATTTGGTTTAAGGCTTGGCCTGGTGGAGTCTAAGTTGTCACAGGTGCACGAGGCACACCCAAGCGTCAAAACATTGGTCGCCTGGACCAGGCTAAACTTGTTGTCTCGCCCTTCAGTCATGCTAAATGCTTTGTCTCATTCTCCAGGCCAGACAGATACCATTCTCTAGTGGGCATGCACTAAACAAGAACCGGGCAGCTTTCAGGGAGGGTCCTAGGCCAGGCATCACACGCTGTGGAAGCAAACCAAAGTAACCATAAGAGCATGATGAATACTTACTACTGATAGCGGCACGAGTGATTAAGTGGCTTATCATTCATAGCATGACCATTTTTTTCTCTTAGGTTTCCCATTTCTTCTAGAGTTGAACCAAATTTCATTTGCTCCATTCAAAGCACATGCTTATGATCCGGAATTTGTAGTAGGAATTCACACTCGCAGAGATGAGGGATTACATGCCCGCCCACAAATGTGATCATGATCATTAAAGCTTCAGAGTTGATATGGGTGCTTATTATTGATAGCAACTAGTGACTAACTGTGATTCATGAATCATGCATGACCATTTTCCCCTCGGGTTTCCTCGATTACTTTTGCTTTTCTTAGAGACAAGAAAATGCATGAATGACCACAAATGTGATTCTAAACCTTGGGAATTGAGTTGGAGACGCGCACCATGATCAAATGGAGACAAAGTTCCTCTTTCTCAATGAATGGTTTTGGGAGGCTGACCACGACTTGGCCAGCAAGTTATACAAGAAAGAACGTGGCACTTAATTATTATTGCATCATGTGTGCATTGATCAAGCGTCGGTAGGATCATGCACTATTTGCTGCCCATGTGCCATATCGCTGGTCCCACATGTTATTCACGATTTGGAGGACGATGGTGTGATTGCCATTTCTGCACCAATCTTTGCTTCATGCAGAACAGGTGACGATTAATACACCACCTCTCTTACAATCTGCTGTAGGTTGTGGAATGCTTACAGTTCACTTTTCCTAATAATAGTTTGTTCTTTATATATATCACTCTATTTTCACTTGAAGAAATATCAAGCTCTACATGTTGCCCTGTTTCACTTTTACATGTTGGCAGCACCAACTTAGTATATCAATTAGGCATAAATAATGCATAGTGATAAGGAGAAGATGGCAGAGGATAGAAAATTGAAAACCTCGAGAATAGGAGATATCAGGAGCAATGGAAGAGCTATCGGTCAACGATTGGTACGATATAACTTCCATTGTTTATCTTGACGAGAGCACGACATTACAGCATTGTGAATGAGTACTAGCAAGTAGTAAGTCTGTACCTCACACGTCCAAGAAGATCGCAGGTCGCTCCACTCTTCCTATGGTACCAACAAGATCATGGCAAAGGCTAAGCTCTTAGGAAGGAGAAAGGGGTTGAATACAAGCTCTCAGGATGTACTTTAAATGAGGGATCATAATATCTCGGTTAGATAACCTCGAGGAGGACGTGAGTTTGTTCCTAATATGATTCTTGGAAGCAGGCCCGTCCAAGGCCATGTGCGGGCTGTGCGACCGCACAGGGCCCCCAAATTCTAGGGCCCCCCGATTTTGGGCCAGTCTGTATATTTTTTGTTTTGGTCTTTTTTTTAACAGCTAGAACAAAATTAGGCCCGGTCAGCTAATCCCTGGCTCTCCAAACTGGGCTTATTCATCAAACTCTCAAACCGAGACTTTCGCGACTCCCCGTACGATGGATACAGCCTGCCGAACGATATTTCCCCGCACGGTGTCCTCGGAAAGGGATAAAACTCCTCATGGAGATGAACCGATGGAAGCAGCGCCGCCACACCAAGACGGAGGCTAGCGGCCTTGTCTCAATAGATCGATTCGTTTTCTGGCCGCAGACATAGCCCGCATGCAGAATTGATTCCAATTGTGTTGGCCACTTGGGGCTCAGCAGGTTGCCAATCGAAACACACAAGGTGAGGGTGCGCTCAAACTGAATCCCTTTTAGATTTAGGGCTAGTTCTTTTGCTGGCTTCTAGAATAAGCTGGAATAAGCTGCCTCCTACCCAGCTTATTCTAAAAGCCCAACCAAACTTATTTTTTTAGAAGCCTAGTAGCAGTGGCGGTGCCAGGAATTGTACCATGCGTAGTTAATTTGGCATTGTGTAGTCAATGTATGAATGTATGAGACTTTTTCCCCGTGATTTCTGCTTGTTGTATGATGTTTTTGCAAAAATCTGTGTAGTCAATTGACTACACAGATCATGTGTGGCTTCGCCACTGCCTAGTAGTTAAGACTTGATTAATAGGCTTCTAAAGGGCAAAAATTTATTGGGCTTTGAGAATAAGCTGGGTAGGGGGCAGCTTATTCTAGAAGCCCAAAAAAGTCAGGAAAAGAACTGGCCCTTAGACTATTTTTGTTTCGTTGAATACTTATACCAGCGAGAATATATTGTCTGCATATGCATTAGTCAATCAATCAAATTACTTAGGAAAGATATTAGTAGGCTAGTTGATCAAGGTGTCACACAGCAAGATTTTGAACATAGTTATTCGTTCAAAATTCAGAGTTTAGCCCTTTTCCTTATATCATTATCTTGATATAAGCCTATAATTTATGCAAGTTTGATTATAAAAACATTTATTCTGCATAAATAATAAATATTTGGCTTGTTTAGCATTCATGTAATGAAAACAAAAAACATAGAAAGTATCAGTGTAAACTACTTAATACTAGTCCATGCTGCCGTTAGTTCGTTGTTCAATTGATCCTGCATGCATTCAGTTCATAGGCTGATTACGTTCAAGGAGAACTCCACACTAATAATTCCCTTGACAATACCTTTAGTAGTACTATTATATAAAGAAACTAAAACGCCTAAGCTTTGTGTTTTCTCCCTTTTTTGATTTTTTTACTGTTTACAGTTGGGGATTTACATGGGTTCTAGAGAGAGTTTACGTGGGAGGCTGAGAGAAAAAGGTCAACCGCTTATGATCCTTCGGGAAGCCACCTCACTGTTTCCTCTTGCGCACCACCCTCAGCCCACACAAATCACCCCCTCATCTCTCATCGCTCTTTATCTCATCTCGAGTCACTACAAGGATCCGGGTCTATTGCAACAAAATTGTTCGTCGCAATACATGCCGATTTGTGGCGATAAGTACCTATTGCCACGAAACAACATTCGTTGGCAGCCGTTGCGACTGGACACATGGTAATAGGTTATTGCCACGAAAAAGCAATTGTGGCAATAAAGTGTGCTATTGCAACATCCATATGTGGGAAGTCGCCACATGTTTTCCCGTGGCAACACTCATCTGATGCCACAATTTGCTTTGTGGAGATAGCTTTAATGCAACATGTAACGAATCATGGCGATTGATAGCTCGTGGCGATAGACATTTGTGGCAACAACCTATGCCAACGACACTCATTTCGTGGTGCATATTGTTCCGTGGCAATAGTCAATTGTGGCAATAAACTATGGCAACAATCCTTGTTTTCGTGGCATTAGGCATTTTGCCACGACCGCTACACTTGTGGCATTAAGTTATGCCAATAAATATTCCAGTCGTCGTAACAGGATATTGCAACATACTAGTTTTGGCAGCGATAAATAGGTATCACAACAGGTGAAATGTTTGTAGCGAGAAACTATTGCGACAATTTAAATATTCGTGGCACTAACATGTGGCAACCAAAAGTGGGTTGTGGCAATAGCCTATTGCAACCTAAAAAAAATACAGGCATTCAATTACAATATTCACAACCATACGTATAATATGTAGATTCATAAAATTCATAATTCTCATTGCAAATATCCATCAAATATAATTTAGCCATCCTAATTAAGTGCCAAGACTAAATTGTGGTGATCTAGAGTCCAGTCGAGCTAGTTCTTTGGATCCTGCAATCAAGAAATCAAAAAAGTAGTTCTAGCTAATGAGTCCAACATAACATACGCCATACAATTATTCCAGCCCCATTGTTAAAAAGAACTGTCGCCAGACTAACTGGAGTAATACTATGTCAGCAAGCATGTAAGTGAGGGATCAGAACAATTTTACAAGTGTAAATGTCTAAAGCATAAGCACAAGTACATGTACTAAAATCTTCCACTATTGATTTAAGTTGTGGCTCAATCTATAGTTTCAGTTAAGTTCATGTCCCTAGCTAGCACATATTCATTTTTTTAAGTTGTAACTCGATGCAGCAAGGGTGAAAGAGAAGCAGCACCTAGCTAATTATGAAGGCCAATGACATGCTCACTTGAAAGTGGACCATGAGTTTCAGTTTCTTTGTTTTCAACATCTTAGACATGATTTGTCCTAAAAACGAAAAGAACAATTATAGGTGCAGCATCAATATTGACACTATAAAAGATGAAACAAGAATAACACGATCCAACGCATGAATAATCCCAGCTGATGTAGAAGCATGCCGAGTGCACATCGTTGAATAACTATAGATGTAATGCCCAGGATGGAGTTATACCTCCTACGTGTCGAGGCACGACTTAAAGGCATAAATCCATCCTAGAATGATCTCAAGTTCGGTAATCTTTGCACATCTCATGTAAAAGAGGGGATTGTAATTCTGTGACGTGGCGAGTGTAAGCCAACTATTTTCTGTTTACAATCCCCTCTTTTAAAAAAACGCTATGGCCGCTATAGCAGGCGATCGCGGCTGCTATGCCATTTAGAGGGAATAGTCTGAAAAAACAGAGGATTTTCAGTATAAAGTCAAAGCTATGTTGAAAATCTAAACTACAGCCTAGAACTTACAAGTCGTGCAATCCCAAGAGCTTGCAATGTTCTATTGCTTGTATTGAATCAACAAACGATAAAGACGATCAGAGGAAGCCTATACCTCCTGGAGATGTACTGGGACTGTGAGTTGGAACCGTGTGAGACTGAGATATCGCGGACTCGTCGGCGTTGTCCTGCATAGGCCCTTGTCGCCGGTCGCAGCCTTAGGGAGCGTGGTGTGTGTGAAGCACTAAAGCTGCCTTGCGTTTGCGTGGTCACAGCAGTACAGGGTGCGGCTGCTGCCTGGAGCCCTGGTCGCCGCCTTGTGCCTAGCCGTCTTGCTGCATCCGACTTCCGGCGAAGCAGCCGCCGGCCCGCCGAGTGCATGTGGGAAGAACCGCGCAGCCGCCGCAGCTGAGAAAGGAACGGGGAGAGCGCTGCATTAGGTTTCCTGGACAAATTTGGGCCTGGCTCTTCTTAGACCTCTGTTTCGGCCCGTCCCAGCGAAATTGCCGCGAGGGCAAAGGGGTTTCGCGCCGTTTTGCGCAGCGATCCCGTGATTAGCGGCAGATCGCTTTTTTTCAGGCATTGCGTTGCGGGGAGGAGAGGGAGGAGGGCGAGATCGAGGACGGCGACTCCTTGTCTGCGGCACCGCGCGGCGCACTGGGCAACCGCCGCACCCCCTGGACGACGCTAGGATTTCTGGATGTTGTACGATGGATATGTTGACAGTTTGACACCGTCAGCGCGGAGGAACCACGAACGAGAGCTCAGATCTAATTGCCCGTGGATAGTTAGGAACGGTCTTTAGCGGCAAGGATAAATAGACTATTTTTTTTGGAGCAGCACTAAGCGCCGACGCGCCGGCCAACGTTCGGCCGGTCGACTAGCAGCCGTCAGATTGGCACCATCTGAACCATTCATATCTTATCTTCTTTTCCAATCTGAAAACGATTCCCCCCACCTCAGGGAAGCTTCCTTTCCACGCGCATGGCAGACGCAGCCTGGAAAGCACCTCCTGTCCTCGAGCTTGTAACACCTCAGGTGCTCACCTGTCGTAGCAAACCACGGCGCACGACCCATCGCCGGCCGCTTGCAGCATCGCGGCTCGCCGCGCCCACACCCAAGGTCGTCGTAGCAAAAACATGGAGGCCGTCGTTGTACTTGATCTGTCCCCGTAGGAAGAACTTGTCCAGTAGCTTTGCTGCTCCACCTCCCAAAATGTTTGCAGCTCCACCTCCCATAACAAGCCCTCGTCGGAGCAATTATCAACGCCGGTCATAAGCGAAGAATGGCAGCAGATGCAGTGTCGTCGCCTGCCGTTACAGGTCGGGGTCATCGTCATGAATAATGCTTGCAGCTTATGTCAATGCCGGTCGTAGCAAAACTCGACGACGGATGCAGCGAAAATGTCATCGGCGTCCGTCGCGGGTTAAAAGCCGAGACATGAATGGTTGAAGCTTTTTTCATTTCCGGATGTAGCTTTTTTCATCAACAGTTGCAGCTTTCGTCGTCATCCTTAACTTTCTCCTCTATTGTTGAAACTTTTTGGTCGCCGGTTGAAGCTTTTCTGGTAGCCGGTTGAAGCTTTTATCGTCGCCGGTTGTAGATTTCGTGTTTGGCCAGTGCAAACACCCCAAAAATTTGTTGCCTTGGATTGAAGCTTTGGGTGACGCTGGTTGTATCATTTTTTTTGGCCGGTTCCAACACATCAGATAGCAGGTTCCAGCACACCACATGGCTGGTTGCAGCATCACCATGTGCTAGTTCTAGCACGGGCGCACGCCGGGGTTGCAGCTTTTTCCGGCGCCGGTCCCAGCACCCCCGCATGCCGGTTCCAGCACAGGTGCATGGCGGTTGACCGGTTGTAGTACCACGTCGTCTCAGTCATGGTAGCACGCGGCGCTGGTTGCATCACCACATCGCAATGGTTGTAGCACATCCCACGCCGGCGACGAGATTGTGGATGTAGCAACATCGAGATCTAGCCACCAAGACGAAGAGGAGATTGGTGGCGAGTGTCGTCATGACGACCAACGACTCGTCCTTGTAGCAGCCTCATGGTGGTTTTGTTGCCATGGGAGAAAAACATGTAAGCAAAAGCTGGCAGGAAGGAGGCTAGAGCGATTTGCGATGTGAAAGGTAGAAGAAGAGTAGAGACAACGACGGAAGATAAGATTTAAGCGACCCAAAACAGTTGGTGCAAAGAGATAGGAAATAAGAAGAGGCAGCGCATGGGCCATGTCACGTCGTTGCATGGGATAGGTAAGCGGACGAGCGAGCCGGGGCGTCCGGCCGAAGCTTCGGCCGGCGCTCCGTATCCAAACGTTTTCCTTTTTTTTGTGGGAAGATAAAATATTGGTGCCAACTACAGTAAACCAAAATGATGTGGTGGAAAATTAATTCTTTTTGAAGGTAATGTTTAAAATAATGAATTAAATTGGAAAATTAATACTTCAAAGCAATATGAGATATATATGCTGCTATATCATCTCACGACCGTCATCTTCCCTCCGAACTAGATCGAGAGATTCCCGATGAAATCGTCCCACGTCCGTCATCTTCCCTAAGTCCGGCGGTAGGTGGCGTGTGGGAAGCTCACATCCATGGCCGGTGGAGAGGCTCGAGCTCGCGGGCGAAGGTCGGGAAGAGGGACAACGGAACTGCTTGGTCAACACCGAGGATGAAGGAAGCAGGCGACATGAGCCATGGGCCATGGCCGACCAAGAGCGGCGTGCAAGGTCAGAGGGGCAGCTCGCCGGCCGGGTCTTGCCGCCCGGGTCAGGACGGCACGAGCTGCAGCTTGGTAGGGGTGGTCGTCGTGCGAAAGTAGGGGTCGCGACCGGTGCTAGCGCGTTGCCGTCGGACGACCCGGTTGTAGGTACAACCAGGTTTGCACTATAATTTCGAAAATCATTTCAGAAAGCAACAAAAACTTGGCCAGTTTTGAACTACAACTCACAGAAACCTCATGTGGCCCTCACTTTAAACTATTAGGTTATACTCTTGCCTTGGAACACAGGTACAAATGGGATGGGTTGATGAGACGGTCGATCTATGTTAGTCTCGATCTCACATTTTGATCTTGAGATGGGGTGATCTCAAAATCTTTCATCTTACCGGACAGCTCGTGGAGGGTTCCTCCGCGCCAGAGTAGGTAAAACATAATCGTGTCATTTTTGTTTCAACGAAAACCATAATGATTCAACTATGTAAATTGACAAGCAAAACATTTTTGTTTTGAGATCGGCAGGGGGCTGGGAGGTGTCTAGGGATCCCTCCCGTTGTCGTTCGCAGCTCGTGCCACCTGGTGCTTCAGACCACGGATCTAGTGAGACCGCCGCCGCCATCAAGACCCAGCACACCCCACCACCGGAGGCCACATCCGCGTCACCCACCTCCCAACATAGCCGTTAGGAAGTCGGATCACGATGACATGACCCTTCGCATCGTGACGCCTGCTACTTCTTGAGATTGCGTTGATTTTTCTCTTGAAGAGGAAAGGGTGATGCAGTAAAATAGAGATCAGTTTTCCCCTCAGTTAGAGAACCAAAGTATCAATCTAGTAGGAGGTACAAGCAAGTCTCCAATCTATGCACCTACACAAACAATCAAACACTTGCACGCAACGCGATAAAGGGGTTGTCAATTCCTTCCCGGTCAATTGCAAGGATGAGATCTGATAGAGATAGATATAAAAGATTACTAAAACGCAAAACAACATAAAAACAAATAAATTGCAGCAAGGTATTTTTGGATTTTTTGGTTTATAGATCAGAAAATATATGATGGAAATAGACCCGGGGGCCTCTATTAGCTTTGCGCTATCATCAGACGAAGTGAGATTTTTTATATAACTTTTTATTATTATTCGAATGCAATGTTTTGTGTTATTTGGACTTGTTCCAAACACAAGCATTTCGCATATATTCTCTAAACAGGACACACACATATCGTACCCAACTCCAAGCTCCGTGCAACACCTTCAATTAAATGTGAATTAATAAATTACATGTAACTTTGATCTATTTAAATCGAGTGGATAGACATGGTGGTTCTCTTTATAACCTACATAGTCTCCCAATATTATTATGGAGCTAAAATAAATTATTCCATTATTTTTGAAATTACCCATAAACACACTTGCAATCTATATCCCTCATTTTCAAGTTTTTAAAATCCATGATCTATTCTCCATTACTCCAATTCAAGTTGTCGAGCTTTCATATAATGTAAGAGTATTCCCGCAAAAAAAAAATGTGTATGCAAATTTTTAGCTCAATCAGAATTTTTTGAATTTTTTTTAGGGATGTTTTCTTATGGTATTCAGGGCGCAGCAGTAGAAGTCCCAAGCCCAAATTGGCCTAACGGGCCAAACGGCCCAGCACCGCCGCCTAGCTAACCCTAGCGCCAGGGCATCGAATTGGGCCGGCCCATTTGGTGGCTTCACTGCGAGCTGCAAATTAAAAAGCAAAAAAGGATGCTCAATCGATGAATCGAACGCGTGACCAACGATAGAATATAAGTTTTACTTACCAGTTGAGCTGACCAATACTAGTGATTAATTTGGTGCGAGAATGTTGAAGAAATAAGCGCAGCGACAGACAAAAAAACAAATAAAGTCAACCATTGAACATCTTTTTAATATACGATGAACATTTTTGTGATATATACTGAAATTTTTCTAAATAGCCATTGAACATTTGTGTGATATACGCTGAACATTTTTTCAAGTATACCGTGAACATTTTCTAAATATGTCGTGATTTTTTTTAATGTACGATGAACATTTTTGTAATACACGATGAACATTTTGTTAAATGTACGATGAACATTTTTGTAATACACGATGAACATTTTCGTAATGCATAGTGAACTTTTCATAATGTATGGCGAACAATTTTTTTTATATACGATGAACATTTTGTAATAGGAGGTGAACCTTTTATATAACACACAGTAAAGAGAAGGAGAAAATAAAAAAATAAAAGAAAAAGACAAAAACCAAAAGGAAAAACGGACCAAAACAAATTCAGAACAAAACCACAGAATACCGGACACACATTGAAAAAAAAGGAAGCAAAATGGCACAGAAAAGAAAACGAAAAGAGAAGGCAGGAAACAGCGAAGGAAGCTGTAGCTAACGAAAAAAAAAATGCGAACCCCGTACATGGGCCGGCCCAACCGGCGGCTCGCCTTAGCGAAAGTACAACCTTTTGACGCTAACGAGCGTCAAATAGGTTCTGCCAATGCACACCTTCTCCTTTGCCAGAAAACACCCTAGTTTTAAAATGGCAACAAGTTTGCCATTTCAAATCCAAATTTAACAAATTAAAATATGCCTATCAAGAAAATGTTTTCTATCACCCGCAAAAAAAAGTGTTTTCTATCCATGTATAAACTTTTTCCGTTGTTTTGGTTAATTGAAATTGGTGCAATTAAAATATATTTTAATTACTCCTTACAGCTTGCAAAAATCATAACTTAATATCTATAAATTGGAATAATAGCTTTTTCCACTGTTTTACTTGTAACTAATGCAATGTCGCACTGATGTTGCAATATATTTCTGAATATTACCACAAATAGTTATTCTGTTGAAATACCTAGTCTCTATTACAACAAAATGGTTGTCTCCTGCGACGGAATTTGTTTGTGACAATATCACTACCATATTGCAATGTCGATGCAGTTTGTTGCAATAGTTAGCCACTTTTTTGCAACAATATTTGTAACTAATGCAACGTCACGCCGATGTTGCAATATCTTTTTTAATATTGCCACGAATAGTTATTTTGTTGAAATACTTAGTCTCTATTACAACAAAATGACTGCCCTCATGCAACGGAATTTGTTGGTCGCAATACCACTGCCATATTGCAACGCCGATACTGTTTGTTGCAATATGAGGCATGTATTGCAATAAAGTTAGTATTTATCACGACGAAACTAAGTTATGGCAATATGTGCGGCTTATTACCACAACCAGAGAATTTGTGGTAATATTGTGTTTTATTGCAACAAAACATAGTTGTAGCAATAAATTTTGTTGCAATAGGCCGGAATCCTTGTAGTGAGTAATGGCCGCAACAAAGCAGCGGCGGCGCTACATCTTCTCGCTTCCGGCCTCCTTCTCGCACGCCCATTTTCTCTCGATCTTTACTGCCAATCCTCGCCGGCGCGAAGAATTCCCCTGCGGCACTGGGAATTCTTCGCGAAGATGCGACACTGGGAATTCTGCGCGAAGATGCGACACTGGGAATTCTTTACCAGTGTGGAGATGGGAATCCTCTGGGAATTCTTTACTGCCAATCCTCATCTACACACTGGGAATTCTGCGCGAAGATGCGACACTGAGGTCTCAGCCTTCTTTCCTCCTCCACCAGTGTCGCATCTTCCCCCTTTTTTCTTCCACCTCCCATAGGCCATAGGAGTCCTACGGGAACAAATCCTACGTCTAGGTTCCTGCCTCACGGTGGGGAATGGCAGAAGCCGAAGGCGTGCAACTCATGGTGCCCGTATCTATGGGAGATGATAGTAATAATCAATGGCACTGGCACCGCATGATTTGTTTTCCCCGCAAAAAAAGAAGAATCCGATGCAACATGAATTAGTTTTCTGTCCCCTAAATTTTGATGGTTCCATGATTTATTATTTATTTATTTTTTCTGAAAAAAATGTTGTTGATTGCACCTTGAAGATAAATGGCCATATTATGTTTCTTGCTGGCCACATGCAGTGCATAAATGTTCAAAAGACATGTGGTATATGCGACACTGGGTTTCCCCACAGCCACGGACACCATTCAAAAGCCAAGGTCCCTTACAAGACAATACCCAAAGGTAGCTGCAGGCTCAGTCGATGCTCAGTGTATGGCAGAACCTGTTCTGAAAGAGCGGATGGACGGTGGAGCATACAGGCATAGTGGTGGCGAGTCGCTAAGTAGCCGCATTGTCAAGATCATCGTGGCCGGCATGGCCAATGGCTTGAATGGTGAAGGCGTCAGAGCCACTTGAGCTTGACAAGGGTGAGATGTTGGAGCTCTTCTGGTTTTGAGAAGCCATTCATTTGATTTTCTGGGTTGTGTGGCTTTGTTGATTAGGTCTTGGAAAATGTATTTGCTGGTTGTAATTCTTAGTGTGTGCATAAAAAAGGGAATTATATCATTCGCAAAAAAATGAAATCATGATTATGACTTGATGAGTCGTGAAATCATGTTGAAAGAGTAGAAAAGACTTGAAGAGACAGAGATATTTCAGTTATATCCGTTCCCGGTAACCTGGCCCAGTTTGAACTGCAGAGGGAAATAGAAATCGCCCAGCGAGCCTAGCCAACTTTTTTCGCGTTAGCCCAAGCTTCGAAGGCCAACTGGTTGCTAGGTACAACTTAACATGGCTACCGTAGCTCATGGACATTGAAAATGTGAAAAATAATAAGTGCTCACTTATGTAAATAATACTTTCCGCCTTATATATGGCGCCCCAGCTTCACGAGAGTAGATACCAGCGTTGCATCGTTTCACTTTGTTCCAACTCGTTGGGTAGCACTAGCGCCTAAGTTACAAACTCTATTTTCGTGTGTGGGGAAAGTTAGGATTTCATTAACTGACCATAGAATTACAATTGCTTTGGATAGCATCCCTAATTTCAAAAGAAAAAAAATCCTTGCCAACAGGCGGTGCGTTGCTGGCCTCTACCTACAGTCGACATACCATGGCTGCCATGATTCCGAGTTCGGCCGATCCTTGCTAGCTTCACGGAACGTTCACCTTCAGTGAGGGCCTTGATTTCCCTTCACCACATGAACATACTTTCATCTGTCAGGCGTAACCCCGTTCAGCGGCGTGACAGCCTCAGAGCAGTCCAACTCGAGCTCGATCGGGGGCGGAGACCAATGGAGCGCTAGCCGAAGCACCTCCTCATGCATCCAGCTCAACTCAAGCATGCCATGAAAATAACCTGTCCATCACGGTCGTGAAGAAAAAATGAAAAAAAAAATTCACGGTCCTGGAGAATCATGCCCACCCCAGCCAAGCCATCTATAGCAACATACAAACCATTCATTTCCTTCCCTGCTCTTAGTATCGCATTGACATCTCTTTCAACAACCATAAGACTCACATGGTAACTTGACATGTTGAGTGAACTTATCAATGCAATAGCTTTCCAGCAATAGAATGGGGAGTGGTTTTCATTCTTTAGCTTTGCCCATTATATAAACCACTCTATCCCGACCTGACTATAACAAATCCAACTGCCTCGCTTCGCTTACATGTTCGCAACACTTGCTTAGTATACCAAGTAGGTGAAACCCACACTCAAAGGTGAGGAGAGGATGAGAGAGGAACGAAAGAGATACAGGAAACCGCAGGAACAGGAGACAACGGGAAGAATGGAAGATCCAATTATCATGAACAAATACAACCAAACTGCCACCATTGATGTTCAGAAGCGCATCACGGTGCGAATCCGGCCATTTCTACTTCTACAGATATCGAACCTTGGGTGTTTAGTTCGGCGGTGTCGATTGTTTGATGGCAATGATGATCTGGCAGTGGAAGTAATTAGTCACACCAAGACTTAGTTACGAGACCAGTCATATATCCGTTGGTTTACTGGGCAACAGTAGTACGACTCTTGGTGTGTGATTCCGTGAGTGCCAAACCCACTATCAGAAAATGACTAAACTTCGAGAAAAAAATCCATTTTTTGGTTGAACTAGCAAAAATTCCATCGGATATTGAAAACTCTAGACGTAGGGCATAAAAAGTGCTAATTAAGGGCATCTCTAACTGAACCCCTAAAAGAGAGTGTTTTCTTGTAGGCCGAGCTCCGTGGTGCCCACAATCTGCACCGTTCAAACTGTGGACAGATACATGTGGATATGTGCATAGCTTTGGAAATGTGCAGCTGCGTCGGTGCTATCTGTGTTAATACACTGACATGAGACCTGTAAAACTCTAACATTCATGGCATGTCACGCTGCAGTGCTACTATAGCTAGCCACTTCGTCTTTCTTTTTTCTCTCTCACTTGTCATCCATCAAAGGGAAGGAACAGTGCATTCTCTGATAATAGAAAAAAAAGAAACAGTGCATTCCTACTGGTGTTGCGATCGACCAGAGAGAAAGAGTGGGGCCCTATGCCTCTGCCATGCATGCATGCAAGCAGCTCTCTGTCTTGGGTTTGACTTTCGCAGCCATTCTCCAGAAAACGTTTGCATGCTGCATACTCTCTCTCTCTCCTTTTTACTATTTTAAACTTTGCATGCGATGGGTGAAAGCAGTGACCGGTGAGCTGCATGTGACAGCTGCGTGTGACATGAAACATGCAACTCTGCAGGCAGACGAGACAACTCCTGCTAATGACACTGCTGCGCCACACATGATGTTTTTTTTCTGCACCAATCTCGATGCAAACCAGTGGTGCAGATAAGAGGTACCGCGAAGCTCGGCCTATGAAGGAACTTTGCGCCCCTAAAAATCTTTAGAGGAGGAACATAGGCAGCTAACCGGACCTAACCTAACTCTCAAACGGATTGGAGGAGGATAACTTACCCTCTTCGGCCCGAAAAGTGAGGCCAAGTCTAAAATATACTTGCCCGGTGCCGTGCAGTGTAAAACTTTTGGCCCCCCACTCTCCCGCTCGAGCGGCAACCACCCCCGTTGCTGCCGCCCATATTTGTCACCGCCTCCACCGATGCCCCTGATTCCGGCCAGAATGGAGATGTAAGGCCCTTCCACCACCCCATAGGCCAGCGCCGCCTGCGCGATGCCATCGCTCACACCAAGGAAGAGGTTGCGCACCAAAAACCTCCTCCAAGGCACTACACCAACAACCACCGTCGACGGCAAGGTTGGTGGCAAGGCCACTACGTCACCGGCGACGGAGGTTGCCGTCCCACTGCTACAGCCGCCGGCAAGCGGGAAAGGAAGCCGACGCCGGCTACCCCTACGCCCGCTTGTCCGGTGCGTCCGGCCGTCGTTGCCATCACCAAGGGTCGTGGCCGCCAAGTAGTCGATAAAAATGTCTTTCCATTCTGGCGGGTGCATTGTTTGGTGATTCCTTGCGGTCGTAGGGTGATGAACTTGTTGCTGTTGTTGTTGACGGCTTCCTTGTCGTCTTTGAAGGAGTCACATATGCTTGGCCTTGAAGATCTTAACTATACTCGGTGTTTGATCGAAAAGAAGAGCGCAAGGAAGATTATGCCGAAGTGGAGCAGGAGGAGGCTGAAGAGGTTGAGGATTGCATGGAGACAACATCAGTCGTGAAGTCACCATCAAGAGATCAAGAAGTCACAACTTTTGCCAAGATGAAGACATCGGTTTGTGTCACGCTTGGATGAACCTATCACTTGATGCATCGGTTGAAACGGATCAATCAAAGGACCGGTTTTGGGGTAGGATTGCGGAGTAGTACAACAACACCGTGGAAGTGAGATCAAGACGCACCCAAGGCTCTCTTCGGCATCGTTCGGGTACCATCCAAGACCAATGCAACTGATGGTCCGGTTGTATTGATCAAGTCAATCATGTACCGCCGGCTGGTTGTCCGGTTCTAATTTAAAATTTCTGATTTCATTCATGCGGACTGGTTGTTAGCCTGTGCGTAACTTGTTTGTTAGAATTAACCTTGCTGTTTTGGTTTTCATCATGTTTATTTACTAGTGTCATGCACGTAGTCATGTCCAACCAACTATGCTGCGGCCATGTAGTCACGTGAACATGAGATCATGTGTACATGCAAGCTAGTACTGGGTTAGACAATTAGAAAATAAATGCATATAGATTAGGGAAGATGCACTTGAGCACGACAGGTTAGTCATGTCAAGTTGTGAGCGTCACATGGCATCGTGTGTGCGGCACAAATGTGTGTATGTGCCGTTGCATTAGCAAGTAGTCTATCTGCATGGATGTGTTAGCTAGCTAGCTGCGTTCGCTGCGGAGCCGGAACAGATGAGTCTTGTGGCAGATCGACGAGGAGAAAGAATCGGGAGCAATCAGTTGTGGCTTGGTCCTGTACGTGCATATCCAACGATCTGCAGACTTGGTTGCTACTCAAAGTGAAGCTAGCCGGTTGAGTAAGAGTCGAAAGTAGTTGTGGGCTTGTACGTGCACCTGTGTGCGTGGAGGTAGTGGGTGAGTGGCTGCGTGTTGGCCGTGTGACCCTGGCTACTTAAGCCCATGTATTTGCATTGTCTCAGGTGAGAAGAAATACAGAAAAGTGGCACAAGTTGTGTGCGGTGCCAAGCTCCTATGTGTGTTCTTCCACCTTTGTGTGTGTGAGAGTCTTCTTCCTCCTCCGGCTGTTCCAACATTGTTTAGAGTCATCCAGAATCTACTTGCAATTGTTCAAGGGACGAGTAAAAATAATATTTTTTAATTAATGATTAAGGTAGTCTAATCTCTTCTCGAAAAGAAAATAAGTTGTCTAATCTTGTACAGTTTCGATCAGATCAAAAGCAACTCATGGGCATTCACCCCACGATAGAAATAATGAATACTCTACCAACCTTCATTTTTTCGATAAAGGGTTTTTCATTGAATTGAAATATCGAGTTGATACAACCGCATATCAAAGATCACCCGGCCTCTGCATAGCTAGATGCACACACCCAATAGTTCGAAGAACTAAAAGTCATAATAAAAAGGCAAAACCGCCAGCACAAGCGAAAGAGAATAAAAGAGGCCTATAGGGATGCCGCTCCTATCCGAAGGTCACACCGCCATCCATGGGGGTAAAAAATTGAAGGAAATATGCCCTAGAGGCAATAATAAAGTTGTTATTTATATTTCCTTATATCATGATAAATGTTTATTATTCATGCTAGAATTGTATTAACCGGAAACTTAGTACATGTGTGAATACATAGACAAAACAGAGTGTACCTAGTATGCCTCTACTAGACTAGCTCATTGATCAAAGATGGTTATGTTTCCTAACCATAGACATGAGTTGTCATTTGATCAACGGGATCACATCATTAGGAGAATGATGTGATGGACTAGACCCATCCGTTAGCATAGCACTATGATCGTTTAGTTTTACTACTATTGCTTTCTCCATGACTTATACATGTTCCTATGACTATGAGATTATGCAACTCCCGAATACCGTAGGAACACCTTGTGTGCTATCAAACGTCACAACGTAACTGGGTGATCATAAAGATGCTCTACAGGTGTCTCCGAAAGTATTCGTGGTGTTGGCATAGATCAAGACTAGGATTTGTCACTCCGAGTGTCGGAGAGGTATCTCTGGGCCCTCTCGGTAATGCACATCATAATAAGCCTTGCAAGCAAATGACTAATGAGTTAGTCACGAGATGATGTATTACGGAACGAGTAAAGATACTTGCTGATAACGAGATTGAACTAGGTATAGAGATACCGACGATCGAATCTCGGGCAAGTAACATACCGATGACAAAAGGAACAACGTATGTTGTTATGCGGTTTGACCGATAAATATCTTCGTAGAATATGTAGGAGCCAATATGAGCATCCAGGTTCCGCTATTGGTTATTGACCGGAGATGAGTCTCGGTCATGTCTACATAGTTCTCGAACCCGTAGGGTCCGCACGCTTAACGTTTGATGACGATCGGTATTATGAGTTTATGAGTTTTGATGTACCGAAGGTAGTTCGGAGTCCCGGATGAGATCACGGACATGACGAGGAGTCTCGGAATGTCCGAGACATAAAGATTGATATATTGGACGACTATATTCGGACACCGGAAGTGTTCTGGAAAGTTTCGGAATTTACCGGAGTGCCGGGGGGGTTACCGGAACCCCCCGGGGGAATGATGGGCCCTGGTGGGCCATAGGGGAGAGAGAGGGCAGCAGCCAGGAGGTGGCGCGCCCCCTCCCTAGGAGGAGTCCGAATAGGACTAGGGGAGGGGGGCGCGGCCCCTCTTTCCCTCTCCCTCTCCCTCTCTTTCCTTCCCCCCTTTCCTTCATTGGTGGACTCCTACTAGGAATAGGATTGCAATCCTATTCCTAGTAGGATTGCTCCCTAGCCGCACCATAGGAGGGCCGGCCGGCCTCCCCCCTTGCTCCTTTATATACGAGGGCAGGGGGCACCGAAAGACACACAAGTTGAATTGTTCTAGCCGTGTGCGGTTCCCCCCTCCACAGAAACACACCTCGGTCATACCGTCGCAGTGCTTGGGCGAAGCCCTGCGCCGGTAGATACATCATATCCGTCACCACGCCGTCGTGCTGACGAAACTCTCCCGTGAAGCTCAACTGGATCAAGAGCTCGTGGGACGTCATCAAGCCGAACGTGTGCTGAACGCGGAGGTGTCGTACGTTCGGTGCTTGATCGGTTGGATCTCGAAGAAGTTCGTCTACATCAACCGCGTCACTTGACGCTTCCGCTTCCGGTCTACGAGGGTACGTAGACACACTCTTCCCTCTCGTTGCTATGCATCTGGTATATAGATCTTGCGTGATCGTAGGAAAATTTTAAAATACTACGTTCCCCAACAGTGGCATCATGAGCCAGGTCTATGCGTAGATGATATGCACGAGTAGAACACAATGAGTTGTGGGCGATACTAGTCATACTGCTTACCAGCATGTCATATTTTGCTTCGGCGGTATTGTGAGATGAAGCGGCCCGGACCGACATTACGCGTACGCTTACGCGAGACTGGTTTCACCGTTACGAGCACTCGTTGCTTAAAGGTGACTGGCGGGTGTCTGTCTCTCTCACTTTAGCTGAATCAAGTGTGGCTAAGCCCGGCCCTTGTGAAGGTTAAAACAGCACATACTTGACGAAACATCATTGTGGTTTTTGTATGCGTAGGTAAGAACGGTTCTTGCTAAGCCTGTAGCAGCCACGTAAAACTTGCAACAACAAAGTAGAGGACGTCTAACTTGTTTTTGCAGGGCATGTTGTGATGTGATATGGTCAAGACATGATGAGTTATACGGTTTTGTATGAGATGATCATGTTTTGTAATGTTAACGACAACTGGCAGGAGCCATATGGTTGTCGCTTTATTGTATGAAATGCAATCGCCATGTAATTGCTTTACTTTATCACTAAGCGGTAGCGATAGTCGTAGAAGCAATAGTTGGCGAGACGACAACGATGCTACGATGGAGATCAAGGTGTCGCGCCGGTGACGAAGGTGATCATGACGGTGCTTTGGAGATGGAGATCAAAAGCACAAGATGATGATGGCCATATCATGTCACATATTTTGATTGCATGTGATGTTTATCTTATTTTGCTTAGAACGACGGTAGCATTATAAGATGATCCCTTACTAAATTTCAAGGTATAAGTGTTCTCCCTGAGTATGCACCGTTGCGAAAGTTCGTCGTGCCGAGACACCACGTGATGATCGGGTGTGATAAGCTCTACGTTCAAATACAACGGGTGTAAGCCAGTTTTGCACACGCAGAATACTTGGGTTAAACTTGACGAGCCTAGCATATGCAGATATGGCCCCGGAACACTGGAGACCGAAAGGTCGAGCGTGAATCGTATAGTAGATATGATCAACATAAGATGTTCACCATTGAAACTACTCCATCTCACGTGATGATCGGACATGGTTTAGTTGATTTGGATCACGTGATCATTTAGATGACTAGAGGGATGTCTATCTAAGTGGGAGTTCTTAAGTAATATGATTAAATTGAACTTTAATTTATCATGAACTTAGTCCTGGTAGTATTAGCATATCTATGTTGTAGATCAATAGCTCGCGATGTTGCTCCCCGTTTATTTTTTATATGTTCCTAGAGAAAACTAAGTTGAAAGATGTTAGTAGCAATGATGCGAACTAGGTCCGTGATATGAGGATTATCCTCATTGCTGCACAGAAGAATTATGTCCTTGATGCACCGCTAGGTGACAGACCTATTGCAGGAGCAGATGCAGACGTTATGAACGTTTTGACAAAAGCTCGATATGATGACTACTTGATAGTTTAAGTGCACCATGCTTTACGGCTTAGAACCGGGACTTCAAAAACGTTTTGAACGCCACGGAGCATATAAGATGTTCCAAGAGTTGAAATTAGTATTTCATACTCATGCCCGTGTCGAGAGGTATAAGACCTCTGACAGTACTTTGCCTACAAGATGGAGGAGAATAGCTCAACCAGTAAGCATGTGCTCAGATTGTCTGGGTACTAGAATTACTTGAATCAAGTGGGAGCTAATCTTCCAGATAAGATAGTAATTGACAAAGTTCTCTAGTCACTATCACCAAGTTAGTAGAACTTCGTGATGAACTATAATATGCAAGGGATGACGAAGGTAACTCCCGAGCTCTTCGCGATGCTGAAATCGGCGAAGGTAGAAATCAAGAAAGAGCATCAAGTGTTGATGGTTAATAAGACCACTTGATTCAAGTAAAGGGCAAAGGGATAGAAGGGGAACTTCAAGAAGAATGACAAGAAAGTTGTCACTCCCATGAAGAAACCCAAAGCTAAACTCAAGCCTGAAACTAAGTGCTTCTACTGCAAAGGAAATGGTCACTGGAAGTGGAACTGCCCTAGATACTTGGCGGATAAGAAGGATGGCAAAGTGAAAAAAGGTATATTTGATATACAGATTATTGATGTGTATTTTACTAGTGTTCATAGCAACCCCTCGGTATTTGATACTGGTTTAGTTGCTAAAGAGTAGTAACTCGAAATGGGAGTTGCATAATGAACAGAAACTAGTTAAAGGATGAAGTGACAATGTGTATTGGAAGTAGTTCCAAAATTGATATGATCATCATCGCACACTCCCTATACTTTCGGGATTAGTGTTGAACCTAAATAAGTGTTATTTGGTGTTTGTGTTGAGCATGAATATGATTTGATCATGTTTATTGCAATACGGTTATTCATGTAAGTTAGAGAATAATTGTTGTTCTGTTTACATGAATAAAACCTTCTATGGTCATACACCCAATGAAAATGGTTTGTTGGATCTCGATCGTGTGATACACATATTCATAATATTGAAGCCAAAAGATGCAAGGTTAATAATGATAGTGCAACTTATTTGTGGCACTGCCATTTAGGTCATATTGGTGTAAAGCGCATGAAGAAACTCCATAGTGATGGACTTTTGGAATCACTTGATTATGAATCACTTGGTGCTTGCGAACCATGCCTCATGGGCAAGATGACTAAAACTCCGTTCTCCGGAACTGTTGAGCGAGTAACAGAGTTGTTGGAAATCATACATACTGATGTATGTGGGCCAATGAGTGTTGAAGCTCGCGGCGGGTATCGTTATTTTCTGACCTTCACTGATGATTTAAGCAGATATGGGTATATCTACTTAATGAAGCACAAGTCTGAAACATTTGAAAAGTTCAAAGAATTTCAGAGTGAAGTAGAGAATCATCGTAACAAGATCTGATCATAGAGGAGAATATTTGAGATACGAGTTTGGTCTTCATTTGAAACAATGTGGAATAGTTTCACAACTCACGCCACCCGGAACACCACAGCGTAATGGTGTGTCCGAACGTCATAACCGTACTTTATTAGATATGGTGCGATCGATGATGTCTCTTACCGATCTACCACTATCGCTTTTGGGGTTATGCATTAGAGATAGCTACATTCACGTTAAATAGGGCACCATCTAAATCCGTGGAGATGACACCGTATGAACTGTGGTTTGACGAGAAACATAAGCTGTCATTTCTTTAAGTTTGGGACTGCGATGCTTATGTGAAAAAGTTTCAACATGATAAGCTCGAACCCAAATTGGAGAAGTAAATCTCCATAGGATACCCAAAAGAAACTGTTGGGTACACCTTCTATCACAGATCCGAAGGCAAGGTCTTTGTTGCTAAGAGTGGATCCTTTCTAGAGAAGGAGTTTCTCTCGAAAGGAGTGAGTGGGAGGAAAGTAGAACTTGATGAGGTAATTGTACCTTCTCCTGAATTGGAAAGTAGTACATCACAGAAAATTGTTCCAGTGATTCCTACACCAATTAGTGAGGAAGCTAATGATGATGATCATGAAACTTCAGATCAAGTTTCTGCTGAACGTCGTAGATCAACCAGAGTACGTTCCGCGCCAGAGTGGTACGGTAACCCAGTTCTGGAAGTCATGTTACTAGATCATGATGAACCTACGAACTATGAGGAAGCGATGATGAGCCCAGATTCCACGAAATGTCTTGAGGCCATAAAATCTGATATGGGATCCATGTATGAGAACAAAGTGTGGACTTTGGTTGACTTGCCCGATGATCGGCAAGCCGTCGAAAATAAATGGATCTTCAAGAGGAAGACTGACGCTGACGGTAATGTTACTGTTTACAAAGCTCGACTTGTTGCGAAAGTTTTTCAACAAGTTCAAGGAGTTGACTACGATGAGACTTTCTCACCCGTAGCGATGCTTAAGTCTGTCCGAATCATGTTAGCAATTGCCGCATTTTATGAAATCTGGCAAATGGATAACAAAACTGCATTCTTTAATGGATTTATTAAAGAAGACTTGTATATGATGCAACCAGAAGGTTTTGTCAATCCTAAAGGTGCTAACAAAATGTGCAAGCTCCAGCGATCCATCTATGGACTGGTGCAAGCATCTCGGAGTTGGAATATACACTTTGATAAGTTGATCAAAGCATATAGATTTATACAGACTTGCGGTGAAGCCTGTATTTACAAGAAAGTGAGTGGGAGCACTACAACCTTTCTGATAAGTATATGTGAATGACATATTGTCGATCGGAAATGATGTAAAAATTTCTGGAAAGCATAAAGGAGTGTTTGAAAGGAGTTTTTCAAAGAAAGACCTTGGTGAAGCTGCTTACATATTGGGCATCAAGATCTATAGAGATAGATCAAGACGCTTGATAAGACTTTCGATGAGTGCATACCTTGATAAGATTTTGAAGTAGTTCAAAATAGATCAGTCAAGGAAGGAGTTCTTGCCTGACTTGTAAGGTGTGAAGTTGAGTAAGACTCAAAGCCAGACCACGGCAGAAAAATATAGAGAGAATGAAAGTCATTCCCTATGCCTCAGCCATAGGTTCTATAAAGTATGCCATGCTGTGTACAAAACATGTTGTGTACCTTGCCATGAGTTTGTCAAGGGGGTACAATAGTGATCCAGGAGTAGATCACTATACATCAGTCAAAATTATCCTTAGTAACTGGATGACTAAGGAAATGTTTCTCGATTATGGAGGTGATAAAGAGTTCGTCGTAAAGGGTTACGCCGATGCAAGCTTTGACACTAAATCCAGATGACTCTAAGTATCAATCTGGATGCGTATTGAAAGTGGGAGCAATTAGCTAGAGTAGCTCTATGCAGAGCATTGTAGACATAGAAATTTGCGAAATACATACGGATCTGAATGTGACAGACCCGTTGACTAAACTTCTCTCACAAGCAAAACATGATCACATCTTATTACTCTTGGGTATTAATCACATAGCGATGTGAACTAGATTATTGACTCTAGTAAACCCTTTGGGTGTTGGTCACATGGCGATGTGAACTATGGGTGTTATTCACATAACGATGTGAACTATCGGTATAAAATCACATGGCGATGTGAGCTAGATTATTGACTCTAGTGCAAGTGGGAGACTGGAGGAAATATGCCCTAGAGGCAATAATAAAGTTGTTATTTATATTTCCTTATATCATGATAAATGTTTATTATTCATGCTAGAATTGTATTAACCGGAAACTTAGTACATGTGTGAATACATAGACAAAACAGAGTGTCCCAAGTATGCCTCTACTAGACTAGCTCATTGATCGAAGATGGTTATGTTTCCTAACCATAGACATGAGTTGTCATTTGATCAATGGGATCACATCATTAGGAGAATGATGTGATGGACTAGACCCATCCGTTAGCATAGCACTATGATCGTTTAGTTTTACTGCTATTGCTTTCTCCATGACTTATACATGTTCCTATGACTATGAGATTATGCAACTCCCGAATACCGTAGGAACACCTTGTGTGCTATCAAATGTCACAACGTAACTGGGTGATCATAAAGATGCTCTACAGGTGTCTCCGAAAGTATTCGTGGTGTTGTCATAGATCAAGACTAGGATTTGTCACTCCGAGTGTCGGAGAGGTATCTCTGGGCCCTCTCGGTAATGCACATCATAATAAGCCTTGCAAGCAAATGACTAATGAGTTAGTCACGAGATGATGTATTACGGAACGAGTAAAGAGACTTGCCGGTAACGAGATTGAACTAGGTATAGAGATACCGACGATCGAATCTCGGGCAAGTAACATACCGATGACAAAAGGAACAACGGATGTTGTTATGCGGTTTGACCGATAAAGATCTTCGTAGAATATGTAGGAGCCAATATGAGCATCCAGGTTCCGCTATTGGTTATTGACCGGAGATGAGTCTCGGTGATGTCTACATAGTTCTCGAACCCGTAGGGTCCGCACGCTTAACGTTTGATGACGATCGGTATTATGAGTTTATGAGTTTTGATGTACCGAAGGTTGTTCGGAGTCCCGGATGAGATCACGGACATGACGAGGAGTCTCGGAATGTCCGAGACATAAAGATTGATATATTGGACGACTATATTCGGACACCGGAAGTGTTCTGGAAAGTTTCGGAATTTACCGGAGTGCCGGGGGGGTTACCGGAACCCCCCGGGGGAATGATGGGCCCTGGTGGGCCATAGGGGAGAGAGAGGGCAGCAGCCAGGAGGTGGCGCGCCCCCTCCCTAGGAGGAGTCCGAATAGGACTAGGGGAGGGGGGCGCGGCCCCTCTTTCCCTCTCCCTCTCCCTCTCTTTCCTTCCCCCCTTTCCTTCATTGGTGGACTCCTACTAGGAATAGGATTGCAATCCTATTCCTAGTAGGATTGCTCCCTAGCCGCACCATAGGAGGGCCAGCCGGCCTCCCCCTTGCTCCTTTATATACGGGGGCAGGGGGCACCCAATGACACACAAGTTGAATTGTTCTAGCCGTGTGCGGTTCCCCCCTCCACAGAAACACACCTCGGTCATACCGTCGCAGTGCTTGGGCGAAGCCCTGCGCCGGTAGATACATCATATCCGTCACCACGCCGTCGTGCTGACGAAACTCTCCCGTGAAGCTCAACTGGATCAAGAGCTCGTGGGACGTCATCAAGCCGAACGTGTGCTGAACGCGGAGGTGCCGTATGTTCGGTGCTTGATCGGTTGGATCGCGAAGAAGTTCGACTACATCAACCGCGTCACTTGACGCTTCCGCTTCCGGTCTACGAGGGTGCGTAGACACACTCTTCCCTCTCGTTGCTATGCATCTGGTAGATAGATCTTGCGTGATCGTAGGAAAATTTTAAAATACTTTGTTCCCCAACAAAAATCTCCCTGGCCGAACACTCCAACCGGGTAGAAGCCATCATAAAGAAGTCTCTGTCCTCCGGCCTCTGCTGGATAGACCACATACGGAGCCATCGCGAGCATATATAAATTACCTGCATAGGAGATGAAACATGTTTATGATTAAAAACAATATCATTCCTGGTGAGCCACAACGCCCACCATAAGGCAGCCGCCCCCACTAGAATGTGCTTAGACAATTGTTTATCTATTCCCCTCAACCAATTGCCGAACATATTCCGAATGTTGCGTGGAGGATATAGATTCGAAGCTATTTGGACTATTGCCCATACCGATCTAGGAAACTTGCAATCAAAAACTAGGTGTTTAATGGATTCATCATGATGGCAGAAAACACATTTTTTGCAACCTTGCCAGTTTCGTCGAGCTAAATTGTCCCTAGTTAAGATAACTCCTTTGTTGAGAAACCATAGGAAGATTTTCACTTTTAAAGGAATCTTAAGCTTCCACAATTTTCTATTATCAAATGGAACCTCGTTATGAACCAATGCATCATACATGGATTTAACCGAAAATCTTCCATTCTGATGCAGGTTCCATTTAAAGATGTCCGATTCAGCCGACAGTTGGACGGCTCCCAAACGAGTCAGCAAATGGTCCCATGCGGTCAGACGAGGTCCAGAAATCGTTCTGCGAAAAGAAATATCCGAGTTTTCTTGTCCCAATACCTGCTTAATCGTGACAAACTTATGTCTAACTATCCGATATAAGCTTGGGTATTGCACATTTAGAGGAGTAGTCCCGAGCCAGGTGTCTTCCCAGAATCGAATCTGGGAGCCGTCCCTAACCGAGAAAGTGCCAAATTGGAAAAAGAATTCTTTAGCTTTCATTACCCCACTCCAAAAATGAGAGTCACCCGGTTTCCAGTAGACCTGGGAGATTGCTTTGGAGCCAACGTATTTATTACGAATGATCTCCTGCCAAACACCATCCTCAGTGAGTAATCTGTATACCCATTTGCTGAGCAATGCAATGTTTTTAATCTCAAGATCCTGAATTCCGAGTCCCCCTTGGCTTTTAGGACGACATAATATATTCCACCTAGCCAAGCGATATTTCTTGGTTTCATTGTCACTCCGCCAAAAAAAACCTTGATCTAAAATAATCAAGGCGTTGAAGAACACCTTTTGGCAGATGAAAGAAAGATAGCATGTAAAGGACCATATTGGTAAGAACCGAGTTGATCAGAACTAGTCGGCCCCCATAGGACAAGAGTTTGGCCTTCCAGCTCGCCAACCGTTTCTCCAGTCTCTCTTCAACATGTTTCCATTCAGCGATTGTCAAACGCCGAAAATGAATAGGAATACCTAGATATCAAATCGGGAATTGTCCAAGTTGGAATCCAAATATATCAGCATATTCTTGTGAAGTTTCTGCGGCCTCGCCAAACCAGAAGAGTTCACTCTTATGAAATTTATCTTAAGTCCAGAAAGATCCTCAAAAGCACATAATAGCAATTTGAGGTCTCTAGCCTTTTCTAGGTTGTGATCCAAAAACAAAATAGTGTCATCCGCATACTGTAAGATTGACAGGCCTCCTTCTACTAGATGAGGAATGACCCCGGTGATTTGACCAGCTGACTTGGCCCTCTCAATAAGAGTAGCTAGCATATCAGCCACGATATTGAAAAGGATAGGTGATGCGGGGTCGCCTTGACGTAGCCCCTTCCTAGTCTGGAAGTAATTGCCTACATCATCGTTCACCTTGATAGCCACGCTACCTCCAGACACAAAGTTCTCAACCCATCGGCACCAAGTATCGGAAAACCCTTTCATTCGAAGAGTTTGTAACAGAAAAGGCCACTTCACCTTATCATAAGCTTTCTCGAAGTCAATCTTAAAGATGACCCCATTCAACTTTTTATGATGGAGCTCATGGACAGTTTCATGTAGGACAGCAACACCATTTAAAATGTTCCGTCCTTGCATGAAAGCTGTTTGTGTTGGTTTGACTACATGGTCTGCGACCCCATTCAGCCGGTTGGTCGCGACCTTAGTGAAAATTTTAAAGCTCACGTTTAATAAGCAAATCGGTTTGTATTGTTGAATCCGATTGGCATACCTTGTCTTTGGTAAAAGGATAATTTCCCCAAAATTGAGTTGGGAGATGTCGAGTCTATGAGCATGCAGTTCATTAAACAACTGAACCAAGTCAGACTTTAACATATCCCAAAAAAATTGATAAAACTCCGCCGGAAAACCATCCGGTCCCGGAGATTTGTTATGTTCCATTTGAAAAACCGCAGTCCGTATTTCCTCCTCAGTGAAAGCAGAGGTTAGGAATTCATTTCCCGCAGCGGAAACTTGCTGGATGTCATGACAAATAGACTCATCCATCTCCAGCTAAGTTTTCAAAGAAGGACCAAACAAATCTTTATAGTATTTTGTAATAAAGTCCTTCAGCTGGGCGTCCCCCTCAATGCGACCCTCGTCCTGATCAAGGGTGAATATACGTTTCTTTCTATGTCTGCCATTGGCTAACATTTGAAAGTACTTCGTGTTATCATCCCCAAGTACCAACGAGTCACTCTTGCACCTTTGGTACCATTTAATTTCCTCTTCGCGTAAGAGACGGGCTAGCTGCTCATTGAGATGATTTTTTTGCTCAATCTCAGCCGCAGAAAGAAGCCTCACCTCCGCGGTCTTATCTAAGGAGTCAATTAAGGCAGATAGTCGCAACTTCTCTTTCTTATAAATCCCAGCGGTGTGTTTAGCCCAGCCGCGAAGGAATTGACACAACGCGCGAATGCGATTGTTCCATCGTTGAATTGGTGTGTCACCACGGGTTGGGCGTTGCCTCACCTTTTTTACCAATTCAGGGAAACCCTCTCTAGTGAGCCACCCCAGTTCAAATTTAAACTGATGGCGGTTCATTCTGGGGGCTGCTTGTCCAAAATCATTAAGCAATGGAGCATGATCCGATTAGGCCTCAATTCTCTCCAAAGCCCGCACTGATGCTAATGGATATTTAAATTCCCAGTCGGTGGTGACTAGCACCCGATCAAGTTCTTCAAACGTTGGAATAGATCTATTATTGGCCCAGGTAAATTGGCGCCCCGAGAGAGAAAGTTCCCGCAGATCAAGACTGTCGATGACGGCATTAAAAAGAAACGGCCATCGAGTGTCGAACCTATCATTGTTTTTATCCTGCTGGTATCGTAAAATATTGAAGTCCCCCCCCCCCCAAGTAGCATGGGATGAGGATTTTCTCTGCATGTATTGACAAATTCTTTGAGGAAGGCCGCTTTAAATTCATCTTGAGCAGCACCATAAATAGCAACCAAGCTCCAAATGAAGTTATCGGACTTGTTTCTAAGGTGGAATTTAATGTGATACTCCCCCTTTGAAGTAGAAAGAAGTTCCAAGTAAGTGGAGTGTATACCTAAAAGAATACCTTCAGACCTCCCGGAAGGCGGCAGAATATGCCATTCGTAATCTTTGCCACATGAAAAATGGTCCAGATCACGCGTTGGAAAGTCACGCTTACTACACTCAGAGATTGCCACGAAATCGAGACCATGATCCCTAACACAATCAAAAATATGTTTGTACTTAGCCAAGTCACCAAGACCTCTGCTATTCCAAAACATTCCTTTCATGGAGAAACTTTATTACGTTTGGACACTTTCGTCTTCTTCTTTGGGCGACCCTTTTTACTACCAGAATTAGACTTATTCTTTCGTACCGATGCAACGAGCTCGCATAGCATCGTATCACGCATGGTATCTTCGAAGTCTACCTCTGTAGCATCCTTGACCAAATGAGAAAGGAGTCTGCCTTCAGGGTTGGCATCGGACTCCTCATCCTCCTCATCTGATACTAACGGATCCGCCGTCAAAAGTGTTCTAGGAGCAACCGTAAGCCGGCCGAACTCCATTTGCTTAAGAGCCTTAACTGAAAAATCTACTACTGCATCGTTTCTACCTAATGAAATACCAAGGCTAGCAATATTTGAAGACATTTTGGCTTTATCGAAAGATAGAAATGATTTACAAGGAGACGTACCATCAAAGTCGAGGTTCCGCGGTGCCGTTCTACGCATGGCCCTCTGCATGGAATCCTCATCAGTGGCAGAAGCCCCATCAGCCCCCACGAAATGGCGGCCGCTGTGTCTGGGCGATGAAGTTGTAGACGCCGTAGTAACACGCGTCCCGGAGGTCCTGAATGGTGGTGTGGACGGCTCCGGCGTAACTGTGGTAGACCGAGAAGGTTGCAGCCTTTCATCCTCCATGACAACATTCGAAGGAGCAGCCTCCTCGCCACGCGACGACGGCACAGGAGACAGCGCCCGAAGCGTCGCCATGGCCATAACATGATTTGCTCGCACCACCGGGGAGAAAATCACACCCCGACAACCAGGAGACCGAGGAGTAGCCGAGGTCGATGACGTCAGATGCTCCGAAGCAGCCTCCCTCGGTGATCCCGTCGCCAAAGACGCCGCAGACTCATCAACCGGAGTCCGAATAGCCGACACGGCCAAAGCAGCCGGTCGTGGTGAGGGTGGCGCTGGAGTGCTGGCAGGCGAGGAAGGTCTCTGAAGCGCCACGAGCTCCGGTACCGATGACGGGTCCCCTGACAAGGGAAAAGTCCGCGTTGCCAAGCATGGTGGTGTACTGGAAGGGACCGTCGTGGAAGACGTAATCTGCATCGGTACCGCTCCTCCCAAGGAAGTTGAAGCCTCCGTGTTAGTTGACGACGAGGACGCTTTCGGCCTCTTGCTCTTGTCATCATCCCTCGAAGTATCCTCTCGGTCATGCTCCTTGTCCCCCTCCGTATCGTCACCATGCTCCCAAACGCGTGGCACAAAATCAGCGTCCACACGGAAATCATCATCTTCCAGAGTGTAACGGAATTCATAGCCCTTCTTCTGAACAACCACGTCCGACGAGAGGGAGTTGACAGGACTCATCTTAAACGCATCAAGATTAAGCACGCCAACCTGAATCCGAACAATACCCTGGCGACGCAAGCAAAGGAGGTCGACGTCGAGAGTGGCGCCAATAACAGACCCAACTGCCCAAAGACCCAAAAAATGTCGGAGTGCGTGAGGAACTCCATGTACATGCACCCAAATTGGGATCAGCTCAAAACGATTCGGGATCTCCTCGGAATGCCATGCCTTGAACTCCAAAGTGACATTATGCGATTTGATGAAGACCGTAAACCTAGTAACTCTCAGAAGCACCTCGTCACTGGGAAACGACATAAGAAAAGCATTCTGAGTTTCTGACCATGTGGAATAGCCTCCCACGTCCACTGTTGCTCATATTGTGCAATCTTAGCTACCTCTGCCTCCACAATATTCGAAGAGATAGAGCCTCCCGAGATCGTTACTAGAGCCGTTGGGGAAGTTTGTGGTGCGAGGTCAGCCCTGCAAACATTGTCTGGCATCTAAAAGAAGGCCATGCTCTCAGTCCCATAGCCACAAAGCATCGCCGCCGGCTTCGGCATCTTGAGAGCTGGACACCGACGAGTAGTCATCGGGTGGTTCGACTTGTTACAGATAAAACAATACTGCTGGGTTTCGCAATCGGTAGCCACATGTCCCACCGACTGGCACTTGGTGCACCACAACTTAGGCATTACCGTGTTCACCCCGGGAGCAGGTGCAGCATGAGCCAGATCATGTTGTTGGACCGGTGCCATGAGAGGAGCAGCAGTCACAAGAGGCCCCGAGACAATAGCCGGCGCTCCTTGTACACCATGATATGGCAAGGTAGATGGTGCAGCAAGGATCGGAGCATTCCCCGCTCAGTTTTTGGGCCGATTTCCTTTGCCTCCCTTCGGTTTCCTAGGACGGATGTTCCCTGTCTGCACTCCGACCGCAGAATTTGCCGGGCCTGCGTTAAAAGCCATTGGCTGGACAGCAACGGGATGTCCTTGACTGTGCTGCAAGAAAGGACCGGCTGGGTGATATGTGTACGCCGGTGCCTGTTGTTGCATGAAGCCCGGCGGCGCATGGTAGATCGGCTGCTGCTGATAAAATTGCTGCGGTATTTGGTACATCGGCTGCTGAGGTTGCACCGGTACTGAAGCCTGTTGTGGATGGTTCATCATGGCGTTGTGAGCAGTGGGGGAAGGAGTCACCGGGGGAAACACCCCAGGTGCGAAGCCAGGAGCGCCACCTGACGACGAGGCGTCCGATGGCAGCGGTGCAGCGGCTGTTGGACGTACCAGCCCAGGGCCCTGCGGCGCGGACGCGTCGCGACCCATCCCCGCACAGACGGCAGCCGCAAAGGAGCGAGGAAGATTAGGGTTTCTGCGAGGAGTTGCCCTGTTCCACATATGAAATAACCAGCGGTTGAGATTAACCATACGTAATGAACGGGTAGGATCTGACACACCTGAGATTGGATGAGGGCCCAGGCCCATCGACAGACCCGCCTCGTTCGGCAAAACGGCCGGCGTCGGTAGCTGCGGAGACGTAGCCGGCGTGGTCACCGCCGCCCACGCCAAGCCGGCCGAGGTGATGGCGTCTCCCAGAGTACGTGAGGGAGATACTCTAGGAGCAGGGATGGGTCCGATCCAGGGCCGAACAAGAGCCCTAGATGGAGCCAGAGCCCTCGCATTCCCGCATGCAGCCGGCGGCGCCGCCCTAGAATGGATTGCCGGCGAGATCGAAGAATCCTTTACCTTTTGCGCACAGCACGCCTGTGTTGGAAATATGCCCTAGAGGCAATAATAAAAGAGTTATTATTATATTTCCTTGTTCATGATAATCGTTTATTGTCCATGCTATAATTGTATTGATTGGAAACTCAAATACATGTGTGGATAAATAGACAAACTTTGTGTCCCTAGTAAGCCTCTTAAGGACTAGCTCGTTGATCAAAGATGACCGCGGTTTCCAGGTCATAGACATGAGTTGTCATTTGATAACGGGATCACATCATTAGGAGAATGATGTGATGGACGAGACCCAAACGTTAAACATAGCTTTTTGATCGTATCAGTTATCGCTATAGTTTTCTGCATGTCAAGTATAAGTTCCTATGACCATGAGATCATGTAACTCACTGACACCAGAGGAGTACTTTGTGTGTGCCAAACGTCGCAACGTAACTGGGTGACTATAAAGGTACTCTACAGGTATCTCCGAAGGTGTCTGTTGAGTTGACATGGATCAAGACTGGGATTTGTCACTCCGTGTGACGGAGAGGTATCTCCGGGCCCACTCGGTAATACGTCATCTCAATGAGCTCAAAGTGACTAAGTAGTTAGTCACGGGATTATGTATTACGGAACGAGTAAAGAGACTTGCCGGTAACGAGATTGAACTAGGTATGGAGATACCGACGATCGAATCTCGGGCAAGTAACATACCGACGAGGCAAAGGGAACTGTATACGGGATTGCCTGAATCCTTGACATCGTGGTTCATCCGATGAGATCATCGAGGAACGTGTGGGAACCAGTATGGGTATCCAGATCCCGCTATTGGTTATTGACCTGGGAGTGTCTCGGTCATGTCTGCATGGTTTCCGAACCCGCAGGGTCTACACACTTAAGGTTCGGTGACGCTAGGGTTGTTAGTGAGAAAAGTGCATGGTTACCGAAGGTTGTTCGGAGTCCCGGATGAGATCCCGGACGTGACGAGGGTCTCCGGAATGGTCCGGGGACGAAGATTGATATATAGGATGAGAGTGATCGGAGTCCGGAAGTGTTCCGGGGAGTATCGGAGAGTCGTCGGATGACCGAAAGGGGTTTCGGGGGGTCCCGGCAAGTGTTGCGGGCCTCATGGGCCACAAGTGGGAGACGCAACAGCCCTCATAGGGCTGTGCGCCCCCCCTAGGGCCCTCTCCACCTGCGCCAAGGGGCTGGGCCCCCCTAGGGCTGCCGCACCCCCTAGGCTTGGGGGGCAAGGCACCTGGGGGGGGGGGAACCCTAACCCTGGGGCGCCGCCCCCTCCCATCTCCCCTTGGCCGCCGCCCCTAGGGGTAAACCCTAGGGCGCCCCCTCCCCTCTCTCCCCCCTATATAAGGAGAGGCAGAGGGAGGGCAGCCACACACGTTCGTGCCTCGGCGCTGCCCTCCCTCCACCGTAGAGATCTTCATCCTTCCCGCAGTGCTTGGCGAAGCCCTGCTGGAATCCTCCACCACCATCTCCACCACGCCGTCGTGCTGCTGGATTCTCCATCAACCTCTCCTTCCCCCTTGCTGGATCAAGAAGGAGGAGACGTCCCCGAGCTGTACGTGTGAAGAACGCGGAGGCACCGTTGCTTCGGTGCTAGGATCTTCAGCGATCTGAATCGCGGCGAGTACGACTCCATCAACCGCGTTCTTGAACGCTTCCGCTTAGCGATCTACAAGGGTATGTGGATCCAACTCTCCCCTCGTAGATGCATCTCCTAGATTGATCTTGGTGAGCGTAGGAAATTTTTTGTTTCCCATGCAACGTTCCCCAACAGTGGCATCATGAGCTAGGTTCTTGCGTAGATGCTTTCACGAGTAGAACACAAAAGGGTTTGTGGGCGTTGATGTTTAGATTGCTTCCCTCCTTGGTCTTTCTTGATTCAACGGTATTATGGGATGAAGCGGCCCGGACCAACTTTACATGTCCACGTACATGAGACCGGTTCCATCGACAGACATGTGACTTTTGTTGCATAAGATGGCTGGCGGGTGTCTGTCTCTCCTATCTTAGTTGAATCGGAATAGACAAAGGCGGTCCTTGTAGAAGGTTAAATAGCAACTTAAATATCACCGTTGTGGCTTTGCGTAGGTAAGAAGCGTTCTTGCTAGATACCCATAGCAGCCACGTAAAACATGCAACAACAAATTAGAGGACGTCTAACTTGTTTTTGCAGGGTATGTATGTGATATGATATGGCCAATGACATGATGAGATATATTTTGATGTATGAGATGATCATGTTGTAATAGTTAATATCGACTTGCATGTCGGTGTATACGGCAACCGGCAGGAGCCATAGGGTTGTCTTTAATTTTTGTATGACCTGCGTGTCAATCATTAAGCGCTATGTAATGCTTTACTTTATCGCTAAACGGTAGCAATAGTAGTAAGAGCATGGTGGGCGCGCGACAACCCCGATGGCGACACGATGATGGAGATCATGATGATGGGGATCATGGTGTTACGCCGGTGACGATGGAGATCATGCCGGTGCTTTGGAGATGAAGATCAAAAGCACGAGTTGATGGCCATATCATGTCACTTATGATTTGCATGTGATGTTAATCCTTTTATGCATCTTATTTTGCTTAGGACGACGGTAGCATTATAAGATGATCCCTCACTAAAATTTCAAGATAAAATTGTGTTCCCCCCGAGTGTGCGCCGTTGCGAAGGTTCGTCGTTTCGAAGCACCACGTGATGATCGGGTGTGATAGACTCTACGTTCGCATACAACGGGTGCAAGCCAGTTTTGCACATGCAGACCACTCGGGTTAGACTTGACGAGCCTAGCATGTACAGACATGGCCTCGGAACACGGAAGACCGAAAGGTCGAGCATGAGTCATATAGTAGATATGATCAACATGTAGATGTTCACCATTGACACCACCTCATCTCACGTGATGATCGGACTTGGGTTGGTGAATTTGGATCATGTCACGCTCGGATGACCAGAGGGATGTCAATTTGAGTGGGAGTTATAAGTAATTTGATTAGTTAAAAACTCACTTATCATGAACAATAGTCTAAGATGTCTTTGCAAATCTTTTGTTGTAGATGGCTCGCGCAGTAGCTCCCCTGAATTTTAATGCGTTCCTAGAGAAAACTAAACTGAAAGATGATGGGAGCAACTTTGTGGACTGGCTCCGCAATCTGAGGATCATCCTCACAGCTGCCCAAAAGGTTTATGTCCTAAGTGCACCGCTAGGTGAACCCCCCGCTCCAGCCTCTGTGGACGTTATGAACGCCTGGCAGTCGCGTTTGGATGACTACTCAGTAGTGCAGTGTGCCATGTTGTATAGCTTGGAAGGAGGACTTCAAAGGCGTTTTGAACGTCATGGAGCATATGAGATGTTCCAGGAGTTGAAGTTCATCTTTGAAAAGAATGCCAAGATCGAGAGGTATGAGACCACCGATAAATTCTTTGCTTGCAAGATGGAGGAGAATTCGTCTGTCAGTGAGCACTTACTGAAGATGTCTGGGTACTACACCCGCATAGCTGATCTGGGACTTGTGTTCCCGGAGGAGGCTATCATTGACAGAATTCTCCAGTCACTCCCACCTAGCTACAAGAGCTTCGTGCAGCAGTATAACATGCAAGGGATGAACAAATCCATCGCCGAGCTGTTTTCAATGCTGAAAGTCGCTGAGGCAGACATCCAGAAGGAGTATCAAGTGTTGATGGTCAATAAAACTACCAGTTTCAAGAAAAATGGCAAGGGCAAGAAGGGTAACTCTAAGAAGGGTGGCAAGGCAGTTGCTCATCCAGTGAAGAAACCCAAGGCTGGGCCCAAGCCAGAGACTGAGTGTTTCTATTGCAAGGGGAACGGCCACTGGAAGCGGAACTGCCCCAAGTATCTGGCAGACAAGAAGGGGGCAAACAACAACAACAAACAAGGTATATGTGATATACATGTTATTGATGTGTACCTTACCAACTCTCGTTGTAGTGCCTGGGTATTTGATACCGGTTCGGTTGCTCACATTTGCAACTCTAAACAGGAACTACGGAATAAACGGAGGCTGGCGAAGGACGAAGTGACGATGCGTGTGGGGAATGGTTCCAAGGTTGATGTGATCGCCGTCGGCACGCTCGCTCTTCGATTACCATCGAGATTAGTTATGAACCTGAATAATTGTTATTTAGTGCCTGCGTTGAGCATGAACATTATATCTGGATCTTGTTTAATGTGAGACGGTTACTCATTTAAATCAGAGAATAAAGGTTGTTCTATTTATATGGGTAATATCTTTTATGGTCATGCACCCGAAGTAAGGGGTTTATTCTTATTGAATCTCGATAGTGATGATACACATGTTCATAACATTGATGCCAAAAGATGTAGAGTTGATAACAATAGTACCACTTTCTTGTGGCACTGCCGTCTGGGTCATATCGGCGTAAAACGCATGAGGAAGCTCCATGCTGATGGACTTTTGGAGTCTCTTGATTTTGAATCACTTGACACATGCGAGCCGTGCCTCATGGGCAAGATGACAAGGACCCCGTTTTCAGGAACAATGGAACGGGCAAGTGACTTATTGGAAATCATACATACTGATGTGTGTGGCCCGATGAGTGTCACGGCGCGCGGTGGATATCGTTATTTTCTCACCTTCACTGACGACTTAAGTAGATATGGGTATATTTACTTGATGAAGCATAAGTCTGAAACGTTTGAAAAGTTCAAGCAATTTCAGAGTGAAGTTGAGAATCATCGTAACAAGAAGATCAAGTTCCTACGATCTGATCGAGGGGGAGAGTATCTGAGTTATGAGTTTGGCAATCACTTAAAAAATGTGGAATTGTTTCACAGTTGACGCCACCTGGAACACCACAGCGTAATGGTGTGTCCGAACGTCGTAATCGAACCCTATTAGATATGGTACGTTCTATGATGTCTCTTGCCGATTTGCCACTATCGTTTTGGGGATATGCGTTAGAGACAGCTGCATTCACTTTAAATAGGGCTCCATCTAAGTCCGTTGAGACAACACCGTATGAACTATGGTTTGGTAAGAAACCTAAGTTGTCTTTTCTCAAAGTTTGGGGTTGCGATGCTTATGTCAAAAGGCTTCAGCCAGAAAAGCTCGAACCCAAAGCGGACAAATGTGTCTTCATAGGATACCCAAAAGAAACTGTTGGGTACACCTTCTATCTCAGATCCGAGGGCAAAGTGTTTGTCGCTAAGAACGGGTCCTTTCTCGAGAAAGAGTTTCTCTCGAAAGAATTGAGTGGGAGGAAGGTAGAACTTGATGAGGTTATTGAACCTCTACTTCAACCAGAGAGTAGCGCAGCGCAGAAAGATGTTTTTGTGGAGCCTGCAACGGTTGAAGAGGAAGCCAATGATGATGATCAAGAAGCTTCTGATCAAGTTACTACCGAACCTCGTAGGTCGACAAGGGTACGCACTGCACCTGAGTGGTATGGTAACCCTGTCTTGGAGGTCATGTTGTTGGACAACAGTGAACCTACGAGCTATGGAGAAGCGATGGTGGGCCCGGATTCCGACAAATGGTTAGAGGCCATGAAATCCGAGATGGGATCCATGTATGAAAACAAAGTATGGACTTTGGAAGTATTACCTGAAGGGCGGAAGGCCATTCAGAATAAATGGATTTTTAAGAGGAAGACGGACGCTGACGGCAATGTCACCGTGTATAAAGCTCGACTTGTGGCAAAGGGTTTTTCACAAGTTCAAGGAGTTGACTACGATGAGACTTTCTCACCCGTAGCGATGCTTAAATCCGTCCGAATCATGTTAGCAATAGCTGCATATTTCGATTACGAAATTTGGCAGATGGATGTCAAAACAGCGTTCCTTAACGGTTTTCTTAAGGAAGAGTTGTATATTGTACAACCGGAAGGTTTTGTCGATCCAGAGAATGCTGACAAAGTTTGCAAACTCCAGCGTTCCATTTATGGGCTGGTGCAAGCATCTCGGAGTTGGAATCTTCGCTTTGATGAGGTGATCAAAGCGTTTGGGTTTGTACAAGTTTACGGAGAAGCTTGTATTTACAAGAAAGTGAGTGGGAGCTCTATAGCGTTTTTAATATTATATGTGGATGACATATTGCTAATTGGAAACAATATAGAACTTTTGGATAGCGTGAAGGGGTATTTGAACAAGAGTTTTTCGATGAAGGACCTCGGTGAAGCTGCTTTCATATTGGGCATCAAGATCTATAGAGATAGATCGAGACGCTTGATAGGACTTTCACAAAGTACATACCTTGATAAAGTTTTGAAGAAGTTCAAAATGGATCAATCCAAGAAGGGGTTCTTGCCGGTATTGCAAGGTACAAAGTTGAGTAAGACTCAATGCCCAGTGACTGCGGAAGATAGAGAAAAGATGAGTGTCATCCCCTATGCTTCAGCCATAGGCTCTATCATGTATGCAATGCTGTGCACAAGACCAGATGTCAGCCTTGCCATAAGTATGGCCGGAAGGTTTCAAAGTAATCCTGGTATGGATCACTGGACAGCGGTCAAGAATATCCTAAAGTACCTGAAAAGGACTAAGGAGATGTTTCTCGTTTATGGAGGTGATCAAGAGCTCGTCGTAAAGGGTTACGTCGATGCAAGCTTTGACACTGATCCGGATGACTCTAAGTCTCAAACCGGATACGTATATATTCTCAACGGGGGAGCGGTAAGCTGGTGCAGTTCCAAGCAAAGCGTGGTAGCCGATTCTACATGCGAAGTACATAGCTGCCTCGGAGGCGGCAAAGGAAGGTGTCTGGATGAAGGAGTTCATGACAGATCTTGGAGTTGTGCCTAGTGCATTGAACCCAATGACTCTGTTTTGTGACAACACTGGTGCCATTGCTCTAGCCAAGGAACCAAGGTTTCACAAGAGGACCAGACACATAAAGCGACGCTTCAATTCCATCCGCGATTCAGTCAAGGAGGAGGACATAAGCATTTGCAAAGTACACACGGATTTGAATGTTGCAGATCCGTTGACTAAGCCTCTTCCACGGGCTAAGCATGATCAACACCAAGACTCTATGGGTGTTAGATTCATTACCTTGTAATGCTAGATTATTGACTCTAGTGCAAGTGGGAGACTGTTGGAAATATGCCCTAGAGGCAATAATAAAAGAGTTATTATTATATTTCCTTGTTCATGATAATCGTTTATTGTCCATGCTATAATTGTATTGATTGGAAACTCAAATACATGTGTGGATAAATAGACAAACTTTGTGTCCCTAGTAAGCCTCTTAAGGACTAGCTCGTTGATCAAAGATGACCGCGGTTTCCAGGTCATAGACATGAGTTGTCATTTGATAACGGGATCACATCATTAGGAGAATGATGTGATGGACGAGACCCAAACGTTAAACATAGCTTTTTGATCGTATCAGTTATCGCTATAGTTTTCTGCATGTCAAGTATAAGTTCCTATGACCATGAGATCATGTAACTCACTAACACCGGAGGAGTACTTTGTGTGTGCCAAACGTCGCAACGTAACTGGGTGACTATAAAGGTACTCTACAGGTATCTCCGAAGGTGTCTGTTGAGTTGACATGGATCAAGACTGGGATTTGTCACTCCGTGTGACGGAGAGGTATCTCCGGGCCCACTCGGTAATACGTCATCTCAATGAGCTCAAAGTGACTAAGTAGTTAGTCACGGGATTATGTATTACGGAACGAGTAAAGAGACTTGCCGGTAACGAGATTGAACTAGGTATGGAGATACTGACGATCGAATCTCGGGCAAGTAACATACCGACGAGGCAAAGGGAACTGTATACGGGATTGCCTGAATCCTTGACATCGTGGTTCATCCGATGAGATCATCGAGGAACGTGTGGGAACCAGTATGGGTATCCAGATCCCGCTATTGGTTATTGACCTGGGAGTGTCTCGGTCATGTCTGCATGGTTTCCGAACCCGCAGGGTCTACACACTTAAGGTTCGGTGACGCTAGGGTTGTTAGTGAGAACAGTGCATGGTTACCGAAGGTTGTTCGGAGTCCCGGATGAGATCCCGGACGTGACGAGGGTCTCCGGAATGGTCCGGGGACGAAGATTGATATATAGGATGAGAGTGATCGGAGTCCGGAAGTGTTCCGGGGAGTATCGGAGAGTCGTCGGATGACCGAAAGGGGTTTCGGGGGGTCCCGGCAAGTGTTGCGGGCCTCATGGGCCACAAGTGGGAGACGCAACAGCCCTCATAGGGCTGTGCGCCCCCCCTAGGGCCCTCTCCACCTGCGCCAAGGGGCTGGGCCCCCCCTAGGGCTGCCGCACCCCCTAGGCTTGGGGGGCAAGGCACCTGGGGGGGGGGAACCCTAACCCTGGGGCGCCGCCCCCTCCCATCTCCCCTTGGCCGCCGCCCCTAGGGGTAAACCCTAGGGCGCCCCCTCCCCTCTCTCCCCCCTATATAAGGAGAGGCAGAGGGAGGGCAGCCACACACGTTCGTGCCTCGGCGCTGCCCTCCCTCCACCGTAGAGATCTTCATCCTTCCCGCAGTGCTTGGCGAAGCCCTGCTGGAATCCTCCACCACCATCTCCACCACGCCGTCGTGCTGCTGGATTCTCCATCAACCTCTCCTTCCCCCTTGCTGGATCAAGAAGGAGGAGACGTCCCCGAGCTGTACGTGTGAAGAACGCGGAGGCACCGTTGCTTCGGTGCTAGGATCTTCAGCGATCTGAATTGCGGCGAGTACGACTCCATCAACCGCGTTCTTGAACGCTTCCGCTTAGCGATCTACAAGGGTATGTGGATCCAACTCTCCCCTCGTAGATGCATCTCCTAGATTGATCTTGGTGAGCGTAGGAAAATTTTTGTTTCCCATGCAACGTTCCCCAACAGCCTGAGCAGATCCCCGCTTAGAGGATGGTCTCTCCCATACCCTTGAAGCTGGTGTAGGGTACCCAATATCGGCCCAAAACTCGGCGGCCAACTCCTCGTCGGATTTACGCCGGCGCGATGCCGTGGAGATCTCGGCCGACGACGACTCCTCTCCTCCGTCGTCCGCTTGGAGGCATGAGTAGCGCGATCCAGACCCGGCCGCCGCAGCAACAGACCACCCCGGCGCCAGGGTCAGGCGCCGGCGGGTGGAGATCCGCATTTCACGCTGTTGCAATCCCCACTACTTGATCAGCATGAACCAGGAGCCCAAGGTGATTTGCGAGTGGAAAGGTTCATTCAAGGTGCCGTGTCGTGTCCCGGCGCCGGACTCGGACAAGGACCGCACAGCCGAGCTAGCCGAGGAGGGAGCGAGATACCGGTACGATCGCTAGACCTGTGGTGCTTTCATATATCTAAATAATGCTTTGTCCATTAAATAAACCACTCTATCCCGACCTGACTATAACAAATTCAACTGCCTCGCTTCACCTCTACGTAGTAGCAGGACTTGCTTACTATGCCAAGTATTGATGATACCCGCGTACAAAGGCAATGAGAGGATGAGAGGAATGAATACGATACAGGAAACCGCGGGAATAGGAGACAACGGGAAGAGGGGGCCGACTACTCGCTTGACTTCGTGAATCAGTCAATGTCAGTGGAGAGATCAGCATCAATCATTGTCGCGCGTATACTCTCACTTCCGGACAGTCATTTACATATGCACACTGGTGGGAGCGTGGTACCTATGATGGATTAGGAGGATGTCCACACACAATAAACCTTTTACACCCTCTTGGAAATGGCCTATCTCAGTTCTATCCATTGTGAGGAATTTCCAAAATGATTCTAACTGAATGACTGAGTTGCCTGAAACAAAATGGAGAAAACCGGACCCAAGATTCACAAAACTTAATGTTCACGCAGCTTATTTTGTAGATGGAGGAGTTCATGCAACTGCGGATATCCTCAGAGATAACATGGGAAATTTTATTGCATCCCACTACAAGTTCATTACTCATGCAGCTGATGCTATCACCATGGATGCAATGGCCATGAGAGATGGATTGTTTGCTAATTACATTGGATTTAATAGGATAGAGGTGGAGTCTGATTCCCTCCAAGTCATAAATTTCTGCTCTGGACACACAAGATGGTGGGATGAAGCTGCAGCCTTATTTGCGGAACGCGTAGATATTAGTTCGTCTATTGGAAAGGACATCTTTAAGCATTGCTTACAGACATGTAATAAAGCGACGCAAGTGATAGCTAACAATACTTATGGTAATTAGTCTTCTTTCAGTTGGTTTGGCGAGCCTCCGGATTGCTTGATCAGGGAACTTGCGGACAATTTGAATGTGTTATAAATCAATAAAGCTAGCCATAATGCCCTTTACTTCAAGGAGACAACGGGGAGAATGGAAGATCCAATAATCATGAAAAAATACAACCAACCTGCCAGCATTGATGTTCAAAAGCGCACCGTTGCGCTACTCCAATCATTTCTACTTCTGCGGATATCGAAACTTAGGTGTTTAGTTCGGCGGTGTCAATTGTCTGATGGAAATGATGATCTCTTGGTGAAACTAATTAGTCACATAAAGAGTTACTTACAAGTGCAGTCATACATCTATTGGTTTACTGGGCAACTGTAGTATATGACTCTTGGTGTGATGCTGTGAGTGCCGAACCCACTACTATCTCCCTCGTGGTTATGGACGGACAAAGAATGACTAAACTTGCAAAATATCCATTTTTTTTTGGCTGAACTAGCAAAAAATCCCATCAGATGTCGGAAACTCTAGATGTAGGGGATAAAAAGTGCTAACTAAGGGCATCTCTAACGGATCCCCTCAAAATCTTCAGAGGAGGAAAATAGACAGCTAACCGGACCTAACCTAACTCTCAAACGGTTAGAGGAGCATAACTTGCCCTCCTCGGCCTGAAAAGTGAGGCCAAATTTCTGAAATATACTCATCCGATGACGCGCGGAGTAAAACTCCCCCTCCCCCTTCTCCCGCACGAGCGACCACCACCCCCCGCCACCGCCGCCCATACTCACCGCTGCCACTATCGATGTCCCTGATTCCTCCCAGAATGGAGAGATGAGACCCTTCCACCACCCCGTTGGCCATCGTCAGTGGCGCGACGCCGCCCGAAACGACCCACACGCCGTTGCCCGCACCAAGGGAAGAGGTTGGGCACCAAAAACCTCCTCCGAGCCAGTGAGCCACCACACCGGTAGCAAGGTTGGTGGCAAGGCTGCTGCGTCTCTGGCGACGGGAGGCCACCCTCTTGCCTCTCCAACCGGCGGCAAGCGGGCAACGAGGCCGACGCCGGCGCCACGGCTCTCGCTGAGGAGATGGCGGAGAATAAGAAGCCGACTACGGTGCCTCGTCCTTACCCGACGCCTCGTACCATATCTCTGGCCACCACTACGCCTGCTCGTCTGGCATGTCCGGCGGGCGCTGTCGTCTCCAAGGGCCCTGGCCGCCAAGTGGTCGATGCCTTCAAGGTAAAAAAATGTATTTCCATTTCGGTCGGTGCAATGTTTGTTGATTACTTGCGTCGTAGGGTGATGAGCTTGTTGTTGTCGTAGTGCGGAGATGAACACAAACGAATTCTTGTCGTCTTTTTTAGAGAAAATGTGTATGCCTGACTTTATAAATAAAGTCACCAGGTAGAGTCAAACTACCAACATAGAAAACCAAGAAGTAGCAGCAGCCCAATTTGAAACACATGGCCAGGTAGTTTAAACAGAAGCAATGGAGGCACCCAGGCCAATAGGAAATGATAAGTAGCGCACAGGCCAACAACCTACGCCAAACCAACAAAAGACCTTAGCCGACACCAACAATGAGCTTTAGAAAACGGCCAGCTTGATCTTGCTGAGATAGATATGCAGCCGATGCCCGGACGCGGAAAATGAGCAGGTCCATAGCATCGTGATCAATCTCCTTAGTCAATATTTTTCACTGCTGAAGGAAGGAACACAATTTAAACAAGCAGTCAGTCGGTTTATTAGGAAACACATGCTCAATAGTAAATATGTTCCTAGTAGTCCAAAGAACCCAATACAACATTAAAAACCAAACAGAAAAAGGCGCATGTTCAGCCCAACCAACTCATTAGAGCGAGTACACAATTCAGGAAAGGAGGAACGGGACAAATTAACACTGAGCCACGACCGGATGCAACACCAGAACAACTTAGCCAAAACACAACTGAAGAAAATAGGGTAGTATCTTCCAAAGAGTCACCCAACGCACAACGATCAAAACCAGGACCATTCCTTTTGCGAATTTGATCAGCGGCTGGGAGCCTACCACGAATGGCTTGCCACATAGAAGTCTTAATTTTGAAAGGGATTTTGGCGCGCCAAACATGTTTAAATTTAGTAGTAGGCGATCCCATAATTAATTTAGACTAAAGAGACTTAACTGGAAAGTGACCCGAGGCATTACGGGGCCAGATAACCATGGCTAACCCCTCCGAGAGCACTGGGAAACAAGCAGCAAGGCGATGTCAGTCGTCCAACTCTTCAGGAGAAAGCACACGATGAAAATCCAAGTCTCAGTTATTGAGAGAGAGAGAGAGAGAGAGAGAGAGAGAGAGATCTTCGGAGAAGAACAATAAGAAAGTGTAACTGGGAAAGAAACAACCAAGGTACCACAAATCCAACCAAAATCGAACAGAAGTACCATTACTCACTGTAAATTTCACATGGGCATGAAAATCGCCCCTAACCTTAACCAGGTCACGCCAAAACTAAGAACCACTAGAAATGGGTGCAAAAGGAGGGCTACTGTTGGGAAAATATTTTGCTTTTGGAATGTGAAACCACAGAGAACCATGGCCCTAGGAAAGAATCCTCCAAGATTGTTTGGCTTGCAGATGAGCTTCCATTAACAAGCCTATACTTACGCTTGTTGTCAACATAGTTCAAAAACAATACGCTATGGTGTATCAAACCTAGCATGAGTCCCTTTAGAAAGGCGGTAAAACCCAACTAGGAATATAGGAAGGGAAGAAAGGCAAGAATTGATCATACACACCTTGCAAGGAGAGGTGTTGTAATGGCTACGCCATGGCATGACCCAGTTACGTTGAAGCCATCCAGAACGCTGGGCCGAAGTAGCTCTTCACACTCCTGGAGCCGCTGGACGAGGTGACACGGATGATTGTGCTCATGGTGATGTGGAGGATTTGGCATGTGCGGAATGAAATAACACACGAGAAGAAACCACCACCCACACAAGTATCTCGACGCTTCCTTCAGGGGTATATCAACTCACTCTTATGCCTGCAGCAATACCCTAATGGAGATGTGGCCAAGGGTAAGATGGTGCTTAATACACCATCGATGCGCACCACACAGCACGCGCCACCAAGGGGGAGCGTGGTTGGGCCGCTCCGACACCTGGTAGTACCAAGCTTAATGCAGATGGGAGTTTCATCCCAGCGACAAGAGCGGCTGGAGGGGGCATGGTCCTTCGAGAGTCTCAAGGCGAGGTCATCTTTAGTGCCTGCAGAGAGGTACGAGCATGCGAAAATGCGATCGGCGTAGAGTTAGCGGCGTGCCGGGAGGGCCTGGAGCTGGCTCTCTACCGGACGAACACACCCATTATAGTCGATCTTGATTGTGCAGAGGCGGTGTCCATGATCGCAGCACGAGGACAGGACCGATCGGTCCATCGCATCGTTGTTGAGGACATTAAGAGACTAGTAGCGACGGAGGGGAGAGAGGTCTCTTTTAATCTTTGTTGTCGTTGGCAGAACAAAGTTAGTCATGAGCTCGCCAAGTATGGTAGGAGCACTCCCCGCACAGCTGTTTGGTTGCACTCAGGACTAGACCTCATTGTAAAGTTGGCTCTGGCGGAGAAGCCTCCGTGTGTAATGAGAAATCCCTTTTCACCCGCAAAAAAAGGGGCCGGTGCTTCATGTTGACAAGGGTGAGATGTTGGTGCCGAAGCCTTGCCCTCTCGCCTGAGCTCTCCCTCCCGATCACTCTCTTACTCACTGGCACGAACCAACGACGAGGAAGAAGAACAGGAGAAGGACAGAGGAGAGACGCGGTGGACACTGAGGTGGTTTTTCCCGGAGCACGTACTCCGCCCGCCGCACGAACGGCGTATTTTTTTTCCCTAAGCCCGAACTCAGTTCAACCCACGGCCATTACAACGAGCCCCGCAGGTGCTCTTATATCCTGGGCAGGGGCGGACCCAGGTTATAGGCTGTGGGGGCAGGTGCCCCCGCTCGAGTTTTCCAGCCGCTTAGAAGTGGTCCGACGTGTATTGGATGTGCCCCCACTCGGGTGAATACCCTGCCCCCACTCAGCCCAGTATTTGTTTATTTTTGAAAGCCCAACTCCAAAGAAAAAGCCCGTTATATTAGAAAAAGAATTGCTACATCCCTCTCAGATCAGATGCATCCTTCCTGTAGCCTACACACGTTGGCTAACTCAATCCAATGGCCAGATTTCACGTGCACGTACGTATCGTCCACTGGAAGGAAAACCACCCATGCAGCCACGCACAGGAAAGACTTCGGGAAGCCTTTGACCTCGCCTCCCACGCCGCCTCAGAGTCGTCGCCTTGCCGGCTCGCTGCGGCAAATTGCAGACATGCCATTCGCCGACCCCTTGCACCATCACGACCTTGCACTTCTCCATGGACGAACTGAGATCTCAATCCCATAGTTTCCTAGTTCTAATTGACGTCAAGGTATGCCGTCTAATTCTCCAATTCCAAATCAACTTATATGTATAGATTATCAATTTAGATGATTAGGGAAGTTTGAACAATTTTTTGTAACATATAAAAATTTTGTATACAACTTTCTACTTACCACTAATTGCTAGACCAAAAAACTCCAATTTAATTCTGATCATCTATTACTCCCTACGATCCGAATTAATTGACGCAGCTTCATAGTTTGTAGCACAGCTCATCTTCATATATGATGTATGGAAATTTAGACGTTCATTTAACTTTTTTTTAACTTAAAGTTGCAGGGAAATAAATGGAGAGTTATTTTTTTTCTGAAAAATCCACAACTTACAAGATGCCTCAATTAGTTGATTTGTTGAAGCTTCCCAGGGATCCACATAAAAGACTGTAATTCCTACCGAAAGTGATAGTAAAACATTTTCATACAGTGAAAGATCATCATTGGATAAAACAACCGTTAATGCGTTAAAGATTTTCTTTTTCAAAGTTGTGGCCTTCTTCAATGTTTCCATTTTTTCTCAACTCGATAATGTTTTCTCTTACAGGTTGTAAGTTAGATTGTTAGAATAATGTGTCAATGTTCACTTTTGCAACTTCAAAACAAGATATTATGAGATGCAGTTCATTTCATCTCAAATGGTTACTCTTCTTTCATTTTTTGATGAATTTGGTTAATGCGTAAAATTGAAGTGTTTATGTCCGTGTTTTTTTACATGAATTTTTTTGCCATCCTAGTTCATCCATATGGACATACATTTTTTGCCCCCTCTCAATATTTTTCCTGGGTCCGCCCCTGGAAGAGCTCGCCTCGGAGTCATGGCGAGCGAGGAGGGTGCCCTGCGCGAGCGCCGAGGGGGTGACGAGCGGCGGCATGGCGCAGATAGGTGTGGGAGGGGCGCCGTCGGTACCTGGTGGACGGGGCGGCGGAGGAGGTGGCGGAGGAGGTGGGATGGCCATGGCCGGAGTCGCGAGAGGTAGAGCAGCAGAAGAGCGGCTAGGATCGGGGAGAGTAGCCAGTGTCTGATACCATGAGAGTGAGAGAGATGCGAGAGTAAGGCACCGTGAGTGCCGATGTGCTATTCCTCTGTATATATGTACAGGTTACAGCCGTGCGCAATGGCGCAGTTAGACAGAGAGAGGAGAGGAGCGACGTGCGCGGAGAGGGAGAACGTGGGCCGGGACGTGCCCATGCACAGATGGGACGTGGGCATGCACCTAGAGCACTAGGTGACTGTCAACAGTCACCGCCTCCACCGATGCCCCTGATTCCGGCCAGAATGGAGATGTAAAACCCTTCCACCACCCCATAGGCCAGCGCCGCCCGCGCGACGCCATCGCTCACACCAAGGAAGAGGTTGGGCACCAAAAACCTCCTCCAAGGCACTACACCGACGGCAAGGTTGGTGGCAAGGCCACTGCGTCTCCGGCGACGGAGGTTGCCCTCCCACTGCTCTAGCCGCCGGCAAGCGGGAAAGGAAGTCGACGCCGGCTACCCCTACGCCCGCTTGTCCGGTGCGTCCGGCCGTTGTTGCCATCACCAAGGGTCGTGGCCGCCAAGTAGTCGATAAAATGGCTTCAAGATTAAAAAAATGTCTTTCCATTCTGGCTGGTGCATTCTTTGGTGATTCCTTGCGGTCGTAGGGTGATGAACTTGTTGCTGTTGTTGTTGACGGCTTCCTTGTCGTCTTTGAAGTAGTCACATATGCTTAGCCTTGAAGATCTCAACTATACTCGGTGTTTGATCGAAAAGAAGAGCGTAAGGAAGATTATGCCGAAGTGGAGCGGGAGGAGGCTGAAGAGGTTGATGATCGCATGGAGACAGCATCAATCGTGAAGTCACCATCAAGAGATCATGAAGTCACAACTTTTGCCAAGATGAAGACATCGGTTTGTGTCACGCTTGGATGAACCTATGCATCGGTTGAAGCGGATCAAGCAAAGGATCGGTTTTGGGGTAGGATTGCGGAGTAGTACAACAACACCGTGGAAGTGAGATCAAGCCGCACCCATGGCTCTCTTCGGCATCGTTCGGGTACCATCCAAGACCAATGCAACTGATGGTCCGGTTGTATTGATCAAGTCAATCATGCGCCGCCGACTGGTTGTCCGGTTCTAATTTAAATTTTCTGATTTCATTCATGCGGACTGGTTGTCAGTATGTGCGTGACTTGTTTAGAGTCATCCAGAATCTACTTTCAATTGTTCAAGGGACGAGCAAAAATAATATTTTTTAATTAATGATTAAGGTAGTCTAATCTCTTCTCGAAAAGAAAATAAGTTGTCTAATCTCTTCTCGAAAAGAAAATAAGTTGTCTAATCTTGTACAATTTCGATCAGATCAAAAGCAACTCATGGGCATTCACCCCACGATAGAAATAATGAATACTCTACCAACCTTCATATATCTAAATAATGCTTTGTCCATTAAATAAACCACTCTATCCCGACCTGACTATAACAAATTCAACTGCCTCGCTTCACCTCTACGTAGTAGCAGGACTTGCTTACTATGCCAAGTATTGATGATACCCGCGTACAAAGGCAATGAGAGGATGAGAGGAATGAATACAATACAGGAAACCGCGGGAATAGGAGACAACGGGAAGAGGGGGCCGACTACTCGCTTGACTTCGTGAATCAGTCAATGTCAGTGGAGAGATCAGCATCAATCATTGTCGCGCGTATACTCTCACTTCCGGACAGTCATTTACATATGCACACTGGTGGGAGCGTGGTACCTATGATGGATTAGGAGGATGTCCACACACAATAAACCTTTTACACCCTCTTGGAAATGGCCTATCTCAGTTCTATCCATTGTGAGGAATTTCCAAAATGATTCTAACTGAATGACTGAGTTGCCTGAAACAAAATGGAGAAAACCGGACCCAAGATTCACAAAACTTAATGTTCACGCAGCTTATTTTGTAGATGGAGGAGTTCATGCAACTGCGGATATCCTCAGAGATAACATGGGAAATTTTATTGCATCCCACTACAAGTTCATTACTCATGCAGCTGATGCTATCACCATGGATGCAATGGCCATGAGAGATGGATTACTGTTTGCTAATTACATTGGATTTAATAGGATAGAGGTGGAGTCTGATTCCCTCCAAGTCATAAATTTCTGCTCTGGACACACAAGATGGTGGGATGAAGCTGCAGCCTTATTTGCGGAACGCGTAGATATTAGTTCGTCTATTGGAAAGGACATCTTTAAGCATTGCTTACAGACATGTAATAAAGCGACGCAAGTGATAGCTAACAATACTTATGGTAATTAGTCTTCTTTCAGTTGGTTTGGCGAGCCTCCGGATTGCTTGATCAGGGAACTTGCGGACAATTTGAATGTGTTATAAATCAATAAAGCTAGCCATAATGCCCTTTACTTCAAGGAGACAACGGGGAGAATGGAAGATCCAATAATCATGAAAAAATACAACCAACCTGCCAGCATTGATGTTCAAAAGCGCACCGTTGCGCTACTCCAATCATTTCTACTTCTGCGGATATCGAAACTTAGGTGTTTAGTTCGGCGGTGTCAATTGTCTGATGGAAATGATGATCTCTTGGTGAAACTAATTAGTCACATAAAGAGTTACTTACAAGTGCAGTCATACATCTATTGGTTTACTGGGCAACTGTAGTATATGACTCTTGGTGTGATGCTGTGAGTGCCGAACCCACTACTATCTCCCTCGTGGTTATGGACGGACAAAGAATGACTAAACTTGCAAAATATCCATTTTTTTTTTGGCTGAACTAGCAAAAAATCCCATCAGATGTCGGAAACTCTAGATGTAGGGGATAAAAAGTGCTAACTAAGGGCATCTCTAACGGATCCCCTCAAAATCTTCAGAGGAGGAAAATAGACAGCTAACCGGACCTAACCTAACTCTCAAACGGTTAGAGGAGCATAACTTGCCCTCCTCGGCCTGAAAAGTGAGGCCAAATTTCTGAAATATACTCATCCGATGACGCGCGGAGTAAAACTCCCCCTCCCCCTTCTCCCGCACGAGCGACCACCACCCCCCGCCACCGCCGCCCATACTCACCGCTGCCACTATCGATGTCCCTGATTCCTCCCAGAATGGAGAGATGAGACCCTTCCACCACCCCGTTGGCCATCGCCAGTGGCGCGACGCCGCCCGAAACGACCCACACGCCGTTGCCCGCACCAAGGGAAGAGGTTGGGCACCAAAAACCTCCTCCGAGCCAGTGAGCCACCACACCGGTAGCAAGGTTGGTGGCAAGGCTGCTGCGTCTCTGGCGACGGGAGGCCACCCTCCTGCCTCTCCAACCGGCGACAAGCGGGCAACGAGGCCGACGCCGGCGCCACGGGGCTCGCTGAGGAGATGGCGGAGAATAAGAAGCCGACTACGGTGCCTCGTCCTTACCCAACGCCTCGTACCATATCTCTGGCCACCACTACGCCTGCTCGTCTGGCGTGTCCGGCGGGCGCTGTCGTCTCCAAGGGCCCTGGCCGCCAAGTGGTCGATGCCTTCAAGGTAAAAAAAATTGTATTTCCATTTCGGTCGGTGCAATGTTTGTTGATTACTTGCGTCGTAGGGTGGTGAGCTTGTTGTTGTCGTAGTGCGGAGATGAACACAAACGAATCCTTGTCGTCTTTTTTAGAGAAAATGTGTATGCCTGACTTTATAAATAAAGTCACCAGGTAGAGTCAAACTACCAACATAGACAACCAAGAAGTAGCAGCAGCCCAATTTGAAACACATGGCCAGGTAGTTTAAACAGAGCAATGGAGGCACCCAGGCCAATAGGAAATGATAAGTAGCGCACAGGCCAACAACCTACGCCAAACCAACAAAAGACCTTAGCCGACACCAACAATGAGCTTTAGAAAACGGCCAGCTTGATCTTGCTGAGATAGATATGCAGCCGATGCCCGGACGCGGAAAATGAGCAGGTCCATAGCGTCGTGATCAATCTCCTTAGTCAATATTTTTCACTGCTGAAGGAAGGAACACAATTTAAACAAGCAGTCAGTCGGTTTATTAGGAAACACATGCTCAATAGTAAATATGTTCCTAGTAGTCCAAAGAACCCAATACAACATTAAAAACCAAACAGAAAAAGGCGCATGTTCAGCCCAACCAACTCATTAGAGCGAGTACGCAATTCAGGAAAGGAGGAACGGGACAAATTAACACTGAGCCACGACCGGATGCAACACCAGAACAACTTAGCCAAAACACAACTGAAGAAAATAGGGTAGTATCTTCCAAAGAGTCACCCAACGCACAACGATCAAAACCAGGACCATTCCTTTTGCGAATTTGATCAGCGGCTGGGAGCCTACCACGAATGGCTTGCCACATAGAAGTCTTAATTTTGAAAGGGATTTTGGCGCGCCAAACATGTTTAAATTTAGTAGTAGGGGATCCCATAATTAATTTAGACTAAAGAGACTTAACTGGAAAGTGACCCGAGGCATTACGGGGCCAGATAACCATGCCTACCCCCTCCGAGAGCACTGGGAAACAAGCAGCAAGGCGATGTCAGTCGTCCAACTCTTCAGGAGAAAGCACACGATGAAAATCCAAGTCTCAGTTATTGAGAGAGAGAGAGAGAGAGAGAGAGAGAGAGAGAGAGAGAGAGAGAGATCTTCGGAGAAGAACAATAAGAAAGTGTAACTGGGAAAGAAACAACCAAGGTACCACAAATCCAACCAAAATCGAACAGAAGTACCATTACTCACTGTAAATTTCACATGGGCATGAAAATCGCCCCTAACCTTAACCAGGTCACGCCAAAACTAAGAACCACTAGAAATGGGTGCAAAAGGAGGGCTACTGTTGGGAAAATATTTTGCTTTTGGAATGTGAAACCACAGAGAACCATGGCCCTAGGAAAGAATCCTCCAAGATTGTTTGGCTTGCAGATGAGCTTCCATTAACAAGCCTATACTTACGCTTGTTGTCAACATAGTTCAAAAACAATACGCTATGGTGTATCAAACCTAGCATGAGTCCCTTTAGAAAGGCGGTAAAACCCAACTAGGAATATAGGAAGGGAAGAAAGGCAAGAATTGATCATACACACCTTGCAAGGAGAGGTGTTGTAATGGCTACGCCATGGCATGACCCAGTTACGTTGAAGCCATCCAGAACGCTGGGCCGAAGTAGCTCTTCACACTCCTGGAGCCGCTGGACGAGGTGACACGGATGATTGTGCTCATGGTGATGTGGAGGATTTGGCATGTGCGGAATGAAATAACACACGAGAAGAAACCACCACCCACACAAGTATCTCGACGCTTCCTTCAGGGGTATATCAACTCACTCTTATGCCTGCAGCAATACCCTAATGGAGATGTGGCCAAGGGTAAGATGGTGCTTAATACACCATCGATGCGCACCACACAGCACGCGCCACCAAGGGGGGGCGTGGTTGGGCCGCTCCGACACCTGGTAGTACCAAGCTTAATGCAGATGGGAGTTTCATCCCAGCGACAAGAGCAGCTGGAGGGGGCATGGTCCTTCGAGAGTCTCAAGGCGAGGTCATCTTTGTTAGGCGAATAAGCCGTGGCTAGGCCATGGCGGGTCGGGCGCGCGTGCGTGCGAGTGCCAGACAAGCCAGACGTAGTCAGGGCCTAGATGCGTGTGTGCGTGAGCTAGTTGGCAAGGAGCCAGGAGGGGTGACCGCGTCGCTCGGGATGGAAGTGGCCGCGTCGTACGCGTAGGAGCGCGGCGGGTGCGCGAGCCAGTATCTGCGGACGTGGTGTGTGGGTTGAGTGGGCACGGCCTGGCGTATGTGCGCAGGTGTATAAGGCTCCCCTCCCCCCTGTGTATTGCGGTGCAGCTGTGTTGAGTTCGAGCTCAAGGGAAACAAGGCCGTCCGTGCGGCTTGGCGTTCGTGCGCCGGAAAGCTTCTGTGTCACTCTCTTCTCCCTTTCTTCTTCTGGTTTGAGCTAGAGAAAGTCCGGCAGAGAGAGAGAGGCAGTCTAGGCTAGGGCTAGACACCAACAATTGGCATCAGAGCGACCAGGTTCGAGGGCTTCACCGGCGGCCATGGCACTTGTTCCGCACGGCGGTGGTGGTGGCAGTTACTCGTTGCCGGTCCCGCCACTGACGACGACGAACTACATCCCCTGGGCGATCAAGGTGGAGGCCTTGCTTGATGCTCAGGGGCTGTGGGGGGTGGTTGCTCCGGCGGAGGGCGCGGCGATCGACGCCGGCAAGAGCAAGACGGCGAGGGCGTTGCTCCTCGGGGCGCTTTCGGAGGAGGTGCTGCTGCCGGTGTCGACGAAGCCCACCGCGAAGGAGGTATGGGACTCCCTCAAGGTGCGTTTCGTCGGCGCCAATCGGGTGCGGGCGGCCCGGCTCGCGTCGCTTCGCGGGGAGTTCGAGCAGCTGCGGATGGCGGACGGCGACGACCTGGACAGCTACGCACGGAAGCTCGGGGCCATGACGGCGCGCTATGCAGGACTAGGCGCGGTGCTCGACGACGCGGCGCTCGTGAAGAAGATGTTGGACACAGTGCCCGATCGCCTCTACCCCGCCGTTGCCGGAATAGAGCAATTATGTGACGTGGAAACAATGCCGTTCGAGGAGGTTTTGGGGCGACTCAAGGCGTTTGAAGAACGGACCCGGCGTCGCAGGCAGGACGGCGGCAGGCGCGACGGCGAGGAGCTTCTGTACACGGCGGCACAATGGGCGGCACGGCAGCGCAGGCAGGGCGGTGGCGGCTCCAACGACGACGACGACGGGACGGCGAGCATGGCGTCTGGCGGTGGCGGGAAGAGGCGTGGGCGCTGCTACAATTGTGGGCAGCGAGGCCACTTCAAGCGCGACTGCATGAAGCCGAGGAAGGGCGCGGCGGCGGAGCAAGCGCTGATGGCAGACGTCGGCGTTGAAGACGGGGGACTCCTCTGAGCCACGGCTTAAGGGGGTGAATGTTAGGCGAATAAGCCGTGGCTAGGCCATGGCGGGTCGGGCGCGCGTGCGTGCGAGTGCCAGACAAGCCAGACGTAGTCAGGGCCTAGATGCGTGCGTGCGTGAGCTAGTTGGCGAGGAGCCAGGAGGGGTGACCGCGTCGCTCGGGATGGAAGTGGCCGCGTCGTACGCGTAGGAGCGCGGCGGGTGCGCGAGCCAGTATCTGCGGACGTGGTGTGTGGGTTGAGTGGGCACGGCCTGGCGTATGTGCGCAGGTGTATAAGGCTCCCCTCCCCCCTGTGTATTGCGGTGCAGCTGTGTTGAGTTCGAGCTCAAGGGAAACAAGGCCGTCCGTGCGGCTTGGCGTTCGTGCGCCGGAAAGCTTCTGTGTCACTCTCTTCTCCCTTTCTTCTTCTGGTTTGAGCTAGAGAAAGTCCGGCAGAGAGAGAGAGGCAGTCTAGGCTAGGGCTAGACACCAACAATCTTTAGTGCCTGCAGAGAGGTACGAGCATGCGAAAATGCGATCGGCGTAGAGTTAGCGGCGTGCCGGGAGGGCCTGGAGCTGGCTCTCTACCGGACGAACACACCCATTATAGTCGATCTTGATTTTGCGGAGGCGGTGTCCATGATCACAGCACGAGGACAGGACCGATCGGTCCATCGCATCGTTGTTGAGGACATTAAGAGACTAGTAGCGACGGAGGGGAGAGAGGTCTCTTTTAATCTTTGTTGTCGTTGGCAGAACAAAGTTAGTCATGAGCTCGCCAAGTATGGTAGGAGCACTCCCTGCACCGCTGTTTGGTTGCACTCAGGACTAGACCTCATTGTAAAGTTGGCTCTGGCGGAGAAGCCTCCGTGAGTAATGAGAAATCCCTTTTCACCCGCAAAAAAAGGGGCCGGTGCTTCATGTTGACAAGGGTGAGATGTTGGTGCCGAAGCCTTGCCCTCTCGCCTGAGCTCTCCCTCCCGATCACTCTCTTACTCACTGGCATTAACCAACGACGAGGAAGAAGAACAGGAGAAGGACAGAGGAGAGACGCGGTGGACACAGAGGTGGTTTTTCCCGGAGCACGTACTCCGCCCGCCGCACGAACGGCGTATTTTTCTTTCCCTAAGCCCGAACTCAGTTCAACCCACGGCCATTACAACGAGCCCCGCAGGTGCTCTTATATCCTGGGCACACGCCGGGCACGACCCGCACGTCCCCCGCCCAGCCTGGCCACGACCTGGCCCGCTCTGGCCGCGCCCACTCCGCGGACACACGCGCCTGGGTCGCTCCGAGCCCGCACTAGTCCGACCTGATCACACCGCCCTGCTCGCCAACGGCCACCTACGTCTACGGCATGGTTACCACGCGCACACACACGCACTCATGCACACACACACACGCACGCACTTGCTACGGGCCCGACGCACCCGACGCGGCCAGCGCGCGCCCGCACACGCGCTCGCTGCGCCCGATCGTCGCCGCGGCTTATTATGGCCAACATGAGATGTTGGAGCTCTTCTGGTTTTGAGCATCCATTCATTCGATTTTTTGGAATTATAATTATGAGCTCTGAAATCATGTTGAAAGAGTGAAAAAGACTGAAGGAGGTAGAAATGTTTCAGTTATGTTTGTTCCCTGGTAACCTGGCCCAGTTTGAACTGTAGAATGAAGTAGAAAATGCCCAGCCTAGCCAACTTTTTCGCGTTAGCTCAAGCTTTGAAGGTCAACTGGTTGCTGGGTACAACTTAACATGGCTACCGTAGCTCATGGACATTGAAAACGTGAAAAATGATAAGTGCTCACTTGTGCAAAAAAATACTTTTCACCTTATATATAATGCCCCAGCTTCACCAGAGTAGATATCAATGTTGCATGGTTTCACTTTATTCAAACTCGTTGGGTAGCACTAGCACCTAAACTTATGAACTAATTTTTTGGACACCTCTAGCTGTCGACCGTTCGCTAGCCAAGATGGCATTTGCGAACCCCCGCTGGCAGTTTTAGTGTGTAGGGTGAGGGTGGATGGCATTTTGCAAAGCTGCCATGGCAGTTTGTTTAAGCGGGTAGGTTTGGCCATAAAAATGTCACCGTCAGATCTAGATCAGACTGCTCTGGAGGGGGTCGCTTGGATCTCACCCCCAGCAACCGTTCTCCAGTTATGACTTTCCTAGTTTTTTTGTGTGTGGGGAAAGTTGGGATTTCATTATCTGACCATAGAATTACAATTGTTTTGGATAGCATCCCTAATTTCCAAAAGAAAATTTCAAAGCCAACAGGCCGTGCCTGCATGATTCTGAGTCCGGTTGATCCTCACTAGCTTCACAGAACATCCACCTTCAGCGAGGGCCTTAATTTCCTTCACTAGATGAACATACTTTGATCTGTCTCAGTGCAACCTGATAACCCACAAGTGTAGGGGATCGCAACAGTTTTCGAGGGTAAAGTATTAAACCCAAATTTGTTGATTCGACACAAGGGGAGCCAAAGAATACTCTTAAGTATTAGCAACTGAGTTGTCAATTCAGCCACACCTGGAAACTTAGTATCTGCAGTGTAATAGCCTCATTGCAACCCCGTCCAGCAGTGTAATAGCCTCATTGCAGTCCGACTACAGCTCGATCGGGGGCGGGGAACCAATGGAGCGCTAGCCGGAGCACCTCCTTTCCATGCATCCAGCTCAGCCTCAAGCGGGTCAGAGCAGTGCTGCAACCATCGACATGCCACGAAAATAACATTTCCATCACGTTCCTGAAGAAAAAACTATCACGGTCCTGGAGATTCAAAGAGGGTGATGTTTTAATATGAACCTCACCCCAGCCGCCATTTACAGCAGAATATGAACCATTCATTGCATTCCTGGGAGAATATCACATGGAAACGAACATTCAAAGAGGGTGATGTTTTAATATAATGACAGATTCCAAGTTGAAACACATTACAACTTGTGAGTTATGAAAAAAAACAAATTCAACAATGAATAGTGGTCTTACTGTTCTGCACTATTCAATGATGATTTTGTTATTTTCATAGCTCACATCCCGTAATGTGTTTGAACTTGGATTTCACATGACAATAGAATATCGCCCTCTTAACGCCCCGTATTTTTCTTTAGATTTTTTTGAAACTTCAAAACATATTTTTCGTGTGGTTTTCACCAGCTTCCACTAGATGTTGATTTCCATGTGATATTCTCCCTTTCCTCCCTGCTCTTAGTGTTGAAATCTGAGATGGGCCTAGAGCCCATATGACAATTTCAAATTTGATCTCTAAGGGCCCATGTAGGTGGCATGACAAAATGGTGGGAAGTTTAGTCCCACCCCGGAAGTGGAAGGAGAGTTGGAGTGGTTTATAAGGGATTCTCTCCCTCATGCTATTGGAGCTTGAGAAGAGATGAGGACCTCGCGCACTCCTCCTCCTCCTCCGCTCGCCGCGTCGCGTCGCGTCGCGTCGCGTCGCGGGATTGAGCCGAGCCGAGCTCACTCCTATGCGCTTCTTTTTGCCGATCAGGAACGGAGAGTCTTTGACAGGTAGGGCCACGATCTGAGACGTCGGATCGTGGGCTACCGACTTGGACGTGGGTTCGGCCCACGTCTCTCCACGCGCAGCCGCACATATATATGTGGGGCGCTGCCAACCCTAGCCGCCGTCTTAACAGCCTCCACGCCCGACGTCGTCCCTTTGCTGCTGCTGCCGCCGGTGACTCCATCCCGTCCGCCGCGTACACGGTCGACGGGAGAGCAGGTCTCCGAAGCCTCGCCTCTCTGGATCCTGTACGGGAGAGGGGCGAATAGGTTTTTGGGAAGCGACTACGCGACAGCTTGCCGTTCGTCTACTTCCTCTACGTCCGCGTCGCCCTCGTCATCATCATGGCCACCGACGCCGAACGTGCCGCCGCCGAGAAGATCGAAGCCGACAAGAAGGCAGCCGACGACGCTGATGCTGCCACCGCTGCCGCGGCCTCTGCTTGGCCGACTGGAGGGTATAACTCGTTTATCCCGCTCCTACTGTTTTCTGTGTTAGGCATGCTAGCGTTATACGTAGATCTGTCTACAATTAGCGTAGTATGCGGTTGCATGATTAAATATCAGTATGCTATTATTTGTGTCAATGCCATGCTAGTAGTTAATTCGTGGATTAAATTAATCGGAAAATTGCCTATTTACTCAGCAATCCAAAAACCTATTATGTGTAGGAATTTTTCGACAAGTGGCTTTGCCGCTGCACTGAAACCGGATAAGTTTACCGGTACATATTTTAAGCGTTGGCAGACTAAGACCACTTTATGGCTCACGGCTATGAACGTATTCTGGGTCGCCGGTGTGCCCACGGGAACGATCGCTCCTGAACAGGAGAAGGCGTTCAGGGAGGCCACCGTCGTGTTTCTCGGAGCACTTCTTAGCGTGATCGGAGATAAACTGATCGATGCATATTTACATGTGTGTGTCGCCAAGGACTTGTGGGAGGCGCTCGAATCTAAATTCGGGGCCACCGATGCTGGGAGTGAGATGTATATTATAGAGCAGTTCCACGATTACAAGATGGTTGAAAACCGTCCTGTGCTGGAACAGGCTCATGAGATAATATGCATTGTTAAGGAGCTTGAGCTTCTGAAGTGCGAGTTACCGGGCAAGTTTGTCGCGGGCTGCATAATCGCTAAGCTCCCTAATTCCTAGAGGAACTTTGCCACTACTCTGAAACATCAGAGGCGTGAATTCTCAGTGGAGGATGTCATTGGCCATCTGAGTGTTGAGCAGAACTCAAGGGCAAAGGACTCGAACGGGAAAGCGGTTGAGGGGACTTCTGTCGCCAACATGGTGAACCAGAGGAACTCCAACTCCCACAAGCCCAAGGGAAAGAACGGTGTCCAACACAATACCGACTTTAAGAAGAAGGGTAAGAAGACCTTCAAGAAGAACAAGAAGGATGAGGGCTGCTTTACTTGTGGTTCGGCTGAACATTGGGCAAACAAGTGCCCAAACAAGCATAAGAAGCCAGGACAGGACTCCAAGTCTGTCAACATGATTGTGGGCAACAATGACAATGGTGCATCTGGGTACGATAATTTATTTACTGTTTTTTCAGTGTTTCAGCCCAACGATTGATGGGTGGACACAGGTGCAGGAGTTCATGTGTGTGCTGACATTTCATTGTTCACTTCTTACCAGGTCACAGGCCACGGGTCCGTATTGATGGGGAATGGCGCGAGTGCTTCTGTTCATGGTGTTGGCACGGTCGATCTGAAGTTTACTTCGGGAAGGATCGTGCAGCTGAAGAATGTGCAGCATGTCCCCGCCATCAAGAAGAACCTCGTTAGTGGCTCCCTTCTATGTAGAGAAGGGTTTAAGTTGGTTTTCGAGTCTAATAAATTAGTTGTTACGAAATATGGACTCTTTGTTGGAAAAGGTTATGAGAGCGGAGGAATGTTCCGCCTTTCCCTCGCAGATTTTTGTAATAAAGTCGTGAACCATATTCATTCGAATGTTAATGAATCAGAAGTTTGGCATTCACGTCTTTGTCACATTAGTTTCGGTGTTATGACGTGGCTAGCTAAGTTGGATTTAATCCCGAGTTTCACTTTAGCCAAAGGTTCTAAGTGCCTTTCATGTGTGCAAGCTAAGCAACCTCACAAGCCTCACAAGGCCGCGGAGGAGAGACACTTGGCACCGTTAGAACTCATACATTCTGATCTTTGTGAGATGAATGGTGTGTTGACTAAAGGTGGAAAGAAATACTTCATGACATTGATAGATGATTCCACTAGATATTGCTATGTTTATCTGTTAAATACTAAAGATGAGGCTCTACACTACTTTAAAATCTATAAGGCAGAAGTTGAGAAACAACTTGAAAAGCAAATTAAACGAGTCCGGTCAGATCGTGGTGGAGAGTACTTCTCAAGTGAGTTTGACTCTTTTTGTGCGGAACACGGCATTATTCATGAGAGGACGCCTCCCTATTCACCCCAGTCAAACGGGGTTGCCGAGCGGAAAAACCGTACTCTAACTGATTTGGTTAACGCCATGTTAGATACGTCGGGTTTATCCAAGGCATTGTGGGGGGAGGCTATATTGACGGCGTGTCATGTCCTGAATAAAGTTCCGACAAAAGACAATGAGATCACTCCCTATGAGAAATGGGCGAAGAGAAGGACAACACTCTCGTACTTGCGTACTTGGGGCTGTTTGGCGAAAGTCAATGTGCCGATCCCCAAAAAGCGCAAGCTTGGACCGAAGGCCGTGGACTGCGTTAATTTGGGCTACGCTAAAAATAGCGTTGGCTATAGATTTCTAGTAGTGAAATCTGAGGTACCTGACCAAAGGGTTGGTACAATTATGGAGTCTAAGGATGCTACATTCTTCGAGGATATATTTCCTATGAGAGATATGCAAAGCACTTCTAGACAGGAATCTGAGGAGACTCCTGAGCCTGCCATTCCTATGGAATACTATGAACGAACACATGATGAAAATCCTGAGGAGGATGACGAAGAAATCCTTGGTAGGGGAAAGAGACAAAGGACTGCAAAGACCTTTGGTGATGATTTCTTCGTGTACCTCGTGGATGATACTCCCACTTCTATTTCAGAAACGTATGCCTCTCCAGAATCTGACTACTGGAAGGAAGCGGTCCGTAGCGAGATGGATTCCATCATGGCTAACGGGACAATGGGAGATTACTGAGCGTCCCTATGGTTGCAAACCATTGGGATGTAAGTGGGTGTTCAAAAAGAAGCTTAGGCCCGATGGTACGATTGAAAAGTACAAGGCTAGGCTTGTGGCCAAGGGCTATGACCAAAAAGAAGAGGAAGATTTCTTTGATACTTATTCACCTGTGGCCAGACTGACCGCCATTCGAGTATTACTCTCATTGGCGGCCTTGCATGGTCTTCTCGTCCACCAGATGGATGTTAAGACAGCTTTCCTGAATGGAGAGCTAAACGAGGAAATCTACATGCAACAGCCAGATGGCTTTGTGATAGATGGTCAGGAAGGAAAAGTGTGTAGGTTGATAAAATCTTTATATGGCCTGAAACAAGCACCTAAACAATGGCATGATAAGTTTAATACAACACTGACATCTATTGTCTTCGTTGTTAATGAAGCTGACAAATGTGTATACTATCGCCATGGTGGGGGCGAAGGAGTTATACTGTGCTTGTATGTTGATGACATACTGATATTCGGAACCAACCTCAAAGTCATTGAGGAGGTCAAGTCATTTCTATCTCAGAACTTTGAGATGAAAGACCTTGGTGTGGCTGATGTTATCTTGAACATCAAGCTACTGAGAGATAATGAGGGTGGGATTACACTTTTGCAATCCCATTATGTTGAGAAGGTGTTGAGCCGTTTTGGATACTCGGACTGCACACCATCTCAAACACCATATGATCCTAGCGTGTTGATTCAAAAATCCAAAGGCATGGCTATAGATCAATTGAGATACTCTCAGATCATTGGTTCACTGATGTACCTAGCTAGCGCTACGAGGCCTGACATCGCTTTTGCTGTGAGCAAACTGAGTCGGTTTGTATCAAAATCGGGTGATGTACATTGGCATGCTGTTGAAAGAGTTATGCGTTATCTGAAGGGTACTATGAACTATGGACTTCACTATACCGGATACCCGTCGGTACTTGAAGGGTATAGTGATGCAAATTGGATCTCTGATGCTGATGAGATGAAGGCCACCACTGGGCATATGTTAACTCTTGGAGGTGGCGCTGTTTCCTGGAAGTCTTGCAAGCAAACGATCTTAACGAGATCGACTATGGAAGTAGAATTAACAGCATTAGACACATCTGGTGTCGAAGCGGGATGGCTTCGAGATCTTTTGATGGACTTGCCATTGGTTGATAAACCGGTTCCAGCTATCCATATGAACTGTGACAATCAGACTGACATCATCAAGGTGAAGAGTTCAAAGGACAACATGAAGTCCAACAAACACATAAGAATGAGATTAAAAGCTGTCAGAAAATTGAGAAACTCCGGAGTGATAGCGTTGGAATATGTCCATACGGCTAAGAATCTGGCAGATCCCTTTACAAAAGGGCTATCACGTGTTGTGATAGATAATGCATCGAGGGAGATGGGTATGAGACCCACATGAGTTGCCATGGTGGTAACCCAACCTATGTGATTGGAGATCCCGTGAAGTAGGACCTGGGAAAACAAGCCAGTGGTGAACTGAGGAGAGTAACTATACTAACCCACTCCGCTGGAGATGCAATACTCTCAATACTGTATGGGAGGATGACTACTGTCTTAATGTGTTCCAAGGCTTATATGTATAAGCAAGATGCAATCCTACAGAGCGATCTTTGGAGGAACACACCTATATGAGCCCGACTGCTGGTCACAGTCTATGAGATTGGGGTGATCTCTAGTAAGCTCATGAACAGGCCAGGAGTGTGACTTATATGCTCCACCCGAGGGGTCAGCCTTCGGCAGCCTAGTATCAGTAAGACATGTGGTGAAACTTCTTTACGCCAAACTGACAATTCAAGGCATAGTCCATTGTTCAGTTGTGAAGGAGTGTAGCTACTTGCTCTAGGTGAAGCTCAACCTTAACAGGTCTTCGCTGAAACACTGGTATATCAAAACAGTAATTGGAACAGAGGACACAATGGGCCCTCGAGATCTGGTGGGGGATTGTTGAAATCTGAGATGGGCCTAGAGCCCATATGACAATTTCAGATTTGATCTCTAAGGGCCCATGTAGGTGGCATGACAAAGTGGTGGGAAGTTTAGTCCCACCCCGGAAGTGGAAGGAGAGTTAGAATGGTTTATAAGGGATTCTCTCCCTCATGCTATTGAAGCTTGAGAAGAGATGAGGACCTCGCGCACTCCTCCTCCTCCGCTCGCCTCGCCACGCCACGCCACGCCTCGTCACGACACGCCGCGGGTTGCGGGATTGAGCCGAGCCGAGCTCACTCCTATGCGCTTCTTTTTGCCGGTCAGGAACGGAGAGCCTTTGACATGTAGGGCCACGATTTGAGACGTCGGATCGTGGGCTACTGATAACCCTCAACCGTAAGGGATCGAGATAGTCTTCGCGGGTAAGAATAACCCAATTTATTGATTCGACACACGGGGAGCCAAAGAGTATTTATAAGCTTTGACAGTTGAGTTGTCAATTCAACCGCACCTGAAATATACTTACTTGCAACAAAAGATAAGTGGTAACAGTGATATGATAGTGATGATAGTGATAGTAAAAGTAAACAGTAAAAGTAAATAGCAAAAGGTAAATGGCAAAAGTAGCAACTAGTGACAAGCAGGGTTTAAAACACTGTAGGCTAGGGAGATGGATGGTTGGGCGTTGCATGGATGAGATAGATTCTAACTTGGGGCACGGCACACGGAAAAGTAATGATCATCTAGGCAAATATCAAACATTAGGCATGTATCCCGTAGGTAGTTGTACGTGCTTGCAATAAGAACTTGCACAACATCTTTTGTCCTACCATCCCGCTACGAACGGGGCCAAAAGGAACTTATGGATATTAAGGTGCTCCTGTCAAAGAGCACCGGAACAAAGCAATGAACTCAATGGATACATGTAATCCTCAAACTACGGACCATCCCCTTTGGTGTCCCAAGCTGTCACTTTTGGGATCGCCGGTTCCGAACCGTAACAGGTGCAAACAACTCATAGATAGGATCACGAACACAAATATATTCATGCAAACACATATGGTTCAGATCTGAAATCATGGCACTCGGGCCCTAAGTGTCAAGCATTAAGAATAACAAGTTGAAGCAAAGATGATAAACACCATAGTAGATGATAGGCAACATGCCCCCAACGATCTGATAAACTATTACATGATCTAACTCATCCAATCCCTACCATCCCCTTCGCCTACAGCAGGGAATTACTCACACATGGAGGGAGAAGTCATGGAGGGATGATGGAGTGGTGATGATGATGACGATGGCGATGATCTCCCCTCTCCGGAGGCCAATTCAGCCTCCAGATTAGCCCTCCCGAGGAAGAACAGAGGGTGGCGGCGGCTCCGCGACGGAAAACTGCGAAAGAACTTCTGATCTGGGGTTTTCGCGTCGCAAGTAAAAATACGAGGTAAAGTAGGGCACCAGGGGGTGTGGGCCCCACCCAGGCGACCCCCCGGCGCGGCCCAGGGGGGGGCGCGCCCACAGGGCGCCTGGGCACCCCCTGGCCCCCCTCTGGTCCCACTTCTGGCTCCTGGTTCCTTCGGGTGCGTGGATTTTCTGTGATTTTTCGTGGATTTTTCTGAGATACTTAAAAATCCGTTTTCCTGCACACAATAAAACCATACAGGTAGCTCTGCTGAAAACAGCGTCAGTCCGGGTTAGTTTAGTTCAAATCATGCAAGAATGAGGCCAAAACAATATCAAAAGTGTTTGGAAAAGTAGATACGTTTGAGACGTATCAGCTACCGACTTGGACGTGGGTTCGGCCCACGTCTCTCCACGCGCAGCCGCACATATATATGTGGGGCGCTGCCAACCCTAGCCGCCGTCTTAACAGAACGCATCTGCCTCCACGCCCGCCGTCGTCCCTTTGCTGCTGCTGCCGCCGGTGACTCCATCCCGTCCGCTGCGTACACGGTCGACGGGAGAGCAGGTCTCCGAAGCCTCGCCTCTCTGGATCCTGTACGGGAGAGGGGCGAATAGGTTTTTGGGATGCGACTACGCGACTGCTCGCCGTTCGTCTACTTCCTCTACGTCCGTGTCGCCCTCGTCATCATCATGGCCACCGACGCCGAACGTGCCGCCGCCGAGAAGATCGAAGCCGACAAGAAGGCAGCCGACGACGCTGCTGCTGCCACCGCCGCCGCGGCCTCTGCTTGGCCGACTGGAGGGTATAACTCGTTTATCCCGCTCCTATTGTTTTCTGTGTTAGGCATGCTAGCGTTATACGTAGATCCGTCTACAATTAGCGTAGTATGCGGTTGCATGATTAAATATCAGTATGCTATTATTTGTGTCAATGCCATGCTAGTAGTTAATTCGTGGATTAAATTAATCGGAAAATTGCCTATTTACTCAGCAATCCAAAAACCTATTATGTGTAGGAATTTTTCGACAAGTGGCTTTGCCGCTGCACTGAAACCGGATAAGTTTACCGGTACATATTTTAAGCGTTGGCAGACTAAGACCACTTTATGGCTCACGGCTATGAACGTATTCTGGGTCGCCGGTGTGCCCACGGGAACGATCGCTCCTGAACAAGAGAAGGCGTTCAGGGAGGCCACCGTCGTGTTTCTCGGAGCACTTCTTAGCGTGATCGGAGATAAACTGGTCGATGCATATTTACATGTGCGTGTCGCCAAGGACTTGTGGGAGGCGCTCGAATCTAAATTCGGGGCCACCGATGCTGGGAGTGAGATGTATACTATAGAGCAGTTCCACGATTACAAGATGGTTGAAAACCGTCCTATGCTGGAACAGGCTCATGAGATAATATGCATTGTTAAGGAGCTTGAGCGTCTGAAGTGCGAGTTACCGGGCAAGTTTGTCACGGGCTGCATAATCGCTAAGCTCCCTAATTCCTAGAGGAACTTTGCCACTACTCTGAAACATCAGAGGCGTGAATTCTCAGTGGAGGATGTCATTGGCCATCTGAGTGTTGAGCAGAACTCAAGGGCAAAGGACTCGAACGGGAAAGCGGTTGAGGGGACTTCTATCGCCAACATGGTGAACCAGAGGAACTCCAACTCCCACAAGCCCAAGGGAAAGAACGGTGTCCAACACAATACCGACTTTAAGAAGAAGGATAAGAAGACCTTCAAGAAGAAAAAGAAGGATGAGGGCTGCTTTACTTGTGGTTTGGCTGAACATTGGGCAAACAAGTGCCCAAACAAGTATAAGAAGCCAGGACAGGACTCCAAGTCTGTCAACATGATTGTGGGCAACAATGACAATGGTGCATCTGGGTACGGTAATTTATTTACTGTGTTTTCAGTGTTTCAGCACAACGATTGATGGGTGGACACAGGTGCAGGAGTTCATGTGTGTGCTGACATTTCATTGTTCACTTCTTACCAGGTCACAGGCCACGGGTCCGTATTGATGGGGAATGGCGCGAGTGCTTCTGTTCATGGTGTTGCCACGGTCGATCTGAAGTTTACTTCGGGAAGGATCGTGCAGCTGAAGAACGTGCAGCATGTCCCCGCCATCAAGAAGAACCTCGTTAGTGGCTCCCTTCTATGTAGAGAAGGGTTTAAGTTGGTTTTCGAGTCTAATAAATTAGTTGTTACGAAATATGGACTCTTTGTTGGAAAAGGTTATGAGAGCGGAGGAATGTTCCGCCTTTCCCTCGCAGATTTTTGTAATAAAGTCGTGAACCATATTCATTTGAATGTTAATGAATCGGAAGTTTGGCATTCACGTCTTTGTCACATTAGTTTCGGTGTTATGACGCGGCTAGCTAAGTTGGATTTAATCCCGAGTTTAACTTTAGCCAAAGGTTCTAAGTGCCTTTCATGTGTGCAAGCTAAGCAACCTCGCAAGCCTCACAAGGCCGCGGAGGAGAGACACTTGGCACCATTAGAACTCATACATTCTGATCTTTGTGAGATGAATGGTGTGTTGACTAAAGGTGGAAAGAAATACTTCATGACATTGATAGATGATTCCACTAGATATTGCTATGTTTATCTGTTAAATACTAAAGATGAGGCTCTACACTACTTTAAAATCTATAAGGCAAAAGTTGAGAAACAAGTTGAAAAACAAATTAAACGAGTCCGGTCAGATCGTGGTGGAGAGTACTTCTCGAGTGAGTTTGACTCTTTTTGTGTGGAACACGGCATTATTCATGAGAGGACGCCTCCCTATTCACCCCAGTCAAACGGGGTTGCCGAGCGGAAAAACCGTACTCTAACTGATTTGGTTAACGCCATGTTAGATACGTCGGGTTTATCCAAGGCATGGTGGGGGGAGGCTATATTGACGGCGTGTCATGTCCTGAATAAAGTTCCGACAAAAGACAATGAGATCACTCGCTATGAGAAATGGGCGAAGAGAAGGACAACACTCTCGTACTTGCGTACTTGGGGCTGTTTGGCGAAAGTCAATGTGCCGATCCCCAAAAAGCGCAAGCTTGGACCGAAGACCGTGGACTGCGTTAATTTGGGCTACGCTAAAAATAGCGTTGGCTATAGATTTCTAGTAGTGAAATCTGAGGTACCTGACCAAAGGGTTGGTACAATTATGGAGTCTAAGGATGCTACATTCTTCGAGGATATATTTCCTATGAGAGATATGCAAAGCACTTCTAGACAGGAATCTGAGGAGACTCCTGAGCCTGCCATTCTTATGGAATACTATGAACGAACACATGATTAAAATCCTGAGGAGGATGACAAAGAAATCCTTGGTAGGGGAAAGAGACAAAGGACTGCAAAGACCTTTGGTGATGATTTCTTCGTGTACCTCGTGGATGATACTCCCACTTCTACTTTAGAAACGTATGCCTCTCCAGAATCTGACTACTGGAAGGAAGCGGTCCGTAGCGAGATGGATTCCATCATGGCTAACGGGACATGGGATATTACTGAGCGTCCCTATGGTTGCAAACCATTGGGATGTAAGTGGGTGTTCAAAAAGAAGCTTAGGCCCGATGGTACGATTGAAAAGTACAAGGCTAGGCTTGTGGCCAAGGGCTATGACCAAAAAGAAGAGGAAGATTTCTTTGATACTTATTCACCTGTGGCCAGACTGACCACCATTCGAGTATTACTCTCGTTGGCGGCCTTGCATGGTCTTCTCGTCCACCAGATGGATGTTAAGACAGCTTTCCTAAATGGAGAGCTAAACGAGGAAATCTACATGCAACAGCCAGATGGCTTTGTGATAGATGGTCAGGAAGGAAAAGTGTGTAGGTTGATAAAATCTTTATATGGCCTGAAACAAGCACCTAAGCAATGGCATGATAAGTTTAATACAACACTGACATCTGTTGGCTTCGTTGTTAATGAAGCTGACAAATGTGTATACTATCGCCATGGTGGGGGCGAAGGAGTTATACTGTGCTTGTATGTTGATGACATACTGATATTCGGAACCAACCTCAAAGTCATTGAGGAGGTCAAGTCGTTTCTATCTCAGAACTTTGAGATAAAAGACCTTGGTGTGGCTGATGTTATCTTGAACATCATGCTACTGAGAGATAATGAGGGTGGGATTACACTTTTGCAATCCCATTATGTTGAGAAGGTGTTGAGCCGTTTTGGATACTCGGACTGCACACCATCTCAAACACCATATGATCCTAGCGTGTTGATTCGAAAATCCAAAGGCACGGCTATAGATCAATTGAGATACTCTTAGATCATTGGTTCACTGATGTACCTAGCTAGCGCTACGAGGCCTGACATCGCTTTTGCTGTGAGCAAACTCAGTCGGTTTGTATCAAAACCGGGTGATGTACATTGGCATGCTGTTGAAAGAGTTATGCGTTATCTGAAGGGTACTAAGAACTATGGACTTCACTATACCGGATACCCGTCGGTACTTGAAGGGTATAGTGATGCAAATTGGATCTCTGATGCTGATGAGATGAAGGCCACCACTGGGTATATGTTAACTCTTGGAGGTGGCGCTGTTTCCTGGAAGTCTTGCAAGCAAACGATCTTAACGAGACCGACTATTGAAGCGGAATTAACAGCATTAGACACATCTGGTGTCGAAGCGGGATGGCTTCGAGATCTTTTGATGGACTTGCCATTGGTTGATAAACCGGTTCCGGCTATCCTTATGAACTGTGACAAACAGACTGTCATCACCAAGGTGAAGAGTTCAAAGGACAACATGAAGTCCAACAAACACATAAGAATGAGATTAAAAGCTGTCAGAAAATTGAGAAACTCCGGAGTGATAGCGTTGGAATATGTCCATACGGCTAAGAATCTGGCAGATCCCTTTACAAAAGGGCTATCACGTGTTGTGATAGATAATGCATCGAGGGAGATGGGTATGAGACCCACATGAGTTGCCATGGTGGTAACCCAACCTATGTGATTGGAGATCCCGTGAAGTAGGACCTGGGAAAACAAGCCAGTGGTGAACTGAGGAGAGTAACTATACTAACCCACTCCGCTGGAGATGCAATACTCTCAATACTGTATGGGAGGATAACTATTGTCTTAATGTGTTCCAAGGCTTATATGTATAAGCAAGATGCTATCCTACAGAGCGATCTTTGGAGGAACACACCTATATGAGCCCGACTACTGGTCACAGTCTATGAGATTGGGGTGATCTCTAGTAAGCTCATGAACAGGCGAGGAGTGTGACTTATATGCTCCACCCAAGGGGTCAGCCTTCGGCAGCCTAGTATCAGTAAGACATGTGGTGAAACTTCTTTACGCCAAACTAACAATTCAAGGCATAGTCCATTGTTCAGTTGTGAAGGAGTGTAGCTACTTGCTCTAGGTGAAGCTCAACCTTAACAGGTCTTCGCTGAAACACTGGTATATCGAAACAGTAATTGGCACAGAGGACACAATGGGCCCTCGAGATCTGGTGGGGGATTGTTGAAATCTGAGATGGGCCTAGAGCCCATATGACAGTTTCAGATTTGATCTCTAAGGGCCCATGTAGGTGGCATGACAAAGTGGTGGGAAGTTTAGTCCCACCCCGGAAGTGGAAGGAGAGTTGGAGTGGTTTATAAGGGATTCTCTCCCTCATGCTATTGGAGCTTGAGAAGAGATGAGGACCTCGCGCACTCCTCCTCCTCCGCTCGCCTCGCCACGCCACGCCTCGTCACGACGCGCCGCGCCGCGCCGCGGGTTGCGGGATTGAGCCGAGCCGAGCTCACTCCTATGCGCTTCTTTTTGCCGGTCAGGAACAGCGAGCCTTTGAAAGGTAGGGCCACGATTTGAGACGTCGGATCGTGGGCTACCGACTTGGACGTGGGTTCGGCCCACGTCTCTCCACGCGCAGCCGCACATATATATGTGGGGCGCTGCCAACCCTAGCCGCCGTCTTAACAGAACGCATCTGCCTCCACGCCCGCCGTCGTCCCTTTGCTGCTGCTGCCGCCGGTGACTCCATCCCGTCCGCCGCGTACACGGTCGACGGGAGAGCAGGTCTCCGAAGCCTCGCCTCTCTGGATCCTGTACGGGAGAGGGGCGAATAGGTTTTTGGGAAGCGACTACGCGACTGCTCGCCGTTCGTCTACTTCCTCTACGTCCGCGTCGCCCTCGTCATCATCATGGCCACCGACGCCGAACGTGCCGCCGCCGAGAAGATCGAAGCCGACAAGAAGGCAGCCGACGACGCTGCTGCTGCCACCGCCGCCGCGGCCTCTGCTTGGCCGACTGTAGGGTATAACTCGTTTATCCCGCTCCTACTGTTTTCTGTGTTAGGCATGCTAGCGTTATACGTAGATCTGTCTACAATTAGCGTAGTATGCGGTTGCATGATTAAATATCAGTATGCTATTATTTGTGTCAATGCCATGCTAGTAGTTAATTCGTGGATTAAATTAATCAGAAAATTTCCTATTTACTCAGCAATCCAAAAACCTATTATGTGTAGGAATTTTTCGACAAGTGGCTTTGCCGCTGCACTGAAACCGGATAAGTTTACCGGTACATATTTTAAGCGTTGGCAGACTAAGACCACTTTATGGCTCACGGCTATGAACGTATTCTGGGTCGCTGGTGTGCCCACGGGAACGATCGCTCCTGAACAGGAGAAGGCGTTCAGGGAGGCCACCGTCGTGTTTCTCGAAGCACTTCTTAGCATGATCGGAGATAAACTGGTCGATGCATATTTACATGTGCGTGTCGCCAAGTACTTGTGGGAGGCGCTCGAATCTTAATTCGGGGCCACCGATGCTGGGAGTGAGATGTATATTATAGAGCAGTTCCACGATTACAAGATGGTTGAAAACCGTCCTGTGCTGGAACAGGCTCATGAGATAATATGCATTGTTAAGGAGCTTGAGCTTCTGAAGTGCGAGTTACCGGGCAAGTTTGTCGCGGGCTGCATAATCGCTAAGCTCCCTAATTCCTGGAGGAACTTTGCCACTACTCTGAAACATCAGAGGCGTGAATTCTCAGTGGAGGATGTCATTGGCCATCTGAGTGTTGAGCAGAACTCAAACGCAAAGGACTCGAACGGGAAAGCGGTTGAGGGGACTTCTGTCGCCAACATGGTGAACCAGAAGAACTCCAACTCCCACAAGCCCAAGGGAAAGAACGGTGTCCAACACAATACCGACTTTAAGAAGAAGGGTAAGAAGACCTTCAAGAAGAACAAGAAGGATGAGGGCTGCTTTACTTGTGGTTCGGCTGAACATTGGGCAAACAAGTGCCCAAACAAGTATAAGAAGCCAGGACAGGACTCCAAGTCTGTCAACATGATTGTGGGCAACAATGACAATGGTGCATCTGGGTACAGTAATTTATTTACTGTTTTTTTAGTGTTTCAGCCCAACGATTGATGGGTGGACATAGGTGCAGGAGTTCATGTGTGTGCTGACATTTCATTGTTCACTTCTTACCAGGTCACAGGCCACGGGTCCGTATTGATGGGGAATGGCGCGAGTGATTCTGTTCATGGTGTTGGCACGGTCGATCTGAAGTTTACTTCGGGAAGGATCGTGCAGCTGAAGAACGTGCAGCATGTCCCCGCCATCAAGAAGAACCTCGTTAGTGGCTCCCTTCTATGTAGAGAAGGGTTTAAGTTGGTTTTCGAGTCTAATAAATTAGTTGTTACGAAATATGGACTCTTTGTTGGAAAAGGTTATGAGAGCGGAGGAATGTTCCGCCTTTACCTCGCAGATTTTTGTAATAAAGTCGTGAACCATATTCATTCGAATGTTAATGAATCAGAAGTTTGGCATTCACGTCTTTGTCACATTAGTTTCGGTGTTATGACGCGGCTAGCTAAATTGGATTTAATCCCGAGTTTCACTTTAGCCAAAGGTTCTAAGTGCCTTTCATGTGTGCAAGCTAAGCAACCTCGCAAGCCTCACAAGGCCGCGGATGAGAGACACTTGGCACCATTAGAACTCATACATTCTGATCTTTGTTAGCTGAATGGTGTATTGACTAAAGGTGGAAAGAAATACTTCATGACATTGATAGATGATTCCACTAGATATTGCTATGTTTATCTGTTAAATACTAAAGATGAGGCTCTACACTACTTTAAAATCTATAAGGCAGAAGTTGAGAAACAACTTGAAAAACAAATTAAACGAGTCCGGTCAGATCGTGGCGGAGAGTACTTCTCGAGTGAGTTTGACTCTTTTTGTGCGGAACACGGCATTATTCATGAGAGGACGCCTCCCTATTCACCCTAGTCAAACGGGGTTGCCAAGCGAAAAAACCGTACTCTAACTGATTTGGTTAACGCCATGTTAGATACGTCGGGTTTATCCAAGGCATGGTGCGGGGAGGCTATATTGACGGCATGTCATGTCCTGAATAAAGTTTCGACAAAAGACAATGAGATCACTCCCTATGAGAAATGGGCGAAGAGAAGGACAACACTCTCGTACTTGCGTACTTGGGGCTGTTTGGCGAAAGTCAATGTGCCGATCCCCAAAAAGCGCAAGCTTGGACCGAAGACCATGGACTGCGTTAATTTGGGCTACGCTAAAAATAGCGTTGGCTATAGATTTCTAGTAGTGAAATCTGAGGTACCTGACCAAAGGGTTGGTACAATTATGGAGTCTAAGGATGCTACATTCTTCGAGGATATATTTCCTATGAGAGATATGCAAAGCACTTCTAGACAGGAATCTGAGGAGACTCCTGAGCCTGCCATTCCTATGGAATACTATGAACGAACACATGATGAAAATCCTGAGGAGGATGACGAAGAAATCCTTGGTAGGGGAAAGAGACAAAGGACTGCAAAGACCTTTGGTGATGATTTCTTCGTGTACCTCGTGGATGATACTCCCACTTCTATTTCAGAAGCGTATGCCTCTCCAGAATCTGACTACTGGAAGGAAGCGGTCCGTAGCGAGATGGATTCCATCATGGCTAACGGGACATGGGAGATTACTGAGCGTCCCTATGGTTGCAAACCATTGGGATGTAAGTGGGTGTTCAAAAAGAAGCTTAGGCCCGATGGTACGATTGAAAAGTACAAGGCTAGGCTTGTGGCCAAGGGCTATGACCAAAAAGAAGAGGAAGATTTCTTTGATACTTATTCACCTGTGGCCAGACTGACCACCATTGGAGTATTACTCTCGTTGGCGGCCTCGCATGGTCTTCTCGTCCACCAGATGGATGTTAAGACAGCTTTCCTGAATGGAGAGCTAAACGAGGAAATCTACATGCAACAGCCAGATGGCTTTGTGATAGATGGTCAGGAAGGAAAAGTGTGTAGGTTGAGAAAATCTTTATATGGCCTGAAACAAGCACCTAAGCAATGGCATGATAAGTTTAATACAACACTGACATCTGTTGGCTTCGTTGTTAATGAAGCTGACAAATGTGTATACTATCGCCATGGTGGGGGCGAAGGAGTTATACTGTGCTTGTATGTTGATGACATACTGATATTCGGAACCAACCTCAAAGTCATTGAGGAGGTCAAGTCGTTTCTATCTCAGAACTTTGAGATGAAAGACCTTGGTGTGGCTGATGTTATGTTGAACATCAAGCTACTGAGAGATAATGAGGGTGGGATTACACTTTTGCAATCCCATAATGTTGAGAAGGTGTTGAGCTGTTTTGTATACTCGGACTGCACACCATCTCAAACACCATATGATCCTAGCTTGTTGATTCGAAAATCCAAAGGCACGGCTATAGATCAATTGAGATACTCTCAGATCATTGGTTCACTGATGTACCTAGCTAGCGCTACCAGGCCTGACATCGCTTTTGCTGTGAGCAAACTGAGTCGGTTTGTATCAAAACCGGGTGATGTACATTGGCATGCTGTTGAAAGAGTTATGCGTTATCTGAAGGGTACTATGAACTATGGACTTCACTATACCTGATACCCGTCGGTACTTGAAGGGTATAGTGACGCAAATTGGATCTCTGATGCTGATGAGATGAAGGCCACCACTGGGTATATGTTTACTCTTGGAGGTGGCGCTGTTTCCTGGAAGTCTTGCAAGCAAACGATCTTAACGAGATCGACTATGGAAGCGGAATTAACAACATTAGACACATCTGGTGTCGAAGCGGGATGGCTTCGAGATCTTTTGATGGACTTGCCATTGGTTGATAAACCGGTTCCGGCTATCCTTATGAACTGTGACAATCAGACTGTCATCACCAAGGTGAAGAGTTCAAAGGACAACATGAAGTCCAACAAACACATAAGAATGAGATTAAAAGCTGTCAGAAAATTGAGAAACTCCGGAGTGATAGCGTTGGAATATGTCCATACGGTTAAGAATCTGGCAGATCCCTTTACAAAAGGGCTATCACGTGTTGTGATAGATAATGCATCGAGGGAGATGGGTATGAGACCCACATGAGTTGCCATGGTGGTAACCCAACCTATGTGATCGGAGATCCCGTGAAGTAGGACCTGGGAAAACAAGCCAGTGGTGAACTGAGGAGAGTAACTATACTAACCCTCTCCGCTGGAGATGTAATACTCTCAATACTGTATGGGAGGATGACTACTGTCTTAATGTGTTCCAAGGCTTATATGTATAAGCAAGATGCTATGGAATACTATGAACGAACACATGATGAAAATCCTGAGGAGGATGACGAAGAAATCCTTGGTAGGGGAAAGAGACAAAGGACTGCAAAGACCTTTGGTGATGATTTCTTCGTGTACCTCGTGGATGATACTCCCACTTCTATTTCAGAAGCGTATGCCTCTCCAGAATCTGAATAGTGGAAGGAAGCGGTCCGTAGCGAGATGGATTCCATCATGGCTAACGGGACATGGGAGATTACTGAGCGTCCCTATGGTTGCAAACCATTGGGATGTAAGTGGGTGTTCAAAAAGAAGCTTAGGCCCGATGGTACGATTGAAAAGTACAAGGCTAGGCTTGTGGCCAAGGGCTATGACCAAAAAGAAGAGGAAGATTTCTTTGATACTTATTCACCTGTGGCCAGACTGACCACCATTCGAGTATTACTCTCGTTGGCGGCCTCGCATGGTCTTATCGTCCACCAGATGGATGTTAAGACAGCTTTCCTGAATGGAGAGCTAAACGAGGAAATCTACATGCAACAGCCAGATGGCTTTGTGATAGATGGTCAGGAAGGAAAAGTGTGTAGGTTGATAAAATCTTTATATGGCCTGAAACAAGCACCTAAGCAATGGCATGATAAGTTTAATACAACACTGACATCTGTTGGCTTCGTTGTTAATGAAGCTGACAAATGTGTATACTAACGCCATGGTGGGGTGATACGTCCAAAACGTATCTATAATTTCTGCTTGCTCCATGCCTCTTTTGGGTGATATTGCTATGTTATTTATACACTTCCATACACTTTCGATCATATTTGGACTAACCTATTAACTCAGTGCACCCCAGTGCCAGTTTCTGTTTTCGGCTGTTTTTGTATTTCAGGTTTTCACGTTACGAGAACTGCCAGGAAAAATCCAGAAAAATTATATAAAAAATCAGCGTTCCAGAGGCTACCTTGCGCCCGAAGTACAGCCGGG
>LR738712.1:855948848-856010682 GCA_902687465.1 Secale cereale
CGGGGGAATGATGGGCCCTGGTGGGCCATAGGGGAGAGAGAGGGCAGCAGCCAGGAGGTGGCGCGCCCCCTCCCTAGGAGGAGTCCGAATAGGACTAGGGGAGGGGGCGCGGCCCCTCTTTCCCTCTCCCTCTCCCTCTCTTTCCTTCCCCCCTTTTCCTTCTTTGGTAGATTCCTACTAGGAATAGGATTGCAATCCTATTCCTAGTAGGATTGCAGCCTAGCCGCACCATAGGAAGGAAGGCCGGCCTCCCCCTTGCTCCTTTATATACGGGGGCAGGGGGCACCCAAAGACACACAAGTTGAATTGTTCTAGCCGTGTGCGGTGCCCCCTCCACAGAAACACACCTCGGTCATACCGTCGCAGTGCTTAGGCGAAGCCCTGCGCCGGTAGATACATCATATCCGTCACCACGCCGTCGTGCTGAGGAAACTCTCCCGTGAAGCTCAACTGGATCAAGAGCTCTTGGGACGTCATCAAGCCGAACGTGTGCTGAACGCAGAGGTGTCGTATGTTCGGTGCTTGATCGGTTGGATCGCGAAGAACTTCGACTACATCAACCGTGTCACTTGACGCTTCCGCTTCCGGTCTACGACGGTACGTAGACACACTCTTCCCTCTCGTTGCTATGCATCTGGTAGATAGATCTTGCGTGATCGTAGGAAAATTTTAAAATACTACGTTCCCCAACAGTGGCATCATGAGCCAGGTCTATGCGTAGATGATATGCACGAGTAGAACACAATGAGTTGTGGGCGATACTAGTCATACTGCTTACCAGCATGTCATATTTTGCTTCGGCGGTATTGTGAGATGAAGCGGCCCGGACCGACATTACGCGTACGCTTACGCGAGACTGGTTTCACTCTTACAAGCACTTGTTGCTTAAAGGTGACTGGCGGGTGTCTGTCTCTCTCACTTTAGCTGAATCAAGTGTGGCTACGCCCGATCCTTGTGAAGGTTAAAACAGCACATACTTGACGAAACATCGTTGTGGTTTTGTATGCGTAGGTAAGAACGGTTCTTGCTAAGCCCGTAGCAGCCACGTAAAACTTGCAACAACAAAGTAGAGGACGTCTAACTTGTTTTTGCAGGGCATGTTGTGATGTGATATGGTCAAGACATGATGAGTTATACGGTTTTTTATGAGATGATCATGTTTTGTAATGTTATCGACAACTGGCAGGAGCCATATGGTTGTCGCTTTATTGTATGAAATGCAATCGCCATGTAATTGCTTTACTTTATCACTAAGCGGTAGCGATAGTCGTAGAAGAAATAGTTGGCGAGACGACAACGATGCTACGATGGAGATCAAGGTGTCGCGCCGGTGACAAAGGTGATCATGACGGTGCTTTGGAGATGGAGATCAAAAGCACAAGATGATGATGGCCATATCATGTCACATATTTTGATTGCATGTGATGTTTATCTTATTATGCTTCTTATTTTGCTTAGATCGACGGTAGCATTATAAGATGATCCCTTACTAAATTTCAAGGTATAAGTGTTCTCCCTGAGTATGCACCGTTGCGAAAGTTCGTCGTGCCGAGACACCACGTGATGATCGGGTGTGATAAGCTCTACGTTCAAATACAACGGGTGTAAGCCAGTTTTGCACACGCAGAATACTCGGGTTAAACTTGACGAGCCTAGCATATGCAGATATGGCCTCGGAACACTGGAGACCGAAAGGTCGAGCGTGAATCATATAGTAGATATGATCAACATAAGATGTTCACCATTGAAGCTACTCCATCTCACGTGATGATCGGACATGGTTTAGTTGATTTGGATCACGTGATCATTTAGATGACCGGAGGGATGTCTATCTAAGTGGGAGTTCTTTAATTAATATGATTAAATTGAACTTTAATTTATCATGAACTTAGTCCTGATAGTTTTTGCATATCTATGTTGTTGTAGATCAATGGCCCGTGCTACCGTTCCTTTGAATTTTAATGCATTCCTAGAGAAAGCTAAGTTGAAAGATGATGGTAGCAATTACACGGACTGGGTCCGTAACTTGAGGATTATCCTCATTGCTGCACAGAAGAATTATGTCCTTGAAGCACCGCTAGGTGACAAGCCCCCTCCCGCTAATGTAGACGCTTTGAACGTCTGGCAGTCGCGGTCTGATGACTACACGATAGTTCAGTGTGCCATGCTTTACGGCTTAGAACCGGGACTTCAACGACGTTTTGAACGTCATGGACCATATGAGATGTTCCAGAGTTGAAGTTAATATTTCAAGCAAATGCCCGGATTGAGAAATATGAGATTTCCAATAAGTTCTACAGCTGCAAGATGGAGGAGAATAGTTCTAGCAGTGAACACTTGCTCAGAATGTCTGGGTACTACAATCATATGACTCAACTTGGTTGCAAAGTTGACGAGGATAGTGTTATTGATAGAGTTCTTCAATCACTGCCACCAAGCTATAAAGGCTTCGTGATGAACTATAATATGCAAGGGATGCAAAAGACAATTCCCGAGCTCTTCGCTATGCTCAAGGCTGCGGATGTAGAAATCAAAAAGGAGCATCAAGTGTTGATGGTTAACAAGACCACTAGTTTCAAGAAAAAGGGCAAGGGAAAGAAGGGGAACTTCAAGAAGAATAGCAAGACAGTTGCTACTCCCACGAAGAAACCCAAGTCTGGAGCCAAGCCTGAAACTGAGTGCTTCTACTGCAAGGGGACTGGACACTGGAAGCAGAACTGCCCCAAGTATTTGGCGGATAAGAAGGATGGCAAGGTGAACAAAGGTATATGTGATATACATGTTATTGATGTGTACCTTACTAATGCTCGTAGTAGTACCTAGGTATTTGATACCGGCTCGGTTGCTAATATTTGTAACTCGAAATAGGGACTACGGATTAAACGAAGATTAGCTAAGGACGAGGTGACGATGCGCGTGGGAAATGGTTCCAAAGTCGATGTGATCGCCGTCGGCACGCTACCTCTACATCTACCTTCGGGATTAGTTTTAGACCTAAATAATTGTTATTTGGTGCCAGCGTTGAGCATGAACATTATATCTGGATCTTGTTTGTTGCAAGACGGTTATTCATTTAAATCAGAGAATAATGGTTGTTCTATTTTTATGAATAATATCTTTTATGGTCATGCACCCTTGAAGAGTGGTCTATTCTTATTGGATCTCGATTGTAGTGATACACATATTAATAGTATTGAAACCAAAAGATGCAAGGTTAATAATGATAGTGCAACTTATTTGTGGCACTGCCGTTTAGGTCATATGGGTGTAAAGCTCATGAAGAAACTCCATAGTGATGGACTTTTGGAATCACTTGATTATGAATCACTTGGTGCTTGCGAACCATGCCTCATGGGCAAGATGACTAAAACTCCGTTCTCCGGAACTATGGAGCGAGCAACAGATTTGTTGGAAATCATACATACTGATGTATGTGGGCCAATGAGTGTTGAGGCTCGTGGCGGGTATCATTATTTTCTGACCTTCACTGATGATTTAAGCAGATATGGGTATATCTACTTAATGAAGCACAAGTTTGAAACATTTGAAAAGTTCAAAGAATTTCAGAGTGAAGTAGAGAATCATCGTAACAAGAAAATAAAGTTTCTACGATCTGATCGTGGAGGAGAATATTTGAGTTACGAGTTTGGTCTTCATTTGAAACAATGAGGAATAGTTTCACAACTCACGCCACCCGGAACACCACAGCGTAATGGTGTGTCCAAACGTCGTAACCGTACTTTATTGGATATGGTGCGATCTATGATGTCTCTTACTGATTTACCACTATCGTTTTGGGGTTATGCTTTAGAGACAGCTGCATTCACGTTAAATAGGGCACCATCTAAATCCGTTGATACGACACCTTATGAACTGTGGTTTGGCAAGAAACCAAAGTTGTCGTTTCTTAAAGTTTGGGGTTGCGATGCTTATGTGAAAAGGCTTCAACCTGATAAGCTCGAACCCAAGTCGGAGAAATGTGTCTTCATAGGATACCCAAAAGAGACTGTTGGGTACACCTTCTATCACAGATCCGAAGGCAAGATATTCGTTGCTAAGAATGGATCCTTTCTAGAGAAGGAGTTTCTCTCGAAAGAAGTGAGTGGGAGGAAAGTAGAACTTGAAGAGGTAATTGTACCTTCTCCTGAATTGGAAAGTAGTACATCACAGAAAATTGTTCCAGTGATTCCTACACCAATTAGTGAGGAAGCTAATGATGATGATCATGAAACTTCGGATAAAGTTTCTGCTGAACGTCGTAGATCAACCAGAATACGTTCCGCACCAGAGTGGTACGGCAACCCAGTTCTGGAAGTCATGTTACTAGACCATGATGAACCTACGAACTATGAGGAAGCGATGATGAGCCCAGATTCCGCAAAATGGCTTGAGGCCATGAAATCTGAGATGGGATCCATGTATGAGTACAAAGTATGGACTTTGGTTGACTTGCCCGATGATCGGCAAGCCATCGAAAATAAATGGATCTTCAAGAGGAAGACCGACGCAGACGGTAATGTTACTGTTTACAAAGCTCGACTTGTTGCGAAAGGGTTTCGACAAGTTCAAGGAGTTGACTAGGATGAGACTTTCTCACCTGTAGCGATGCTTAAGTCTGTCCGAATCATTTTAGCAATTGCCGCATTTTATGATTATGAAATCTGGCAAATGGATGTCAAAACTGCATTCCTGAATGGATATCTCAAAGAAGAGTTGTATATGATGCAACCAGAAGGTTTTGTCGATCCAAAAGGTGCTAACAAAGTATGCAAGCTCCAGCGATCCATCTATGGACTGGTGCAAGCATCTCGGAGTTGGAATATACGCTTTGATGAGGTGATCAAAGCATATGGTTTTATACAGACTTTTGGAGAAGCCTGTATTTACAAGAAAGTGAGTGGGAGCTCTGTAGCATTTCTAATATTATATGTGGATGACATATTATTGATTGGAAATGATATAGAATTTCTGGATAGCATAAAAGGATACTTGAATAAGAGTTTTTCAATGAAAGACCTCGGTGAAGCTGCTTATATATTAGGCATCAAGATCTATAGAGATAGATCAAGATGCTTAATTGGACTTTCACAAAGCACATACCTTGATAAAGTTTTGAAGAAGTTCAAAATGGATCAGTCAAAGAAAGGGTTCTTGCCTGTGTTACAAGGTATGAAGTTGAGTAAGACTCAATGCCCGACCACTGCAGAAGATAGAGAGAAAATGAAAGTCATTCCCTATGCCTCAGCCATAGGATCTATCATGTATGCAATGCTGTGTACCAGACCTGGTGTGTGCCTTGCTATAAGTCTAGCAGGGGGCTACCAAAGTAATCCAGGAGTGGATCACTGGACAGCGGTCAAGAACATCCTGAAATACCTGAAAAGGACAAAGGATATGTTTCTCGTATATGGAGGTGACAAAGAGCTCATCGTAAACGGTTACGTCGATTCTAGCTTTGACACAGATCCGGATGACTCTAAGTCACAAACCGGATATCTATTTTTATTGAACGGTGGAGCTGTCAGTTGGTGCAGTTCCAAGCAGAGCGTCGTGGCGGGATCTACGTGTGAAGCGGAATACATAGCTGCTTCGGAAGCAGCAAATGAAGGAGTCTGGATGAAAGAGTTCATATCCGATCTAGGTGTAATACCTAGTGCATCGGGTCCAATGAAAATCTTTCGTGACAACACTGGAGCAATAGCCTTGGCGAAGGAATCCAGGTTTCACAAGAGAACAAAGCACATCAAAAGACGCTTCAATTCCATCCGCGATCTAGTCAAGGAGGGAGACATAGAGATTTGCAAAATACATACGGATCTGAATGTTGCAGACCCGTTGACTAAGCCTCTTCCACGGGCAAAACATGATCAGCACCAGGACTCCATGGGTGTGAGGATCATCACTTTGTAATCTAGATTATTGACTCTAGTTCAAGTGGGAGACTGAAGGAAATATGCCCTAGAGGCAATAATAAAGATATTATTTTTATTTCCATATATCATGATAAATGTCTTTTATTCATGCTAGAATTGTATTAACCGGAAACTTGATACATGTGTGAATACATAGACAAAATAGTATGTCCCTAGCATGTCTCTACTAGACTAGCTCATTGATTAAAGATGGCTATGTTTCCTAGCCATAGACATGAGTTGACACTTGATCAACGGGATCACATCATTAGGAGAATGATGTGATGGACTAGACCCATCCGTTAGCATAGCACTATGATCGTTTAGTTTTACTGCTATTGCTTTCTTCATGACTTATAAATCACTACAACAAAAACACCACATATGGTCGCTTTTTCTAGGACGCTATTTTATTCGTCTCTAAGCATATGTATACTAGCGACCTAAAGACGCTTCTTAAGACGTTTACGGAGCACCACAATCTTTTTTCTTATAATTAGCTTTCAGGAAAATATTTATTTAATTTTAATTAACTTAGAGACGATTGGTGAGATGCTTTAGTGTGCGACACTATTCTTATCCCAGACTTAAGAAATCTTTACCCGGCAAAAAAACAGTAAAAGACTTAAGAAATCTTTGAATTAACTCGAATAGCTCTTAAAATTAGTTGTATTAAGGGATGGGATTCGAACCCGCTACCTCCTAGCGATGTAGGCGCTGTGCTAACCAAATCTAGGGTCAGATTTGCAGCGTGAACCATAAATAAAGAAAGAAAAGAAAGAGGAAAAACTTAAAAGGAAGTTCCCATAAATTCCCATGAAACACAAGTCTTTGTGACGGATCGAACAAAGGACTTCTTGCTAGTAAAGAACGACGCTAGCCACTAAAAGAACATCTCTAGCAGATCCCGCAACCGAGCGAGCAGCAAAATTGGTTTACGGCCTTCCGTAAACAAAATTTATGGAACGACACTCGTGAAGACATACAGACCCCGCATAGTTCATCAGAAATCAACTTGATTTTGAAAACTAGTAGTTCACGCCATAATTTAACATAGTCATACATAGCAGGAGTTCACCGGAGTTCCACACATAGTTCATACAACCTAATTAAACATAGTTTAACCGGAAATCAAAGTAGTTCATAGTACGCGGGGATCTACTTCTAACTAAACAAATCGAGCATGATTTTAATTTTGAAAAAAGTAAATTGTTTTTTAAAACACGAAAATTTCAAATTTCTGACCAGAATTTTTAAAATGCAAATATTTTGTGAAACAAGAACATTTTCTGGAAAAAGGACCTAATTTGAAAACCAGAACAATTTACAAAATTGAAAACAAGTTTTTGAAAAAAGGAACAAAATTTTAACGCAAACATTTTCCAGAATTGAGTACAATTATTTCAAAACTTGATTTTTTTTAAATTCCACGAACAATTCTATAATTTGCGAACAATTTTTTAAATATTAACTATTTTGAAAATTGTAAAATATTTGGAAGTTGTAACACTTTTTCAATTTGCCCAAAAATTTAGAATTTGTGAAAAAAAGTTAAATGCGAACATTTTTTGAAACTATCCAAACATTGTTTTCAATTTCTGAACAGATTTTGAAAGAATGAACACTTGTTTGCATTTGTGAATTTTTTTAGAAAGTGGGAACATATTTTCAAATTTTTGGACATTTTCTGAATGGACACTCCGCCCAAGTCACGGACACACGGTGGTGATAATTTGTAGGTGCGCGTCGTACTTGAGGCGATTCAAGCTGGTTTTTCTTTGATTAATTACTTTTTTCGTTCTCTTTTATTTTTTTCTTCTCCATTTTTTCATTCTTTTTTTCTGATTGTTTCTTTGTTTTTTCATTGCTTTTTACTTATGTTTATTTTAGTTTTCATTTCTTTTTTTCTTCTCCATTTTTTCATTTGTTTCTTCATTTTCTTCATTTCATTTTTCCTTTGGTTTATTTTGATTCTTTTTCAGTTCTAATTTTTCTTGGGTTTTCTTTGTTACCTTTTGTTTTTCATTCCACATTCCTATATACTTGTTCAACATTAAAATACTTGGTCAATATTTTTCAAATACTTGCTCAACATTTTTATACACATTTTCAACAGTTTTTCAAATACTTGTTCAATATTTCTTTCCAGTACTTGTTCAACATTTTTTCAAATGCTTGTGCAACATTTTTATATACTTGATTACTTTTTTTTCAAATACTTGTTCAACATTTTTCAAATAATTGTTTAACATTTATAAAAAAAATTGTAGTATATATAATTAGAAGATTTTAAAGTCTGAAAAAGTAAATAAAGAAGAAAAAAAACAAAAAAAGTGAAAAAAAAAGTGAAAACAAGCTGGTGTTTCCCGCGCGCGTGGGCTGGCCCAACTAGCGGTTCCCTTCAGCGAGGGGTTCGCTCCTCTCTCGCATAAGCCAGACATAGGGGTGCCCCCGATCGCGCACCCTCGGCGCCCCCGCACACTTCATGCCGTCCCATGTAAGGTCTGGGCACTCAAGTTTTTTTCATTTTTTCCTTCGTCATTTTTTCTTTTATGTTTCTTTTGCTTTCTTCACTTTGGAAACTGGTCATGAATCTCAAATTCGAAAAATAACCAAGGTTTCAAAAAAGTTCTTAATTACAAAACTGGTTCATGAATGTGAAAAATGTCCATGAATTCAATGTTCACAGATTTAAAAAGTAATCAGGGTTTCATAAAATGCTCATGATTTCAAAAAATATTCAAGAATTAAAAACTGTTCATGTAATTGAAAAATGTTCACAAATGCGAAAAATGTGTACAAATCCAAAAACTGTTTATGATTTCAAAAAATGGTCCTGAATTTGAAAATATGCTTGCAAAATGAAAAAAGGAAGAGATAGAAAAAATTGAATAATGGAAAATAAAGAGGAAAGGAAAATAAACATGAAAAAATAAAAATAGAAATAATGACAGAAAAAGAAAAAAGAAAAGATAAACAAAAAATGGGAAGAGGGGGCCTGCACTATTTGGGTCGGGCCAAATACACATTGTGACCAGGGATGCAAGTTTGGTCGACAACGTTGACCGTCGCATTAAATAGGAATTTAGTGTGGGACCGAACGATCCGATCCAGAGGGAGCCACATGGAGGCCGAAAAGCCCGCTCGCTTCGTCCAGCACGAGTCATGCCGATGGCTTGAGAATGTCGTCCTTATTGTTGCGAGTCGCACTCTGCCCCTTCAATTTCCCACTGTCTTTCTACTCCTTATTAAACTTTGTGGATATTACTAGGGTACATATATTACCCAATAAAGTTACCCTTCAGCTCATGTGTCTTGCGCGAGGCCGATATGGGATTTCGCACCTCCCATCGGCGCAGCCACAAATCAGCTCCATCTTCTGTGGTTTTAGAGCCATGGAGGTGTGGTGCATCTCGGCCCTTGTCGACATGAGGGTTCTTGCTCTGTTTTCTTTTGTTTACGGTTGTGCCCTCCTCGGGAATACGAGGCGGCGGCTCCCTGAAGTTGGAATAAAGTTCTACCTGCTTAGCCCCCGTTCTGGTGATGCATCTAGCATTATGTGATGGCGTGTGTAGGTGTGTCTCCGCAGATCTCGAAGGATTCGATCGGCGTTCTCTTCAGTGGATTCACTTAGATCCGGTCTTCGTTTGTCTGTGTTCGTGTGTCTTCAGATTGCATCCTTCCGTTAAACGATTCTCTTTATGTGGTCGCTGATGTTCTGGTGCGCTGGTCTTATTGTGCCTTAGCCCGATGACTACCTGATTGTCTACTACAACAAGTTTTGACCAGCTCCGTTAAGTGAGAGGCGATAACGGTGGCGCGCCTTCTGCTCACCCCACTGCTTGTAGTTGTCGCTAGGTGGTCTCTGGATCTGGATGTAATTTTTACTTGTAGTGTTCTTTGCAACATCTTGAAAGATGATGAATAGATCGGAAGTTTTTCATGCAATTTTTTTTTTGGATATTTTTGCCAAAAGAATGAAGAATAGATATTGAGCCAATAAGGGGAGCACCACAAAAAAAATTGTCCATTGTTTTTTAACACAATCCATATATGTGGTTAATTAGCGCACCTAAACTATTTTGCTTAACCAAGTTTGACGTTCACGGACCTAAATAACAATTTTGATGTCTCGGACTATTTTTGTTTAACAAAAAAGTTGGTGCTACTAATTTATTTTCTTTACTGCATAATGCTTCCCGCGTCTTTCAATTTTTTATCTACATATATGTTGCCGGATATTTTTCCACGCCGCGCGCCATCTCCCCACCTCCCCCATTATCCAACCTCCCGATTCCGATCTGCGCCGGCGACACCACCATGCGCCCGCCCATTCCCGCAGCCCGAGCAGTGGCCGCCTCACCTTCAAGCGTTGCCCTCCCCCGCTAGCTCTTCCCGCAGGCGACTCCTGTTTTCCTCAATCGACAAGCTCGGTAGTTAGAGCCCCGTCGGTGTTCGTCATGGTCTCCATCACGAAGGCTGTGTTTGTTTCAGCTTTTGGAGCAGTTTTAGGATTGAAAAAAGCTGAAGCTGAAACAAACAGGTTATTTAGAACAGCTGTGGAACCACAACCCAAAACTGTTTCGGGAGATTTTCAGTGTAACAGCCTAAAGCTGGTCTCGGTGTACTTTTGGGCCAAAACTGTTTCCCTAGCCCCTCTATCTTTGGCGTTTGGTCATAATTATGTCGTAAATGCCACCGTAGGCATGACATATCTCTACGTTCGCCCCCCTCCTCCTGAAACATAGCGTTTTCACCAGCTCACGGTCGTTTCCACAGCTGCGTTGCCAAACAGCTAACCTTCACTACAGCTGTTTCCTCAGCACAGCAGTTTTGCCAGCACAGCAAGTCCACAGCTGCAGCTACTGAAACCGAAGCTCAAACAAACACAGCCGAAGTCATTCTCCTCCCGATGTCCTCCTCACCGTCATGAAGTCACATCCACGCCGGTCTCGTCATTCACCCGAAGCTCCACCGCGTGTTCCGCCGGCACACCGCCCTGCAAGCAGTCGCTCCATCCAGAGCATCTTCAGCATCCACCACGTCAAAGGAGGTGATGCCTTGAATCCCATAGCCCTTACAGTTTTACCATTATATCAACCAAATCGGCCTCCTTCATTTATATTCATCTCAAGTCTCGATCCTCTTCTCATTCGTCTCCTTACTTCCATCAGGTAGGCAATGCACTCTAAGTGTTTGTTGAATTGCTTGCTTGCCTAGAAATCAATTCTGACAGGTTTTCTTGAAAGATGTGAGCAACTATTTGGTCCAATCAAATTTTTATATGGCAAAACTCAAAAGTAGTACAAGTGGTGTTAGATCCAAATAACCACACATTCCATTTATGCTGGAGCATAAAACATGATAGTGTTTGTACAGGCTGCAACGTACTCTGCTATTTTGTAGTAATTTTATTCTGTCCTATTTCCTACCTCAGCTTAGTGCAGTCCCACTATATCGGTAGTTTTGATTCTTGCATCTTTGCTGAAGGGAGCTTTCAATCAGCAGCTCTCAGATTTTGCAGTAAAAGATTGTTGTTTACAGGTTGTATGTTGCTATGTGTGTGCAGTGACTTCTACACAGAAGGCCATCTATTTGTGTCAGATCCATGGATGTCAATATACAGCTGACCTTTTAACTCATTTAACAGGGGTTGATATCTATTTTATCATTTTTGACGCATCCTTTTGTAGGGTGCTAAGACTAGGTCAGCCGTGGATGTTGCAAAGGACAAGCAATGTCAGATTTCACGGCAGGTAATGATAAAATCTACTTCATGTCTGTACATACATCTATAGATAATGGGTGGAGGGAGAAGAGGCCTCTGGGTATATTCAAGGGAAGAAAGTTGCTTCTCATGGGTGGGGTCTGTGGGGATAAAATCTAATCCGGGTTTTCTCGCATGTATATGTCTGCAGATACATGCGTATGCACCCAAGTATTGGGTAGTAGTAATATGTTTTGCATTACATATGTAGAAGAAATTGAGGTGCTCAATCTAATGCTACCATGGTCTTTTTAGGTTGATTGGCTGTTGGTGATCTGTAATAATTACAGTATTATTAAGCAAACTGCAGAAAATGAAACAGAAACCATGAACCACATCAGACGTGTATATTGCACAGGAGGCTGTATGTTGCTATGTGTGTGCAGTGACTTCTACACAGGAGGCTGTATATTGACATCGGACGTGTAAACCAATATAATGTGGATAAGATGATATATAAGTAGACTTATCTCTCTGCACTGAAGGCAATCTATTTGTGTCAGATCTATTTGGTATTTATGCGGTTTTCTTGTAGTGTCTGCTAGGTTCCCATTGGATCTAGCATGGTTTAGTTGTTTATTACATAATGTAGTTCAATGCATGATCATAACATGCAATTTTAACATTTTTTGATGAAGATATTATGTTGAGGATTCCTCGACGGTTTCAAAGCCTAAAGCATCCCGGTGCAGGCTGCTCAAAGTGTACGACCAAATGAAGAAAATTTACAAGGCCCTCCAGAGATTGATGATCCATTACCAAACAAACCTCCTAAATCTACTAGCCAAGTTAAAATAATTTGTAAGCTAAAAACATTTTTAAGCACATATCTAGTGTGGCGTATATGGTCCAGTTATATGCCATTGTGATACTCTTGCAGGCAGGGCTGAATGGAGATGCGCGACAGATTATACAGGAATTTTGAGGTAAAATTTTCATAGCACTATTCACGACTGTTAATTTGACTTTGTTGACTGGCAAATTTTATTTTGAAGGAGAAATTTGTCTACCCCAATGAGACAAAGCAACTTACACGAGACTGGATCCTATTGACTATTAAAAAAAGGAGAGTGTATAAGCCTGCTTTGAAGAATAAATATTTCAATTGCAATAAGAGGTCTTTGGCTGAAATTATAGCAGATGTTCCCAAATGTTTCAATGAACATCAATGGGATATTCTTGTTGAGTTTTGGTGCTGGGATTCACACCTGGTTATGTGTTCTATTATCATACTTAATCTGGCGTTCATAAGTTCATAACTAGTTTGGTGACGTGACACTAGTATTGACTAGATGTGTTTGTTTTCCGACTAATTATGTGAATAGAACACTAAGTGTGCAAAGAAGCAGAAGAATCCAAACACAACTAGGAAAAAGCCATGCCAGGCTCAAAAAAGAGATGGTAAAACCTTTTCTTTTAAAGATGGCTCAGAAAAGTTTTGTTAGTGAAGAGAACTGAATATGTTCTAACATAAACATTAGCAAACATTCTAATTTACTTTGTTGAACAGGAAATAAGAGCAATCGAAAGGTTAGCAAGATTGAACTATGGGATGAAGTTCATAAGCAAAAGGATGGTAAATACAAAAATGCAAAAACGAAGATAGTGATGGTATACTTCTACTTGTGATTAAAGCAAATACTTTAGTTTAATAATTAGTCTAGTGAGATGTTTGTATTTATTTCAATAGGAGAAACTGGAAGAAAGAAAGAAAGCTAACAATGGGAGCCTTTCATCCAGTGATTGTAGATAAGTATTTAAAAGTGTGCCTGGGGAAGAGGCGAAAAAACTTGGAGGGTATTACGGTGATAAGAGCGAAATAGAAGTTTCTAATGGACTGGCTTTTGTCCAGCATTCTGAGAAAGAAGGAAATATCCAATTTGCACAGCAGGCACTAGGAGATAGTGTAGAAAATGACCGATGAGTTGGCTATGATGTGTTCATTACTGAAGCAAAAAATTGTTGGAGAGGATTGGAGAAATAATTTGTAACCGCAGGAAGTGCTGAAGTTGGTATCTGTACCACATTTCTTCCTGAAAAGATAAAAGTATGAGTATTAATATACTATTATCCTGTTCTTGTTTCAGGTTGATCTCAACGAAAGAGTTGTTGGCAGTGACCCCCCCCCCCCCAAATTGAATCACATAGCGAAGTTGAAGAATCACCTGGCAATATGCATGCTCCATTGGGTGCTATGCATGTCATATAATAGTTTCTTTACTACTCCCGTACTCCCTTCGTCCCATAATGTAAGATGTTTTTTGACACTACACTAGTGTCAAAAAACATCCTCATTATGGGATGGAGGGAGTAATAAATATTATAGTTTATTCTCATACTTAATTTATGCGCGCGCACACACACACCTTATAGGCTAAGATGCAATTCCTGGTAATGTCTTTGTGGGGGTGAAATTTGATAGGGTCAGTCAAGGCTATGCAGAATCAACTTTATTGGACAAGCAGTTCACTAGCTAGGAATTGCATCCTAGCAATTGCATGAGAACCAAATAGGGTTGCACCAGTATATCTTCACCACATGAGCACACAATTGCTAATGTGTGTGTGTGTGCGCGCGCGCGCATAAATCCATGCTTTATTATAAAAAGATGTCTATGTTTTCTATGAAATTTACTCACAACTAAACTGAACCTCAACTGTAGAAAGCATATGATGGTCCGGAATCAAAGAATGGTCATGCTGAAAATAGCAGTTCGACCAAGCAAAGTGGTCCTGAAACAAGTGTATAGCTTCATCACTTCACTAAGCAGGTATATATAATTCCATATGAAATCATCCCTTTTTCTGTAATGTGAAATCTTCCATCATTTGTGCTAGTGAATGTTTCATTTCTTGAAAAAACAGGATAAAATGGTAGTCTTGTTGTTTTCGCGTAACTCAAGAAGAAGAAAAATAAATGTGTGGCCGAGGGAACATTAGCGAGTAGAGATAAAACATATGTGTTTGGAGGAAACATGCTTGGAGAGAAATATGCAGAAGTTTCTGTTAGCATTGTTTCAAGACTTGGAGATGGGAGATTGGTGAGGCCATATGAAAAATTCCAAAAGTAAGGGATGATGTTGGTCATGTTATTGCATGGCCCCTATCACATGTAAGTATACTTCCATACAATTGTCTTAGCTACAATGTACATACTTAGGATTTATTATTTATGAAGAATCTTTGTGATTTTTAGGTCAAATAATAAATCCCAACTACTCCTACACAGCATCAAAATATGCCACCAAACTTTACAATTTCATCAAAGTACATTTCTTCTCAAACTAGTCTTAAAGCGTATGTTCTAAATTTTACTCTATTATTTTTCTTTTCTCAGGGTAGCTCAAGATTTTGAAAAGGAGTGCATTGCAGGAACCAGGAGTACTATCGAAGAATTACTTTTTAATTGGACAAGTATTATGTATTATGTATTATGTAAAGATTTTAGCTTCATAGGGAACTTAGTTCTAGTTTGTACGATTCTTAATTATTTGCATCTTTCATATGAATGTCTGGTTTCATTCAGTTCTAAACTCAAGGTGTTTGTTCTACCAATTAAAATTGTGCGAATGGGATTATTGTGAATACAATTGGTGATATGTGTGGATCACTTTATATAATGATATTTGTTGCTTATGAATGTGACTGGTGATATGGGTGGATGCCTTTATATAATAATATTGGTTGATCATTCTACACAAGCATGTAGTATGATAAAGTAACTAGATTTTAAACGATGAAATACAAGTTAGAAATAAATCAATAATGAATAAAGTTAAATATTACGTAGCTACAAAGGATCTTGTGTATATTTAGAGACAAATATAACGTCTCTACATAGCGTGTATAAGAATGGGGTCAGGGCCCATGACAAATGAAATGACTTTGTATGTAGAGACGTGATAAGCGCATCTAACAGAACGACTCTACATATCTAGAGACGCTTTTGAACGTCCCTATATAGCGTCTCATGTCATGTACACACGCTTAGCCAGCGTGTCTACAATTTTTGAGACGGTCCGTGAGGAGACGCTCCAAAGACGCTTTACTAAGTCGACTCTACGGTTGCCTAGAGATGAAATAACACGTCTCTAGCTATGGAATATGACGTCTCTACATGCAGTTTTTCTTGTAGTGCATGTTCCTATGACTATGAGATTATGCAACTCCCGAATACCGTAAGAACACCTTGCGTGCTCTCAAACATCACAACGTAACTGGGTGATCATAAAGATGCTCTACAGGTGTCTCCGAAAGTATTCGTGGTGTTGGCATAGATCAAGATTAGGATTTGTCACTCCGAGTGTCGGAGAGGTATCTCTGGGCCCTGTCGGTAATGCACATCATAATAAGCCTTGCAAGCAAATGACTAATGAGTTAGTCACGAGATGATGTATTACGGAACGAGTAAAGAGACTTGCCGATAACGAGATTGAACTAGGTATAGAGATACCGATGATCGAATCTCGGGCTAGTAACATACCGATGACAAAAGGAACAACGTATGTTGTTATGCGGTTTGACCGATAAAGATCTTCGTAGAATATGTAGGAGCCAATATGAGCATCCAGGTTCCGCTATTGGTTATTGACCGGAGATGAGTCTCGGTCATGTCTACATAGTTCTCGAACCCGTAGGGTCCGCACGCTTAACGTTTGATGACGATCGGTATTATGAGTTTATGAGTTTTGATGTACCGAAGGAAGTTCGGAGTCCCGGATGAGATCACGGACATGAGGAGGAGTCTCGGACTGTCCGAGACGTAAAGATTGATATATTGGACGACTATATTCGGACACCGGAAGTATTCTGGAAAGTTTCGGAATTTACCGGAGTGCCGGGGGGGTTACCGGAACCCCCTGGAGGAATGATGGGCCCTGGTGGGCCATAGGGGGAGAGAGAGGGCAGCAGCCAGGAGGTGGCGTGCCCCTCCCTAGGAGGAGTCCGAATAGGACTAGGGGAGGGGTGCGCGGCCCCTCTTTCCCTCTCCCTCTCCCTCTCTTTCCTTCCCCCCTTTTCCTTCTTTGGTAGATTCCTACTAGGAATAGGATTGCAATCCTATTCCTAGTAGGATTGCAGCCCTAGCCGCACCATAGGAGGGCCGGCCGGCCTCCCCCCTTGCTCCTTTATATACGGGGGCAGGGGGGCACCCAAAGACACACAAGTTGAATTGTTCTAGCCGTGTGCGGTGCCCCCTCCACAGAAACACACCTCGGTCATACCGTCGCAGTGCTTAGGCGAAGCCCTGCGCCGGTAGATACATCATATCCGTCACCACGCCGTCGTGCTGACGAAACTCTCCCGTGAAGCTCAACTGGATCAAGAGCTCGTGGGACGTCATCAAGCTGAACGTGTGCTGAACACGGAGGTGTCGTACGTTCGGTGCTTTATCGGTTGGATCGCGAAGAAGTTCGACTACATCAACCGCGTCACTTGACGCTTCCGCTTCCGGTCTACGAGGGTACGTAGACACACTCTTCCCTCTCGTTGCTATGCATCTGGTAGATAGATCTTGCGTGATCGTAGGAAAATTTTAAAATACTACGTTCCCCAACAGTGGAATATATCCATACGGCTAAGAATCTGGCAGATCCCTTTACAAAAGGGCTATCACGTGTTGTGATAGATAATGCATCGAGGGAGATGGGTATGAGACCCACATGAGTTGCCATGGTGGTAACCCAACCTATGTGATCGGAGATCCCGTGAAGTAGGACCTGGGAAAACAAGCCAGTGGTGAACTGAGGAGAGTAACTATACTAACCCACTCCGCTGGAGATGCAATACTCTCAATACTGTATGGGAGGATGACTACTGTCTTAATGTGTTCCAAGGCTTATATGTATAAGCAAGATGCTATCCTACAGAGCGATCTTTGGAGGAACACTCCTATATGAGCCCGACTGCTGGTCACAGTCTATGAGATTGGGGTGATCTCTAGTAAACTCATGAACATGCTAGGAGTGTGACTTATATGCTCCACCCGAGGGGTCAGCCTTTGGCAGCCTAATATCAGTAAGACATGTGGTGAAACTTCTTTACGCCAAACTGACAATTCAAGGCATAGTCCATTGTTCAGTTGTGAAGGAGTGTAGCTACTTGCTCTAGGTGAAGCTCAACCTTAACAGGTCTTCGCTGAAACACTGGTATATCGAAACAGTAATTGGAACAGAGGACACAATGGGCCCTCGAGATCTGGTGGGGGATTGTTGAAATCTGAGATGGGCCTAGAGCCCATATGACAATTTCAGATTTGATCTCTAAGGGCCCATGTAGGTGGCATGACAAAGTGGTGGGAAGTTTAGTCCCACCCCGGAAGTGGAAGGAGAGTTGGAGTGGTTTATAAGGGATTCTCTCCCTCATGCTATTGGAGCTTGAGAAGAGATGAGGACCTCGCGCACTCCTCCTCCTCCGCTCGCTTCGCCACGCCACGCCTCGTCACGACGCGCCGCTGATGGCTTCTCGCCCCTCGTTGGTTACCCCAAGTGGAAGGTTTGAGATGCAGTGTAGCGGTAGTTTTCCCTTGGCAAAGATACCAAGGATCGAATCCCCTGAGACTCCGAGGGTCAACAAGAAGGTGTCAACTGCTAGCGGCGCAACTTAGCGATTGACAGGACCTGCACACAGATACAAATAACTTTGCTCCCAACGAGTACAGAGAGGTTGTCAATCCCTCCGGCCTTGTCGTTTACAAAGGATCAAACGCAAGAGATAATAGTGATAGGTATGACTGCAACTAGTAAGTAAGAACAGAAAGTAAATAACGGGTGTGATCAGTGATGGTAATATGGACCGGGGTCCCATGATGTTCACTAGTGATGTCTCTCTCCCAAAAGACGATAAAACAGCTAAGCGAGGTAAACGAATTACAGCTGGGCAATTGACAGGATTATGTGCGCAAACCAATGCTAACTATGCTGCAAAGAAAGGTAGAGGCTCAAAAGCATGGGCGGTACGCCAAGGCAAGTAGACCGAAATCCATCTGCATCTACTACTAATCATCCACCTTGAGATATCTATCCAGAACATCTCGCTGGTATTAAGTTGCGAGTCCCACCCATAGTGTAAACTCAAAGCAACAGACAACTGCATTAAAAGAACTTTGCGTAAAGTAAACAATCCTTGCACCCGCAAGTACAAGCACCATTGTTTTCCCCCTTGTGGCAACAGCACATCCCCTAGACTCATGTTTCTGTCACTCAAGCTAGTCATCGAGGGGCATGAACCCACAATCAAGCATAACGTTCCCTCTTGGAGTTAATACCTACTACTTGGCCAAAGCAATAAATAGCAACGGAGAACATGCAAGAATTACTCAAGAACATAAATATAAAAGAGGTGAATCAAATATATTACTCACACACAATCTGAACATAATCTCACAATCCATCGAATCCCAGCAAACTCAGCATAGCAACAGCATAAGGATTACATATGTGCCTCGATCATGTAGGGCAGCCCACGAGGTCTAATCGGTGAAGAACAAAGAGGGGAGGAGAACATCACATAGCTACTGGTCATGGACCCATGGTCCAAGGGAGACTACTCACAACTCATCCGGGAGGCGTCCATGGTGATGGAGAAGCTCCCGGTGGTGATCCTCCCCTCCGGCAGGTTGCCAGAAAGAGTTCTCCTGGTGCTCCCGATCTTGGAAGCACGGCGGCGGCGGAACAGAGATGAGATCGCGAAAAAGGGTTCCGTCCTCGAGGGTTTCGGGACGCGGTGTAAATATATGCCAAAGGGGGCGTCAGAAGAGGCCAGGGGGGCCCAGGCGCCCTGGCGGCGCGGCCAGGAGGGGGGCCGCCCCCTCTGGTCGCCTGGAGCCCTGGTGGCCCCCCTCTTGCCCTACTTTGGCCGCATGGAAGCTTCCGGAACGCTGATTTTTTATATATTTTTCCCGGAATTATTCTGGCAATTTACGTAATGGGAAAACCTGAAATGCAAAAACAGCAGAAAACAGAAACTGGCACTGGGGTGCACTGAGTTAATAGGTTAGTCCAAATATGATCAAAAGTGTATGGAAGTGCATAAATATCATAGCAATATCACACAAAAGAGGCATGGAGCAAGCAGAAATTATAGATACGTTTTGGACGTATCAACATCCCCAAGCTTAATTCATGCTCGTCCTCGAGTAGGTAAATGATAACAAGCATAATTTGTGTGGTGACATGCTATCAACCATATAAGAACTTTTCACAGTCACATGACAAATGCTTCCTGAGACAATGAATCTTTAGTAATTAAGTTGCCTCATGAGAATATCACAAAGAACTGAAAGTTTTACAATATGATACTAAAACACTCAATAGATTTGTAGTGAGCATGGTGTGTAAACATGACAAAGTGGTACCTCGCTTGCCCCCTTTAGTGAAGCAAAACATAAATGCAGGGGCACCTCCAAGGTTTAAGTGACGACTAGATACAATGACTTCAGAATAAACGATATCATAATCATGCAGAAGACAATGGTACTTTGGGACAATGCACATTACACTCGGAATGACAATCATGCTCTCAATAGTTGGTGCTTTAAAGAAGGTGGAGACTCTCGAACCGTGGCTTTTGTTGGCAAGGTTGAAAATCCGTGGTCGGAAACAAAAACTAAACATGTACCAGAGCTCTTGGTTTTTAAAAACAGAGGTAAAAATTATTTTTTTGGAATATGCATATTTCGTCAACGAATGCTAGTAGATAACTCAATTACTTCTCGAGCTGGACAATTTTCAAGGAACGGCTCCCGCACGAGGACGATCACATCCTCTTAATCTCCTTTGTTTATCACTGCCAAAGTTTTCTGATTTCTCATGAACAAAGCGTGAAGGAGGGTTTGTTTGTTGTATTATTTTTTAATGAGCCGGGCGCACTCTTTGCCAGTTCCTTCTCGTATTAGGGGTTTGCACATTAGACATGCAATCCCGGGGTGAAGCTTGTCCAACCTAAAAAGATCATGAATTAACTACTACTTCCTCATGAGCTAAAACAGAGGCACAAAAGAGAAATGCTTTTTTGAATAATTTTGAGATGGTACACGAAAGTCTTCGTTAGGAATGGCAAGTAAATACCATGTATAGGAAGGTATGGTGGACTCATATGGCATAACTGGTTTAAAGGATTTTGGATGCACAAGCAGTCAGTCCGCTTAGTGCAGGCGAAGGTTAGCAAAAGACTGGGAGCGACCAACTAAGAGAGCAATGACGGTCATAATCATGCAGAGCGACAAAGCAACATTGAATCGGGCATGGAAGTTATATCGCTACTCAGAAATCAAAGATCATCAAGGCTTGATAGACTTTCTTTACAGTCTTAAATATGCGTGAGCATATGCCAAGTCAATCAAAATAAATTCTTGGAGGAAGATATCACTAAACCATACCACATCATAGGCAAACAAATCATGTTGGTACTTCAATAACACATTAAGAACCCCCCAGCTATTTGAGACTAACCATAAGAAAACATGAACTACTAAACACCATTATGCACATAGCATTTTTATCATAGACATATCAACCAGTGCAACAGAAGCCAACTCTCTTAACAAGATAAGCATGATAACTCAAGAGAGTTCCAGCAACCAACTAAACAAAAGCTCTTTAAAAAGAAAAGCATGAAAACTAAGAGCTAAACATGACAGTAGCTATTGAAAGACCAAGAACATACACAGCAAAGATAAACATGAAAATCCTATGTTGTGTTCTAGGTTGAAGTGGAGCGTGTTTCTCTCCCACACAAAGAAAGCTGGGTTCCAACTTGTTATGAAAAGCAAGCAAAGCTAAAGAAAACTAAAAAGGAAACTAAAAGCAAGACGCTCCAAGCATAGCACATAACACATGAAGTGATTAAAATATAGTGGAACGAAAGACGAACTGATAATTGTTGATGGAGAAGGGGATGCACGGGGGCATCCCCAAGCTTAGACGCTTGAGTCTTCTTGAATATTTCTTGGGGGTGCAACGGGGCATCCCCAAGCTTGAGCGTTTGACACTCCTGAATCTTTTTATCATCTTCCCTCGCACACTTGAAAACTCCCTTCATACATAACTCATCATAATCTGATTAGCGAGGTTAGTACCCATAATAAAATAATTTTTCCTTGCTGTAAATAAAGATAATCTTGAAGGTCTACTGTTTCTCAAGATTGCCAAAAGGTTTTTGCAAAGAAAAAGCAAGCTCAAGGTTTGCAAAACGAAGGAAAGGCAAAACAAGACAGAATCTGTGAAAAACAGACCAGCAGGTAGTAAATAATTTTTTCGGGGCACTTCTGCAACTCAAATCAAAAAACTCAGAACAGACGCCCGAAAGCCAATTGTATAGAGCACGCTGTCGAAAAAATTCAGACCAAAAAGATGATCTGGTGATTTTATACGAATTTTTCTGTCCAAGGACAAAATCTGTTTCCTGGACAGCACGTCACAACTTTTGAACTTTCTTGCAATCAGAGGCTAAACTTGGCACAAAGCTGAAAAGTAAAGATACAATGATGATGCTACTGTAGTAACAAACATCAAGACACAACAAAAGAAAAATAAAATTTTATTCATTGTGGGCTGCCTCCCAAAAGCGCTTTCTTTTATGCCTTTAAGCTAGGCATAATGCAAAGAGGTCAAGTTTTATCAAGAGTAAAAGAATAGCTAGCCCGTATAACGGACTCAAAAGGTAACTTAATCTTTTTTCTAGGGAAGTGTTCCATCCCTTTCTTGAGAGGAAATTGGAATTTTATATTCCCCTCTTTCATGTCAATGATGGCACCAACGGTGCAAAGAAAAGGACGTCCCAAAATAATTGGACAAGAAGGTTCACATTCAATATCCATAATAGTAAAATCAACGGGAACATAATTGTCATTGACAATGATAAGAACATCGTCGATCCTCCCCAAGGGTTTCTTTATGGAAGAATTAACAAGACGAACACCAAAAGAACAAGAATCAAAAGGTTTCAATTTAAGCATATCATATATTCTTTTGGGCATAACGGAGGTACTAGCTCCAACATCACATAAAGCATAGCAAGAGAAGTGATTCAACTTAATTTTAATCATAGGATCCCAACCATCTTCTAGCTTTCTAGGTATGGAGGCTTCTACCCTAAGTTTCTCCTCCCTAGCTTTGATGAGAGCATTAGTGATATGCTCTGTGAAGGCAAGGTTAAGTGTGCTAGTGCGGGGATCTCTAGACATCTTGTGAAGGAAATCAATAACTTCAGAAAGGGTGCAATTATCAAAATCGAGGTCACTACTATCAAGTAAAGTGGTAGTGGTGTCCTTTAGGCTCACTTGTTTGGTAGTTTCTATGGTCATAGCATCACCATTAATAGGTCCAATGGGACCAGGAGTGCATTGGGTGCTAAGAGTTTGGATATCCTCAAAAACTTGGCTAGTAGCAACAATGTGGTGGGTAGGAAGGTTCTTAATTCTATCTTCTTCCTCCTTTTCTCTAGCCCATCTCTCTTTAAGTTTAGCCAACATCCTAATGTTTTCATTAATTTGCACTTGAATAGCATTCATAGGAGTGGTCTTCCTCTCCTCAAGAGGGGAAGTTCTAATTTTAAGCAACTCTACCTCATGGGCTAAATTGTCTACCTTCGAAGAGAGATCATCTAGTTTGGCTAGTTTTTCTTCTACATTCTTATTGAAGGCTTTTTGGGTAGTGATGAAATCTTTAAGCATAATCTCTAGTTCAGAAGTGGAGTTCTTGGTGCTAGGATAAGCATTGTTGTTCCCATAGGAATTAGAGGGGAACGGTCTAGGATTGCTACCAAAATTACTCCTATAAGCATTGTTATTGAAATTGTTTCTAGAGATAAAGTTCACATCTACTTGATCTTGAGCAATCAAAGAATTTAAAGGAACATCACGAGGATCAATAGAAGATTGCTTGGAAAGTAGAGACATGATCAAGTCAACTTTTTCATTTAGGGAGGAAATCTCCTCGACAGAGTTTACCTTCCTACCTGTTGGAGCGCGTTCGGTGTGCCATTGGGAATAATTGGTCATTATCTCATCGAGAAGCTTCGTGGCAGCACCAAGTGTAGTTGACATAAAGGTTCCTCCCGCGGCCGAATCTAACAGGTTCCGCGAGGTAAAGTTCAAGCCTGCATAAAAAGTTTGGATAACCATCCAAGTAGTCAAACCATGAGTAGGGCAGTTCTTGACAAGAGATTTCATGCGTTCCCAAGCTTGGGCAACGTGTTCATTATCCAATTGTTTAAAATTCATTATGTTACTCCTTAGTTGGATAATTTTAGCAGGTGGATAGTACTTTCCAATAAAGGCATCCTTGCACTTGTCCCAAGAATCTATGCTATTTCTAGGCAAAGATTGAAACCAAATTTTAGCTCCTCCTCTCAAGGAGAAAGGAAAAAGCTTAAGCTTAACAATATTACCATCTATTTCTTGGTACTTTTGCATATCACAGAGTTCAACAAAATTATTTAAGTGCAAAGCAGCATCATCTCCAGCACCGGAGAATTGATCTTTCATAACTAGGTTCAGTAAAGCAGGTTTAATTTCATAAGAAGGTGCTGAAGTCGCAGGTGTAGTAATAGGCGTGCAGATAAAGTCATCGTTGTTATGACTAGTGAAGTCACACAACTTGGTGTTCTCGGTGGAACCCATAGCAGCAAGCAAGCAAGATAACTATTTTGTGATTTTTGATAAAGGGAACTAAAGCAAAAACTGAAAGGTAAACTAACAAGACTAAAAAGCAAAGGTAAAAGATAGCATGCAACTCCCCTATCTTGAAGAGTGGAGTCCCCGGCAACGGCGCCAGAAAACTTTGCTTGATGGCTTCTCGCCCCTCTTTGGTTACCCCAAGTGGAAGGTTTGAGATGCAGTGTAGCGGTAGTTTTCCCTTGGCAAAGATACCAAGGATCGAATCCCCTGAGACTCCGAGGGTCAACAAGAAGGTGTCAACTGCTAGCGGCGCAACTTAGCGATTGACAGGACCTGCACACAGATACAAATAACTTTGCTCCCAACGAGTACAGAGAGGTTGTCAATCCCTCCGGCCTTGTCGTTTACAAAGGATCAAACGCAAGAGATAATAGTGATAGGTATGACTGCAACTAGTAAGTAAGAACAGAAAGTAAATAACGGGTGTGATCAGTGATGGTAATATGGACCGGGGTCCCATGATGTTCACTAGTGATGTCTCTCTCCCAAAAGACGATAAAACAGCTAAGCGAGGTAAACGAATTACAGCTGGGCAATTGACAGGATTATGTACGCAAACCAATGCTAACTATGCTGCAAAGAAAGGTAGAGGCTCAAAAGCATGGGCGGTACGCCAAGGCAAGTAGACCGAAATCCATCTGCATCTACTACTAATCATCCACCTTGAGATATCTATCCAGAACATCTCGCTGGTATTAAGTTGCGAGTCCCACCCATAGTGTAAACTCAAAGCAACAGACAACTGCATTAAAAGAACTTTGCGTAAAGTAAACAATCCTTGCACCCGCAAGTACAAGCACCGTTGTTTTCCCCCTTGTGGCAACAGCACATCCCCTAGACTCATGTTTCTGTCACTCAAGCTAGTCATCGAGGGGCATGAACCCACAATCAAGCATAACGTTCCCTCTTGGAGTTACTACCTACTACTTGGCCAAAGCAATAAATAGCAACGGAGAACATGCAAGAATTACTCAAGAACATAAATATAAAAGAGGTGAATCAAATATATTACTCACACACAATCTGAACATAATCTCATAATCCATCGGATCCCAGCAAACTCAGCATAGCAACAGCATAAGGATTACATATGTGCCTCGATCATGTAGGGCAGCTCACGAGGTCTAATCGGTGAAGAACAAAGAGGGGAGGAGAACATCACATAGCTACTGGTCATGGACCCATGGTCCAAGGGAGACTACTCACAACTCATCCGGGAGGCGTCCATGGTGGTGGAGAAGCTCCCGGTGGTGATCCTCTCCTCCGGCAGGGTGCCGGAAAGAGTTCTCCTGGTGCTCCCGATCTTGGAAGCGCGGCGGCGGCGGAACAGAGATGAGATCGCGAAAAAGGGTTCCGTCCTCGAGGGTTTCGGGACGCGGTGTAAATATATGCCAAAGGGGGGCGTCAGAAGAGGCCAGGGGGGCCCAGGCACCCTGGCGGCGCGGCTAGGAGGGGGGTCGCCCCCTCTGGTCGCCTGGAGCCCTGGTGGCCCCCCTCTGGCCCTACTTTGGCCGCATGGAAGCTTCCGGAACGCTGATTTTTTATATATTTTTCTCGGAATTTTTCTCGCAATTTACGTAATGGGAAAACCTGAAATACAAAAACAGCAGAAAACAGAAACTGGCACTGGGGTGCACTGAGTTAATAGGTTAGTCCAAATATGATCAAAAGTGTATGGAAGTGCATAAATATCATAGCAATATCACACAAAAGAGGCATGGAGCAAGCAGAAATTATAGATACGTTTTGGACGTATCAGCCGCGAGTTGCGGGATTGAGCCGAGCCGAGCTCACTCCTATGCGCTTCTTTTTGCCGGTCGGGAACGGAGAGTCTTTGAAAGGTAGGGCCACGATCTGAGACGTCGGATCGTGGGCTACCGACTTGCTTGTGGGTTCGGCCCACGTCTCTCCACGCGCAGCCGCACATATATATGTGGGGCGCTGCCAACCCTAGCCGCCGTCTTAACAGAACGCATCTGCCTCCACGCCCGCCGTCGTCCCTTTGCTGCTGCTGCCGCCGGTGACTCCATCCCGTCCGCCGCGTACACGGTCGACGGGAGAGCAGGTCTCCGAAGCCTCGCCTCTCTGGATCCTGTACGGGAGAGGGGCGAATAGATTTTTGGGAAGCGACTACGCGACTGCTCGCCATTCGTCTACTTCCTCTATGTCCGCGTCGCCCTCGTCATCATCATGGCCACCGACGCCGAACGTGCCGCCGCCGAGAAGATCGAAGCCGACAAGAAGGCAGCCGACGACGCTGCTGCTCCCACCGCCGCCGCGGCCTCTGCTTGGCCGACTGGAGGGTATAACTCGTTTATCCCGCTCCTACTGTTTTCTGTGTTAGGCATGCTAGCGTTATACGTAGATCTGTCTACAATTAGTGTAGTATGCGGTTGCATGATTAAATATCAGTATGCTATTATTTGTGTCAATGCCATGCTAGTAGTTAATTCGTGGATTAAATTAATCGGAAAATTGCCTATTTACTCAGCAATCCAAAAACCTATTATGTGTAGGAATTTTTCGACAAGTGGCTTTGCCGCTGCACTGCAACCGGATGAGTTAACCGGTACATATTTTAAGCGTTGGCAGACTAAGACCACTTTATGGCTCACGGCTATGAACGTATTCTGGGTCGCCGGTGTGCCCATGGGAACGATCGCTCCTGAACAGGAGAAGGCGTTCAGGGAGGCCACCGTCGTGTTTCTCGGAGCACTTCTTTGCGTGATCGGAGATAAACTGGTCGATGCATATTTACACATGCGTGTCGCCAAGGACTTGTGGGAGGCGCTCGAATCTAAATTCGGGGCCACCGATGCTGGGAGTGACATGTATTTTATAGAGCAGTTCCACGATTACAAGATGGCTGAAAACCGTCCTGTGCTGGAACAGGCTCATGAGATAATATGCATTGTTAAGGAGCTTGAGCTTCTGAAGTGCGAGTTACCGAGCAAGTTTGTCGCGGGCTGCATAATCGCTAAGCTCCCTAATTCCTGTAGGAACTTTGCCACTACCCTGAAACATCAGAGGCTTGAATTCTCAGTGGAGGATGTCATTGGCCATCTGAGTGTTGAGCAGAACTCAAGGGCAAAGGACTCGAACGGGAAAGCGGTTGAGGGGACTTCTGTTGCCAACATGGTGAACCAGAGGAACTCCAACTCCCACAAGCCCAAGGGAAAGAACGGTGTCCAACACAATACCGACTTTAAGAAGAAGGGTAAGAAGACCTTGAAGAAGAACAAGAAGGATGAGGGCTGCTTTACTTGTGGTTCGGCTGAACATTGGGCAAACAAGTGCCCAAACAAGTATAAGAAGCCAGGACAGGACTCCAAGTCTGTCAACATGATTGTGGGCAACAATGACAATGGTGCATCTTGGTACGGTAATTTATTTACTGTTTTTTTAGTGTTTCAGCCCAACGATTGGTGGGTGGACACAGGTGCAGGAGTTCATGTGTGTGCTGACATTTCATTGTTCACTTCTTACCAGGTCACAGGCCACGGGTCCGTATTGATGGGGAATGGCACGAGTGCTTTTGTTCATGGTGTTGGCATGGTCGATCTGAAGTTTACTTCGGGAAGGATCGTGCAGCTGAAGAACGTGCAGCATGTCCCCGCCATCAAGAAGAACCTCGTTAGTGGCTCCCTTCTATGTAGAGAAGGGTTTAAGTTGGTTTTCGAGTCTAATAAATTAGTTGTTACGAAATATGGACTCTTTGTTGGAAAAGGTTATGAGAGCGGAGGAATGTTCCGCCTTTCCCTCGCAGATTTTTGTAATAAAGTCGTGAACCATATTCATTCGAATGTTAATGAATCGGAGGTTTGGCATTCACGTCTTTGTCACATTAGTTTCGGTGTTATGACGCGGCTAGCTAAGTTGGACTTAATCCCGAGTTTCACTTTAGCCAAAGGTTCTAAGTGCCTTTCATGTGTGCAAGCTAAGCAACCTCGCAAGCCTCACAAGGCCGCGGAGGAGAGACACTTGGCACCATTAGAACTCATACATTCTGATCTTTGTGAGATGAATGGTGTGTTGACTAAATGTGCAAAGAAATACTCCCTCCGTCCCAAAATTCTTGTCTTACATTTTTCTAGATACGGATGTATCTAACACTAAAGTGTAACTAGATACATCCGTATTTGGACAAATGTAAGACAAGAATTTTGGGACGGAGGGAGTACTTCATGACATTGATAGATGATTCCACTAGATATTGCTATGTTTATCTGTTAAATACTAAAGATGAGGCTCTACACTACTTTAAAATTTATAAGGCAGAAGTTGAGAAACAACTTGAAAACTAAATTAAACGAGTCCGGTCAGATCGTGGTGGAGAGTACTTCTCGAGTGAGTTTGACTCTTTTTGTGCGGAACACGGCATTATTCATGGGAGGACGCCTCCCTATTCACCCCAGTCAAACGGGGTTGCCGAGTGGAAAAACCGTACTCTAACTGATTTGGTTAACGCCATGTTAGATACGTCGGGTTTATCCAAGGCATGGTGGGGGGAGGCTATATTGTGACGCCCGAGACCGACGTCCCAGAAGATTTCAGAAGATTCCAGATGTTCCGGGTTGCCCGTGTGTTTCTTTTGTGCTTGTGTTTTTATTTTTTTTTTGCATTGCATCATGTCATCATGCCACCATGTCATATTTTATTTTGCATCTCAACCTTAATAAATCGTGTGGACCTTCGGTCCATTTAAATCGAGGGAAGGTGACTTCTCTTTATAACATATCCTCCAAATATTATGGAGCTATTATAAATAAAATATTCCATTGCTTCGGAATTACCCCAACACACTTGCATTTTTCCCCATGCCTTGTCTTCGCATTCCTGGCCTCAAACCTCCCTTTATTTCTTTTCTCGTTCATCGAGGTTCCTCCAAAAACCCCTCCAATAATTTTATTAAATTCCTTACATTTTGCGGGTCCAGGAAATTTTGACCTCTTGTCCAAATTCCTTCCCTAACCTCTTTTACTTTCCTTCTCTTCTTTATTGTTTTTTTTTAAATAATCCGAGGCAGCCCAGCCTTTTGTTTTTCTCCTCCTGGCCCAACTCCCTTCTCCTCCCCTCAAGGCCCATCCCTGCTAGGCCTCAAGGCCCAGCCCGCAGCCTCCAAAACCCTAACTCCCTCAGCCTCGCATCGCTCCTTCCCTCAACGAGCGCCGCCAGGCATCTCCCGTTTCCCTCTCGCTCTCTTCTCGCTCTGCCTCGACCCTCTCTGTCCCTCTCGACGAGCCCGATCTCCCTCTCCTTCCTCCTTCGCCATGGGAGCCGCCCGTAGCGCGCCTCCACCCGAGCGCCCGGCCAGGCCAGTGGCCTCCCCAGCGCCGGCCTTCCCTGCTCCGAGCTCCACCCCGCGCCCCCTCCAGCGGCCAGGAGCCGGGGCCTTCTCCCTCCGGTGCGCCGCGACCGCTCCCTCCGTTCTCCTCCAAGCCGGCCCGGGGCAGCACCAGAGGCCTCTGTCGCCAGGGCGCCTCGCGAGCTCGCCCCTCTTCCTCCCGATGCGGCCAGGAGCCGTCAGCCTTCCTCCGCCCCATCGCCCTCGCGCACGAGCGTCCCGCGCCCTCCGTCCGTCCTTCTCTGCGGTCGCCTTCCTCGCCCCGTCGATCTCCCTCCGTTCCCCGCGCGGCGCCCTGCGCGTCCACCACCGGAGTCCGGCCTCCCCGTTCTGCTGCAGCGCCGAGGCCCCTGCCTCCTCTTCGCCAGCCGCCCCAAGCACCGGATCCCGCGGCCTGCTTCTGCCGTGTGGTCTCCCTGCTGCTGACCTCGCCGCTGTCCCGCCGTGCTGTAGTGTTGGTTTTGTTTTGTGTTGCTTCTGTTGACTTGACAGATGATCGAACGACTACCGGCAACCTGACCAAGTACCTCTGACCAAGTACCTCTTCGAGACCGAAGATTCAAGTACCCCCTACACGGCGAAACGACGAGTACCACTACCCACGCCGGAGCCATCGGAACCCTCAAGTACCTCGACGCCCGGCGCACTCGAGAACGACAAGTACCCCGACAACACGTGTACCACTACCGTCGCCCGGAAACGAGGAACTCGCCAAGTACCACTACACGATGAACGAGAACCACTACTTCCTCTACGACATGTACAACTACACTCGACGCCCGAACGTCTACCGTCGCCCCGTGTACCACTACTTCCTCTACCGTCGCCGCGGAAAACGATGGATGCGCCGTGTACCTCTACGGAACAACTACCGCCTCGTGAACGGCTACTTCCTCTACGACGTGAATGACTCCTTCCTCTACGCCTCGAACCGCCCCGAGAACGCACGCATCAAAGGTATAACGAGACGACCCCGTGGATGACCCGTGTGATGCTTGCTTGTTGTGGTTGTATGAAATGTCTCCCGTGTGTGCTTCGTGCCCGTTCCATCTTTTGTCATGTTCCTCGGTTGCCTCGTCACCGACTCGTGGGAACCCGGCAACGGGATCACCCCATCATCTCGTTTGACTCACCCACGCCATCTTTGCTTTTGCCCGGACTCTCTCCCGAGTTACCGGAACCGATATGTTGCCATTGCCTCATTTCGGATCGTTGCCGTGGCACCCTTTCATTCCACCACGGTGACAAATGCTTCTTATCTCTTCATGTTAATGTTTAACTAAATTGCATAAACTTGATCATGTCATCCGCATCATGTTAACAACACTAAAATGTTTAATTGTTGTTGCTTTATAATTATTAAACATGCTCATGGGGATTTTCCGGATATGTTGTTGTTATTTCCGGCCTCATTTAAAATGTCTTAATAGTGTAGTTTCTTTATGTTTCACCTCTTGCCATGTTAAAAACATTTACCCTTGCCTTGTAAATAACAAGAGTCAATTAAATAATTAAATGTGGTGTTTCGTCAATATGCAACCCGTTGCATATTGATCTCCACTTAACTTGTAGATTTGTTTGTGCACTATGCCATGCCTTGCATATTTAAACCGGACATGCATCATACTTGTTTGTGCATCGTGCCATGCTTTTGATTGTGTGTTTACCGTGTTGTTTGTTTCTTTCCGGTTTGCTTCTCTTGATAGCTTCGGTTTCGTTCCGGAGTTGTGAGGATCCGCTCGACTGTTGCTCCGTTTTCTTCTTGGATCCGTTCTTCTCCCTTGTGGAATCCCAGGCAAGATGACCGAACCCGGATACCATTACTATCTTTGCCTATTGCTAGTAGTTCCGCTCTATAGTTTTGCCTCGATGCCCATGATCTTCTTGTCAGCCTCCTACTTGTAACCAATTGCCATGTTTAACCAACCTACCTATGCAAACTGTTGCTTGGCTAAGTACGCTTCGCTCAGCCCTTCTTATAGCATTGTTAGTTGCAGCTGAAGATTGAAGATGCTTGCTTCATGATGAAGTTTGGTTGGGTTATATCACACTATATAAATGCTTAAAATGAAATCATCTATATACTGGCAAGGGTGGAAGGCTAAGCCTTTTGCTTGGTGATTTGTTCCACTCATGCCGTTAGGAACCGTATAAACCGGTGTTATGTTCCTTGATTATGCGTTCCTAACACGGTTGGGGTGTATGGGACCCCCTTGATAAACCGCTAAGTGCTAAGTCTTTTCCAGCAAATCCCAACATTGGTACTATTTGCCTAATAACAAACTAATAAAACTTGCATAAGGGCCTTGCAAACCCTCTTTTATTCTTAATTCCACAACCCCGGGCCAGTGCTCCACATGAGTGTTGGTCCGAAACGGGGAGCCTGCGGGGCCACCTCGAGGAAACTCAAGGTCTGGTAAAAACCCGTAGCTTCACCCATCCGGTCGTGTCCTGAGACTTAGATACGCGCGGCTACTATCAGGGTGTCGACACGCCGGGAGGATTTGCTGGATTAGCCTTACCTTAGTTCGGTTTAACTTGAGCACGGGATTCCGAGAATACTCGGGTCTTCCCACCTATGGAGTTGCGACTCCGCGGATCGTGGGCTTGTGATGGGCCAAGTTGGAACACCCCTGCAGGGTTTGAACTTTCGAAAGCCGTGCCCGCGGTTATGTGGCAGATGGGAGCTTGTTAATTCCGGTTGTAGATAACTTGACACCATGTTTCAATACACTACCAGCGTGTGTACCGTGACTGTCAATTTCCGAATAGGGATTCGGGAGTTGAACACGGTGGGGTTATGTTTGACCGGCTTTAGTTAGGATCACTTCGTGATCATCTTTCGACCGATGCTCTTCTCTTCTCGCTCTCTATTACGTAAGATAGCGCTAGTTGCTGCTGCAGACTCTTGTTGTTCCTTCACCTCTCGTTCTTTCTTCAGCCTTATCCTCACCCGAGGCTTAAATAGTCTTGTTACCCGGGAACGGGATTGCTGAGTCCTCTGTGGCTCACAGTTACTTCACCACACCAGATGCAGGTTCAGCCGAGTTTGATGCAGAAGTTGGCTCAGTTCTTCACCGGGAGCTCGATGAAGAGTTTGGATGTTTGCTTGTGACGTTTCGACGATCAGTAGTGGTTCTTCTACTAGGACTCGATCCTGACCTGTGGCTTTATGTTGTTTTGGTATCTTTCTTTTGGATCTTCGCCCGTAGTCGGGTTGTGATGTTTTGAATGATGATTGCTTATGTAATGTATTGTGTGAAGTGGCGAGTGTAAGCCAACTATCTCCTTTTGCAATTTAATCCCTCTTTTACATGAGTCGTGCAAAGATACCAAACTTGAGATCATTCTAGGATGGGCTTATACCTTTAAGTCGTGCCTCGACACGTAGGAGGTATAGTCCCATCCTGGGCATTACAAGTTGGTATCAGAGCCTTCTCCGACCTAGAAGCCCCCACTGTTTGACCGAATCGTTGACGGTTGAGTCTAGGCACACACTGAAAAATGTTTTGAGTCTTATATTTATATCGGAGAGTAGGATTTCTTTGCTTCTCATCCCCTTTCTCTCTGGTGAGGACTCCTGACGATTACTCTTGCCTCTTCTACTTTCAAAAAAATGCACCAAATTTTTTTTTAGGAATCCCGCGAGTATTCTGGGATTGTTTCGATGTTCTTGTGACAAGGATATTGTTCTCGATGCCTCCTGTTACCGAGGAGTTGAGCTTCGGGGTATCATTGTAACAAGCATATCGCGGCAGTACTAAATACTTAAGACGGCCGACATCGAAAATCTCTCCTATACGGCCAGTGGCAAGATAACCCCGACATCACCCAGTACTGGGGAGGTAGTTCGAGAGTATTGCCATAGCTTGTTATAGTGGATGCTTTTCGAAGGTCCGAGGTAAACAGTTTCCGAGAAAGACTGGTTATGTGTTGAAGGATGGATACACCTGGATGTAGGTTTAGAGTTGATTGCGCGGTGCTTCCCGTGTATCCCCAACACCTGATTGCATAACTGGAAACTTTCGGAAATCTATAGGTGGGTTCATCAAGTAGTTCTAGGCATTCTTCCAACGGATGCATGATATGAAGTTTGGGGTTCTACATTGAGTGAAGTGGTTTTATGGACTTGTTCTGATCGGGAGTTGCATCTTAAAGGGTCCTTGGCTATGCTGATCCGGGGATTGCAAAACCCTTTTGTAACACGTTCCATGATCTTTCAGCACGAAGATGTCGAACGAAACTTCTATCTTGTGTTTGTTCTATCTGCTCTTTGTTCCTTTTATTTACTTTTGTTCTCCAAGTGGCTTCTCGACGAGTTGATGTACCTACGGAATTCATTCGTTCAATTCTCTGTTCGGATAGATATGTTGCAACATAATCTTCTTCATAATCATATCTATCCTTTGTTGTTGTTTTGATTCTGGTATTCGAGTTGCTTCGATGTCAAATGTTGATTCCATACCTTCCTAATAGGTGTTCTCATATTTCTATGGGAGTGCTAGTCCTTCTTAATCATCAAGAGGGTCATGTTAAATTCTTTTTCAACCGGTGTCTATTTTGTTCATCTCAAGTTGTCTTTGTTTTCCCCACCCTCCCACCCTTTTTCTTCTTGGAGCCAGAAAATCTCAGATGAAGTATTCATTTTATTCATGTGATTTTTTTTTCTTCATTCATTTCCTTCAATGTTCTTATCCGGTGATTTATCGTGAAGATGCTCGAGAGCTTCAAGTTCATCATTCTTTTGTTCTCTAATTCTTCCGGTGGATGTAATTCAAGAATTTGGTGTTGATCTTATTCTTTTTCCTCTTTTCACAATGCTTTCTTATTCCGGTGCACCAATTAATCATTCTCCTCTTGCTATTCATATCCGGAGTGCTGAAGATTCATAATTCTATTCTTAACCCATTCAAATTATTTTGAGCATTGTCTTCTATTCAAGCCTTTTTAATTCAACCGGTGCAATATCTCTTAAGCAATCTTTCCAACGGTGATTTTCTTTCAGTGGGCCCTAACCCACAGGTCTTTTCCCAGGATCTTACCTGACTCTTCTAATTTTCCGGAGTTATACTCAAATTCTTTTCAAGCGTGACGTAAGAATGATTTCCATCAGTCACATGCCTTCTCCAAGATCGCTTTCAAATTCTTTCCATCGTTGGTTCAACCTTTTAATTCTTCATTCCGGAGTGCTCAACAATTCTTATGGCATTTCTCGTCTTCATTCTAAACATTTGGAGACCGGAGAATTGTTTCTCTTAAATCTTGGCCCGTTCTCTTGATGAGTTGTGGTTCTAGCTTCTTGCCATCCTCATTATTGTTCAGATTGTGAGGAATTCTTTTATACCCATCCGAAGCATTTCATGAATTCTTTTCTTGTGATCCTCCGAAGGCCATCATTTCAGAAGATTCTTCGTCCTCAGTTCAACTTCGTCCTCCAAATATTCTTCATTGATGCCTCTCGTTCGTCTCCCTATTCTTACGGTGGTTCATTCAAGTTTACTCTTCCGTTGTTATCATTTTAATTCACTCGTTCTTTTCACAATCCTACCGGTGCTTCGTTGAAGATTTACCCAAACTTGTGCTAGATCTCTCTTTAATTCTTTCCAATGAGAATAAGTAGTATGCCAAATCCTTTGGTTGTCATCAATTTAATTGGTGAAGGAGATGCATAACATAATTCTTATTCTTATTCCTTCAAGGTGATTTAATTCTTTTGTCTGGAGCTTCTCCATCATATCATATCCTTGGTTCTAAATTCTTCATCTTGTTTTTCCGGAGACCCAAGTTATTTCAATTATATCATTTCAAAGCCACATCTAATTCATCGCAGGCCTTGAATCTTATTCTTTTCATCTGTCACTTCTCATGCTTTCATTACCGGAGTTCTCATGGTGGTTCATCATGTTTTAATTCATCCTCGAAGTCTTCATCAAGATTCTTGTTGGACCTCAAGCATTCTTCTTCATGCTTTCCAATTGCAATCCGTCCTACCTTATCTTTTCAGATGGTGTTATGTCATTCTTGATAATTTTCCCTTCATGTTTCATGACTCTCAAGTTATCAAGAATGAGATATTTAAAACCATCATTTTCCTTGTTCAGGAGATCTTTTCAACCCTTCAATTATTCGTTGGAGTTATCTTGGGTTGTATTTCACCTAAAAGCTTTCCCTAAGGATTGTTGTTAATTATGGTGCTTATAAATGACCCAAGTTCTTCATTTATCATTCCAGTGAGTTAAGATTTCATCTCCTTGTTCATCTCAAGCCAATTATATGTTTTTCGTCAGTGGCTGGTTGTCACCTCATAACTTTGAGATGTTTTCCATAAGCCCACAACGAGCTTATTCTTTCGTTGTTGAATTTCCATCAACTCCGTTCAACCCTTCTTCGTAAGGATGCTCTTTCAAATTCAATTTTGAGAGAAGTTGTCTTTTTCTTCTCCGTTCAATTCTGTCTTTCATTTATATGCTATTCTTTCATTCCGGAGGCTTTCTGATGTTGCTCTCTCCAAACCATCATCTCGTTTTATCGGGATCATGTTCTTTTTTTCCCCTTGCTTATCATTTAACCGGAGTGTTGTTTTCTTCATTCAAGTTCCATCATCTTATCTAATTTTGCCTCTCTTTTCAACCGGAGTGCTGTCTGAATCTTTCTTACCCTTGTGCCATTCTTTCAATTGTTTCAGAAGCTATGTGTTGTTCTTTTCATCAAGTATCACTCCATCTTCTCTAGTTCTTGTTAATTCCTTCTATTTTCAGACGGAGTGCTGTCCAAATTATTTCATTCTTATTCCTTCTTAATCTTGGTTAACCGGAGTGGTTTTGAAATTCTTTCGTCATCCGTGAGCTCTTGTTTCATGTCTTTCAACCTTCAAGGTTCTCATAATGCTCCATGTTACTCTTTTCTAACGGAGTATTTTTCATATTTGTTTATCTCCGTTGTATTCTTCTTTCATTTTGTCAACCTCTCAAGGTTCTTTGGTTTCACTCGTCTGCCAAAGAAGCAACTTGTTTTACCTCCTCCTTTTCGTTTTTACCCGGTGATATCTCTAGGATCTCGGGTCGAGATCCTCTGTTAGTGTGGGAGAGTTGTGACGCCCGAGACCGACGTCCCAGAAGATTCCAGAAGATTCCAGATGTTCCGGGTTGCCCGTGTGTTTCTTTTGTGCTTGTGTTTTTATTTTTTTTGCATTGCATCATGTCATCATGCCACCATGTCATATTTTATTTTGCATCTCAACCTTAATAAATCGTGTGGACCTTCGGTCCATTTAAATCGAGGGAAGGTGACTTCTCTTTATAACATATCCTCCAAATATTATGGAGCTATTATAAATAAAATATTCCATTGCTTCGGAATTACCCCAACACACTTGCATTTTTCCCCATGCCTTGTCTTCGCATTCCTGGCCTCAAACCTCCCTTTATTTCTTTTCTCGTTCATCGAGGTTCCTCCAAAAACCCCTCCAATAATTTTATTAAATTCCTTACATTTTGCGGGTCCAGGAAATTTTGACCTCTTGTCCAAATTCCTTCCCTAACCTCTTTTACTTTCCTTCTCTTCTTTATTGTTTTTTTTTTAAAATAATCCGAGGCAGCCCAGCCTTTTGTTTTTCTCCTCCTGGCCCAACTCCCTTCTCCTCCCCTCAAGGCCCATCCCTGCTAGGCCTCAAGGCCCAGCCCGCAGCCTCCAAAACCCTAACTCCCTCAGCCTCGCATCGCTCCTTCCCTCAACGAGCGCCGCCAGGCATCTCCCGTTTCCCTCTCGCTCTCTTCTCGCTCTGCCTCGACCCTCTCTGTCCCTCTCGACGAGCCCGATCTCCCTCTCCTTCCTCCTTCGCCATGGGAGCCGCCCGTAGCGCGCCTCCACCCGAGCGCCCGGCCAGGCCAGCGGCCTCCCCAGCGCCGGCCTTCCCTGCTCCGAGCTCCACCCCGCGCCCCCTCCAGCGGCCAGGAGCCGGGGCCTTCTCCCTCCGGTGCGCCGCGACCGCTCCCTCCATTCTCCTCCAAGCCGGCCCGGGGCAGCACCAGAGGCCTCTGTCGCCAGGGCGCCTCGCGAGCTCGCCCCTCTTCCTCCCGATGCGGCCAGGAGCCGTCAGCCTTCCTCCGCCCCATCGCCCTCGCGCACGAGCGTCCCGCGCCCTCCGTCCGTCCTTCTCTGCGGTCGCCTTCCTCGCCCCGTCGATCTCCCTCCGTTCCCCGCGCGGCGCCCTGCGCGTCCACCACCGGAGTCCGGCCTCCCCGTTCTGCTGCAGCGCCGAGGCCCCTGCCTCCTCTTCGCCAGCCGCCCCAAGCACCGGATCCCGCGGCCTGCTTCTGCCGTGTGGTCTCCCTGCTGCTGACCTCACCGCTGTCCCGCCGTGCTGTAGTGTTGGTTTTGTTTTGTGTTGCTTCTGTTGACTTGACAGATGATCGAACGACTACCGGCAACCTGACCAAGTACCTCTGACCAAGTACCTCTTCGAGACCGAAGATTCAAGTACCCCCTACACGGCGAAACGACGAGTACCACTACCCACGCCGGAGCCATCGGAACCCTCAAGTACCTCGACGCCCGGCGCACTCGAGAACGACAAGTACCCCGACAACACGTGTACCACTACCGTCGCCCGGAAACGAGGAACTCGCCAAGTACCACTACACGATGAACGAGAACCACTACTTCCTCTACGACATGTACAACTACACTCGACGCCCGAACGTCTACCGTCGCCCCGTGTACCACTACTTCCTCTACCGTCGCCGCGGAAAACGATGGATGCGCCGTGTACCTCTACGGAACAACTACCGCCTCGTGAACGGCTACTTCCTCTACGACGTGAACGACTCCTTCCTCTACGCCTCGAACCGCCCCGAGAACGCACGCATCAAAGGTATAACGAGACGACCCCGTGGATGACCCGTGTGATGCTTGCTTGTTGTGGTTGTATGAAATGTCTCCCGTGTGTGCTTCGTGCCCGTTCCGTCTTTTGTCATGTTCCTCGGTTGCCTCGTCACCGACTCGTGGGAACCCGGCAACGGGATCACCCCATCATCTCGTTTGACTCACCCACGCCATCTTTGCTTTTGCCCGGACTCTCTCCCGAGTTACTGGAACCGATATGTTGCCATTGCCTCATTTCGGATCGTTGCCGTGGCACCCTTTCATTCCACCACGGTGACAAATGCTTCTTATCTCTTCATGTTAATGTTTAACTAAATTGCATAAACTTGATCATGTCATCCGCATCATGTTAACAACACTAAAATGTTTAATTGTTGTTGCTTTATAATTATTAAACATGCTCATGGGGATTTTCCGGATATGTTGTTGTTATTTCCGGCCTCATTTAAAATGTCTTAATAGTGTAGTTTCTTTATGTTTCACCTCTTGCCATGTTAAAAACATTTACCCTTGCCTTGTAAATAACAAGAGTCAATTAAATAATTAAATGTGGTGTTTCGTCAATATGCAACCCGTTGCATATTGATCTCCACTTAACTTGTAGATTTGTTTGTGCACTTTGCCATGCCTTGCATATTTAAACCGGACATGCATCATACTTGTTTGTGCATCGTGCCATGCTTTTGATTGTGTGTTTACCGTGTTGTTTGTTTCTTTCCGGTTTGCTTCTCTTGATAGCTTCGGTTTCGTTCCGGAGTTGTGAGGATCCGCTCGACTGTTGCTCCGTTTTCTTCTTGGATCCGTTCTTCTCCCTTGTGGAATCCCAGGCAAGATGACCGAACCCGGATACCATTACTATCTTTGCCTATTGCTAGTAGTTCCGCTCTATAGTTTTGCCTCGATGCCCATGATCTTCTTGTCAGCCTCCTACTTGTAACCAATTGCCATGTTTAACCAACCTACCTATGCAAACCGTTGCTTGGCTAAGTACGCTTCGCTCAGCCCTTCTTATAGCATTGTTAGTTGCAGGTGAAGATTGAAGATGCTTGCTTCATGATGAAATTTGGTTGGGTTATATCACACTATATAAATGCTTAAAATGAAATCATCTATATACTGGCAAGGGTGGAAGGCTAAGCCTTTTGCTTGGTGATTTGTTCCACTCATGCCGTTAGGAACCGTATAAACCGGTGTTATGTTCCTTGATTATGCGTTCCTAACACGGTTGGGGTGTATGGGACCCCCTTGATAAACCGCTAAGTGCTAAATCTTTTCCAGCAAATCCCAACATTGGTACTATTTGCCTAATAACAAACTAATAAAACTTGCATAAGGGCCTTGCAAACCCTCTTTTATTCTTAATTCCACAACCCCGGGCCAGTGCTCCACATGAGTGTTGGTCCGAAACGGGGAGCCTGCGGGGCCACCTCGAGGAAACTCAAGGTCTGGTAAAAACCCGTAGCTTCACCCATCCGGTCGTGTCCTGAGACTTAGATACGCGCGGCTACTATCAGGGTGTCGACACGCCGGGAGGATTTGCTGGATTAGCCTTACCTTAGTTCGGTTTAACTTGAGCACGGGATTCCGAGAATACTCGGGTCTTCCCACCTATGGAGTTGCGACTCCGCGGATCATGGGCTTGTGATGGGCCAAGTTGGAACACCCCTGCAGGGTTTGAACTTTCGAAAGCCGTGCCCGCGGTTATGTGGCAGATGGGAGCTTGTTAATTCCGGTTGTAGATAACTTGACACAATGTTTCAATACAGTACCAGCGTGTGTACCGTGACTGTCAATTTCCGAATAGGGATTCGGGAGTTGAACACGGTGGGGTTATGTTTGACCGGCTTTAGTTAGGATCACTTCGTGGTCATGTTTCGACCGATGCTCTTCTCTTCTCGCTCTCTATTACGTAAGATAGCGCTAGTTGCTGCTGCAGACTCTTGTTGTTCCTTCACCTCTCGTTCTTTCTTCAGCCTTATCCTCACCCGAGGCTTAAATAGTCTTGTTACCCGGGAACGGGATTGCTGAGTCCTCTGTGGCTCACAGTTACTTCACCACACCAGATGCAGGTTCAGCCGAGTTTGATGCAGAAGTTGGCTCAGTTCTTCACCGGGAGCTCGATGAAGAGTTTGGATGTTTGCTTGTGACGTTTCGACGATCAGTAGTGGTTCTTCTACTAGGACTCGATCCTGACCTGTGGCTTTATGTTGTTTTGGTATCTTTCTTTTGGATCTTCGCCCGTAGTCGGGTTGTGATGTTTTGAATGATGATTGCTTATGTAATGTATTGTGTGAAGTGGCGAGTGTAAGCCAACTATCTCCTTTTGCAATTTAATCCCTCTTTTACATGAGTCGTGCAAAGATACCAAACTTGAGATCATTCTAGGATGGGCTTATACCTTTAAGTCGTGCCTCGACACGTAGGAGGTATAGTCCCATCCTGGGCATTACAGATATGCAAAGCACTTCTAGACAGGAATCTGAGGAGACTCCTGAGCCTGCCATTCCTATGGAATACTATGAACGAACACATGATGAAAATCCTGAGGAGGATGACGAAGAAATCCTTGGTAGGGGAAAGAGACAAAGGACTGCAAAGACCTTTGGTGATGATTTCTTCGTGTACCTCGTGGATGATACTCCCACTTCTATTTCAGAAGCGTATGCCTCTCCAGAATCTGACTACTGGAAGGAAGCGGTCCGTAGCGAGATGGATTCCATCATTTACCGGACATGGGAGATTACTGAGCGTCCCTATGGTTGCAAACCATTGGGATGTAAGTGGGTGTTCAAAAAGAAGCTTAGGCCCGATGGTACGATTGAAAAGTACAAGGCTAGGCTTGTGGCCAAGGGCTATGACCAAAAAGAAGAGGAAGATTTCTTTGATACTTATTCACCTGTGGCCAGACTGACCACCATTCGAGTATTACTCTCGTTGGCGGCCTCGCATGGTCTTATCGTCCACTAGATGGATGTTAAGACAGCTTTCCTGAATGGAGAGCTAAACGAGGAAATCTACATGCAACAGCCAGATGGCTTTGTGATAGATGGTCAGGAAGGAAAAGTGTGTAGGTTGATAAAATCTTTATATGGCCTGAAACAAGCACCTAAGCAATGGCATGATAAGTTTAATACAACACTGACATCTGTTGGCTTCGTTGTTAATGAAGCACACAAATGTGTATACTATCGCCATGGTGGGGGCGAAGGAGTTATACTGTGCTTGTATGTTGATGACATACTGATATTCGGAACCAACCTCAAAGTCATTGAGGAGGTCAAGTCGTTTCTATCTCAGAACTTTGAGATGAAAGACCTTGGTGTGGCTGATGTTATCTTGAACATCAAGCTACTGAGAGATAATGAGGGTGGGATTACACTTTTGCAATCCCATTATGTTGAGAAGGTGTTGAGCCGTTTTGGATACTCGGACTGCACACCATCTCAAACACCATATGATCCTAGCGTGTTGATTCGAAAATCCAAAGGCACGGCTATAGATCAATTGAGATACTCTCAGATCATTGGTTCACTGATGTACCTAGCTAGCGCTACGAGGCCTGACATCGCTTTTGCTGTGAGCAAACTGAGTCGGTTTGTATCAAAACCGGGTGATGTACATTGGCATGCTGTTGAAAGAGTTATGCGTTATCTGAAGGGTACTATGAACTATGGACTTCACTATACCGGATACCCGTTGGTACTTGAAGGGTATAGTGATGCAAATTGGATCTCTGATGCTGATGAGATGAAGGCCACCACTGGGTATATGTTAACTCTTGGAGCTGGCGCTGTTTCCTGGAAGTCTTGCAAGCAAACGATCTTAACGAGATCGACTATGGAAGCGGAATTAACAGCATTAGACACATCTGCTGTCGAAGCGGGATGGCTTCGAGATCTTTTGATGGACTTGCCATTGGTTGATAAACCGGTTCCGGCTATCCTTATGAACTATGACAATCAGACTGTCATCACCAAGGTGAAGAGTTCAAAGGACAACATGAAGTCCAACAAACACATAAGAATGAGATTAAAAGCTGTCAGAAAATTGAGAAACTCCGGAGTGATAGCGTTGGAATATGTCCATACGGCTAAGAATCTGGCAGATCCCTTTACAAAAGGGCTATCACGTGTTGTGATAGATAGTGCATCGAGGGAGATGGGTATGAGACCCACATGAGTTGCCATGGTGGTAACCCAACCTATGTGATCGGAGATCCCGTGAAGTAGGACCTGGGAAAACAAGCCAGTGGTGAACTGAGGAGAGTAACTATACTAACCCACTCCGCTAGAGATGCAATACTCTCAATACTGTATGGGAGGATGACTACTGTCTTAATGTGTTCCAAGGCTTATATGTATAAGCAAGATGCTATCCTACAGAGCGATCTTTGGAGGAACACACCTATATGAGCCCGACTGCTGGTCACAGTCTATGAGATTGGGGTGATCTCTAGTAAGCTCACGAACAGGCCAGGAGTGTGACTTATATGCTCCACCCGAGGGGTCAGCCTTCGGCAGCCTAGTATCAGTAAGACATGTGGTGAAACTTCTTTATGCCAAACTGACAATTCAAGGCATAGTCCATTGTTCAGTTGTGAAGGAGTGTAGCTACTTGCTCTAGGTGAATCTCAACCTTAACAGGTCTTCGCTGAAACACTGGTATATCGAAACAGTAATTGGAACAGAGGACACAATGGGCCCTCGAGATCTGGTGGGGGGTTGTTGAAATCTGAGATGGGCCTAGAGCCCATATGACAATTTCAGATTTGATCTCTAAGTCCCATGTAGGTGGCATGACAAAGTGGTGGGAAGTTTAGTCCCACCCCGGAAGTGGAAGGAGAGTTGGAGTGGTTTATAAGGGATTCTCTCCCTCATGCTATTGGAGCTTGAGAAGAGATGAGGACCTCGCGCACTCCTCCTCCTCCGCTCGCCTCGCCACGCCACGCCTCGTCACGATGCGCCGCGGGTTGCGGGATTGAGCCGAGCCGAGCTCACTCCTATGCGCTTCTTTTTGCCGGTCAGGAACGGGGAGTCTTTGACAGGTAGGGCCACAATCTGACACGTCGGATCGTGGGCTACGAACTTGGACGTGGGTTCGGCCCATGTCTCTCCACGCGCAGCCGCACATATATATGTGGGACGCTGCCGACCCTAGCCGCCGTGTTAACAGAACGCATCTGCCTCCACGCTCGCCGTCGTCCCTTTGCTGCTGCTGCCGCCGGTGACTCCAGCCCGTCCGCCGCGTACACGGTCGACGGGAGAGGAGGTCTCCGAAGCCTCGCCTCTCTGGATCCTGTACGGGAGAGGGGCGAATAGGTTTTTGGGAAGCGACTACGCGACTGCTCGCCGTTCGTCTACTTCCTCAATGTCCGCGTCGCCCTCGTCATCATCATGGCCACCGACGCCGAACGTGCCGCCGCCGAGAAGATCGAAGCCGACAAGAAGGCAGTCGACGACGCTGCTGCTGCCACCGCCGCCGTGGCCTCTGCTTGGCCGACTGGAGGGTATAACTCGTTTATCCCGCTCCTACTGTTTTCTGTGTTAGGCATGCTAGCCTTATACGTAGATCTGTCTACAATTAGCGTAGTACGCGGTTGCATGATTAAATATCAGTATGCTATTATTTGTGTCAATGCCATGCTAGTAGTTAATTCGTGGATTAAATTAATTGGAAAATTGCCTATTTACTCAGCAATCCAAAAACCTATTATGTGTAGGAATTTTTCGACAAGTGGCTTTGCCGCAGCACTGAAACCGGATAAGTTTACCGATACATATTTTAAGCGTTGGCAGACTAAGACCACTTTATGGCTCACGGCTATGAACGTATTCTGTGTCGCCGGTGTGCCCACGGGAACGATCGCTCCTGAACAGGAGAAGGCGTTCAGGGAGGCCACCGTCGTGTTTCTCGGAGCACCTCTTAGCGTGATCGGAGATAAACTGGTTGATGCATATTTACATGTGCGTGTCGTCAAGAACTTGTGGGAGGCGCTCGAATCTAAATTCGGGGCCACCGATGCTGGGAGTGAGATGTATATTATAGAGCAGTTCCACGATTACAAGATGGTTGAAAACCGTCCTGTGCTGGAACAGGCTCATGAGATAATATGCATTGTTAAGGAGCTTGAGCTTCTGAAGTGCGAGTTACCGGGCAAGTTTGTCGCGGGCTGCATAATCGCTAAGCTCCCTAATTCCTGGAGGAACTTTGCCACTACTCTGAAACATAAGAGGCGGTAATTCTCAGTGGAGGATGTCATTGGCCATCTGAGTGTTGAGCAGAACTCAAGGGTAAAGGACTCGAACGGGAAAGCGGTTGAGGGGACTTCTGTCGCCAACATGGTGAACCAGAGGAACTCCAACTCCCACAAGCCCAAGCGAAAGAACGGTGTCCAACACAATACCGACTTTAAGAAGAAGGGTAAGAAGACCTTCAAGAAGAACAAGAAGGATGAGGGCTGCTTTACTTGTGGTTCGGCTGAACATTGGGAAAACAAGTGCCCAAACAAGTATAAGAAGCCAGGACAGGACTCCAAGTCTGTCAACATGATTGTGGGCAACAATGACAATGGTGCATCTGGGTACGGTAATTTATTTACTGTTTTTTTCAGTGTTTCAGCCCAACGATTGGTGGGTGGACACAGGTGCAGGAGTTCATGTGTGTGCTGACATTTCATTGTTCACTTCTTACCAGCTCATAGGCCACGGGTCCGTATTGATGGGGAATGGCGCGAGTGCTTCTGTTCATGGTGTTGGCACGGTCGATCTGAAGTTTACTTCGGGAAGGATCGTGCAGCTGAAGAACGTGCAGCATGTCCCGCCATCAAGAAGAACCTCGTTAGTGGCTCCCTTCTATGTAGAGAAGGGTTTAAGTTGGTTTTCGAGTCTAATAAATTAGTTGTTACGAAATATGGACTCTTTGTTGGAAAAGGTTATGAGAGCGGAGGAATGTTCCGCCTTTCCCTCGCAGATTTTTGTAATAAAGTCGTGAACCATATTCATTCGAATGTTAATGAATCAGAAGTTTGGCATTCACGTCTTTGTCACATTAGTTTCGGTGTTATGACGCGGCTAGCTAAGTTGGACTTAATCCCGAGTTTCACTTTAGCCAAAGCTTCTAAGTGCCTTTCATGTGTGCAAGCTAAGCAACCTCGCAAGCCTCACAAGGCCGCGGAGGAGAGACACTTGGCACCATTAGAACTCATACATTCTGATCTTTGTGAGATGAATGGTGTGTTGACTAAAGGTGGAAAGAAATACTTCATGACATTGATAGATGATTCCACTAGATATTGCTATGTTTATCTTTTAAATACTAAAGATGAGGCTCTACACTACTTTAAAATCTATAAGGCAGAAGTTGAGAAACAACTTGAAAAACAAATTAAACGAGTCCGGTCAGATCGTGGTGGAGAGTACTTCTCGAGTGAGTTTGACTCTTTTTGTGCGGAACACGGCATTATTCATGAGAGGACGCCTCCCTATTCACCCCAGTCAAACGGGGTTGCCGAGCGGAAAAACCGTACTCTAACTGTTTTGGTTAACGCCATGTTAGATACGTCGGGTTTATCCAAGGCATGGTGGGGGGAGGCTATATTGACGGCGTGTCATGTCCTGAATAAAGTTCCGACAAAAGACAATGAGATCACTCCCTATGAGAAATGGGCGAAGAGAAGGACAACACTCTCGTACTTGCGTACTTGGGGCTGTTTGGCGAAAGTCAATGTGCCGATCCCCAAAAAGCGCAAGCTTGGACCGAAGACCGTGGACTGCGTTAATTTGGGCTACGCTAAAAATAGCGTTGGCTATAGATTTCTAGTAGTGAAATCTGAGGTACCTGACCAAAGGGTTGGTACAATTATGGAGTCTAAGGATGCTACATTCTTCGAGGATATATTTCCTATGAGAGATATGCAAAGCACTTCTAGACAGGAATCTGAGGAGACTCCTGAGGCTGCCATTCTTATGGAATACTATGAACGAACACATGATGAAAATCCTGAGGAGGATGACAAAGAAATCCTTGGTAGGGGAAAGAGACAAAGGACTGCAAAGACCTTTGGTGATGATTTCTTCGTGTACCTCGTGGATGATACTCCCACTTCTATTTCAGAAGCGTATGCCTCTCCAGAATCTGACTACTGGAAGGAAGCGGTCCGTAGTGAGATGGATTCCATCATGGCTAACGGGACATGGGAGATTACTGAGCGTCCCTATGGTTGCAAACCATTGGGATGTAAGTGGGTGTTCAAAAAGAAGCTTAGGCCCGATGGTACGATTGAAAAGTACAAGGCTAGGCTTGTGGCCAAGGGCTATGACCAAAAAGAAGAGGAAGATTTCTTTGATACTTATTCACCTGTGGCCAGACTGACCACCATTCGAGTATTACTCTCGTTGGCGGCCTCGCATGGTCTTATCGTCCACTAGATGGATGTTAAGACAGCTTTCCTGAATGGAGAGCTAAACGAGGAAATCTACATGCAACAGCCAGATGGCTTTGTGATAGATGGTCAGGAAGGAAAAGTGTGTAGGTTGATAAAATCTTTATATGGCCTGAAACAAGCACCTAAGCAATGGCATGATAAGTTTAATACAACACTGACATCTGTTGGCTTCGTTGTTAATGAAGCTGACAAATGTGTATACTATCGCCATGGTGGGGGCGAAGGAGTTATGCTGTGCTTGTATGTTGATGACATACTGATATTCGGAACCAACCTCAAAGTCATTGAGGAGGTCAAGTCGTTTCTATCTCAGAACTTTGAGATGAAAGACCTTGGTGTGGCTGATGTTATCTTGAACATCAAGCTACTGAGAGATAATGAGGGTGGGATTACACTTTTGCAATCCCATTATGTTGAGAAGGTGTTGAGCCGTTTTGGATACTCGGACTGCACACCATCTCAAACACCATATGATCCTAGCGTGTTGATTCGAAAATCCAAAGGCACGGCTATAGATCAATTGACATACTCTCACATCATTGGTTCACTGATGTACCTAGCTAGCGCTAAGAGGCCTGACATCGCTTTTGCTGTGATCAAACTGAGTTGGTTTGTATCAAAACCGGGTGATGTACATTGGCATGATGTTGAAAGAGTTATGCGTTATCTGAAGGGTACTATGAACTATGGACTTCACTATACCGGATACCCGTCGGTACTTGAAGGGTATAGTGATGCAAATTGGATCTCTGATGCTGATGAGATGAAGGCCACCACTGGGTATATGTTTACTCTTGGAGGTGGCGCTGTTTCCTGGAAGTCTTGCAAGCAAACGATCATAACGAGATCGACTATGGAAGCGGAATTAACAGCATTAGACACATCTGGTGTTGAAGCGGGATGGCTTCGAGATCTTTTGATGGACTTGCCATTGGTTGATAAACCGGTTCCGGCTATCCTTATGAACTGTGACAATCAGACTGTCATCACCAAGGTGAAGAGTTCAAAGGACAACATGAAGTCCAACAAACACATAAGAATGAGATTAAAAGCTGTCAGAAAATTGAGAAACTCCGGAGTGATAGCGTTGGAATATGTCCATACGGCTAAGAATCTGGCAGATCCCTTTACAAAAGGGCTATCACTTGTTGTGATAGATAATGCATCGAGGGAGATGGGTATGAGACCCACATGAGTTGCCATGGTGGTAACCCAACCTATGTGATCGGAGATCCCGTGAAGTAGGACCTGGGAAAACAAGCCAGTGGTGAACTCAGAAGAGTAACTATACTAACCCACTCCGCTGGAGATGCAATACTCTCAATACTGTATGGGAGGATGACTACTGTCTTAATGTGTTCCAAGGCTTATATGTATAAGCAAGATGCTATCCTACAGAGCGATCTTTGGAGGAACACACCTATATGAGCCCGACTGCTGGTCACAGTCTATGAGATTGGGGTGATCTCTAGTAAGCTCATGAACAGGCCAGGAGTGTGACTTATATGCTCCACCCGAGGGGTCAGCCTTCGGCAGCCTAGTATCAGTAAGACATGTGGTGAAACTTCTTTACGCCAAACTGACAATTCAAGGCATAGTCCATTGTTCAGTTGTGAAGGAGTGTAGCTACTTGCTCTAGGTGAAGCTCAACCTTAACAGGTCTTCGCTGAAACACTGGTATATCGAAACAGTAATTGGAATAGAGGACACAATGGGCCCTCGAGATCTGGTGGGGGATTGTTGAAATCTGAGATGGGCCTAGAGCCCATATGACATTTTCAGATTTGATCTCTAAGGGCCCATGTAGGTGGCATGACAAAGTGGTGGGAAGTTTAGTCCCACCCCGGAAGTGGAAGGAGAGTTGGAGTGGTTTATAAGGGATTCTCTCCCTCATGCTATTGGAGCTTGAGAAGAGATGAGGACCTCGCGCACTCCTCCTCCTCCGCTCGCCTCGCCACGCCACGCCTCGTCACGACGCGCTGCGGGTTGCGGGATTGAGCCGAGCCGAGCTCACTCCTATGCGCTTCTTTTTGCCGGTCAGGAACGGAGAGTCTTTGACAGGTAGGGCCGCAATCTGAGATGTCGGATCGTGGGCTACCGACTTGGACGTGGGTTCGGCCCACGTCTCTCCACGCGCAGCCGCACATATATATGTGGGGAGCTGCCAACCCTAGCTGCCGTCTTAACAGAACGCATCTGCCTCCACGCCCGCCGTCGTCCCTTTGCTGCTGCTGCCGCCGGTGACTCCATCCCGTCCGCCGCGTACACGGTCGACGGGAGAGGAGGTCTCCGAAGCCTCGCCTCTCTGGATCCTGTACGGGAGAGGGGCGAATAGGTTTTTGGGAAGCGACTACGCGACTGCTCGCCGTTCGTCTACTTCCTCTACGTCTGCGTCGCCCTCGTCATCATCATGGCCACCGACGCCGAACGTGCCGCCGCCGACAAGATCGAATCCGACAAGAAGGCAGCCGACGACGCTGCTGCTGCCACCGCCACTACGGCCTCTTCTTGGCCGACTGGAGGGTATAACTCGTTTATCCCGCTCCTACTGTTTTCTATGTTAGGCATGCTAGCGTTATACGTAGATCTGTCTACAATTAGCGTAGTATGCGGTTGCATGATTAAATATCAGTATGCTATTATTTGTGTCAATGCCATGCTAGTAGTTAATTCGTGGATTAAATTAATCGGAAAATTGCCTATTTACTCAGCAATCCAAAAACCTATTATGTGTAGGAATTTTTCGACAAGTGGCTTTGCCGCTGCACTGAAACCGGATAAGTTTACCGGTACATATTTTAAGCGTTGGCAGACTAAGACCACTTTATGGCTCACGGCTATGAACGTATTCTGGGTCGCCGGTGTGCCCACGGGAACGATCGCTCCTGAACAGGAGAAGGCGTTCAGGGAGGCCACCGTCGTGTTTCTCGGAGCACTTCTTAGCGTGATCGGAGATAAACTGGTCGATACATATTTACATGTGCATGTCGCCAAGGACTTGTGGGAGGCGCTCGAATATAAATTCGGGGCCACCGATGCTGGGAGTGAGATCTATATTATAGAGCAGTTCCACGATTACAAGATGGTTGAAAACCGTCATGTGCTGGAACAGGCTCATGAGATAATATGCATTGTTAAGGAGCTTGAGCTTCTGAAGTGTGAGTTACCGGGCAAGTTTGTCGTGGGCTGCATAATCGCTAAGCTCCCTAATTCCTGGAGGAACTTTGCCACTACTATGAAACATCAGAGGCGTGAATTCTTAGTGGATGATGTCATTGGCCATCTGAGTGTTGAGCAGAACTCAAGGGCAAAGGACTCGAACGGGAAAGCGGTTGAGGGGAATTCTGTCGCCAACATGGTGAACCAGAGGAACTCCAACTCCCACAAGCCCAAGGGAAAGAACGGTGTCCAACACAATACCGACTTTAAGAAGAAGGGTAAGAAGACCTTCAAGAAGAACAAGAAGGATGAGGGCTGCTTTACTTGTGGTTCGGCTGAACATTGGGCAAACAAGTGCCCAAACAAGTATAAGAAGCCAGGACAGGACTCCAAGTCTGTCAACATGATTGTGGGCAACAATGACAGTGGTACATCTGGGTACGGTAATTTATTTACTGTTTTTTCAGTGTTTCAGCCCAACGATTGGTGGGTGGACACAGGTGCAGGAGTTCATGTGTGTGCTGACATTTCATTGTTCACTTCTTACCAGGTCACAGGCCACGGGTCCGTATTGATGGGGAATGGCGCGAGTGCTTCTGTTCATGGTGTTGGCACGGTCGATCTAAAGTTTACTTCGGGAAGGATCGTGCAGCTGAAGAACGTGCAGCATGTCCCCGCCATCAAGAAGAACCTCGTTAGTGGCTCCCTTCTATGTAGAGAAGGGTTTAAGTTGGTTTTTGAGTCTAATAAATTAGTTGTTACGAAATATGGACTCTTTGTTGGAAAAGGTTATGAGAGCGGAGGAATGTTCCACCTTTCCCTCGCAGATTTTTGTAATAAAGTCGTGAACCATATTCATTCGAATGTTAATGAATCAGAAGTTTGGCATTCACGTCTTTGTCACATTAGTTTCGGTGTTATGACGCGGCTAGCTAAGTTGGACTTAATCCCGAGTTTCACTTTAGCCAAAGGTTCTAAGTGCCTTTCATGTGTGCAAGCTAAGCAACCTCGCAAGCCTCACAAGGCCGCGGAGGAGAGACACTTGGCACCATTAGAACTCATACATTCTGATCTTTGTGAGATGAATGGTGTGTTGACTAAAGGTGGAAAGAAATACTTCATGACATTGATAGATGATTCCACTAGATATTGCTATGTTTATCTGTTAAATACTAAAGATGAGGCTCTACACTACTTTAAAATCTATAAGGCAGAAGTTGAGAAACAACTTGAAAAACAAATTAAACGAGTCCGGTCAGATTGTGGTGGAGAGTACTTCTTGAGTGAGTTTGACTCTTTTTGTGCGGAACACGGCATTATTCATGAGAGGACGCCTCCCTATTCACCCCAGTCAAACGGGGTTGCCGAGCGGAAAAACCGTACTCTAACTGATTTGGTTAATGCCATGTTAGATACGTCGGGTTTATCCAAGGCATGGTGGGGGGAGGCTATATTGACGGCGTGTCATGTCCTGAATAAAGTTTCGACAAAAGACAATGAGATCACTCCCTATGAGAAATGGGCGAAGAGAAATACAACACTCTCGTACTTGCGTACTTGGGGCTGTTTGGCGAAAGTCAATGTGCCGATCCCCAAAAAGCGCAAGCTTGGACCGAAGACCGTGGACTGCGCTAATTTGGGCTACGCTAAAAATAGCGTTGGCTATAGATTTCTAGTAGTGAAATCTGAGGTACCTGACCAAAGGGTTGGTACAATTATGGAGTCTAAGGATGCTACATTCTTCGAGGATATATTTCCTATGAGAGATATGCAAAGCACTTCTAGATAGGAATCTGAGGAGACTCCTGAGCCTGCCATTCCTATGGAATACTATGAACGAACACATGATGAAAATCCTGAGGAGGATGACGAAGAAATCCTTGGTAGGGGAAAGAGACAAAGGACTGCAAAGACCTTTGGTGATGATTTCTTCGTGTACCTCGTGGATGATACTCCCACTTCTATTTCAGAAGCGTATGCCTCTCCAGAATCTGACTACTGGAAGGAAGCGGTCCGTAGCGAGATGGATTCCATCATGGCTAACGGGACATGGGAGATTACTGAGCGTCCCTATGGTTGCAAACCATTGGGATGTAAGTGGGTGTTCAAAAAGAAGCTTAGGCCCGATGGTACGATTGAAAAGTACAAGGCTAGGCTTGTGGCCAAGGGCTATGACCAAAAAGAAGAGGAAGATTTCTTTGATACTTATTCACCTGTGGCCAGACTGACCGCCATTCGAGTATTACTCTCGTTGGCGGCCTCGCATGGTCTTCTCGTCCACCAGATGGATGTTAAGACAGCTTTCCTGAATGGAGAGCTAAACGAGGAAATCTACATGCAACAGCCAGATGGCTTTGTGATAGATGGTCAGGAAGGAAAAGTGTGTAGGTTGACAAAATCTTTATATGGCCTGAAACAAGCACCTAAGAAATGGCATGATAAGTTTAATACAACACTGACATCTGTTGGCTTCTTTGTTAATGAAGCTGAAAAATGTGTATACTATCGCCATGGTGGGGGCGAAGGAGTTATACTGTGCTTGTATGTTGATGACATACTGATATTCGGAACCAACCTCAAAGTCATTGAGGAGGTCAAGTCGTTTCTATCTTAGAACTTTGAGATGAAAGACCTTGGTGTGGCTGATGTTATCTTGAACATCAAGCTACTGAGAGATAATGAGGGCTGGATTACACTTTTGCAATCCCATTATGTTGAGAAGGTGTTGAGCCGTTTTGGATACTCGGACTGCACACCATCTCAAACACCATATGATCCTAGCATGTTGATTCGAAAATCCAAAGGCACGGCTATAGATCCATTGAGATACTCTCAGATCATTGGTTCACTGATGTACCTAGCTAGCACTACGAGGCCTGACATCGCTTTTGCTGTGAGCAAACTGAGTCGGTTTGTATCAAAACCGGGTGATGTACATTGGCATGTTGTTGAAAGAGTTATGCGTTATCTGAAGGGTACTATGAACTATGGACTTCACTATACCGGATACCCGTTGGTACTTGAAGGGTATAGTGATGCAAATTGGATCTCTGATGCTGATGAGATGAAGGCCACCACTGGGTATATGTTTACTCTTGGAGGTGGCGCTGTTTCCTGGAAGTCTTGCAAGCAAACGATCTTAACGAGATCGACTATGGAAGCGGAATTAACAGCATTAGACACATCTGGTGTCGAAGCGGGATGGCTTCGAGATCTTTTGATGGACTTGCCATTGGTTGATAAACCGGTTCCGGCTATCCTTATGAACTGTGACAATCAGACTGTCATCACCAAGGTGAAGAGTTCAAAGGACAACATGAAGTCCAACAAACACATAAGAATGAGATTAAAAGCTGTCAGAAAATTGAGAAACTCCGGAGTGATAGCGTTGGAATATGTCCATACGGCTAAGAATCTGGCAGATCCCTTTACAAAAGGGCTATCACGTGTTGTGATAGATAATGCATCGAGGGAGATGGGTATGAGACCCACATGAGTTGCCATGGTGGTAACCCAACCTATGTGATCGGAGATCCCGTGAAGTAGGACCTGGGAAAACAAGCCAGTGGTGAACTAAGAAGAGTAACTATACTAACCCACTCCGCTGGAGATGCAATACTCTCAATACTGTATGGGAGGATGACTACTGTCTTAATGTGTTCCAAGGCTTATATGTATAAGCAAGATGCTATCCTACAGAGCGATCTTTGGAGGAACACACCTATATGAGCCCGACTGCTGGTCACAGTCTATGAGATTGGGGTGATCTCTAGTAAGCTCATGAACAGGCCAGGAGTGTGACTTATATGCTCCACCCGAGGGGTCAGCCTTCGGCAGCCTAGTATCAGTAAGACATGTGGTGAAACTTCTTTACGCCAAACTGACAATTCAAGGCATAGTCCATTGTTCAGTTGTGAAGGAGTGTAGCTACTTGCTCTAGGTGAAGCTCAACCTTAACAGGTCTTCGCTGAAACACTGGTATATCGAAACAGTAATTAGAACAGAGGACACAATGGCCCTCGAGATCTGGTGGGGGATTGTTGAAATCTGAGATGGGCCTAGAGCCCATATGACAATTTCAGATTTGATCTCTAAGGGCCCATGTAGGTGGCATGACAAAGTGGTGGGAAGTTTAGTCCCACCCCGGAAGTGGAAGAAGAGTTGGAGTGGTTTATAAAGGATTCTCTACCTCATGCTATTGGAGCTTGAGAAGAGATGAAGACCTCGCGCACTCCTCCTCCTCCGCTTGCCTCGCCACGCCACGCCTCGTCACGACGCGCCGCGGGTTGCGGGATTGAGCCGAGCCGAGCTCACTCTATGCGCTTCTTTTTGCCGGTCAGGAACGGAGAGTCTTTGACAGGTAGGGCCACGATCTGAGACGTCGGATCGTGGGCTACCGACTTGGACGTGGGTTCGGCCCACGTCTCTCCACGCGCAGCCACACATATATATGTGGGGCGCTGCCAACCCTAGCCGCCGTCTTAACAGAACGCATCTGCCTCCACGCCCGCCGTCGTCCCTTTGCTGCTGCTGCCGCCGGTGACTCCATCTCGTCCGCCGCGTACACGGTCGACGGGAGAGCAGGTCTCCGAAGCCTCGCCTCTCTGGATCCTGTACGGGAGAGGGGCGAATAGGTTTTTGGGAAGCGACTACGCGACTGCTCCCCGTTCGTCTACTTCCTCTACGTCCACGTCGCCCTCGTCATCATCATGGCCACCGACGCCGAACGTGCCGCCGCCGAGAAGATCAAAGCCGACAAGAAGGCAGCCGACGACGCTGCTGCTGCCACCGCCGCCGCGGCCTCTGCTTGGCCGACTGGAGGGTATAACTCGTTTATCCCGCTCCTACTGTTTTCTGTGTTAGGCATGCTCGCGTTATACGTAGATCTGTCTACAATTAGCGTAGTATGCGGTTGCATGATTAAATATCAGTATGCTATTATTTGTGTCAATGCCATGCTAGTAGTTAATTCGTGGACTAAATTAATCGGAAAATTGCCTATTTACTCAGCACTTAGCATCGTATTGACTTCTCGTCCAACAACCACAATACTCACATGTCAACTTGACATGTTGAGTGAATTCAGCTATGCAATAGCTTTCCAGCAATACAACAGGAGTGGTTTTCATTCTTTTAATTTATTTGCCAATATGATGGCAGTAGCTGTTTCCTCGGGGAAACTTCAGACCTATTCCTTAACTTTCTTGCGGGAAAATATATTCATTAACTATCAAGAATTGGAACACAAGAAGTTACAGAATCAGATCCAGGTCTGCAGACCAGCTAGCAACTTCTACAAGTACTGGAGCGAGTCGAAGGCGCGCCGTCATCATCGCCCCTTCCTCGCCAGAGCTGGGCAAACAACTCTTTACTTTTAGAAGTGCTAGTTTTTTATTTAGGATAAGCAAGCAATTTCCTTGAGGTTTAATGCAAAAACCTCAAATAGCATAAAAATTTGTGATTTTATCTAATATGTGATACTATTTATATCTTAGTCCAATTGAGAAGTTAGTTACATTTGATCTCAAATTTCAAAACAATATATCACCACTGCAAAGGCAAGATGGCCAGTTTCTTCTTCTCAAATGAAATTTCAGTTTTGCTTGTGAAAAGTTTAAATTCAACACAACATGGCCTTAGCAAACTAATTAATTTAGTAAATTAGATTTGCTGATAGGAGATTGATGCTCAATTCTCTTGATATTTAATAGTATACTTTTAAACTTTTACTCATTTGTTGCCTAGATTGTTCATGTGAAAGTCAACTATTAAATCATGAAATTTGCATGCTTTTATGAAAAGCTTGTATATAGGGAATAAAAAACATATCACAAACACAAGTAACTTTTAAACCACATATATCAATCATCATGGGGTTCAAATTAACCTAAATGTATCTGCAATTTTCAGTAATGAAATATCATGTAAAAATGAGTTCTATAACCATGCAAAATCAATAATTCATGTATACATGATAAATTGTAAAATAATTCAAAAGTATTAAGCACAGGTAAGATAGGCTACACAAGTACAGTTTACTGATAGATATAACATTTTTCTACATCCATTAGATGGCTAATTTTAAAATTAGATTATGAACTTTGGATGGCTCGGAATAAAAGAATCCTGGTCAACTTGTAATTTTATATTGGACAGGAAGACGCTTGCAAGAAGTCCTAGTGAACTAGATTAGTGGTGTCTAGAGCCCTGTTTGGAATTAACAATATACAAAGTGAGTAGAGCAGGAAATAATTATGAAAGTTGATCGGTGAAACTTGTATGATATTGGGCTTAGACGCTTACCGATCAAATTTAGACTTGGCAATAATTGTTTGGATACAGATATGTTTTATTAATATTAGTTGCCTGGCACCAATAAATTAAATTCATCAAAATTTATTTAATGATTAAAAAAAGGAGTGCTCCATCCAGCTCACTTGTCCGAGTAGTGTTTCACCCATTACATATACGTGTACTCTATGTTCGCCTGAATAAAAAACTAACTATATTTTCCCCTTTACTTTTACATGTTGGCAACACTCACTTAGCATATCAAATAGGTGATTATCAAGAACAACGATGAGTGAAGGATGAGAGAGGAAGAAGAGAGATTTATAAGAAACCATGAGAATAGGAGACACCGGGGACAATGAGAGGTCGATATATCACTCTCAGATACTCCATATGACAAAACTTTCATTATTTATCTTGGCAAGAGCATGGCGGTGTTTAGCTCATCACTAGTAGAAAACAGGGCATTGGTCCAGCCCATTAGCCCCGGTTCAATCTAGAACCGGGACCAATGGGGGTACTGGACCCGGTTCGTTAGCCCAGGGGGCCGGCCGGGCCACGTGGGCCATTGGTCCCGGTTCGTCTGGATCTATTGGTCCCGGTTGGAGCTAAAAACCGGGACCAATGGCTCTTGCTCCTGGCCCACCACTATTGGTCCCGGTTGGTTTTATGAACCGGGACCAAAGGCACCCCTTTAGCCCCGGTTTGTAGAACCAACCGGGACCAGTGAGTTGCCTATATAAACCCCCTCACTCAAGAGCAGAGCTCACTGCTCTGTTTTTTTTCTGGCCGAGGGGGAGAGGGGTTAGTGGTGCTCTAGCTCACCTCCTATGCACACAACGTGTTCGGTGGAATGCCCGAGCCACACTAGTTAAGCTTTTCTCCTCTCGAAGCTCTATTTTCTCCGAGATTTGTCTAGGTTTAGCGGTCCATCACGTCCCGTCCCCGTCTTCGCCGCCGTCGATCGCCCCCGCCGATCTCGTCACCGGCACCACCGTGGTGAGCCTCTTGTTATGTCCATGCTTTTCTTACTTTTATTATTGCTTTAGATAGATATTTGTCTAATTTTCTTACGTTTATTATTGCTTGTTATTATATAGTGCGATGGTTTTGATATCCGCCCACGTGGGCCCTCGTCCGGTCTACGATTCGGATGTGGTATATTATCTTTAATTTATAACTATTTGTTTTAGTGCTTATGATAGTTATGCCGACCAACCTGACATGCATAGATGTTTTATTATGTCTAGGAGGTAGTTGAACCGGAAATTCCAACCGACTCTCTTGTGGAGAGGTTAAATTTAGTTGAAGAGGAAAACATTTCATTAAAGAAAAAATTGGAAAAAATGGAGGAGGAGAAGATGGAATTGGAGTTGCATGTTGCGGAAGTTATCGATGATCACAAGATCAAGATGGACCCTATTGTCGAGAGGTTAAATTTAGTTGAAGAAGAAAACAAATTCTTGAAGGAAAAAATAAAAAAAATTGTGGACGAGAAGATGATATTGGAGTTGCATGTTGCGGATGTCGTCGATGATCACAAGATCAAGATGGATGCAATGCGGTTGAAGATTAAAAAGATTAGAAAATATGCCATTAATACCGAGGCTTGGTATCATTATGCCGTTGGATCAATTGTTACCTTGGTTGCGATTATGATAGCATTTGTTTTCGCGTTGAAATGTTTTACATAGTTTCGATGTGTATGGAGAGCTATATGTTGTTAGATGAGAACTATATATGTATGTACTTTGGTTTTAATGTGATGATGAACTTTTATCCATTTGGTCACTTAATTATCTATTTATGATGTTCTGTAATGGTTTTTGACACACTTAATTATATATAAATGCACGCAGATGAACCGCCAATGGATGTACGGTGACAGACACACCTCCGAGTACATTAAGGGCGTGCGTGAGTTTCTAAATGCGGCGGAGGCAAACAAGCAGTATGGTTTTATGTGTTGTCCATGCACTAAATGTGTGAATACGATGTCTTACTCTAACCGAAAAATCCTTCACTCCCACCTGCTTTACAAGGGTTTCATGCCACACTATAATGTTTGGACGAGGCACGGAGAAATAGGGGTTATGATGGAAGACGGCGAAGAAGAAGAGTACGATGACAACTATGTGCCCCCTGAATACGGTGATGCTGCAATGGGGGGAGCTGGTGAAGATCAAGAGGAACCAGACGATGTGCCCAATGATGCTGCAACGGGTGAAGCTGCTGAAGATCAAGAGGAACCAAATGATGATCTTCGCCGGGTCATTGTCGATGCAAGGACACAATGCGAAAGTCAAAAGGAGAAGCTGAAGTTCGATCGCATGTTAGAGGATCACAAAAAAGGGTTGTACCCCAATTGCGAAGATGGCAACACAAAGCTCGGTACCGTACTGGAATTGCTGTAGTGGAAGGCAGAGAATGCTGTGGCTGACAAAGGATTTGAGAAGCTACTGAAAATATTGAAGAAGAAGCTTCCGAAGGATAACGAATTGCCCGACAGTACATACGCAGCAAAGAAGGTCGTATGCCCTCTAGGATTGGAGGTGCAGAAGATACATGCATGCCCTAATGACTGCATCCTCTACCGCGGTGCATACAACGATCTGAACGCATGCCCGGTATGTGGTGCGTTGCGGTATAAGATCAGACGAGATGACCCTGGTGATGTTGATGGCGAACCCGCCAGGAAGAGGGTTCCTGCGAAGGTGATGTGGTATGCTCCTATAATACCACGGTTGAAACGTTTGTTTAGAAACAGAGAGCATGCCAAGTTGATGCGATGGCACAGTGAGGACCGTAAGAAAGACGGGAAGTTGAGAGCACCCGCTGACGGGTCGCAATGGAGAAAAATCGAGAGAAAGTACTGGGAGGAGTTTGCAAAGGACGCAAGGAACGTATGGTTTGCTCTAAGCGCGGATGGCATTAATCCTTTCGGGGAGCAGAGCAGCAATCACAGCACCTGGCCCGTGACTCTATGTATGTATAACCTTCCTCCTTGGATGTGCATGAAGCGGAAGTTCATTATGATGCCAGTTCTCATCCAAGGCCCTAAGCAACCCGGCAACGACATTGATGTGTACCTAAGGCCATTAGTTGAAGAACTTTTACAGTTGTGGAATGGAAACGGTGTACGTGCGTGGGATGAGCACAAACAGGAGGAATTTGACCTAAAGGCGTTGCTATTCGTGACCATCAACGATTGGCCCGCTCTCAGTAACCTTTCAGGACAGACAAACAAAGGATACCACGCATGCACGCACTGTTTAGATGACACTGAAAGTATATACCTGGACAAGTGCAGGAAGAATGTGTACCTGGGCCATCGTCGATTTCTTCCGACCAACCATCAATGTCGAAAGAAAGGCAAGCATTTCAAAGGCGAGGCAGATCACCGGAAGAAGCCCGCCATGCGTACCGGTGATCACGTACTTGCTATGGTCAATGATTTACACGTAATCTTTGGAAAGGGCCCCGGCGCACTAGCTGCTCCGAATGACGATGAGGGACACGCGCCCATGTGGAAGAAGAAATCTATATTTTGGGGCCTACCCTACTGGAAAGACCTAGAGGTCCGCTCTTCAATCGACGTGATGCACATGACGAAGAACCTTTGCGTGAACCTGCTAGACTTCTTGGGCGTGTATGGAAAGACAAAAGATACAGCTGAGGTACGGGAGGACCTGCAACGTTTGCACGAAAAAGACGGCATCCCTCCGAAGCAGTATGAAGGTCCTGCCAGCTATGCTCTTACGAAAGAAGAGAAAGAAATCTTCTTTGAATGCCTTCTCAGTATGAAGGTCCCGACTGGCTTCTCGTCGAATATAAAGGGAATAATAAATATGGCAGAGAAAAAGTTCCAGAACCTAAAGTCTCATGACTGCCATGTGATTATGACGCAACTGCTTCCGGTTGCATTGAGGGGGCTTCTACCGGAAAACGTCCGATTAGCCATTGTGAAGCTATGTGCATTCCTCAATGCAATCTCTCAGAAGGTGATCGATCCAGAAATCGTACCAAGGCTAAGGAGTGATGTGGCGCAATGTCTTGTCAGTTTCGAGCTTGTGTTCCCACCATCCTTCTTCAATATCATGACACACGTCCTAGTTCATCTAGTCGACGAGATTGTCATTCTGGGGCCCGTATTTCCACACAATATGTTCCCCTTTGAGAGGTTCATGGGAGTCCTAAAGAAATATGTCCGTAACCGCGCAAGGCCAGAAGGAAGCATCTCCATGGGCCATCAAACAGAGGATGTCATCGGGTTTTGTGTTGACTTCATTCCTGGCCTTAATAAGATAGGTCTCCCTAAATCGCGGTACGAGGGGAGACTGACTGGAAAAGGCACGCTTGGAAGGGACTCAATAATATGCAGAGACGGATATTCTTGGTCTCAAGCACACTACACAGTTCTACAGAACTCTACATTGGTGACCCCGTATGTCGATGAACACAAGAACAGTCTGCGCTCCAAACACCCGGAGCAGTGCGACGACTGGATTACACGTGAACACATCAGGACTTTCAGCAGTTGGTTGGAAACACGTCTCAGAGGTGACAACACTGTTTGTGATGAGTTGTACTTGTTGTCCAGGGGACCATCTTCGACTGTATTGATTTACAAAGGATACGAGATAAATGGGAATACATTTTACACGATTGTCCAAGATCAAAAGAGCACCAACCAAAACAGCGGTGTCCGCTTTGATGCAACAACCGAGAGGGGAAAGGACACATATTATGGTTACATAGTGGACATATGGGAACTTGACTACGGACATGATTTTAAGGTCCCTTTGTTTAAGTGTAAATGGGTCAATCTGTCAGGAGGCGGGGTACAGGTAGACCCACAGTACGGAATGAGAACAGTGGATCTGAAAAATCTTGGATACACTGACGAACCGTTCGTCCTAGCCAATGATGTGGCACAGGTTATCTATGTGAAGGACCTGTCTACCAGACCGAGAAAAAGAAAAGATAAGGAAGCGAATACATCATACGATGAGCCAAAGCGCCACATAGTTCTTTCAGGAAAAAGGGACATCCTGGGAGTGGAGGGCAAGACAGACATGTCTGAAGATTATGAAAAGTTTCATGAAATTCCTCCCTTCAAAGTCAAGGCTGACCCAAGCATCCTGATAAACGATGAAGATTATCCATGGTTACGGCGCAATAAGCAAATGACACAAGCGAAGAAAAAGTGAAGAGTTTTTTCCGCAACTATTATGATGATACCATGCCAACTTTGTAACAAACGAGTATGATACCATTGTCAGTTTGTACTATTCAAATTTGCACTAACAGAAAGTTTGTAATTGGTTTTACCAGAAAGAATTAAAAAATAAAACAAAAAA
>LR738712.1:856014513-856036894 GCA_902687465.1 Secale cereale
GTCTTTTGTTACGGATTATCTTATCTGGGACTTCGTTCCAAAACAACTTTGGAGAGCTTCGTACCATCATGCTACTGTTACTTTCGCCTAATGATGAAGTATTGGTTTTGTTGAATCATTTGACACTAGACAAAAGGTGGCATGAGGGGGACTAGGGTTGTGGATCGCCGAGAAGTCGGGGGTCGAGGGGTAGAGAGAGGTTGCCTAGCTAGTGTCAAAGTATTGAAGAATTCCATGACTTCATCATTTGCCAGAAGTAACCGGGGCATTTTGGTACAAAGTTATGCAAAGTTGTTCTGTAACGAAGTCCCTGATAGGATAATCCGTCTTTTGTTACGAATTATCTTATCCGGGGACTCCGTTCCAAAACAACTTTGGAGAGCTTCATACCATCATGCTACTGTTACTTTCGCCTAATGATGAAGTATTGGTTTTGTTGAATCCTTTGACACTAAACAAAATGTGACATGAGGGGGTCTAGGGTTTGTGGATCGCCGAGCAGTCGAGGGTTGAAGCTAGTTCTACGTTTGCCATTAATATATCCATCTGTCATGTTTGAATAATAATTGGCATGTTGTAAATATTTGTAGAAACATGGACGACAACACCCGAGACCTAGCACAAGAAGCGATGTTGATGGACATAATCGCACACGGACAAAATGCCGTCTTGTCGTTTCTCAACGACACCGATGAGCAGGTCGAACAAGAGCAGCAGCTGGAAGATCTAGGCTATGATATTGATGAATCCGGTGACCCAATGCACATGGAAGAAGTAGACCGTGAGGACGGCTCCGGTGACCCAATGCCGGTGCAAGAAGGAGACTATCGTGGAATTAACACGGCAGATGTCCGGTTTAGCGGACTTGATGATGGAACCATCGCACGGGTTAGCTTGAAAGGGTTCATGGCACACAAAGGACACAAAGGATTTTATACTAGTTCGGCCCCTTCGAGAAGGTAAAAGCCTACGTCTAGTTGGTTTGGTATTGCTTGGGCGTCGGTTTACAGGGAGCGGAATCGCTTGCCTGCGTCTCGACGGATCGATTGTTGCTTGTCCCCTGAACCGCTACCGGGTCGTCCCTTTATATAGAGGTGACGCCTGGTCCGGTTTACAGAGTCCCGAGGCCGGCTCATAATCGTGTCCGCCTCGGTCTCTGTCCTTTCTTTCTTATCTCTCAAGTTACATCTCTTTGGCGGTTTACAAACCATATTTCTATACACGGGCCTTGAAATCTCATGGGCCGTAATCTCTACTAAAATAGTAAAACCAAGTATGATATAACTAAGCCGGTTTACAATATCCGGTTTATACCTACTAACCATATCCCTGACATTAGGCCCCAGAATGATTTGAACTTGTTCATATCAGTCTCCGTCGTCTCCTGTAATTTTCTTCTGTCTTCATCTTTTGTAAACCGGCTCTGACGTCATCCTCCGAAATCATTAAAGTCTGACAATGACATCATCTCCGCATTTTACGCCGCAAGCTGTACCGTAGCTTGTTTTTAATGGTTATCCCGAGAATCGAGGCATCGCGGGATCTTTATCCGATTTCTGTCTCCTCGATTTTCGTTCCTGCCGTTTCAGACCTAACTTTTGGTTTATAAATACTGCCCCGCTCCATTCGTTATCTTCTTCTCCCTTCGTCTTCCTCCTGCATCTCTCTCCTCCATTGCTGCTCGAGCTCAAAAAACGCCGCCGACGATCGCCGGATCTTCAGTCTTCGACCGGCCGCTGCATCAACCTGAGCCTTGACCAGATTATATCCGCCGCCGATTCTCGCTGTCCTTGGTAAGTTTATCCTCCTCGTTGTAGATCTATGTCTGCCATTGCTTCGTCTGTGTTCCTCCGTCATTAGGGCTTCCAATGAAGCTTTCCTTCTGCTCTTATAGGTTCGTCCCTCCTGTAGGATCCGTAACTTTTAGACCTGGCCAATAAACCTTCCGCTCACTATTAACCTTAGATCTTGTCTTTTATAATGCTACAACTTTATCTGTTCCGCCATTAGAGCTCTCCGCAAGCTTCATATTGTTCGTTCTTGGAACCTGCAAATTCGTAGTATCTTTACCTTTTCGATCTTCTTCCATTTTTGCTCTGCTGTAGATGCGTCAGGTCCTTATCGCACCTGTCTGACATGTAAATTTGTCCTTTTAATATGAAGTCTGCGCAGCCTTCCTCCTCAGCGATTTTTACTCCGCTGTAGATTAGTTTCTTTTCCTCAGTATGCTCAGATCTTTCCCCCTCAGTAGTTATTTAGAAACCTGTTTTTCTCCTTAGTAAACTTGCTAAGTATGTTCCGGTTTAAATTGTCATGCTATAAACCGGAAATGATATAATTTGATGAAATGACTTAAACTGTACCGCTTCAACTGCCATTTAAACCGGAAATGATACAACTTGTTTTATGATTGCCGGTTTACCTTTGTCAGCTAATTCTCCGTTTCAACCATTGTATAATATGAATGGATCCCGGATCATTGTACGTTCATAATTTGTTTCTGTACCTTCTCTTCTTCAGCACTTTGTTCAAATGACTGCTAAGCAGTATGTTTCATGCGATTGGGTCCGTTCCGTCGTGACTGAGGAAGACTTAGTCAAATTGTCAAGTATCGGTACCTTAGGGCCTCGGGCCGAACTGAAATGGCGTGCTCCGGGTAACGAGTGCCCTCCTTCTCCTAGATCCGGAGAAGTCATCGTATTCCTGGACCATATTTCCAGAGGCTTCTCTCCCCCCGGTTCAAAATTTTTCCGGGATGTTCTTGCTACCTTCCAGCTGCACCCACAGGACATCGGACCAAACTCTGTTTCTAACATTTGCGATTTCCAAGTATTTTCTGAAGTATATCTGCAAGAAGAGCCTTCAGTTGATTTATTCCGGGATTTCTTCCATGCAAACCGGCGCACTGAGTTCACCAGCGGGCCTCACCAGGAACTTGGCGGCATTAGCATTCAGAAAAGGAGGGATGCAGTTTTCCCTCACGCCTCTTTACACACTCACCCTAAGGAGTGGAACAAGTCATGGTTTTATTGTGTAGACACGTCTCCTGAAGGCGAAAATCCTTTGCCGGGTTATCGTGAAACTCGAATCCCGGCGAATCACCCCTTGCCACAACGGTTAAGTGCTACTGAACGGATCCAGTTTTCACCACAGCTTTCCAAGCTGAGGGCTTTCATGGCCAATGGCCTGATCGGTACTGACTTCCTTCGTTGCTGGTTATCCTGGAGCATCCTTCCCCTAAGCCGGCGCCCTAAGCTGATGTGTAAGTACTCCGGTAACCCGGAAGACCCTCAGAGGTTTACTAAGGAGCAGCTTTCTGAATCGGAAGTGATAGAATCTGCCAAGAAGATCGTCAACCCTGCTTTAACAGATTGTTCCAAAGTTGGCTTGGCCCCATACTTTAAGAAGAATAAGCTGCCTGAAGTAAGTTTGTCTTTAATTTATACTTTATAAACCGTCGTCTTTGAACCGTCTTTCACTTGCTTTTGCTTTTTCATTTAGGCTGACAACCCCTTCTGGAGGAGGAAACCTCAGGAAAAAACTGTAAAGCAAACTCGCCGGAAAACCCCTGCAAACAAGAAAAGGAAAGCAGCCGTTGATGCCGGTTCTCCTTCTGAGGATGATGATCCGGACTCCGAGGTATGCCTTACTCCGATTTACATTTTGCTTTTATATACTTGTTCACATATCTAATGATGCCCTTTCACAGGATCCACTCGAAGGTGATAACCCGGCGGAGATTGAGGTAACCCTTATTTCTTCCGATTCAGAACCCCCTCCTCAAAAGAGCCGTCGGACTGTTAGAAAGTATCAATTTTCTCATCCTTATGCTAAGTTGGATCCCAATTTTACTTTGAAGAAACAACAGCACGAAGCTTTGCGCCGGACCACTCGCCATAGCGGCTTGGCAGTGGAGTCCTCTGGAATTTCGTTAACTCCGGCTCGAAAACGCCGCGCTGAGGTGATGCTCTCTCCAACTCTTCTTCACCCCAAGGCCGGTCTTATCAGAAAACCACTTAAACCGACTGATCCTGATTATCAGGAAACTCCACTGTCTTCTTCTGGCGAATCCACCGCTACACAGCTTCCACCTTTGAAGACCGTCCCGGGGTAATTCTCTTTACTTTTTCCGGTTCATGATACTCCCTTCCATTATAATGTTAACTTATTTTTGTTTGTTTTTCCAGCAAACCGAAACCCAGCAAAAGAGCCAAGGCTAAAAAGCCTGTTGCCGATCCTTCTACTGATGAACCGGCGATTGATCCGTCTACCGCCGTTCCTCCTGAAGGTACTCCAGCTGCTCCGGTTGACGATCCCGCTCTTGACACACCTGCTGCTGAAGACATCCAAGACCCACCAAGTCCGGCCCGGGTTAACTCTCCTCAAGTTAATCCGGCGTCTCCTAATCCGGCTCAAACTGAAGCTTCTCCTCCCACTGCACCCACTTCCCCTGATGTCGTGGTTACTGGCTCTGCTTATGTTGCGCCAGCCGAACCCACCGTTTTAGCAAAACATACAGCTAAAGCGGAAAAGGTGACTCAGGAGAAGGGGAAGTGGAGTACTGATATCTCCAGTCTCTCAAGTATGAGTGCTCAGGACATCTATTCCGGATATCTGAGCCGGCTTCATAGCAGCCGGGATTATGAAGCCAGCCTAGTAAATCTGATGAGGGAAAAATATGAAGTAAGTTTTCCTCTTCTGACTTTGTCTTTTTTCAACGCCTCTTTATCTTATAACAGCCCCCAAGTTCCGGTTTATCTGCTTTATTGAAGGTAAGCCGGAACTTTGTAGTTTTGAACTGCTGATCCATACATTAGCCCCCAAGTATCGAGTAGATAACTTAGTTATGTAGTTGATACTTGTAATTTCAAAAAATTGTTTCTGATGCATCGCTTCAACTGCCATTAGCCCCCAAGTGTCAAGTATACAACTTGGTTGTGTGCTTGAGACTTGTATTCTCAATTTGTCTTTGCTGTCTTACTTCAACTGCCATTAGCCCCCAAGTGTCAAGTAGACAACTTGGTTGTGTGCTTGAGACTTGTAATTTCTAACCTTGCTTTTGAACTTTTGTCTACAGGCTGAGCTGAACCGGAACGCTGTAGAAATCAGCGAACTTCGAAGCCGGCTTATAGAGACTGAGTCAGCCGCTTCAAAGGCGAAGAAAGATCTTCAAGTGAGCTTGAAGACTGCTGAAGATTTAAAGAAGTTCTTTGATGAAGAACGGACTACTTTTGAAGTCCAGAAGAAGGATCTTGAAAAACGTGTTCAGGATGCCGAAGGAGCACTTAACCCGGTTACTGAAGAATTAACCGGGTTAAAGTGCCAAATTGATTTGATGACTTCTGCTATCTTTGGTAAGCATAACCTGAACTCTTGTCTGTTATCTTTGCAATCTGTAACCTGTACCGGTTTAACTTTCATTGTTGTATGTAGGACGCCGTGTCTCCCATCTTGGGGATGATGTACGGAAGAAATTGAAGGCTTGCTATACCTTGGTTGAGCAATTATACTCTGGAGCACAAAGGATTATCAGTGCTACTTCCTTTGGTAAACCGGCTCCTTCAACCATCAAGGCTACTTTGAACAGTTTGTCCATTCTGCCAACTCGTCTTGAAGAGGTGAAGAAATCGGCTGCTCGAGGAGGTGCTCTTCTGGCCCTTACAAGGGCTAAAGCTTGGGTTCCAGATATTGATCCGGCAGAAGTGTTAACCGGATTTCCTGACACCAAGGAAGATGGTTCAGCATTTGATGAGAAGGATCTATACGCTCTGACGAAGGAAATGCGCCCACTCGCTAGCAAGATTGCAGTGGAAGCTGACTTGTCTCGATACCATCCAGCATATAACGTGCAAAACGAGCGGGTGGAACGACCGGTTTACGATGTTGTAAACTTAACTCCGCCGGTTCGTCCTCACACTTTTGCTCCTGATATTGATCCTGCTGAGTTGATCAACGATGAAGTATATTTCCGTGCCTTGGCCAAGATTGATTGGCGTGCACCAGATTTCCCGCCGCTTCATGAGGAGGAAGATGTTCCGGAACAAGATGGTGGCCAATCATCCCGGCAAGGAGAAGCGGAAACTTGAATGTTATTGCTGTAATCATAATTGTTATTCCGTAAACAATGCTTCCAACTATTTGGCTTTTATGCCTTGTAATAGGTTTAGCTGAAACTTAATGCACTGTGATCCGGCTTTTGGTCTTTATAAAGTACTCGTTCGCTGACTTGTTGATTGATGCGGATTCCTTGCTCTGTCCATAAAAAAGATGAAAAATATGTCCTAGTGGTTTTACCACTGGACGGATTAACTTGTTCTCTTGGTATAACTAACAAGCATATCTTTGACAAATAACTGTTATACCTTAATTGCATGTAGCCAAAATACCTTAAACCGGCAAGATGTTTAAAATTACCTTAATCAGTCTTCATCAATTCTAATAAGTTCTTGAAACTTTTCAGCTCAACTTGTCCATAAATCTTTCTCTTCTCGGTTCAGCAATTTGTAACTTGTAACTGATTGTTTGTACCGACTGTCAGCTCATCATGAAGTCGAGCCGGGTTACGATGAACGCCGGTTTAACTCTCTCTGGTGTTCATGACCCAGACTGATAACACTAGATAGACGGTCAAACTTCTAGAGCTGTTCCCCTTGGTTAAAAAATGTTACGAAATACCAAAAAACATCAATAAACACACAATTATTGTAAATCAAACTATGTAATCGAGGCTTTTTCAAAGAGCTGCCAGGCTCAAAACAAGATTTAGCCATTCATGGGGATGTGGGCGAACCCGACTGTCTCCAGGGGCCGGGTCATCATTTGAACGTGGGCGATACCACTGTTCAGGGAGCCCAAAAATTCATAACATAGCCATTCAAGGGGGTGTGGGCGAACCACTGTCCCCAGGGGCCGGGTCATCATTTGAACGTGGGCGATACCACTGTTCAGGGAGCCCAAATATTCGTAACATAGCCATTCAAGGGGGTGTGGGCGAACCACTGTCCCCAGGGGCCGGGTCATCATTTGAACGTGGGCGATACCACTGTTCAGGGAGCCCAAATATTCGTAACATAGCCATTCAAGGGGGTGTGGGTGAACCACTGTCCCCAGGGGCTTCTGACGTTCCTCCTGACTCTGCAGGTTTTTCTTTTTATGGGGTTTTTCTTTTCTTGAACCGGATATAACCTCTTGCTCCTGTGATTTCTACCACTCCTTCATACACCCTGTAAAAATTAGTTTCTAAAAACCAGCTAACATTGAAATATGATTCCTTGATAACAAACTGATATGAATACTTGCCGCAAATTTGATGTATGTGGAAAAAGGGCTGAGCCCCCGGTTTACCGAGGGTGCCGGTTTATTCATTATTCATAATATATACATAGGATACATGGGAGCCTATGACTCAAGTGTAATACGGCCGTAGATGAGCAATGTTCCATGGCCTTTTCGTCTCCTCTTCTGATGTCCGTGAATCCTTGTGCTCTCGAATGTCCACCAAATAGTATGACCCGTTGTGTAAATTTTTGCTGATCACAAAGGGCCCTTCCCATGGCGGGGATAGCTTGTGCATATCTGTTTGATCTTGGATAAGCCGGAGTACCAAGTCACCCTCCTGGAATGTCCTAGTTCTGATCCGGCGGCTGTGATATCTGCGCAGATCTTGCTGATAAATCGCCGACCGTGCTGCAGCTATGTCACGCTCTTCATCCAACCGATCCAAACTGTCTTGTCTTGACTCCTCATTGATGGCTTCTACATAGGCCGCCACCCTTGGTGAATCATGGCGCATGTCACTTGGAAGAACTGCTTCTGCACCGTAAACCATGAAAAAAGGTGTATAACCTGTAGACCGGTTGGGTGTAGTGTTGATGCTCCAAAGGACAGACGGTAATTCCTCAACCCAACATCCTGGGGTTCTCTGCAGAGGTGTCATAAGCCGGGGCTTGATTCCACGCAAAATCTCCTGATTTGCCCTTTCTGCTTGACCATTGGACTGGGGGTGAGCTACAGAAGATACGTCCAAACGAATATGCTCTCGTTGACAGAATTCTTCCATCTCACCCTGAGATAAATTGGTGCCGTTATCTGTGATGATGCTGTGTGGAAAACCAAACCGGAATATTACTTTTTTGATGAACTTAACCGCTGTTGCCGCATCACACTTGCTTATAGGTTCCGCTTCAACCCACTTCGTAAACTTGTCCACTGCCACTAGTAGATGAGTTTTCTGATCTTGGGATCTCTTGAAAGGACCAACCATGTCAAGCCCCCAAGTTGCAAAAGGCCAAGTTATTGGTATCATCCGGAGTTCTTGTGCTGGGACAAGAGCACGTCTTGAGAACTTCTGACAAGCGTCACACTTGCGGACCAGGTCTGCCGCATCTGCATGTGCGGTTAACCAATAAAAGCCATGTCGGAAAGCTTTAGCCACTAGCGATTTTGATCCGGCATGATGACCACAATCCCCTTCATGAATCTCCCTTAAAATCTCACAACCTTCCTCAGCTGAAACACACCGTTGAAATACTCCAGAAGTGCTACGATGGTGTAACTCCCCGTTGGCAATCGTCATAGATTTGGAACGCTGGATTATCTGCCGTGCTTCATCTTCGTCCTCTGGTAACTCTCCTCGGCTTAAATATGCCAAATAGGGTAACGTCCAATCCGGAATAACATGGGTTGCTGCAACCAACTGTGCCTCTGGGTCTGGAACAGCTAGATCGTCCTCTGAAGGTACTTGAACCGAAGGATTGTGCAACTCATCCAAAAAGGTGTTTGGTGGTACCGGTTTACGTTGCGATCCTAGCCGGCTTAAAGCGTCAGCTGCTTCGTTCTTCCGCCGGTCTATATGCTCCACCTGATATCCTTTGAAATGTCCTGCGACCGCTTCAACCTCTCGTCGGTAAGCCGCCATGAGGGGATCCCTTGAATCCCACTTGCCCGAAACTTGCTGTGCCACCAGGTCTGAATCGCCCAGGCACTTAACCCGGCTCAAATTCATCTCTTTTGCCAATCGCAAACCATGAAGCAGCGCCTCATATTCTGCTGCATTATTAGTACAAGGAAATAATAACCGGAGTACATAACAAAATTTATCACCTCTGGGGGAAGTTAAGACAACTCCGGCCCCCGAGCCTTCCAACTGTCTTGAACCGTCGAAGTGAATCGTACAATAAGTAAGATCCGGCTTCTCCTCAGGAGTCTGTAACTCCGTCCAGTCATTGATGAAGTCGACCAATGCCTGAGATTTTATAGCAGTACGTGGTACATACTTCAACTCATGCGGACTGAGCTCAATGGCCCACTTGGCTATTCTGCCTGTAGCTTCTCTATTCTGGATTATGTCTCCCAACGGAGCTGAACTAACCACAGTTATCGGATGCCCTTGGAAATAATGCTTCAACTTCCGGTTTGCCATGAACACCCCATACACCAATTTCTGCCAATGAGGGTATCTTTGCTTGGACTCGATGAGTACTTCACTCACATAGTAAACCGGACGCTGAACCGGATGTTCTTTCCCTGCTTCCTTGCGCTCAACCACAATCGCAACGCTAACTGCCCGTGTGTTTGCAGCAACATATAATAGCAAAGGCTCCTTGTCGATAGGGGCAGCTAAAACCGGCGGCTTCAGTAGTTGCTGTTTCAGATTCTCAAACGCTGTATTCGCTTCATCGCTCCAAATGAACCGGTCCGTTTTCTTCAACATTTGATAAAGCGGGATCGCCTTTTCTCCTAAGCGACTGATAAACCGGCTCAACGCCGTGATCCGGCCAGCTATGCGCTGAACATCATTAATGCAAGCCGGTTTTGTCAAAGATGTGATGGCCTTGATCTTCTCCGGGTTGGCTTCTATTCCCCGGTTCGAGACTAGGAATCCCAAAAGCTTACCAGCCGGGACACCAAAGGCACATTTCTCCGGATTAAGCATCATCCTGTAAGCCCGAAGATTATCAAAGGTTTCTCTGAGGTCTTCTATCATTGTCCTCTCCTCCTTTGATTTAACCACGATGTCGTCCACATAAGCGTGTACATTCCTTCCTATCTGCCCCTTCAAACAATTCTGAACGCAACGTTGATAAGTTGCCTGTGCACACTTGAGCCCAAAGGGCATAGATACATAGCAGAAAGCACCAAAAGGGGTTATGAAAGCTGTCTTCTCTTGATCTTCAACTGCCATTCTGATCTGGTGATAACCTGAGTACGCATCCAGAAAACTCAACCGCTCACACCCTGCTGTGGCATCAATAATCTGATCAATGCGAGGCAGAGCAAAAGGATCAGTCGGGCAAGCTTTATTGAGGTCTGTGTAGTCCACACACATCCTCCACTTCCCATTCTTCTTTAGAACCAGCACCGGATTAGCCAACCATTCCGGATGAAAAACTTCCACTATGAACCCTGCCGACAAAAGCCTGGCCACTTCTTCTCCTATAGCCTTGCGCCTCTCTTCGTTAAAGCGGCGCAGATACTGTTTTACCGGTTTAAACTTCGGATCAATATTTAACTTGTGCTCAGCGAGTTCCCTCGGTATACCTGGCATGTCAGAAGGTTTCCATGCAAAGATATCCCGGTTCTCACGGATGAACTCGATGAGCGCGCTTTCCTATTTAGGATCCAGGTTAGCACTGATGATGAATTGCTTAGACGAATCTCCAGGCACAAAATCAACCTGCTTAGTCTCTTCCGCTGATTTGAACTTCAAAGCCGGATCATGCTCGGTAGTTGGCTTCTTCAACGGAGTCATATCTGCCGGATCAACATTATCCTTATAAAATTTTAACTCTTCCGTGGCACATACCGCTTCTGCATAAGCTGCATCACCTTCCTCACATTCCACTGCTATCTTACGACTGCCATGCACCGTAATTGTGCCTTTATGACCCGGCATCTTAAGCTGCAGATAAACATAACATGGCCTAGCCATAAATTTAGCATAAACCGTCCTCCCAAACAAAGCATGATACGGACTTTTAATTTTGACAACTTCAAAGGTGATCATCTCTGATCTGGAATCATGCTCATCCCCAAAGGTAACTTCCAAATCAATCTTTCCAACCGGATAAGCTGACTTACCTGGGACCACCCCGTGAAACACTGTGTTTGATGTCCTTAACTGTTTATCTGTCAGACCCATGCGGCGAAAGGTCTCGTAATATAATATATTGATACTGCTACCTCCATCCATGAGGACTTTAGTGAACCTGTATCCTCCCACCTGAGGTGCCACCACCAAGGCTAGATGTCCCGGATTATCTACCCGTAACGGGTGGTCCTCTCTGCTCCAAACAATGGGCTGCTCTGACCATCGTAGAAATTGTGGCGTCGCCGGTTCTACCGCATTAACAGCCCGCTTTAAAACCTTCTGGTCTCTCTTGCATAAACTCGTGGTGAAAACATGATATTGACCGCTGCTCAACTCCTTCGGATTACTCTGGTATCCGGATTGCTGTTGTTGCTGCGGACGCTGCTGCTGCTGATTTCCTTGGTTACTGTGACTCCCTTGGCCCTGCTGCTGATTATTCTGATTGCTGTAACCACCTTGATGATACGATTGATTTCCCTGACCATGATAACCACCTTGATACTGATTTCCTTGACCATTGTAGTTTCCTTGAGTACCTTGGCCGCCTGGCCGGGATTGATAACCACCGTTGTTCCCTTGATAACCGCTGTTGCCCCTATATCCTGAACCGGAGTTGTTCCATTGGTAACCCGGACCATAAAACCCGGGCCCTGAACCGCCATTTGGGGGCCGGCTAAGGGGATTAAAACGGCCGTTCCCTGCTATCCCAGGGTTCAAGCATTCTCTTGCAGTGTGCCGTGCAGGTCCCTTTTTTCCGCTATGCTTTAGACAGGGTTGATCCAGATCCTGCTCCCAACCCGGGTTTCCTCCACCGGTTTGGCGAGTGGGACCTTGCTGATTAACCTGAAAACCGCCTTGAACTTGCGTATTCGCCACAAAATCAGAGCTATTTTCTGCCTTCCGTTTGCCCAAAAAGCTTGAAGTAACCGGATTAACCGGCGCCGGTTTACCAGACTTGCTGGCCTTCCCTGTTTTATCTCCTTCTGACTCCGGATACTTGGTATTATCTGAGTCTCCGTACTTCACCAGGGCGCTCATCAAAGTCCCCATGTCATTGCACTCCCGTTTGAGCCGTCCGAGTTTTAATTTTAAAGATTCAAACCGGCAATTGTTCTCTAATGTTACAATTGCTGTGCTCGGGTTAATGCCGTTTGAGGAGTGCAAGATCTCTGCCACTCTGCGTACCCACGCTGCTGTAGACTCCTGTTCTCCTTGCACACATGCTGCTAAATCTATCACCGACATAGGTTGCTTGCACGTATCCTTGAAGTTTTTGATGAACTGACTGCGCAGCTCCCCCCATGATCCGATAGAATTCGGAGGTAGTGCCTTTAGCCAAGTCCGGGCCGTGCCCTCAAGCATCATAGTGAAATATTTGGCACAAGCCGATTCATCCACATCCAGCATCTCCATGGCCATCTCGTAACTCTCCACCCAAGCTTCGGGCGGTAAATCGGCTGTGTAATTAGGCACCTTGCGAGGTCCTTTGAAATCCTTGGGCAACTTAACGCTCCGCAGGGCAGGGACGAGACATTGTATCCCAAAACCGCTCACTGTAGCTCCTGTCCCTGTAGTGCCTGTGCGAACCGGCGTCAACTGACGAGCTTCCTCCCTTGCCTCCGATCTAGGCCGGTTTCGATCCGGGGCTGGCATCTCCGCCCTTGCCGGATTATCTTGCCTGTGCTGATGTCTCCTACGTTCACTGCTAGACACTTCGGGCTCCTCCCAATGTCTAGAGTAACTTTGGTTGGGACGTGGTGTTGAATGTAACCTTTCCCTGCTATGAGAGTACGCTTGATGCTGTATTAACGCTGTATTAAGCAGCTTCTGGGTCCTACGCGCCTCTATCGCCACCGGAGACGTTTCTTCCACAGGTAAAGCGGCCAACCGTGCTGCCGCTGCAGCAATGTTATCCACAGGGTTTGAGTAGTGTCCCGGAGGGACGGGCACATAAGGCACCGATGTAACCCGTCGCTCCCGTTCGGCGGCGGGCTGCTGAACCGGCTCCTCCCGAGCCGGCGGGCTCCTCCGGTTTAAGGCCGGATTGTTACTGGCCCCAGCTCCAGGCGTTTTGAACAAATTTGCAGATTCGTAACCCGGCGGTATGCGGGATCGATACTTTCGCCCCCTGTCTGCTTCCACCGAAGCCTGCTCCATCCTCAAGTGAAAAGCTTGATCATCCAACTCTGCTTGCCTGATGGCTAACATCTCTCCTTCCGCTTTTAAATCCTCCTTTAACTGATCGATCCGGGCTTTCAACTGAAGAAGCGCTGCATCATGTTGCGCCTTGTCTGCTGGAGCTACGACCTCCACCGCTTTTACCGCAAACTCCTCGATCAAGGTGGATAGAACTTCCGTAAGGGGAGGATTTGAACCGCTTCCCCCTGCACCGGCTTCTGCTGTTGTTCCGTTCACCGGGGGTTGTGAACCGGCCATGAAGACCGCCACCCGGTTTGGCGGGTCAAAGGGGTCCGGAATACTGTTTCCATCGGACTCGCCCTCAGACCGGCCGTCCCGCAACTGATACAGAGATTCAGTTTCCCCGGATGAAGATTCGTCATCTGAATAGACGACTGTTGCACCATCAGATTCCGATCCGTCCTCGGTTCGGCCTCCGTGAACTGCTCCAACGAACACATGCCTCATGGTAGGCTGAATCCGGGCCGATCTCGCACGCTGAGCCGGCTCGACGATGTTGGGGAAGGTGTCCGGCTCAGGTCCCGGTTCGCCAATTTTGCCGATGAAGACTTGGATGCTGCCGAAGGGGACCCGGTACCCGTATTCGATTGAATCGGCCTCCGGTCCCCAACCCGCGTCGTCGATGTAGATCCGGCCGCGACGACTCTTGATCATCCGGCCGACCGCATAACCCTTTAACCCTTCGAAGCCGCCTTTCAAGAACTCGAAACCATCGTGCGCGAGCCCCACGGTAGGCGCCAACTGTCGTGGAATTAACACGGCAGATGTCCGGTTTAGCGGACTTGATGATGGAACCATCGCACGGGTTAGCTTGAAAGGGTTCATGGCACACAAAGGACACAAAGGATTTTATACTAGTTCGGCCCCTTCGAGAAGGTAAAAGCCTACGTCTAGTTGGTTTGGTATTGCTTGGGCGTCGGTTTACAGGGAGCGGAATCGCTTGCCTGCGTCTCGACGGATCGATTGTTGCTTGTCCCCTGAACCGGTACCGGGTCGTCCCTTTATATAGAGGTGACGCCTGGTCCGGTTTACAGAGTCCCGAGGCCGGCTCATAATCGTGTCCGCCTCGGTCTCTGTCCTTTCTTTCTTATCTCTCAAGTTACATCTCTTTGGCGGTTTACAAACCATATTTCTATACACGGGCCTTGAAATCTCATGGGCCGTAATCTCTACTAAAATAGTAAAACCAAGTATGATATAACTAAGCCGGTTTACAATATCCGGTTTATACCTACTAACCATATCCCTAACAGAGACCGTGATGCTGGCTTCGGTGACCGAACCGAGTCCGGCCAGGAGGTATATATGTTAGTTAAGCATGTGCTGACTAGTTAATTGATTCATTCATTAACTCTCGTCTTTGTTCCTTTTTCTAGCCCTCCGGATCGAGCAAATCTTCGGTAAAGAGACGAGGAGCGAAGAAAAAGTTGAGGCCGGATGAAAAGTTTGAGATCTCAGAAATCTCGCGCTCTGGCGAGCCGATTGCACCCATCCGGACAAAGAACGCATTTGTTAATCAGTGCGGGGTTCTGGTTAGCGACAAGATCCCGATCAGCATCCATCAATGGTTAAAGCCGGCTGCAAACGACGCTCAGGTGACTTATGTCACTGATATGCAGAAAGAAGATCTTTGGACTGAGCTGAAGTCAAACTTCGTCCTACCGCGAGAGGTTGATCCGGCGAAGCCAGTTAAAGAGGAGTTAATCAAGTCTGCTGCACTTTCGAAGATGGCAGATCAATTCAGGGCATGGAAGAAAAAACTGAATAAGTTTGTCAAAGATAAAAAAGACTCCAGAATTCGTGGGCATATATGAGAAGATCAAAGATGACTGGCCCGCATTTGTGGCCCATAAGAAGTCGGAAAAGAGTCAGAAGATGTCGGAGACAAACCGGATAAATGCTGCGAAGAAGATGCATCACCATCGCACGGGGTCGGGCGGCTACCTCGTAGCCCGGCCTAAGTGGGCCAAGGCTGAGAATGATCTGCTTCAGAAAGGGATCGAACCAGAGACAATGCACTGGCCAGAACGTTGCCGGACTTGGTTCTTCGGGGCTGGCGGAACCTTGGACCCTGTAACAGGGTGGTGCATTTGGACGGACAAGCAATTGGAAACACCACTCAGGAAGATGCGACAGTATATCAAAGCAGCGCATGAAGGGACGTTCATCCCCGATAGAGAGAACGACGAGCTGACAATGGCCCTCGGGAATCCTGAGCACCCTGGACGGACACGAGGCACGCCAGGCTCCCTTCCGTGGCGTGCTGGGTTTCCGGACGCAGGAGGCTACAAATGCCACGACAGGAGGAAGAAAATGGAGCAGACCGAAATCCAGGCGCTGCGGGCCAGAATACAAGCGATAGAGGAACGGGAAGCAGATCGGGAGAAAAGAATTGCCGAAGCTTCCCCCGAAGCTACCCCGCCATCTCAGCGGAGAAGCAGCGTGGCTTCCACCGAGCTGCTTCAGCCAGAGCTTGCCTTGACAGCTACTGCCAGGAATCCTGTGGATGCTATCACGCAGGCACAAAATTGCCACCTTATGGCACAGTGGATGAATCTGAAGGTCAAGGCGGCTGCTGGCTCTGTTTATCCTTCTGGACCCGACGACACTTTTCACTGCCGGCCGATTCCAGAAGGATATGCTAGGGTGATGGTCGACGAAATAACGGAGGGATTTGAGGAGCTCCAGCTTGACCACCCTACCGGTGAAGGGGAGACTCGGCTGGGTTCTTCACTGAAGACTCCATGCCTATGGCGGAAGGACCTAATCAACATTCTCAACTGGACGCCTCCGCCTCCTCCTCCTCCTCCGGCGAGTCAGGGCACTCTGCCTCCTCCACCGCCTCCTCCTCCGGCGAGTGACCATCAGGGCACTCCGGCTCCTTCTCCGGCGCGTGGCGGCACTCCGCCTCCTTCGCCGCCGGCGCGTGGCGGCACTCCGCCTCCTTCGCCGCCGGCGCGCCCGAGCAGCCAGCCTGCTCCTCCTTCACCGCCTAATCAGCAAGGGAGGAAGAGACCTGCCGCCGCTCCGGCTGCTCCTGCTCTGGCGCGTAAGCAAGTAAAAAAGACAGCCGCTTCGTCTGGTCCGGCGACGTCTACCAGTGCCAGAGGCGGGAGGCGATGCAGATTTGGTCCTTCTCTCACGCCTCTAGAGAAGTTACCGTACGAGAGGTCCGATGAGGAAAACACGAAGATCGCTCAAGGCCAAGTGAAGGACTTTTTTGAAGGGTTGAAAGCACAGAGACATCCACCTCCGGAGGAGAAGATAGATGCGGTGAAAGCAAAGCGCACTCTTGCTGCCCTGAAGCAACCAGCGCAAAGTAAGCCGCAGGACAACTATGACCGCATGATCCAAAAGTCATATCAAGCAGCGAAGCGGTCGGGAAGTACTAAAAGTGATCAGAGCTTAGCAGAAGGGCGAGCTGGGAAACAAATTTCCCAGCTCGGCGAACAAGCGGACCAATCGTGCCCCCCGCTCAAGGTGTCTAGCGACATGGTCGCTAATGATCCGAGGATGGTGCCCGGTTATACCAATCTTGCAGATTACGCGTCCGACGATGTACACTATGATTTCTTGGAAGTGCAGATAGAAAGATACGAGTACAAAAAGCCTCTCGTCAAAAATGAAAGATCTCTATCAACGAATATGCGAAGATTGCATGATTGGTACATGAAAATCTGCAGAGAGTCTGGGGGGAGGAATAACTTGTATTTGAGAGTTAAACCGGAGCATGACCTCGTTGGAATTGACCTGTTGCCTGTTCCATTTGAGGAGTTCTATCAGTTTTTCAATCAATTGGCCCTCGATAAAGCAACGGTCACCTGCTACTGTCTGTAAGTAGTACTACTTCTGTCATTAAGTCTCTCTATATAGCTGATATTCATTGCATGTATTTATAATTATCCTCACTATATTATGCAGATTGAAGATCGTCGAATTGAAGAAAAGACAAGTAGGTGATATTGGGTTTATTAACACATACCTCATAGATGCAACCGAGGTTAAATTGCGTCCCGACGATACCGAGACCAACTTGCTACGATCATTGGTGGTAAATGAAAACAAAGATATAATACTCTTTCCTTACAACTTCAAGTGAGTGTTAATGTCTTGTGCATATTTGGTTTCCCTTATATATCAGTCAAGGTTATAGTGATGTAATTGATGATCTCATGCATTCGTGCGCAGCTTCCACTATATTCTCTTAGAGATTAAGCTTGAGAAGGGAGTAGTAACTGTCTTCGACTCTAAACGTAAAGATCCCGAGGAGTATGCAGACATGACTCAAATGCTAGCCAGGTAAGTTAAATCGATCAATATTATCCACCATGCATATATATCAGCAACTTCATTTCTGATATCAACTAATTGTTTTCTTTGTCTGGCAGGGCTTGGAAAAAATTCACCAAAAAAGCTCCGGGACTGCCAAAGAAGCTACAATTTAGATACCCGAAAGTAAGTACTATATAGTAGCATGTTCCGCGCGCGCATCTCCTATATCTTGATTCAAGCGCTAGTTTCATCAATACCAATTTGGCATTCTTGCTTATCAGTTTGATTGACCTCTATTTCTTGTAAAGTGGTTGTGGCAGGAACCCGGGAATGATTATTGTGGATACTACATTTGCGAGTCCATCCGCCACACGACCTGTGAGCGGGGCTACACTGATGAACAATTTGAAGTGCATAAGCAATCAATAATATTCACAAATTTATAGCATCATTTCATGTATTGACCCCCTACTTCAAATTAGATGTTTCGGATGCGGGATGAACTCCTAACACCAGATCGTCTGCGAGCAATTCAAGAGGAATTGGCGGCATTCTTCCTTGAACACGTGATCGCTGAAGACGGAGAATACTATGTGGACCATGCATCCATGTGTTAGGAGATTATTTTTGTAAGAGATAATTATTGTATATATGTGCCCGGTAGTGTCGGATAGATATACGAGAACTTGTTGTTCGATCAATCTCTCGGAGAAGGAGAGGTGGTCGATATTACTTCTCTCTGTATGCATATATATATATGTTGATTATACGATCTTCTGTTCCTTCGTTTGCTTAGTAGCTAGCAGCTAGCTAGCTAGCTAGCGTGACTCTAGTCCTCTCTATATACGTATGTGTAGTATGTAGCGTCGACCAAGCACGGACATAAGAGAGAACACTTCTCTCTATTAATTAGCTAGCTAACACAATATATGAAACACCTAAATTAACCCCCAAAACCTAAAACCCCCCCTCCCCTTTCAAAAAAACAAAAACAAAAATCACAGCCACAGAAATGCTGACGCGTGGATGCCTTTTGGTCCCGGTTGGTACCACCAACCGGGACTAAAGCCCCTCCTTCCTGGACTCGGTGCACAGGCCACGTGGACACCCTTTTGCCCCGGTTCTGGATTGAACCGGGACTAAAGGGTCAGAGCATTAGTACCGACCCTCTTGTCCCGGTTCTGGAACCGGGGCTAAAAGGCCCAAATGAACCGGGACTAAAGACCCTTTATTTACTAGTGCATTTATGTCATGTGACATCAAACATGGTCTCCAAAGCAGTGGAATTACTTCAGTCATGGGTGTGCAAGGTTGGTTACCTGTTTTTCTTTCCTAGTTAATACTACTATCACTCGATGTGAGTGTGAGTGCGTGAGTGCTAGTAGTAGTCCCAATAATGAGTGAAATACGTCGCTAGTCCATAAACTCAAACTGATTGCACGTTTTAGACCAACAACTCAAGAAGTGATCGGGTTTAGTCCATAAACTCGTTGATTTCATCAAATAAGGCCAAAATCGACCCTAGCCGGAAAACCGGCCTATTTTTGCAGTGACCTATTTGAAAATCGATCCCTTTTTTTACTCAGAAACAATGCTAATGGCGTTTGGAGGGAAAAAAATATAAAAAACCTCTTGTTGTGTATCACTCAAACCCAGGCTGCTTGGTGTTGGCAAGGACTCGCCGCCCACTGAGACAACGAGAATACTACATGTATTTCTCTGCCCATATTATATATCCACAGAATCAGGGATAAACAATGTGTTCCATAGGACGTTCCGGTTAGCAAAACATGAAGTTGTTCCTGTACTGATATGCGGCCCACTTTATATATTCACGCAGATTCAGTAGTGAAATATATACATATGATTAGTTGACTTTAGACAATATAATCTGACATATGTACATCTTGAGGATAATACAAGACCTCACATTCAACACATAGCTCACACTGCAGACTATAAATAGAACATGACCTAAGTGGCAAAAGCAGTTCTTAAACATTCCAACGGCCGTAAGAGGGTGTTAGGGCGCTCTGTTCGTGCACCCGTGTACGTGGTGCCATCTGCGGTGAGCCGGCATCAAGAGGACGACCCCTGTGGTCGATTGCCGAGGTGGTTTGCCGTAATCAGCTTGTCACAGAGGAAAAACGAGGGAACAGTGAAGGCTACAACCTAGCGGCAGTCAAGGCAACAATCAAGTCGCAACAGAAAGGAAAGATTTCACCCGATTGGAAAACGATATATAGTAGGCTGCATTTTTTTACGGAGATACCTTTCTAATCTAGTCATCAGGAAGACGAATCCTAACGCAAACGTCCTAGGTTAAAGTTGGCTTGATGCAAGCCCTGAATTTTTGTTCTCCTGCCTACGGGCTGATTGTAACTCTATGATACTACGTTAATAAAGCTCCTGAATTCGATGCAAAAAAAAAAAAAAAGACTCCTAGAACCTAACAATTTTCTAAATTTGCTGCCTAAATATATAGAAGAGCTGCAGGCTATTCACTACCCCAAACAGACTTTTTGGTGACGGTTTATGAGATTCGTGAAGGTTACGAGTCCTCCTTCAGAAACGTGCGACGTTCGTGACGTGAATGGCATACCGAGGCGAATGGGTCGAGTCAATCCTGAAGGGCCGCATATTAACCTTCAGGAATACGAGAAGCCTTTAGGACCGTGCCCCATATTCGTGAAGGGAGCCGATCCACGTCCGTAATAACCTCTTCCGCACGTACGTGACAGTACACTGCCTCAAGGAACGTGGCTAGGAGTGAGCAGGGTGCATGAATTTTGACAGAAAAAGTCTATTTTAAACCCTGAATTGGTAGGCATCCGGCGAAATGAATCCCAACGTCCAAATCCCTGTCGTTTGCACCCTAATATATTCGATCCCGGTCCGAATCAAACCTTGGGGTGGGTTTATGCTAATAAACGCTGACGTGGCAGTGGTCAACCAGGATTCTGACTGGTGGGGCCGTTATCGTTGACGAACTCAAGTCTTAATGGGACCGAGCCCCGCATGTATCGAGCGAGTGGGGAACGAAACTAGGGTTCATCCAGTGGAACCGGTGGCGTGGCGGCAGTGACTGGGGCCGGCGGCGGAGAGGAAGATGTCGTGGTCGTCGACTGCTGGGTCCGCTCTCGGATTCCGTCGAGCTGGAGGAAGGAGGGGGGAGGAGTCGCGCTCGCCGGTGCGCTACCGCGAGAACCCAATGGTGTACGAGCCTCCGACGATGTGCCACTGCAACCTTCCAAGGAAGGCGCCAAGATGGATCTCCTGGAGCCGGCAGAACCCTGGCAGGAGGTACTACAGCTGCGTGGATGCTATGGTGAGAATCAATTTTGCCCTATTTTTCTTCCTTTTTCTTCTGTGCAATTGAATTCTTCTCATAGTTCTTCTCCTCTGTGAAATGATTTCTTTTTGGAACTATTTTTGTGCATCTTAACAACACGGTGGATGTGGATTTGTGGAGTAGCACGATGATCCCTTGCCGAAATCTTGGAGTGAGCTGATTGGAGATCTGCGTGATGAAGTGTGGAGGCTTAAAGGCGCTGCAACTGTTGGTCGATCTGAAGATCAATTTGCAATGGCAGCTCCTAGTGAAGATCAAGCCACAAGGGAGGCGATGGTTCTGTCTCTGCAAGATCAACTGAGAGAGAAGGATGCAGAGATAGCTGGGATTAGGGCCAAATTTCATAATGTGTTGTTTCTTTTCACTATATTTCTGCTTGGTTTAGTTGCAGGCAAGATCTTAAGTTAGTTCTTGGTTTAGTTGCAGGCAAATCTAAATGCAATGGAGTGTCTGGTTTAGTTGAATGTGTACTGGAGAAGTTAAGTTGTCTTTTGTATGCAATCTTATCTTATATTTACTAATTTGAGGCACCTTTAAAGCCTTCTCATTAATCCACATCATCGAAATTAATTACACCGTTGGATTAAATAATTAACGCCAGAGATAAAAAGAAAACTTACGTAACACAAATGGTCGAAAAAAGGCTCCCGACACGTTCAAACTAAGAGGGCATCCATCGTTGCCTTAAAAAATATATCCTCCTTCCATAAAAACTCCAACGATGTAAAGGAAAAAAAAGGATCAGATTCGTTTTGATTTAAAAAACGGTTTTGCTAAAAATCATTCAGCTGAGAAACAAAATGGTCTCATTCACTTTTCTGACCGTCCGATCAACCCGTGCCACGATTCGTGTCTCCGTCCAGGTGGAGCTTCGTAGCGACGGGAGACGCGGGCCATCTGTTGTCCCGCTCGCGGTCTTTTTTTTTCGTCGCACGCTTGTTTTCCTTTTTTTTTTTTGGCTGACGAAGCCCACTTGCATTCCAGCCCGGTACGTTTTTGACAGAGAAGCCCAAGTACACATAGGATATACGGTACCGGCAGCATTTTCGAAGTAAGAATCCGCCCGTTCTGTTCGGCCTCTATCTTTTCTTTTGTTGTTCGTAGAAATTCGTGTTCTAGGGTTTACTTTTAGAGATGGTTTTTTTCTGGCCAGACTTGTAGGAACACTATGATTTTTGTTTTTGTTTGTGTAGTTGCAACCGTCCCAACCCGAGCGCAACCGCAACGCAGCACACTCAAGCGCAATTGCAAGATATATAACGTGGCCGCAACTGTGGTCGCGGTGGAGGTTTTTGTTTTTGTTTTTGTAGTTGCAACCGCCCCAACCCGAGCGCAATCGCAACGCAGCACACCCAAGCGCAACCGGGGGTCGGGGCGGAGGGCTGTCGGCGACGATGAAATCGGTTCCATTTTTCTTTTGTTTATGGTTCTTTTTTGTTTTTGTAGTTGCAACCGCCCCAACCCGTGCG
>LR738712.1:856037533-856082771 GCA_902687465.1 Secale cereale
GCAACCGCCCTAACCCGAGTGCAATCGCAACTCAACACACCCAAGCGTAATTGCAAGACATACAACGAGACCGCAACCAGGAGACGCAATGGAGGTTTTTGTTTTTGTTTTTGTAGTTTCAACAGCCCCAACCCGAGCGTAATCGCACCCCAGCACACCCAAACGCAACCGGGGGTCGGAGTGGAGGGCTGTCGGCGACAATGAATTCGGTTCCATTTTTTCTTTTGTTTACGTTCTTTTTTGTTTGTGTAGTTGCAACCGCCCCAACCCGAACGTAATCGCATCTCAGCACACTCAAGCGCAATTGCAAGACATACAACGTGACCGCAACCGGGGGTAGCAGTGGAGGTTTTTTTGTTTTGTTTTTGTAGTTGCAACCGCCCTAACCCGAACGCCACATTTTCTATAAGAAGCATAAAAACCAAACAAAAACCCGATAGAGAACTGCACATTAGAAAAATTATACAAAGGACAAACTTAGGCCCGACGTTGCTTGTGGCAACGCTGCTGCTGGCAAAAATACAATCCCAGCCAAGCACAAATCGTACTAACAGAGAAAGAAAACCAAGCTAGAAGCAACTGGATCGTGCGATGCAATTTTTTTCGGCTTCTCTGTGGGTGCGTGTACAACAGACATCCAAAAGGCAACAACCAAAAACTTACGGGCCAAACCGGAAAACAACAACTAAAACCAGCCCAAACTAAAAACTAGCCCAGTGGATGAAACAAGTCAAAGGGGGACTTAACCGGGCTGCAACAACAGGGGATGACCTCATCTGAATGAGACCATTTTGTGTCTCATTCGAATGAGTTCCAGGCACTCCCTTTACAAAATCATTGCCTTACAAAAATATCCTACTTCGATAAAAACTCCAACGATGTAAAGGAAAAAACATCCATCTGATTAAAAAAAGATATCCACTTTGGTAAATGAAGATTTATTTTCCCTCGACAGATATGCTAAACGTAAGGGCATCTCCAGCCGTTGGAGGCCCCCAGGACAATCGCCGGGCCAAAAATAGCACGTCCTGGGGGCCAAAACGTTCTCGCCGGATGAAAGGCGAGTACGTTTTCTCACTCGTTGGTGTCCCCAGGACAATTATTAGGCATAAAGTGATTGGGTGAGCCAAGAAAAAGGACGCGTGGAGGAATATGATTGGTTGTTGCTTTCGCCGACGCCCCCAACAGCCCCCAGCGCGCCGGGTTTCGCCTGGGATTGCCGGCGCTATTTTGAGGTCTTGGGGGCGCTTGGGGGCATGATTGGGCCATTTTTTGCCATTTTTAGAATGCCGGCGCACAAAAAGTGGCTGGGGGGGCTCTTGGTGGCGTGGCTGGAGATGCTCTAATATGCGATTTTAAGTCCAAATTGATTAAGTAAAAAAAAATACAAGTCCATAATGAGCGCTTTAGCATGTACATGCATGCTAAAAATAGAGAGTCCATAAATGGTACGATTTGTCGTTCCGCAAAAAAAAAAATGCTACAATTCATACGTGATTTCAGTCCAACATGGGAAGTTAAAACGCATGTTCTGGGAGTCCATCCGTGCTACATGTCGTACCACATACGTGATTGGCATCCAACGTGATAAGTTTTTTGAAGAAAAAAATCCAACGTGAAACTCTACTACTCATGCACGTATGTGTAGAGAAATGGGCCCATGCATAAAGGCATGCGTACAAAAACAATACAAGGGCCCATGCCAAAAAACATAAGGGTAACGTGTGCTGCCATTTTTTAAACCAACGTGTACCGGTGTACGTTCATTTAAACGTGGTTTGAAACAAAACATATATAAGGGCCCTCCTATAACGAGAAACATAATTAATTCACCTACCAAATATTGCATCGTTGGGATCTTTTATGTGCATGTAGAAACAAAAGAATGGGCACATAGAAAGTGGTAGAGGATTGATCATATAAGAGAGCACTGCAACTTCATAAATGACTCAATTTGTAAATTTAGAGTCGATAGGAGATTCTTTGAATCTTCTTAGTTTCCATGCTCAGTTACGATGGGCGATGCTCTCAAGGAGGTGTGTCGATGGTTCACCAATGCAGAGCAACTCAAACTCTGTTGGTTCCGTTCCTCAATGCAGTTTGTCTAGCGATCCAGTGGCCGTAGTCTTAGTGTGCAACACTGGCGGGTGTTTCTCCAAAAGGTTGACATTTCTTCTCCACTCATCCATCGCCTACATCGGACGGGAAGGACAGCGATATACCTGTTTGATGTCATTGAGTACGTTGTTTGTTATACAAGTCCCATGCAAAGTAAAGCCTCTCCTAAAATTTGTTGAATGTTCTGCATGATTTTTAGCCCATTGGATACTCGACGAATCCCAAAAAGAATATATCATGATATGAAGCATCCGATCATGTGAAAATTGATATATACATGCATGTCTATGAGCACGCTTCACCCAATTATGTTGTAGATTAGTGAGTGAGATTCAGCTGCATCCAGTGTCGGCATGTGAAAGGTAGTGATGTCGTGATGCATACGTGTAGAATCATTTGGGGCGTCTGTATTATGTATTCTTTTACAGATATACTGATTTTCCTGATGCGCATGGGATTCGTGAATTACATGGTTTCACATAATTTTTTGGAGGTGCAGACTCTTAATACGTATTTGCATTTATAGCATCTTTTTGTTTCCTTCTAACAAAGAAAAAAATAGTCATTAAAACATCTGTGAATACATATATTACTATTGTGAAATAAACTGGATGTATCAGCCGCCAGATCTCATATAGACAGATCATTGTCTATGCGAAACATGGATGACGAATATTTTTATTTTTATCTATGTGAATCATAAAAGAAATTGTTTAAGAAATTGTTGGTTTAGGCAAGAATTTCTAATATGAATAATCTAAGGTATAATGAGAGTATAAGACAATCTATTTTCAATATTTATATTATTTGCTATGATATCATGTATGTTGATAGAAACCCATGTAAGCATGTGTCCACTATTATGTATAGAAACAGACTCTATAATTCTATGGTGCTCCCATGACCAAAAGGAAGATGTATATATTTATGTAGGTAGGGTATGAAAGGAAGATATATGCTAAAATATTCAAAACAATGTATGTTTGCTGGACCCTATGTCCAACCAAGGTACACATGCATGTGTTATTACAATAATGTATATCACAATATTCATATTATTATATGCAAACAATCTAAACACAAAATAGTCGAAGCAATGTAGCTTCATAGGCCCTATGTCCAACCAAGGTACACATGCATGCGTTATAATAATTATCTACATCAACATATTGATATTATTGTTTGACATTTTGAATTTTCACAACTTTGTTATATTAAATATTAAAAATGCTAGCCCGTGCAGGTGCACGGGTTGACGACTAGTGAGATTGAGTGTCTAGCTTAATTTGTAATGTACTCCCTCCGTCCGAAAATACTTGTCATCAAAATGGACAAAAAGAAATGTATCTATAACTAAAATACATCTAGATACATTCTCTTTTATTCATTTTGATGACAAGTATTTTCGGACGGAGGGAGTACCAGTTAAGTTGTCTTTTGTATGCAAAATGAGATTGAGTTTGTGGTAAATTGCTTGAATCTTTGCAGAAAGTTTGAATTATGAAATAATTGCAAATGAGTTTGTCTTAAGTTCTTACTTAATGGCATTTGTTTACTGAATCCATCTAACTCAAATCAAACAGGCAAACAAAATAACACATAAACCTGGGGATATGGCATCCATACCAAATGCATTCCAGACATGAACTTGGGCGTGTTTGCAGCACAAATGTTTGCAACATGTAGCAAACCTGATACATGATTGTTTTCAGGCATTCACAAAAGAGATGTTTGCACTATTACATTGAACACTGCAACATGAACAAAAGTCCTAGAACACTGCAAGCTGGAGCCCTAACTAGTAGTTTCCACTACAAGTGAAGTATTTGTAGCTTGGCACTGAGCATGCAGCCTTTGTTCTTCCTCTCTTAGCTCCAGTTCCTCTCACTGAAGAAGGTGATCCAGCTTCAGCAGTAGCAGGTCTCTTTCTTGGAGGCTTGAAGCTGCCGGCATTGGTACCAGGTCCTGCTTGTGACTGAGGTTGAGATGCAGAGGCACAAGCACTGGTTCTAGGAGCTGGTTGTGATTGATGTTGAGATGCAGAGGCAGAAGCACTGGTTCTAGGAGCAGTTGCAGCTTGCTGGCATTTTTTAAGACAGAAAAAGAGATGGTAGTGAGGAAATATATCATATGTAAGCATTTCAAATCAACTAAAATGACCAAGAAATCATGTGCAATCATGTTAAAGCATGGAATACCTCAGTTGTGCTCTTTTTCTTGCTAGTCTTGGTGAGATGTGCATTCTTCTTCTTGCCTCTCTCAGGGTTCTTCTTGCACCCTGTCTTGCAAAGCTGGTTCTTGCTTCTGAAAACCATGGACAATGCAAAATGTGGTATCTCAGTGTCATTGTTATACCTTGGAAATCTACTCTTCCTCGTAACTACCTCTCCATCAGAATCTTCCTCATAACTGTAGTCCTCATCAGAAGAATCATACTTCCAATCCTCTTCTTCTCCTGCTATTTGTTGCTCCATGTTGGCAATAAGCTCAATTGGTACTGGACCAGATGCATCTCTACCAATCCAGCCGTTGCTCTGTTTCATTCTTTTCTTGAACTTTCTAGCATGCCTCCTTAGCTCCACCACCTCTGAACCTTCTCCACTGTCATCACTATGTGGAATGTACTCAAAATCACTCTCTGAATCTGAATCTGATTTGTTACCACTAGCAACTGCACCTCCACCTTGGTTTTCATCTGCTGCAACAACTGTATTTGAGTTGGATCAAACACTTGAGAAGCTACAACTTGGCTGACATCTGGTTGTTGATCAACTGCAAGATCAATTGGCCTTGCACTGTTTGTTCTATTCTTCAATGGGCTGCTGATAACTTCTGTGACCACACCTGCTTCATTAGTGATGAGTATATCATTTTCAGATTCAGCAGTGATAACAGCATCAGGTTCAGAATCTGTCAATGTCACAATCTCATCCTCAAAGTCACTCCCGCTGCTACTATCAGCACTGTCTTCTTCTCCATGGTACTCCACAAACACATCTGCAACTGCACCAACACATACATAATATGCCATCTGCATACACTTGCTGTCATCATTCAGAAACATCAACCATTGATAAGTTCTTGACTAGGAATCGGAAAATAGAACTTCATTGATTCCTTCAGTGCCATGTGATCCGTCAAATAGCCCTTCACTTCCTGCAGAGACAATTTGTCCCTTTCTATCTCTGACATAGCTTCCTCTCCCCCAACATAGTGCAAATTAGGACCAATTTGGATGAACTCCCCACCCAAATGGAAACGCACATTCAAAATCTCGGTCAGGTCCATGATTTCACTGAAATAGACAAATAAGCCGAACCAAATTAACCAATCTTTCTTGCCTATGCACAAATCTATGGCTAAATCACACAAAAATCCTATCTTTTCGCAAGCAAAAACACCCCCAAAATCACGGTAAAACCCTAACCGTACTGCCGCAATCACAGGCTAAACTACGAGCATCGGACGAGGATGGCATTAGATGAGTACCTTCAGATGTTTGCACCGCCGCGCCGTCACGATCGTCGTCGCCCCGTCGATCAGCCGTCGGTCGCCATTGTTGCCGCGGGAGAGAGGTGGAAGGCAGGACGGCACGTAGTGCTCGAGATGAACTGCCCCTGGGCCCTGTTGGTAGGGTCGATATATGGGTGATCTTTCTCCTGGGCCACCAAATGGGCCGGCCTCTATGGACCAAGGGCCTTCCAGTGCCAACTAAACCAGCTCACACATTACCATGTCACAATCCCCGTTTGGCAAAGCACCCCAAGGTTTGATTTGGACCGGGATCAAATAGATTAGGGTGCAAATGACAGGGATTTGGACGTTGGGGTTCATTTCGCCGGATGCCTACCAATTCAGGGTTTAAAATAGACTTTTTCCAATTTTGGCTAGGACTGAGCAAGGCGCGTGATTTTTCAGCTCAGGAGTAGTTTTCGCTCCGGTTGTGCCCCCATCGCTGACGTGGATGGGCCCAACGTCAGGAACGACTGGTCAAAATCCCTAAAACAAACTCCTACGCGTGCCCATCCCCTGTTTTGCATCTCGCCGCCCCTCCTCCAAACCCCTCATGGCCGTGGCCCCCTCCTTCCAATCCCCCATGGTCCCCGCCTCCCGTCCGGTGCCGCTGCACCACACAGCCGGCGGTTCAGTCCACACAGCTGTTGCTACCACTCCTCAAGCGCCATCTCCCCCCATCGATCGCCGCCATGTCGCCCCATCGCCGGCCAACACTGCCCCGTCGACATCCAGCCACCCCTCGTGCGCCCTCCAGCCATTCCAGCGACGCCATCATCCCCGACGACTGGCGCCCCTCGCAGTCTCATAGCACAACGCCCCTCGGAGACTCACAACACAGTGCCGCTTCGATCCCCATCGACCGGCGCTTCCAGCGCCGCCCCATCGATGTCCAGCAGTCCCCCTCGTCGTCCAGCCACTCCAGCGCCTCTGCATCGACCATCGCTTCCTCGTCTTCCAGATCCGACTCACTGCCTCACCCTCTGTTTCCCTTGCAGTCCAGCGCCTGCAAACCGACCAAAAAAGGTAACAGCTTGTAGACCTTTCATGTTTAGTAACAACAGAGTTCACTAGTAATAGCATGCAGTGGTCATTGTTTAGTATTTGACACTTTTCTTGAGGTAAAAGATGCTATTTTGTTGTTGTTCTTTTGAAAAGAGTGGCAACAGCATCACTAGAGACTATGATTAGTATATGATTCAGTTTTAAATAATTTGTTTTATGATTCCGGTGCAAATGAATTGATATTTTAGTTGCACCGCAACCCTCTCCATTGACAGGTCCAATGTCCACTCTTCCACATCTCTATGCTTGCTTATGTAATTTCTTCATTTCCATGTTAGAACATTAACTGTTATACATTCCAAATTGTGCAATAACAGCATTATTGAATGACGGAGCGTGAGTGGATGTATAGTGGTTGGACTCACAGTAAATCAACTGGTGAGTGGTATAATAAGACAAAAGAATTCATAGATTTTGCCTTCTCTATGCCAAGTGTAGTACAGAATGGAAAGATTAAGTGTCCGTGTGCTAAATGTCGAAACTATGAGAGCAAGAACAGGGATGATGTAGAGTTAAATCTGTGTCATTTTGGTTTCAAGCAGAATTATATTGTCTGGACTGCACATGGTGAAGGGCATGTCGAAATTACAGACTATGTAGATGTTGTGGAGGCTGATCGGATAGACACTATGTTGAATGATCTAGCTGCGCGTGCCCCCCACCCCAATTGAATAACAACCAATAGCTTCAGCCCAAGATTTCTATAGAATGATTGATAGTGTAAAAGAGTTGGTGCATGAAAATACAAGCCACTCAACTATGTCTGCCATAGCACGGTTGTTGACAATAAAGTCACAACACAATCAACCTGAATCTTGTTATAATGATACACTACAGCTGATCCATGAGCTGCTGCCTAACAATTCCTCACTGCCAAAGGACTTCTATAGGTCAAAGAAATTGCTAGAGGGTCTTGGTATGCCATATCATGAAATTCATGTTTGTCCCAAAAATTGCATGTTGTATTACAAGGACAATAAGAATAAGCAAAAATGTGATTTTTGTAAGACCCCTAGGTACAAGGCTGGTTCAAGAAAGATCAGTTGCGGCACTTGCCTATAAAATGTGATTTACGTAAGGTGTTGTGGCACTTGCCTATAAAAGATAGGTTGTAGCGATTGTTTGCACATGAGGAGACCACAAAAATGTTACGATCAAACAAAGACCACAAAAATGTTACGATCACACAAAGAAACTCCTGGTAAAATGGTGCACCCACGTGATGGTGAAGCATGGCAACAACTTGATAGGGATTACCCAGACTTTGCATCAGATCCTAGGAATCAGCGAGTAGTTGTATCCACGGATGGTTTCACTCCTTATAGTTTGTCTACTGTTTCTTATTCATGCTGACCAATGTTTGTGGTTTCTTTAAATCTGCCTCCTGAAGTCCTAATTCGTTCTGAGTACATATTTCTTGCTCTTATCCCTGGTCCTAAACATCCAGGAGCAAAACTCAATGTCCTTATGCAACCTTTGGTTGATGAATTGATCGAGCTCTGGGGTGGTGTTCAAACATGGGATGCTTTATTGGTGCACTGATCATGAAGTGTGGGAAAGCATATGTGACTATTGGTTCTCCTCTAAATTCGAGGGGTTGAGGAATCTTGGCCGAGAGTCACGCTTCAAGTCAGAGGATATTGCACAGAACCGGGGTGGTTCACGATCATTCGTTCAGACCCAAAGCATGTTGGTAAGTTGCATCAAATTTAATATGACTTGTTAGTATAGGTTGTTTGCTGAAAGAGCATCTTCTCTTATGTAGGAAAAATAGCATGGTCCTGCAGCAGCAACAAACATGAACACTTACAAGTGCATGAAGGCAGGAGTTAAGAATTGTATGGAGAATGGAGAAAGTGGCGCCATCAACAACATTAAGGTCACAGAGCGTCTTGTAAGTTCATGCACATTTGCTCTGTCTTCAAAACTTCAATACTTGTTAATCTGAAATTAATAGAAAGATATTGTTATTTGTTCATGGTTCCAGAACACCTACTACACAGATTTGAAAGCAGCAGATCCACTACATTGGAAGGACCGTGATCTTGATCCAGAAGTCATGTACCCCTCCGGTGGTGGCATGCCCCATGGTCGACTAGAAATAGGTGATGGTGGTATAAAGAAATCAGTGGTTGTTGCAAAAGCTAGAGAGAATGACATAAGGCCATCAAACTCCATATCGTACAACTATTTATTGAAGGAAAATTCTCAACTGAAAAGACGCTGCAAGAATAATTTTATTCTGAGCAAACATGTACATGTATTGCACATCTTGTACGCATACTTGCTTTAATTGCATTATAGATGTTGTTGATGTTTTGCACATCAACTTAACCATTTATTGCACTGTAGGGGTTTTATGGCAAGCTGGGATGGGAAGTACCTGAAGATCTTTTTGCCTATCAAGATGAGCTGGTGGATGGCAGTGACCTGGTATGTATGTCATGAAACTCAACCCCTCTATGCAACAAACTTGACAATGCTTGTGTGAAGCTATGCACACATTTCCTTTTGGTTTTATACTTGTCTATGTCAATAGGCTGTCATGAATCCATGTGTGAAGCTATGCATAAACCTGCCGCCATGAACAATGATTCTGTGAACCTAGATTGCCATATACCATATATTCCTATAATGCAACAATTGTCTATCTACTGTATTTTGTATGGAACACTTGCCAAGAACAAATGTCTATATATTGTATGTAGCTCTACATAAACATGTTTCCCTGAACAATGCTTGTGTGAACTGGCTGTCATATGTCTATGCACAATTTTTTTGTCCAAATTTTGTCGTAGTGCTCAAATGGGTAGGAATTTGAGATGGCATATTTTGAGTACGCATAAGTTGCAGTCACACACAATCAACTCTATGTCTATCAACATGAAAATGTGCAAATTCTATTTCAGTGTGTGATGGCTATTTAACTTTTCACTATGCTGATATCTATTACATTTTCCCTTGCAGATTGATACGTCTCCAACGTATCTATAATTTTTGATTGTTCCATGCTATTATTTATGATGTTTTGAATGTTTAATGGGCTTTGTCATACACTTTTATATTATTTTTGGGACTAACCTACTAACCCAAAGGCCCAGTCCAGATTGCTGTTTTTTGCCTGTTTTAGGGTTTTACAGAAAAAGGATATCAAACGGAGTCCAAACAGAATGAAACCTTCGGGAGATATATTTTTGGAGAAAATCACGCACGGGAGACATAAGAACCACAGAGTAGGGGCCACGAGGTGCCCACGAGGGTGGGGGCACGCCCCCTCCCTCGTGGGTCCCTCGTGAGTCCCCTGGTGTCCTCCTTCCTCCTATATAAGCCTACGTACCCCCGAAACCATCAGAGAGGAGAAACAACCCTGGTTCCACCGCCGTAACGTTCTGTTCCCGTGAGATCCCATCTTGGAGCCTATTCCGGAGCTCCGCCGGAGGGGGGATCCATCACTGAGTGCTTCTACATCATCATCATCGCCCTCACCATGAGTAGTGAGTAGTTTACCACAGACCTTCCGGTCCATAGTTAGTATCTAGATGGCTTCTTCTCTCTCTCTGGATCTCAATACAAAGATCTCCTCGGTCTTCGAGGAGATCTATTCGATGTAATCTCTTTTTGCGGTGTGTTTTTCGAGATCCGATGAATTGTGAGTTTATGATCAAGATTATCTATGAGAAATATTTGGTTCTTTTCTGAACTCTTTATGTGTGCTCATAATACCCTTGCAAGTCTCTTCGAATTATCGGTTTGGTTTGGCCTACTAGATCTATAGTTCTTGCAATAGGAGAAGTGCTTGGCTTTGGGTTCAATCTTGCGGTGTCCTTTCCCATTGACAGTAGGGGCAGCAAGGCACGTATTGTATTGTTGCCATTGAGCATAAAAAGATGGGGTTTACATCATATTGCTTGAGTTTATCCCTCTACATCATGTCATCTTGCTTAAGGCGTTACTCTGTTCTTATGAACTAAATACACTAGATGCATGCTGGATAGCGGTCGCTGTGTGGAGTAATAGTAGTAGATGCAGGCAGGAGTCGGTCTACTTGTCTCGGACGTGATGCCTATATACAATGATCATGCCTAGATAGTCTCATAATTATTCGCTTTTCTATCAATTGCTCGACAGTAATTTGTTTACCCGCCGTAGAATATCGATATCATGAGAGAAGCCACTAGAGAACACTATGGCCCCCGGGTCAATTTTCAACATATCGATCTACATCTACTTTAGTTTTTCCGCTTTTACTTTCCGTTCTTATAAACAAAAATACCAAAAATATAAACTATTATCTTTATCAGATCTCACTTTCGTAAGTGACCGTAAAGGGATTGACAACCCCTTATCGCGTTGGCTGCGAAGTTCTTATTTGTTTGTGCATGTGCGAGGGACTCGCGCGTGGTCTCCTACTGGATTGATACCTTGGTTCTCAAAAACTGAGGGAAATACTTACGCTACTGTGCTGCATCTCCCTTTCCTCTTCGAGGGAATACAATGCAAGCTCGAGAAGTAGCAAGAAGAATTTCTGGCGCCGTTGCCGGGGAGGCTTACGCAAAAGTCATATACCAAGTACCTATCACAAACCCTTATCCTTCGCATTACATTTTTGCCTCTCGTTTTCCTCTCCCCCACTTCACCCTTGCCGTTTTATTTGCCCTTCTTCTGTCGTGTGTTTATCGTTTGCTTGCCTCTTGTTTGCTTGTGTGTTGGATTGCTTGCTTGTCACTATGGCTCAGAACAATACCAAATTGTGTGACTTCTCCAATACCAACAATAATGATTTTATTAGCACTCCGATTGCTCCTATTACCGATGTTGAATCTTATGAGATCAATGCTGCTTTATTGAATCTTGGCATGAAAGATCAATTCCCCGGCCTTCCTAGTGAAGATGCCGCTACCCATCTAAACAACTTTGTTGATTTGTGTGATATGCAAAAGAAAAGGGATACGGATAACGATATTGTTCAATTGAAGTTATTTCTGTTTTCACTTAGAGATCGTGCTAAAACTTGGTTTTCCCTCTTTGCCTAGAAATAGTATTGATTCGTGGAATAAGTGCAAAGATGCTTTTATCTCTAAGTATTTCCCTCCTGCTAAGATCATCTCTCTTAGAAATGATATTATGAACTTTAAGCAACTAGATCATGAGCATGTTGCACAAGCTTGGGTGAGAATGAAACTTATGATACGTAATTGCCCTACACATGGTTTGAACTTATGGATGATTATTCAGAACTTTTATGCTGGCTTGAATTTTGCTTCTAGAAATCTTTTAGATTCGGCCGCAGAAGGCACTTTCATGGAAACTACCTTAGGAGAAGCTACCAAACTCCTAGATAATATCATGGTCAATTATTCTCAATGGCACACCGAAAGATCTACTAGTAAAAAAGTGCATGCTATTGAAGAAATTAGTGTTTTAAGTGGAAAGATGGATGAACTTATGAAATTATTTTCAGCTAAGAGTGCTTCTTCTGATCCTAATGATATGCCTTTTTCCACTTTGATTGAAAATAACAATGAATCTTTGGATGTGAATTTTGTTGGTAGGAATAATTTTGGTAACAGTGCTTATAGAGGGAATTTTAATCCTACGCCTTTTCCTAGTAATTCCTCTAATAATTATGGTAATTCCTACAACAACTCTTATGGAAAGACACCTTCTGAATTTGAAACTAGTGTTAAGGAGTTTATGATCTCGCAAAAGAATTTCAATGCTATGCTTGAAGAGAAATTGCTTAAGATTGATGAATTGGCTAGAAGTGTGGATAGAATTACTCTTGATGTTGATTCTTTGAAACTTAGGTCTATCCCACCTAAGCATGATATCAATGAGTCTCTCAAAGCCATGAGAATTTACATTGATGAATGCAAAGAGAGAACCGCCAGGATGCGGGCTAAAAGAGAGAATTATATTAGAGCGTGTTCTTCTAGTTATCATGAAAATAAAGATGAAGATCTGAAAGTTATTGATGTGTCTCCTATTAGATCCTTGTTTTCTAGTATAAATCTTGATGAAGATAGGATTGGAGATGATTCTGCTTTAAGGTGTCCCAATGATTCGGAGTTTTTAGTTCTTGATGCTAAAATTGTCAAAAGTGGGAGTGAAGAGATTAAAACTTTGCATAGTGATGAACCTGTTGGGGATCGTAGCAGAAAATCAAAACATTTCCTACGCATCACCAAGATCTATCGATGGAGTAATCTAGCAACAAGAGGGAGGGGAGTGCATCTACATACCCTTGTAGATCGCGATGCGGAAGCGTTGCAAGAACGCGGATGAAGGAGTCTTACTCGTAGCGATTCAGATCGTGGTTGATTCCGATCTAAGCGCCGAACAACGGCGCCTCCGCGTTCAACACACGTGCAGCCTCGTGACGTCTCCCACGCCTTGATCCAGCAAGGAGAGAGGGAGAGGTTGGGGAAGACTCCATCCAGCAGCAGCACGACGGCGTGGTGGTGGTGGAGGAGCGCGGGACTCCAGCAGGGCTTCGCCAAGCACTGCGAGAGACGAGGAGGGAGAGAGGTAGGGCTGCACCAAGCGAGAGAGGTCAAACCGTGTTGTGGGCAGCCCCAAACCTCACATATATATAGGGGGAAGGGAGGGGCTGCGCCCCCTTTAGGGTTTCCCACCCCTAGGGGTGCGGCCACCCCAGATCCCATCTAAGGGTGGCGGCCAGAGGGGGAGAGGGAGAGGGGGGCGCACCAGATTGGGCCCTAGGGCCCATCTGCCCTAGGGTTTGCCCCATTCCCCACCCGGTGGTCCCGGTACGCTACCGATAGCGCCTGAAACTTTTCCGGTGACCAAAACGGGACTTCCCATATATGAATCTTTACCTCCGGACCATTCCAGAACTCCTCGTGACGTCCGGGATCTCATCCGGGACTCCTAACAACATTCGGTAACTGCATACATACTTTCCCTATAACCCTAGCGTCATCGAACCTTAAGTGTGTAGACCCTACGGGCTCGGGAGTCATGCAGACATGGCCGAGACAACTCTCCGGTCAATAACCAACAGCGGGATCTGGATACCCATGTTGGCTCCCACATGCTCCATGATGATCTCATCGGATGAACCACGATGTCAAGGATTCAATCAATCCCGTATACAATTCCCTTTGTCTATCGGCACAGTACTTGCCTGAGATTCGATCGTCGGTATCCCGATACCTTGTTCAATCTCGTTATCGGCAAGTCTCTTTACTCGTTCCGTAACACATAATCCCGTGATCAACTCCTTGATCACATTGTGCACACTATGATGATGTCCTACCGAGTGGGCCCAGAGATACCTCTCCGTCACACGGAGTAACAAATCCCAGTCTCGATTCATGCCAACCCAACAGACACTTTCGGAGATACCTGTAGTGCACCTTTATAGCCACCCAGTTACGTTGTGACGTTTGGTACACCCAAAGCATTCCTACTGTATCCGGGAGTTGCACAATCTCATGGTCTAAGGAAAATATACTTGACATTTAGAAAAGCTTTAGCATACGAACTACACGATCTGTGCTAGGCTTAGGATTGGGTCTTGTCCATCACATCATTCTCCTAATGATGTGACCCCGTTATCAACGACATCCAATGTCCATGGTCAGGAAACCGTGACCATCTGTTGATCAATGAGCTAGTCAACTAGAGGCTTACTAGGGACATGGTGTTTGTCTATCTATCCACACATGCATCTGAGTTTCCTATCAATACAATTCTAGCATGGATAATAAACAATTATCATGAACAAGGAAATATAATAATAACCAATTTGTTATTGCCTCTAGGCCGGCATATTTCCAACAGTCTCCCACTTGCACTAGAGTCAATAATCTAGTTCACATCGCCATGTGATTAACACTCACAGGTCACATCGCCATGTGACCAACATCCAAAGAGTTTACTAGAGTCAGTAATCTAGTTCACATCAATATGTGATTAACACTCAATGAGTTCTGGGTTTGATCATGTTATGCTTGTGAAAGAGGTTGTAGTCAACGGGTCTGCAACATTCAGATCCCTATGTACTTCGCAAAACTTTATGTCATATCGTAGATGCTGCTACTACGTTCCACTTGGAGCTATTCCAAACTGTTGCTCCATTATACGTATCCGGTATCTCTACTTAGAGTTATCCGGATAGGTGTTAAGCCTGCATCGACGTAACTCTTTACGTCGAACTCTTTATCACCTCCATAACCGAGAAACATTTCCTTATTCCTTTAAGGATAATTTTGACCGCTATCTGGTGATCTACTCCTGGATCACCTTTTGTATCCTCTTGCAAGACATGTGGCAAGGCACACATCAGGTGTGGTACTCAGCATGGCATACCGTATAGAGCCTATGACAAAAGCATAGGGGACGACCTTCGTCCTTCCTCTTTCATCTGCCGTGGTCAAGCTTTGAGTCTTACTCAACTTCACACCTTACAACTCAGGTAAGAACTCCTTCTTTGACTGATCTATTTTGAACTCCTTCAAAATCATGTCAAAGGTGTGTGTTATTTTGAAAGTATCATTAGGCGTCTTGATCTATCTCTATAGATCTTGATGCCCAAATATGTAAGCAGCTTTTTCCAGGTCTTCCTCTGAAAAACTCCTTTCAAACAACCCTTTACGCTTTCCAGAAATTCTACATCATTTCGGATCAACAATATGTCATTCACATATACTTATCAGAAATGTTGTAGTGCTCCCACTCACTTTATTGTAAATACAAGTTTCTAACAAACTTTGTATAAACCCAAAAACTTTGATCACTCCATCAAAGCATATATTCCGACTCCGAGATGCTTGCTCTAGTCCATGGAAGGATTGCTAGAGCTAGCATACCTTTTAGCATCCTTAGGATCGACAAAAACTTTCTGATTGTATCACATACAACCTTTCCTTACGAAAACTGGTAAGGAAACTTGTTTTGTCATCCATCTGCCAGATTTCATAAATGCAGTTAATGCTAACATGATTCCGACGGACTTAAGCATCGCTACGGGTGAGAAAATCTCATCGTAGTCAACTCCTTGAACTTGTGAAAAACTCTTTGCCACAAGTCGAGCTTCATAGAAGGTGACATTACCGTCCACGTCCGTCTTCTTCTTAAAGATCCATTTATCTCAATGGCTTGCCGATCATTGGGCAAGTCCACCAAAGTCCATACTTTGTTTTGATACATGGATCCTATCTCGGATTTCTCGGCTTCTAACCATTTGTCGGAATATGGGCCCACCATCGCTTCTCCATAGTTCGTAGGTTCATTGTTGTCCAACAACATGACATCTAAGACAGGATCACCGTACCACTCGGGAGTAGTACATATCCTTGTCGACCTACGAGGTTTGATAGCAACTTGATCTGGAGCTTCATGATCACTATCATTAGTTTCATCTTCAACAGTCGTAGGTTCCACCGAAACATCTTTCTGTGTTGCACTACTCTCCGGTTGAAGTGATAGTTCGACAACCTCATCAAGTTCTATCTTCCTCCCACTCAATTCTTTCGAGAGAAACTCCTTCTCGAGAAAGGACCCGTTCTTGGCGACAAACATTTTTGTCCTTGGATCTGAGATAGAAGGTATACCAAATGTTACCTTTGGGTATTCTATGAAGATGTATTTGTCCGCTTTGAGTCCGAGCTTTTTTCGGCTGAAGCCATAAGCATCGCAGCCCCAAACATCAAGAAACGACAACTTTGGTTTCTTGCCAAACCATAGTTCATATGGAGTCGTCTTAACGGACTTAGATGGTGCCTTATCTAAAGTGAATGCAGCTATCTCTAAAGCATAACCTCAAAATAATAGTGGTAGATCGATAAGAGACATCATAGATCGCACCATATCTCATAAGGTTCGATTATGACGTCCGGACACACCATTACGCTGTGGTGTTCCAGGTGGCTTCAACTGCGAAACAATTCCACAATGTCTTAAGTGATTGCAAAACTCATAACTCAGAAAATCTCCCCTTGATCAGATCGTAGGAACATGATCTTCTTGTTATGATGATTCTTAACTTCACTCTGAAATTGCTTGAACTTTTCAAATGTTTCAGACTTTTTCTTCATTAAGTAAATATACCTATATCTACTCAAATCATCAGTGAAGATGAGAAAATAACGATATCCACCACACGCCTTAATTCTCATTGGATCACACACATCAGCATGCATGATTTCCAACAAGTCACTTGCCCGTTTCATTGTACCTGAAAACGGGATTTTAGTCATCCTGCCCAAGAGGCATGGCTCGCATGTGTCAAGCGATTCAAAATCAAGTGACTCCAAACATCCATCAGCATGGAGTTTCTTCATGCATTTTATGCCAAATGACCTAAGCGGCAGTGCCACAAGAAAGTGGTACTATTATTATTAACTCTACATCTTTTGGCGTTAATATTATTATCATGTGTATTACTATGATCGAGATTCAATAAACCATTGGGTGCATGACCATAAAGGTATTATTCATGTAAACAGAATAACCATTATTCTCTAACTTAAATGAATAACCGTATTGCAATGAACATGATCTAATCATATTCATGCTCAACGTAGACACCTGATAACATTTATCTAGGTTCAACTCTAATCCCGAAGGTAGAGGGAGCGTGCGATGGTGATCTTATCAACCTTGGAAACACTTCCAACACACATCGTCACCTTGCCCTTAGCTAGTCTCCGTTCAGTCCGTAGCTTTTGCTTCAAGTCACTAATGGCAACTGAACCGGTATCCAATACCCAGGTGCTACAAGGAGTACTAGTAAGGTACACATCAATAATACGTATATCAAATATACTTTGTTGAAGTTGCCAGCTTTCCTATCTACCATGTATTTGGGGTAGTTCCGCTACCATGTGACCGTTCCCCTTACAATAGAAGCACTTAGTCTCGAGGTTTGGGTTCAACCTTGGGTTCCTTCATTAGAGCGACAACTTGTTTGCCATTCATGAAGTTTCCCTTCTAGCCCTTGCCCCTTTTGAAACCAGTGGTCTTGTTAAACCATCAACATTTGATGCTCCTTCTTGAGTTCTACTTTTGCGGTTCAAGCACCGCTAATAGCTCCGGGATCATCTCCATCCTTTGCATGTCATAGTTCATCACCAAGTTCTAGCAGCTTGGTGATAGTGTCTAGAGAATTCCGTCAACCACTATCCCATCTGGAAGATTAACTCCCACTTGGTTCAAGTGATTTAAGCACCCAGACATTCTGAGCACATGCTCACTAGTGGAGCCATTCTCCTCCACCTTGCTGGCAAAAGAACTTGTCAGAGGTCTCATACCTCTCAACACGGGCATGAGCCTGAAATCCCAATTTCAGCTCTTGGGACATCTCATATGTCCTATGGCGTTCAAAATGTCATTGGAATCCCGATTCTAAGCCGTAAAGTATGGTGTACTAAACTATCAAGTAGTCATCAGGACTTGTCTGTCAGATGTTCACAACATCCACAAACGACGTTGTAGGGGTTTGCACATCGATCGGTGCATCAAAAACGTAAGCCTTCTGTGTAGCAGTGAGGACACTCCTCGGACTACGGACCCAGTCCGCATCATTGCTTCGTATTAAACAGGGAGCTGTAACGCAACTATTGGTCTACAACATGATTTGCGAAGACAACTTAGACTATTGTTCATGACAATTAAGTTCATCTAATGAACTCCCACTCAGATAGACATCCCTCTAGTCATCTAAGTGATACATGATCCGAATCGACTAGGCCGTGTCCGATCATCACGTGAGATGGACTAGTCATCAACAGTGAACATCTTCATGTTGATCGTATCTTCTATACGCCTCATGTTCGACCTTTCGGTCTTCCGTGTTCCGAGGCCATGTCTGTACATTCTAGGCTCGTCAAGTGAACCCTAAGTGTATTGCGTGTGTAAATCTGGCTTACACCCGTTGTATGCGAACGTTAGAGCCTATCACACCCGATCATCACGTGGTGCTTCGGAACAACGAACCTTAGCAACGGTGCACAGTTAGGGGGAACACAATTCTTGAAATTTTAGTGAGAGATCATCTTATTCACTACCGTCGTTCTAAGCAAATAAGATGTAAAACATGATAAACATCACATGCAATCAAATAGTGACATGATATGGCCAATATTATTTTGCTCCTTTTGATCTTCATCTTCGGGGCTCCATGATCATCATCGTCACCGGCATGACACCATGATCTCCATCATCATGATCTCCATCATCGTGTCTTCAAGAAGTCGTCTCGCCAAACATTACTTCTACTACTATGGCTAACGGTTAGCAATAAAGTAAAGTAATTACATGGCGTTTTCAGTGACACGCATGTCATACAATAAAATAAAGACAACTCCTATGGCTCCTGCCGGTTGTCATACTCATCGACATGCAAGTCGTGATTCCTATTACATGAACATGATCAATCTCATACATCACATATATATCATTCATCACATCCTTTTGGCCATATCACATCACATGGCACATGCTGCAAGAACAAGTTAGACGTCCTCTAATTGTTGTTGCAAGTTTTTACGTGGCTGCTATAGGTTTCTAGCAAGAACGTTTCTTACCTACGCCAAAACCACAACGTGATATGCCAATTTCTATTTACCCTTCATAAGGACCCTTTTCATCGAATCCGATCCGACTAAAGTGGGAGAGACAGACACCCGCTGATGACCCACAACCGTAAGGGATCTATTGCAGCATTTTCGATAAGTAAGAGTGTCGAACCCAACGAGGAGCAGAAGGTATTGATAAGTGATTCTGAGCAAGGAATAACTGCAAGCACTGAAAGATAACTTTTTAGGGGTTTTCTTGATATAAGCAACAGGAAAGTAAAAGCGAGCAAAGTAAAAGGCACTGGAGAGTAACAAGTGGCCCAATCCTTTCTGAGCAAAGGAGAGGCCTAGCAACTGAACTTATAAAGGCTAAAGTGTTCTTGAGGACACACGGGAGAGGTAGTCATGTGCTTTCGCCATATTCCGTATCGGTACTATGTGATGTGTTGATAAGTGTTGAGTGGATGGATCTATGCTAGTGCACTCTTATGATTAAACACCTTTCAAGCATCCGCAAATACAAGATAGTATTTAAGGCAAAAGCCTAACCATAGCAATACGATCGATGATCCATTGTTCCCTTGTGCAAAAGCGTGCGAACTGGGGTTCAGGTTTCTGTCACTCCGGCAACCCACCGTAAGCATTCTTTGTACACAATGTATTCCCCTAGGTCCTTAATAAGGCGAAGTGTTGAGTGTTCGACTCACACAACACCACTAGGAAAATAACAACACAACTTAAGTATCAAACAACACATATTACTTCAACATCATATGACTACTAACAACAAGACTTCTCCCATGTCCTCAAGAACTAAAGTAACTACTCACAAGACATAAAAGAGATCATGATTAGTGGAGATAGATGGATGATAAACAATCTGGACACAATGATATTTCTCCAACAAAACTCAATAGCATTCACCACAAAGTAGTAATCAACACCGATAGGGTAGAGAGGATAGATAGTACGGATTACAACACAAGTTGCAATTGTGAGATGAGATTGGATGATGTTGATGATGATCTCGATGATGCCCGTGACGATGGTGATGACGATGGCGATGATCTCCCCTTCCGGGAGGTGATCTCCCCGGCGGAATCTGCTCGCCGGAGATGGCTTTTCTTCTCTGGAGGTTTCCGCCACGGAGCGGCGGCGGAACTCCGTAAACTCCCCTCCTTTTAGGGTTTCTGGATGACGAGGAGTATATAGGCCAGAGGGGGGAGCCTGGAGTGGGCCAGGGGCTCCAGGCGCCCTCCCGGCGCGGCCAGGGTGGGGGCCGCGCCAGGTGGCCGCCTGGGCACCCTGTGGCCCCCCTCTGGTTGCTCTTTTGCGTATCTTCGTGATCCTTCTGGAAAATACCCTCCGTCGATTTTCACGTAATTTGGAGGTATTTTTCTTCAGCAACCCAGCGTCCACTTTTTACCGCTGAATCCTGCGTCTGCTGCTTCGGCACCGGAAAGTTGCAAACTGTTAAAATAGGCCAAAACAACATAAGAACATCATCGTAATGTTAAATATATCAATGAATAAGGATGAATTACGATATAAAATAGTGATGCATTTTGGACGTATCAACACCCCCAAGCTTAGACCTCGCTTGTCCCCAAGGGAATACTGAGCTCGGTAAACCTGTCCACAAGTTTAGAGAGTGAAGTGTCGATAAATAGAATACGGACAAGAAGCATCACAGTTTCTTCACCAAACTCAAATATCCTCAACAGCAATCTTCAACTCATAAGGCCCTTATAAAAGAGTGGTAACACTTATAATCGAAAGTAGGGCTAAGGAAACTCATCAAATCATGGCAAACATGTCCTTTGGTCAAAGAACAACTAATAGCTTTTACTTTTGCTCTTTCTCTTTATGTTTTGATGAGATTAATTGAAGCTTTTGAAAGAACATGTTATTAGGCAAGAAGTGAAAGTGTTAACACAAAGGAAGATGTTTGCTTTAGCTGGGCTTGACAAACAACTTACTTATCAAATGATAATGTCAACAAGGATATGATATGACAAATCTTAATGCAACTTTATATGAATGAATCCTCGTCAACATCAAATGTCTGCTCTCTTTAAGAATAGAAGGAAGTAGGAATAACTGACTCAACCTAAAACTAAGAGATAGGCCCTGCTCTAGGGAAGTAGGGAAAACTCATGTGCTATCCTTAAATCAAACAGAATGAAAACAAGTTTTGAGAGGTGCATGATTTGTCAACGAATGCTAATAGATAACTCAATTACTTCTCAAACTGGACAAGTTTCGAGGAACGGCTCCCGCACGGGGACGATCACATCCCCTTAATCTCCTTTGTTTATCACTGCCAAAAGTTTTCTGATTTCTCATGAACAAAGCGTGAAGGAGGGTTTGTTTGTTGTATTATCTTTTATGAGTCGGGCGCACTCATGCCAGTTCCTCCTCGTATTAGGGGTTTGCAGATTAGACATACAATCCCGGGGTAAAACTTGTCCAACTTAAAAAGATCATGAATTAACTACTACTTCCTCATGAGCTAAAACAGGGGCACAAAATAGAAGATTTTGAACATTTAAGGATAACACATAAATTCTATACTTTAGGAGGTGGTAGTGGAATACCACGAATAGGAAGGTATGGTGGACTCATATGGAAGGTATTGGTTTAAGGGTATGGATGCACAAGCAGAATTCCGCTTAGTACAGAGTTTAGGCTAGCAAAGGCTTTGAGAGAACAGACAATTGATGATGACTAAGATGCAAAGCAATATAAAGCATAAACATTAAAATAAGCATAACACATCAAGTTGTCTTCCTTGTCAGCATAACACTTCAAGCATAATAACATAAAGGTTTTGGCTATGTCGCTAATTTAAGAAAATCATGCTTGTAGTTATGACCAAAGCTATGTTTGCCAAGATTAAATAAAGTTTTCAAAGCCATACCTGATATAAGGTCAATACTCCCCATAAGAATCATCATATAAGGTCGATTGCGTGAAGAGAATACCGAGTGCAGCAAAGGAACCAATAGACTTCTCATTAATATTCCATCCTAGACGACTCCACACTCACGGATACAATCTCTCCACAGAAGGAGTGATAGACCTCAATGCACACACCTATTTCATATAATAACCTCCCTAGACATGATACGACTCTACTTGACTCTAAAAGACAAAAGATAAAGATAAAGATACCGGGCACTCCCCCAAGCTTGGAACAAGCCAAGGGGATGCCATTACCCAAGGAGATTTCACTCCTCATTCTTGTTGACGTTGATCACGTAGTCCTCGGCGAAGCGCTTCTATGGAAGGGGTTCTCCAGTCTCACATGAGAAGTTTGTCTCAAGAATATTTCATCTAGTTCATTTCTTTCCCGCATATGCAAATCATTCTCGTGGTCCTACATATATTTCTGCAAAGGATCATTAGGGGGAATAGCAATAGAAGCAATACTTTTAATAATTTTATCATCACTAGATAAATCGGTACCACGAGGCTGCTTAGAGAACTTAGAAAAGTTAAATTCATATGGATCACCATTGAATTCAACAGAAACTTTACCTTTCTTGCAATCTATTATAGCTCCACAAGTTCTGAGAAAAGGTCTATCAAAAATAATAGGACAAAAATTGTCCCTCACTGAACCAAGTACTAGAAAGTCGGTAGGGTATTTTACCTTTCCACATAGGACTTCAACGTCTCTCACAATTCCGATAGGAGAGATAGTTGCTATGTTTGCAAGATGAATGGTAACATCAACTTCTTCAAGTTCACAAGGTGAAATCTCACCGATGATCTCTTGATAAAGTGAATAGGGGATAGCACTAGCACTCGATCCCAAATCGCATAGCCCATAATAATTGTGATCTCCTATTTTAACAGATACTACTGGAGTACCTGAAATTGGGCCTTTATTCTTGGCTGTGACAAGGTTAGTGGAAACAGCACAAAAATTTACATTGGAATCCAAAACATCATTAGTAACAAGGTCTTTAACCAATGCAACTTGAGGATCGACCTTGATCTGGTCCTCAGGCTCATCAATTCTTCTCTCACTTTTATTTATTATGCATGTCACAAGAGAGTGCTCCCTTATCCTTTCGGGAAAAGGAGGCTTTTCATATATAACTGCAGGCAAAATAGGGTCAGCAACATGAATATCAACAGGTAACTCTTTGAAAGGTTCATGATGCTGATCTCTCTTCTTTTTAAAAGAATCAACGTGAGAGGCAAAATCCTTACAGAAATCAATCATTAGATGGGAATCAAGACCAATCTTAGAGCAAAAGGTATTGAAGTAATCAGTTTTCACATAGCTCTCAATATAATCATGCTCATAATTTATAGCGGGTTCAATACCTTTATCGATTTCCCAATCTTCGGTATTCCTCTGGATCCTTTCAATGAGATCCCACCTTTCTTCAACGCTCTTTGTCTGAAATACCCCACTAGAGGAGGCATCCAGCATCTCCTTATCCTGACGAGAAAGCCTGGCATCAAAATTTGTAAGTATAATTTTCTTGGGGAGCTCATGAATAGGACATTTGAGCATTAGGGACTTCAATCTCCCCCAAGCTTGAGCAATGCTTTCTCCGTCACGAGACCTAAAGTTATAGATATAGTTCCTGTCTCGATGAATTTCATGAAGAGGATAAGACTTGGTATAAAAGAGAGACATAAGCTCTTGCCAATCAAGCAAGTGTGAGTTATCGAGAAGCTTATACCAATCTGAAGCTTTATCTATAAGCGATACGGAGAACAATTTCCTCATGACAAACTCCATTGATACACCTGCAAGCTTAAATAATGAACATAGTTGTGACAGATATAGCAAGTGTTCACCGGGATGTCTGTCTCCTGCATAACGATTAGCCAAAACATAATCGATAATACCAGCTGGTATTTTATAGGGCACGATTTCAGTAGGGGGAGGAGCAACCACCACAGATGTGGGGCGTCTTCCCACAAGCAACGATCCAATAGCAAGGTTGTCCATAAGGACAAAGAGCAGCAACAGCAAAATAAAAACAGAAATATAAAAACTTCCTTACCAGCTTCACTTACCAATAGCGCTACACTCCCCGGCAACGGCGCCAGAAAACGGTACTTGATGACCCACAACCGTAAGGGATCTATTGCAGCGTTTTTGATAAGTAAGAGTGTCGAACCCAACGAGGAGCAGAAGGTATTGATAAGTGATTCTGAGCAAGGAATAACTGCAAGCACTGAAAGATAACTTTTTAGGGGTTTTCTTGATATAAGCAACAGGAAAGTAAAAGCGAGCAAAGTAAAAGGCACTGGAGAGTAACAAGTGGCCCAATCCTTTCTGAGCAAAGGAGAGGCCTGGCAACTGAACTTATAAAGGCTAAAGTGTTCTTGAGGACACACGGGAGAGGTAGTCATGTGCTTTCGCCATATTCCGTATCGGTACTATGTGATGTGTTGATAAGTGTTGAGTGGGTGGATCTATGCTAGTGCACTCTTATGATTAAACACCTTGCAAGCATCCGCAAATACAAGATAGTATTTAAGGCAAAAGCCTAACCATAGCAATACGATCGATGATCCATTGTTCCCTTGTGCAAAAGCGTGCGAACTGGGGTTCAGGTTTCTGTCACTCCGGCAACCCACCGTAAGCATTCTTTGTACACAATGTATTCCCCTAGGTCCTTAATAAGGCGAAGTGTTGAGTGTTCGACTCACACAACACCACTAGGAAAATAACAACACAACTTAAGTATCAAACAACACATATTACTTCAACATCATATGACTACTAACAACAAGACTTCTCCCATGTCCTCAAGAACTAAAGTAACTACTCACAAGACATAAAAGAGATCATGATCAGTGGAGATAGATGGATGATAAACAATCTGGACACAATGATATTTCTCCAACAAAACTCAATAGCATTCACCACAAAGTAGTAACCAACACGGATAGGGTAGAGAGGATAGATAGTACGGATTACAACACAAGTTGCAATTGTGAGATGAGATTGGATGAACATGGAGATGGTGCTGATGTTGGGGATGATGTTGATGATGATCTCGATGATGCCCGTGACGATGGTGATGACGATGGCGATGATCTCCCCTTCCGGGAGGTGATCTCCTCGACGGAATCTGCCCGCCGGAGATGGCTTTTCTTCTCTGTAGGTTTCCGCCACGGAGCGGCGGCGGAACTCCATAAACTCCCCTCCTTTTAGGGTTTCTGGATGACGAGGACTATATAGGCCAGAGGGGGGAGCCTGGAGTGGGCCAGGGGCTCCAGGCGCCCTCCCGGCGCGGCCAGGGTGGGGGCCGCGCCAGGTGGCCGCCTGGGCACCCTGTGGCCCCCCTCTGGTTCTCTTTTGCGTATCTTCGTGATCCTTCTGGAAAATACCCTCCGTCGATTTTCAGGTAATTTGGAGGTATTCTTCTTCAGCAACTCAGCGTCCACTTTTTACCGCTGAATCCTGCGTCTGCTGTTTCGGCACCGGAAAGTTGCAAACTGTGTAAAATAGGCCAAAACAACATAAGAACATCATCGTAATGTGAAATATATCAATGAATAAGGATGAATTACGATATAAAATAGTGATGCATTTTGGAGAGAGGTCAAACCGTGTTGTGGGCAGCCCCAAACCTCACATATATATAGGGGGAAGGGAGGGGCTGCGCCCCCTTTAGGGTTTCCCACCCCTAGGGGTGCGGCCACCCCAGATCCCATCTAAGGGTGGCGGCCAGAGGGGGGGAGGGAGAGGGGGGCGCACCAAATTGGGCCCTAGGGCCCATCTGCCCTAGGGTTTGCCCCTTCCCCTCTATGATGCGCCTTGGGACCTTGTGGGGGGGCGCACCAGCCCACCTGGGGCTGGTCCCCTCCCACACTTGGCCCACGCAGCCCTCTGGGGCTGGTGGCCCCACCCGGTGGACCCCCGGGACCCTCCCGGTGGTCCCGGTACGCTACCGATAGCGCCCGAAACTTTTCCGGTGACCAAAACGGGACATCCCATGTATGAATCTTTACCTCCGGACCATTCCGGAACTCCTTGTGACGTCCGGGATCTCATCTAGGACTCTGAACAACATTCGATAACCGTGTACATACTTTCCCTATAACCCTAGCGTCATCGAACCTTAAGTGTGTAGACCCTACGGGCTCGGGAGTCATGCAGACATGGTCGAGACAACTCTCCTGTCAATAACCAACAGCGGGATCTGGATACCCATGTTGGCTCCCACATGCTCCACGATGATCTCATCGGATGAACCACGATGTCAAGGATTTAATCAATCCCGTATACAATTCCCTTTGTCTATCGGCACAGTACTTGCCCGAGATTCGATCGTCGGTATCCCGATACCTTGTTCAATCTCGTTATCGGCAAGTCTCTTTACTCGTTCCGTAACACATCATCCCGTGATCAACTCCTTGATCACATTGTGCACACTATGAGGATGTCCTACCGAGTGGGCCCAGAGATACCTCTCCGTCACACGGAGTAACAAATCCCAGTCTCGATTCGTGCCAACCCAATAGACACTTTCGGAGATACCTGTAGTGCACCTTTATAGCCACCCAGTTACGTTGTGACGTTTGGTACACCCAAAGCATTCCTACGGTATCCGGGAGTTGCACAATCTCATGGTCGAAGGAAAATATACTTGACATTTAGAAAAGCTTTAGCATACGAACTACATGATCTGTGCTAGGCTTAGGATTGGGTCTTGTCCATCACATCATTCTCCTAATGATGTGATCCCGTTATCAACGGCATCCAATGTCCATGGTCAGGAAACCGTGACCATCTGTTGATCAACGAGCTAGTCAACTAGAGGCTTACTAGGGACATGGTGTTTGTCTATGTATCCACACATCCATCTGAGTTTCCTATCAATACAATTCTAGCATGGATAATAAACAATTATCATGAACAAGGAAATATAATAATAACCAATTTGTTATTGCCTCTAGGGCATATTTCCAACAGAACCCACTACTTTGGATTTCAAGGGATTCAATTATGATAATTTCTCTTTGATTGATTGTATTTCCTTGTTGCAATCCGTACTAAATTCTCCGCATGCTTATAGTCAAAACAAAGCTTTCACCAAACACATAGTTGATGCTTTGATGCAATCTTACGAAGAAAAACTTGAGTTGGAAGTTTCTATCCCTAGAAAGCTTTATGATGAGTGGGAACCTACTATTAAAATAAAAATAAAAGATCATGAATGCTATGCTTTGTGTGATTTGGGTGCAAGTGTCTCCACTATCCCAAAAACTTTGTGTGATTTGCTAGGGTTCCATGAGCTTGATGATTGTTCTTTAAATTTGCATCTTGCGGATTCCACTATTAAGAAACCTATGGGAAGAATTAATGATGTTCTTATTGTTGCCAATAGGAATTATGTGCCCGTAGATTTCATTGTTCTTGATATAGATTGCAATCCTTCATGTCCTATTATTCTTGGTAGACCTTTCCTTAGAACGATTGGTGCAATTATTGATATGAAGGAAATATTAGATTCCAATTTCCGTTAAGGAAGGGCATGGAACACTTTCCTAGAAAGAAATTCAAATTACCATATGAATCTATTATGAGAGCCACTTATGGATTGCCTTCCAAAGATGGCATTACCTAGATCTATCAAGTATCGTGCCTAGCTAGGTGCATAAAACGATAGCGCTTGTTGGGAGGCAACCCAATTTTATATTTTTTATTTTTGCTTCTGTTAGGGAATAAATATTTCATCTAGCTTCTATTTAGATGTGGTTTCATATTTTGTTTAGTGTTTGTGCCAAATAGAACCTTTGGGAAGACTTGTGTGAAGTTTATATGATCTTGCTGTGAAAAACAGAATCGATAGCGCTCACTAGAATGGTCATCAGATTTTACTGGAGCGTGCTATTTAGTTGATTCTTTTTGCAGATGATAAATAGACAAATTCCTCACGTTTACCAATTTAGTTCTAATTTTTTGGAGTTACAGAAGTATGCGAAACCTGCAGATTATTACAGATTGTTCTGTTTTTGACAGATTCTGTTTTTCGTGTGTTGTTTGCTTATTCCAATGCATCTATGAGTAATATTGGGAGGTATGAACCATAGAGAAGTTGGAATACAGTAGGTTTAACACCAATATAAACAAAGAATGAATTCATTGCAGTACCTTTGAGTAGTGGTTTGCTTTCTTATACTAACGGAGCTCACGAGAATTTTTGTCTAAGTTTTGTGTTGTGAAGTTTTCAAGTTTTGAGTATTGCTTTGATGGACTATGGAACAAAGAGTAGCAAGGGCCTAAGCATGGGGATGCCCATGGCACCACAAGTAAAATTCAAGAACAATCAAAAGCCTAAGCTTGGGGATGCCCCGGGAAGGCATCCCCTCTTTCGTATTCATCCATCGGTAACTATACTTGGAGCTATATTTTTATTCACCACATGATATGTGTTTTGCTTGGAGCGTCTTGTATAATTTGAGTCTTTGCTTGTTAGTTTGCCACAATCACATTTTCTGGACACACCTATTTGAGAGAGTTAAACATGGCCTAGGAATTCATAGAACACTCTATGTGCTTCACTTATATCTTTTGAGTTGAATAGTTTTCGCTCTAGTGCTTCGCTTATATATTTTAGAGCACGGTGGTGATTATATTTTGAAGAAATTGTTGAACTCTCATGCTTCACTTATATCCTTTTGAGAGTCTATTAAAACAGCATGGTAATGTGTTTAGGCTGTAAAACTAGTCTTCACATGATAGACATCCAATATCAATGTAGTAAAAAATTCACACTAAGTGCATTGAATATGATGAGAAGTTGGATGCTTGATAATTGTTTTGAGATATGAGGATAGTGATATTAGAGTCATGCTAGTGGAGTTATTATGAAATTGAGAAATACTTGTGTTAAGGTTAGTGATTCCCGTAGCATGCACGTATGGTGAACCGCTATGTGACGAAGTTAGAGCATGAGGTATTTGTAAAGTGACAACCTTTGTGTGGAGGTCGGTGATGGCTTCTCGCCCCTCGTTGGTTACCCCAAGTGGAAGGTTTGAGATGTAGCGTAGCGGCAAATTTTCCCTTGGCAAAGATACCAAGGATCGAATCCCGTGAGACTCCGAGGGTCGACAAGAAGGTGTCAATAGCGCCAGAGACTTTTGCTTGACAGGACCTGCACACAGATACAAATAACTTTGCTCCCAACGAGTACAGAGAGGTTGTCAATCCCTCCGGCCTTGTCGTTTACAAAGGATCAAACGCAAGAGATAATAGTGATAGGTATGACTGCAACTAGGAAATAAGAACAGTAAGTAAATAGCGGGTGTGATCAGTGATGGTAATATGGACCAGGGTCCCATGATGTTCACTAGTGATGTCTCTCTCCCAAAAGACGATAAAACAGCTAAGCGAGGTAAACAAATTACAGCTGGGCAATTGACATGATTATGTGCGCAAACCAATGCTAACTATGCTGCAAGAAAGGTAGAGGCTCAAAAGCATGGGCGGTACGCCAAGGCAAGTAGACCGAAATCCATCTGCATCTACTACTAATCATCCACCTTGAGATATCTATCCAGAACATCTCGCTGGTATTAAGTTGCGAGTCCCACCCATAGTGTAAACTCAAAGCAACAGACAACTGCATTAAAAGAACTTTGCGTAAAGTAAACAATCCTTGCACCCGCAAGTACAAGCACCGTTGTTTTCCCCCTTGTGGCAACAGCACATCCCCTAGACTCATGTTTCTGTCACTCAAGCTAGTCATCGAGGGGCATGAACCCACAATCAAGCATAACGTTCCCTCTTGGAGTTACTACCTACTACTCGGCCAAAGCAACAAATAGCAATGGAGAACATGCAAGAATTACTCAAGAACATAAATATAAAAGAGGTGAATCAAATATATTACTCACACACAATCTGAACATAATCTCATAATCCATCGGATCCCAGCAAACTCAGCATAGCAACAGCATAAAGATTACATATGTGCCTCGATCATGTAGGGCAGCTCACGAGGTCTAATCGGTGAAGAACAAAGAGGGGAGGAGAACATCACATAGCTACTGGTCATGGACCCATGGTCCAAGAGGGACTACTCACAACTCATCCGGGAAGCGTCCATGGTGGTGGAGAAGCTCCCGGTGGTGGTTCTCCCCTCCGGCAGTGTGCCGGGAAGAGTTCTCCTGGTGCTCCCGATCTTGGAAGCGCGGCGGTGGCGGAACAGAGATGAGATCGCGAAAAAGGGTTCCGTCCTCGAGGGTTTCGGGACGCGTGCTAAATATATGCCAAAGGGGGGCACCAGAGGCGGAGAGGGGGGCCCAGGCGCCCCCTCGGCGCGGCCAGGAGGGGGGCCGCGTGGGCAGGCCGCCTGGGCTGCCCCTGGCTCCCCTCTGGCCCCACTTCTGGCGCGTGGAAGCTTCTGGAGCGCTGATTTTTTATATATTTTTCCCGGAATTTTTCTGGCAATTTAAGTAATGGGAAAACCTGAAATACAAAAACAGCAGAAAAACAGAAACTGGCACTGGGGTGCACTGAGTTAATAGGTTAGTCCAAATATGATCAAAAGTGTATGGAAGTGCATAAATATCATAGCAATATCACACAAAAGAGGCATGGAGCAAGCAGAAATTATAGATACGTTTTGGATGTATCAGTCGGGGGCGCGCGATGGTTAACTCCTACCAACCTCCCCCCTAGGAGCATGCGTTGATTGCTTTGTTTTGATGACTCGTAAATTTTTGCAATAAGTATATGAGTTCTTATGACTAATGTTGAGTCCATGGATTATACGCACTCTCACCCTTCCACCATTGCTAGCCTCTCTTGTACCCCGCAACTTTCGCCGGTACCATACACCCACTATATATCCTTCCTCAAAACAGCCACCATATATACTCCTCAAAACAGCCACCATACCTACCTATCATGGCATTTCCATAGCCATTCCGAGATATATTGCCATGCAACATTACACCGTTCCGTTCATATGACACGCTTCATATTGTCATATTGTCATGCATGATCATGTAGTTAACATCGTATTTGTGGCAAGGCCACCATGCATAATTTTTCATACATGTCACTCTTGTTTCATTGCACATCCCGGTACACCGCCGGAGGCATTCATATAGAGTCATACTTTGTTGTAGTATCGAGTTGTAATATCGAGTTGTAATGAAAGTGTAATGATCATCATTATTAGAGCATTGTCCCATGGGAGGAAAAGCTAAATCAATAAAGCCCCTCCGCAAAAAAAAAGGAAAAGGAAAAAAAGAAAGGCCAAAGAAAAAAGAAAGGCCCAAAAAAAGAAGAAAAAAAGGGGGAAAGAAAAAGGGACAATTGCTACTATCTTTTTTTCCACACTTGTGCTTCAAAGTAGCACCATGTTCTTCATTGTAGAGAGTCTCATGCTTAGTCACTTTATATACTAGTGGGAATTTTTGTTATAGAACTTGGCTTGTATATTCCAACGATGGGCTTCCTCAAATGCCCTAGGTCTTTGAGAGCAAGCAAGTTGGATGCACACCCACTTAGTTTCTTTTGTTGAGCTTTCATACATTTTTAGCTCTAGTGCATCCGTTGCATGGCAATCCCTACTCACTCACATTGATATCTATTGATGGGCATCTCCATAGCCCGTTGATACGCCTAGTTGATGTGAGACTATATCCCTCATTTTTGTCTTCTCCACAACCACCTCTCTATTCCACCCATGGTGATATGTCCATGGCTCACGCACATGTTTTGCGTGAAAGTTGAAAGGTTTGAAAGAATAGAGTATGAAAACAAGTGTTTGGCTGAAATCGGGGTTGTGCATGAAATGAATATTTTGTGTGATGAAGAGGGAGCATAGCCAGACTATATGATTTTGTAGGGATAACTTTATTTAGCAATAGTATTTTGAGAAGACATGATTGCTTTCTTAGTATGCTTAAAGTATTATTATTTCTTATGTCAATATAGACTTTTATCTTGAATCTTTCAGATATGAACATTCATGCCACAATTAAGAGAATTACATTGAAAAACTATGTTGGTTAGCATTCCACATCAAAAATTCTGTTTTTATCATTTACCTACTCGAGGACGAGCAGGAATTAAGCTTGGGGATGCTTGATACGTCTCCAATGTATCTATAATTTTTTATTGTTCCATGCTATTATTTATGATGTTTTGGACGTTTAATGGGCTTTGTCATATACTTTTATATTATTTTTGGGACTAACCTACTAACCCAAAGGCCCAGTCCAGATTGCTGTTTTTGCCTGTTTTAGGGTTTTACAGAAAAGGGATATCAAACGGAGTCCAAACGGAATGAAACCTCGGGAGAGATATTTTTGGATAAAATCACGCACGGGAGACTTGAGAGCCATGGAGTAGGGGCCACGAGGTGCCCACGAGGGTGGGGGGCGCGACCCCCTGCCTCATGGGTCCCTCGTGAGTCCCCCGGTGTCCTCCTTCCTCCTATATAAGCCTACGTACCCCAAAACCATCTGAGAGGAGAAAAAACCCTACTTCCACCGCCGTAACCTTCTGTTTCTGTTCCTGTGAGATCCCATCTTGGAGCCTGTTCCGGAGCTCCGCCGGAGGGGGGATCCATCACGGAGTGCTTCTACATCATCATCATCGCCCTCACCATGAGTTGTGAGTAGTTTACCACAGACCTTCAGATCCATAGTTAGTATCTAGATGGCTTCTTCTCTCTCTCTGGATCTCAATACAAAGTTCTCCTCGGCCTTCGAGGAGATCTATTCGATGTAATCTCTTTTTGCTGTGTGTTTGTTGAGATCCGATGAATTGTGAGTTTATGATCAAGATTATCTATGAGAAATATTTGGTTCTTTTCTGAACTCTTTATGTGTGATCATAATATCCTTGCAAGTCTCTTCGAATTATCGGTTTGGTTTGGCCTACTATATCTATAGTTCTTGCAATGGGAGAAGTGCTTGGCTTTGGGTTCAATCTTGCGGTGTCCTTTCCCAGTGACAGTAGGGGCAGCAAGGCACGTATTGTATTGTTGCCATCGAGAATAAAAAGATGGGGTTTACATCATATTGCTTGAGTTTATCCCTCTACATCATGTCATCTTGCTTAAGGCGTTACTCTGTTCTTATGAACTCAATACACTAGATGCATGCTGGATAGCGGTCGATGTGTGGAGTAATAGTAGTAGATGCAGGCAGGAGTCGGTCTACTTGTCTCGGACGTGATGCCTATATACAATGATCATGCCTAGATAGTCTCATAATTATTTGCTTTTCTATCAATTGCTCGACAGTAATTTGTTTACCCGCCGTAGAATATCGCTATCATGAGAGAAGCCACTAGAGAACACTATGGCCCCCGGGTCAATTCTCAACATATCAATCTACATCTACTTTACTTTTTCCGCTTTTACTTTCCGTTCTTATAAACAAAAATACCAAAAATATAAACTATCATCTCTATCAGATCTCACTTTCGTAAGTCACCGTAAAGGGATTGACCACCCCTTATCGCGTTGGCTGCGAAGTTCTTATTTGTTTGTGCAGGTGCGAGGGACTCGCGCGTGGTCTCCTACTGGATTGATACCTTGGTTCTCAAAAACTGAGGGAAATACTTACGCTACTGTGCTGCATCTCCCTTTCCTCTTCGAGGGAATACAACGCAAGCTCGAGAAGTAGCATAGATGAATGAAACACCCCAAGCCCAAGAGGATGGTGGTACTCCCTTGATAGATTCTTCACATTCTGAAAACCATGCTAATGCTACTCAAATGGATGATCATGGTTCTACTCCATCACATGACAATCATTTAGGAATGCCACAGTTATAATTAGTGCTTGTATTGGGAACTAGGGTGCACTTAGCCTTTTATTTGTGAATCGCTACTACTGATGGAAATCTAGGACTCTAGTATATGTCTTTTGGTCTTGGTAATAACTAGTGTTAAGTTGAGCTTTTGGTGATTATGTGAATCTGGTGAACATGGAGGTTTCAATGTAATGGGTTTATACTGTGCATGAATGGGATGTCATCTTAAACTATGCCATGCGACCTTTGTTTGTGCATGAATATGAATAAATTTACCATTATTGGCAGCAAATTTGCGTAATTGAATATTATTTTGGTTTCTTTGGGTTGAAGAATCATTCTTGATGTTGTATAATCCTGACGGTTCTACAGCTTGAAGGGCCATTCTGCTCGTTCATTCCTGATGGCTAGATTGGTCTTTCCTGACGTACTCAGATTCCTGAAGGCTTGCTCCTAACTCTCAGGAACAGTGGTGAACATTCGTGACTGCTAGATTCCTGAAGGCTTTTCCTGACGGTGCAGCCGTCAGGCATCTTGGTTGATGGGTCTTGGTGCGCCGGTCAGGAAAACACCGTCAGGAATAACATTCGTGACAGGTACCGTCAGGAACGCAGGATATTCCTGACATGTTGTTGCTGACGGGGTATTCCTGACGGTGTACCCTCATTCCTGACGATTTTCCCTCGTTCCTGACGGGATTTGGCCGTCAGGAAAAAGTCTGTTTGGGGTACTGATTACAGTTATCGGTTGATGATGTTTCTGTGGTCGGCAAGGGCTAGCCAACTCCAAATGGCCTGAGTTCAAGTCCTAGACAGCGCAAGATTTTTTTATATAATTTTCCCTCCAAACGCCCTTGATTGATTTGTGAGAAAAAAACAGACAATTTGCAAATAGAGCCCTGTAAAAGTAGGTAGTTGTGCGGTCAGAGAAACGATGGCATGGCATCCATGTGGTAGGGTTTTTTCATCTCAGATCGATTTTGGTCTTATTTGATCAAATCAAGAGTTTATGGACCAAATCCGATCACATCTCGAGTTGTTGGCCTAAAGCGTGCTATTAGGTTGACTTTACGGACCAGTGGCGCATTTCAGAGCAATGGAAAATGTCTTAGAAATTTGGAGCTCTTCGAGTGGTGCTATTAGATTCATCAGTTCTTCTATAGTTCAATCCAAATATACTTTTTCTCTCTCGTGTATCACCGTTCAAAGCACATGGGTATGAACTTGAACTACACGCGCACCCTAGTGAGTAAACTGGTGAAACTAAGAAACGGAATAAGTACTAAGATTGTGTCAGTGTACAATAGCTCCCGTTCTGGTCATGCATACACTACCTAATATAATGCTCGTATGCGAGGTCGCTGATCCACACTTAACATCTTCTTTCCGGCATGTTAATCTAGGTTACGATGATGATTGTCGTGATTGATTGTTCTTCACCATGAGTCCATGACCACCATTAATCTCAGTGTCATACACGTCCTAGCTAGCTGGCAGGCGTGTTGTGACGCCTCCTTTTCCAATGCTGAATGGCAAAAGCTCAGAGTTATGGACGGCTGCCAGCCAAACCATGTTTTGGTCCATTTAGTGTGCTATGTTGCTTAGAAGAGTATCCTGCAACAATACGCGGGTGGAGAGATGTGGGGAATGCTCAGCTATAGCGGTGGCCAACTTTTTAGTCAAATCATGCTTCCATATCGGAAACTCTTAAGATATGTCTAGTTTGTTCCTCGTTATTTTTTGAGCGTGTGAGCTTCATCCTGAAACTATAAAATCAAACATGTTTACCAGTTAACTGCAAACTCAAAACCACATGTGATCTTACAAGATGGTTTTGAATGACATGGCATTGGTTTGGTTTTCACTCGCATGACTTACTAGCGGGTGCAAAGAAGTAAAAGGAGTTTGAAAGGTAGTCAGAAATTTAAAAGAAAAGGAAAACTGAAAAGTGGGGGGCTGGGGACACATCATAATGTATTCCAAAGAACCCACAAGTAATACATGAACACACATAAAAAAGAGCAAATGTGTTTAAATACATTTAACAGTAGAAAGAACCGTACTTAACCTTGATGTGGATGTACGAATGTATCCACGTGTACAACCATTCCCACTTTTTGTTGTATACTTTTTGGCTTTCCTGTTATTCTAAAATATCTGGCTTGTTTTCATTTTTCTTACTTTGATGATCAACAGATTGGTTGTTAAACATGTGTGAAATGGTCTTCTAATCATACAAAATCTAGTCATAAGCAGACAAAGTACCTACAGTTTTGAAATAAAGGCACGTATGGTTTTGAATTAAAGGCCAAACTTGTCCGAGTTTGGACATCAATTCTAGACTCGGATGATAATTCAATGACTACATTTTTCCTAATATTAGTTGCAACCACACCAGACTCATGCATGTGCATATTTTTTTGACCCGGTACTCATGGGCATTCATCTCATGATAAAATAATGACTGATATACCAACCTTCAGAACGGCAATTACCAATGCACCAACACAAGTCGGGCATTCATCTCATGATTGGAACATGTATACTCCACCAATCTTCCCTTGTCCCATTAATGTTTTGGCTTCTATATAGAGGATCACATCTTTGTCTGCATAGATAGCAAGCTCGCTCTATTGTCCTAGTTTGCCTTTACATGTTCCTAGCACTGACTTGGTATATAAAACAGGTGAAAATTGCACACTAATATGAGTAGAAGACGATATCATTTAAAAGGGTATAAGGAACATTGGGAATAGGAGACACTATGAGCAATGCAAGATCCCATAACAAGGATCGTAGGTCCTGCAATGGAAATGCTAGGACCTGTGATGGTATTAATTAGACCACACCAATGACAAAAGGGTGTATTATATATTCTCTCCAGTACTCTCAAACTTTACATTTTAAATATTTACATGGTTCGAACCGGATTGTTACCATTAGTTTATATGATACTACATCTGTCGCATCCAAAAAGTTCTATATTGTGGAAATAATTTTCGAGAAAAAAAGTCACACTTGTGATTTCAAGTATCCACTTAAATCGTCCAATAAAAAAGTATTCAATCTATAGATTTTTAAATACATGGACAAAATGTATACTTAAGGTTACGAGATCGTTGGCCTATAGATTGACAGATCATGATTCGTTTTATTGCCCTGTCGTTCGGAATCTGGAGATGGTGGCTACTTCTCCATGTTGGCATAGGAAACTGCATTCCAAGGTTCACCTCGGTGATCATCAACCAAGAGAATTGAAAAGCTTAATTATGCGAAAATAAGTGCAAGTTACTTTGCTTCATTCCTTCACTACTGCAGGAATGCCTAGGAGTGACGGGCGCAAAAAGGCCAGGAGTGGCGGGCCAGGGTCCCAAGGCCGCCCGCCACCGACCTCCGGCCACTGCTATAACCACATCAGTGGCGGGCGTCCGCCCTCCATTGGTATGTTGCTTCCTATAGCTGGCGCCGGTTCCTACCCGCCATATAAACCATTGTACCAGTGGCGGTTCTGCAATAATAGCGCCCGCCACCGGAGAGATTCTAGAATATACCAATTATTGGCATTGCGTGCTGACACACATTACTTCAAAAGGCGTAGTTATATGATTCTGAATATAACTGAACCAGACTGGATCATTTTGGAAACAAACAACCAAATAATTAAGTAACACTTCAAAATTGTTCGACTCAAGAAACAAACATCAATGTATCGATCACATCCATCTTAACATACAAATTAACTAACAGTTCAGCAGGTGATATATTCATGACTTGGACCATATTTCTAAACATGGCGACGACAACCATCATTTGAAAGTCGTTGCGGTTGTTCTTCCTTATGGTTATCACATGGGTGTTCAGCCTTAATTCTTTCTTTTCCATCATGAACTCCCGCCAGTCAGACTCATAGAAGAATATGCGTCCGTCTGATTCTGGCTTGTACTGAACGCTGGTGACACGCCATGTTGGTCCATCGCGTACTCCAGTGATGCCGAAGGCGGGGATGTCCACTCTGGAAAACATCTTCATGGGTAACTTATGAACTCCCCATCATTAAGAGCAGACAGAGAGCACTCAATGTTAGATATCTCACCATACTTAGTTATGAACAAAAAAATGAAAGAATACAAAACATCTCACCATGACTTTTGTATGATGTTGGTTTTTGTTAAATGGTGCACAAAGGGCTTCCCAACGAAGGCCACACTCAATGGTAACATCGCGGTAACATTCAGGATCTCATCCCGAGTAAGCTTTCCCATTCTTTGAGAGAAAATTGTTGAACTGAATGGACGATCGTCAACATCTTCCTCGCCATCATCATCTTGCTCATCCTCGTCATTCTGATTGTCATCATCATCCAAACTGTCCTCATCTTCACAACTTCCCTCGTCATCTTGATTGTCTCCATCATCCTGGTGATCCTTGCTATCATCATGATCCTGGTTATCGTCATCGTCATCGCTGTAGAAATACATTGTCCTTAACCTATTGGCCTCTCCATCCACGGAAAAGGATAGGTACTCTCCTCCGATGAAATTATTCTGTGCAATGTACTGCTCCCATCCATCGCCATATGTGATGGTTCTATCCTTTTATTTACCCACATCCAGTCAAATGTGTGCCTCATATCATCGTCAAAGTACATAATGTTACTGCATAAATTGTTGAAGTCAACCCTTATGTTGCATGCGATACACTATGCATGAGTTGATCATTAATAATGAAGTCAATACAATAATTATACAAATGGTTTGAATATAATATTAATTGAAGTTCAAGACTGTTGCCACTGATTTTTTTAATCCGTTCGTCAAGAAGAGTTTGAAATCTACTACAGTATCCACAATGTCCATACATAGACATTTGGAGGACGAGGGTTGCGCGCGGTCGAGGCGAAGAACGATGTGGCGGCAGTCGAGGCGGACGATGTGACGGCGAGCAGATCCGGCGGCGCTCGCGGCGTCAGATGCGTGGAAAGCGCTGCCTGCTGTTCGGAGGGGCGGCGGCGACGATCGAGGTGGAAGACGGCGCGGAAGGGGATACGAGCGAGAGGAACTGACAAAGAGAATGACAAAACGGTCGAAATGAAAGGTTGTGGACAGTTGTTGGGCGAGTGCGGAAGGGGAACGGTCCATCGAGAGCAGTGGTGGGCAAGAACATATACCCGCCATAGCAAACATTTTCAAAATTTTGATTCATTTGGCACACTTGCCAAAATATAGTTGTGGCGGGCGTCTGGCAGTGCCCGCCAATGTTTACCCATAAGCCAGTGGCATGCACTAGCTCGGTGCCGGCCACTATAGTTTCCATCCATCAAGCATATTTGGAAGAGCCTAGTTGTGGCGGGTGCTCGCTAGCTCCTGCCACAGGCATGCCTGTAACTGAGACAGGCACGACGAGATACCTGCCACTACTCTTTTGGAAAAGTAGTAGTGGCGGGTGATTTGTCCTGCTCGTCACTATTTATAGTTCACCTATATGGCTTTTCCCAGTAGTGCTTCCAACTGATCGAGGATATGAACGAGCATCCCTCATTGTAGTGTGGCGGTATCGTAGTTGTCTCAATTAACTTCATGCCCTTGTTGTGTATTGGTTGTATTGCGCAGATTTTGCTCAACATTTTCACTTGGAATTTTGGTTGTATCCTTTACTTTTTCGTCTTTTGATCCATTGTGGTCCTGTGAGCTTCCTTAGTTGTGATTATCTTCAACGAATCCTTAATTGAATGCTTTTGCAAAGAGCAAGTATTGTGATCCACGAATCATTAATACAACCGTATATGAATACCATCGATATAGGGATCATGAAATCGATTCTCTGTGGCTTTTATTCCATCAAATCAGTTATACGTTTTGCCTCCACATTAGTTAGTGGTCCATATGGTCTCCATCACAAATCTAGAACAAAAGCAGACAAACTTGGTTGATTCCTAACTATGTCATACTTATCTGCATTTAAAAGTAGACAAACTTGAGAATATATAGTTGCATGTTTGATTTGAAGTTGTGCGTGTGGCAATATGTTTTTCTGCGGACTAGATCTCATGAAATGTGTAAATATTTAGCTATGCTATGGAAAGTGTGGTGCTAACTTATTATAATCATGTAACATATGCATGTCTCGGAGGCCCGGCTCGTCTTCAAGCTCGACCCTACGACGTTCAACTACATGGCGGTATCGGACGGGATCCAGAGGTACATGCCAGGGGCGGCGGACCGGGACGCGCCCCGGGCCGTGCCGCTGGCGTACAAGGAGGCCGTGCTGCTCGTGCACCCGTCGGAGCCGCAGTTCGCGGGGGAGGTGGACGACAAGTACCAGTACTCCATGGACAACAAGGACAACCGTGTCCACGGCTGGATCGCCGGTGCCGATGGCGGCGACGGTGACCGGGTGCCCGTGGGGTTCTGGGTGGTCACCCCCAGCAACGAGTTCAAGAGCGGCGGCCCCCTCAAGCGCGAGCTCACCTCCCACATCGGCCCCACCTCCTTGACCGTGAGCGTTCGATCTTTCTTTCTTGTGTTCCGGCAAGTGCCAGACCAAACTGTTTGCTGTGAAATGGCAGATGTTCATGGGGACTCATTACATCGGGAATGACATGGTGGCGAAGATCGAGGCCGGCGAACACTGGAAGAAGGTCATGGGGCCGGTGTTCATCTACCTCAACTCGAGCCCTGAACGGGGAGCGCTGTGGGAAGACGCCAAGGCGCAGGCGGAGGTGGAGGCGAGCAAATGGCCGTACAGCTTCCCGGAGTCGCCGGAGTTCCACAAGGCAGGCGAGAGGGGCTCGGTCACCGGTCGGTTGCTGGTCAGAGACCGGTACACGACCGGCGGAGAGGACGTGCCCGCCCGGCTGGCCTACGTCGGCCTCGCCGCTCCGGGGCAGCCCGGCTCCTGGGCGACCGAGAGAAAGGTACGTCGGCACTCACACAATCCACGAGACATTTGTATCTGCTTGTCCTGGACTCCTTGTTGCCAACTTGTCATGTGCATTCTCAGGGCTACCAGTTCTGGACGAGGGCGTCGGCGACCGGCGGCACGTTCACCCTCGGCAACGTCCGGGCAGGGGAGTACAACCTCTACGCCTGGGTCCCCGGGGTCCTCGGCGACTACATGCGCACGGCTCCGGTAACGGTGGTGCCCGGCGGCGCCATTGCCCTCGGGGACCTCGTGTTCGAGCCGCCGCGATCGGGGCCGACGCTGTGGGAGATCGGCGTGCCAGACCGGAGCGCCGCCGAGTTCTTCGTCCCAGATCCCAACCCCAGGTACCTCAGCAAGCTCTTCGTCGCCAGGGACAAGTACAGGCAGTACGGGCTGTGGGAGCGGTACGCCGAGCTGTACCCCGCCGGCGACCCCGTCTTCACCGTCGGCGTGAGCAACCCCTCCAAGGACTGGTTCTTCGCGCATGTCACAAGGTGGCCATTGATGCCTAACTGAACCCTGAGCTGCCAGGTTCCCTTTATAGTAGTACTATCTAACTTTTGATGGTGCAGGAAGACGGGAAACGGCGAGAGCGTGCCGACGACGCGGCGGATCCGGTTCGACCTGCCCTGCGTGGTCGCCGGCGGCACCTACACGCTGCGCATCGCGCTCGCGGCGGCCCACATGTCCAGGCTGAAGGTGCGGGTGAACGGGGCGACGGGGAAGGAGGGATCCGGGGGAGTGTTGGTGACGCCCGAGTTCGGCGACGACAACGCGATCGCGCGGCACGGCGAGCACGGCAGGTGGTGGAGCTTCGAGTTCCCGATCGACGGGCGGCTGCTCGCGCAAGGGGAGAACGCCATCAGCATCACGCAGGCGAGGGCGCGCGGCGTGTTCGTGGGGGTCATGTACGATTACATCAGGCTAGAAGGACCCTCTGTTTGCTGGGATTCTGGCGTGACAAGTAGTGGTGATGTAGGCAAAATGGTACCTCTCGGTTTGCTAAATTGTTGGCTTCTCGTGGTGCCAACATTGATATTCCTGCTAAGAGCATCTCCAACAGGCGCGCTTAGCGCCGCGCCCAAAAAAACCATATACCGCGCGCGCAAAGTCTGTTTTGCCGCGGCGCGCAGTGCTGGCTCCAGCAGCAGCGCTATTTTGCAGCGCGCGCGTGCTGCTCCAGCGGTGCCCAAAAATACAGCGCGCGCACACTTTTTTTTCATACTTTTAAAATTGCATTAAAATAAAAGGATACAAAGATAGATAGTTCTAAACATAGGTAACATAGATAGATAGTTCTAAAACATAAATAGATAGATATATAGTTCGAAAACATTAAAAAAAAACTAATCGCTCCAGTCATCTCCATCATCGCCTTCGTTGTTGCTGTCGGAGGAGGTTGACAACCAGATGTCGAACCAGCGGTCATCTTCTGCGGTGAAGATCGTTTGGCCGCCAGCATCGCGGATGGCGCACTGCTGACACGCCAATTCCCTCCGACGACGCCTGTCCTCGCGGCGACGTTCCCAGTACTGATGCTCGACGACGACGTCCTCCGGGTGGAGGCGGCGCCACTCCGCCATGCGCCGCTCGTCCTCCTGGGCGACGAGGAGGCGGTTCTGCGCCGCCGTGTGCTCCGCACGATCTCGTGCGGTGTGTAGACGAGGCGGCGGGGCGAGCTCCAACGCCTGCTCGAGCGTGCGGGCGTCGCCGAAGTTCATCTGACGACGCGGCCTGCCTAGGCGCCACGCCGCCGCGTCGTACGCGCGGGCGGCCTCGTGCGCCGTCTCGTAGGTGCCGAGGGGAAGCCGGAGATCGCCGGAGCGTATCTCGGCGTAGAAGCCGCCGCCGTTCGGGCGCTCGCGGACGCCGCGGTAGCCCGACGAAGAACGGCGGCGCGGCGGCATGGTGGCGCGTCGGGGGCGGCGGCGGTGCTCCGGTGCGGCGGCGGTGCTCCGGTGCGGCGCTCGGGGGCGGCGGGCGCGAGAGAGAGGAAGAGAGAGGGAGAGAGAGCGGTGGAGCGAGGACGGGGCGCGCGCGCGGCGTTTTATAGGCGCGCGGGGCGCGCCGCCGCAAAAAAGGCGCGCGAGAGGCCGCCGTTTCGCGCGCGCGCGCAAGCGGTTCCCGCGCGCGCGTTTTTCCCGCCGCCGCTGGAGCGCGTAATTTTTCCCGCGCGCGCGAAATCGCCAGTTTAGCGCGCGCGCGCCTTTTTGCGAGCCTGTTGGAGATGCTCTTAGCATGTTTCATGTGTTTACCCATTGGTGTGCCACGTCACTTGAAAAACTTTATCATAATACCTAAAATGTTATTTCAAAACTAGAAAACCTAAACCAAATCACAAGTCTATAACTAATAATAAAGGGGCTATTGCTTCTGGTCATCTGTCAAATAATTAACTCCGAAGTTGTCACAAATTAGCCATGTCCTATTATTCTTGGTAGACCTTTTCTTAGAACGATTGGTGCAATTATTGATATGAAGGAAATATTAGATTCCAATTTCCGTTAAGGAAGGGCATGGAACACTTTCCTAGAAAGAAATTCAAATTACCATATGAATCTATTATGAGAGCCACTTATGGATTGCCTTCCAAAGATGGCATTACCTAGATCTATCATGTATCGTGCCTAGCTAGGGGCATAAAACGATAGCGCTTGTTGGGAGGCAACCTAATTTTATATTTTTTATTTTTGCTGCTGTTAGGGAATAAATATTTCATCTAGCTTCTATTTAGATGTGGTTTCATGTTTTGTTTAGTGTTTGTGCCAAATAAAACCTTTGGGAAGACTTGTGTGAAGTTTATATGATCTTGCTGTGAAAAACAGAATCGATAGCGCTCACTAGAATGGTCATCAGATTTTACTGGAGCGTGCTATTTAGTTGATTCTTTTTGCAGATGATAAATAGACAAATTCCTCACGTTTACCAATTTAGTTCTAATTTTTTGGAGTTACAGAAGTATGCGAAACCTGCAGATTATTACAGATTGTTCTGTTTTTGACAGATTCTATTTTTCGTGTGTTGTTTGCTTATTCCAATGCATCTATGAGTAATATTGGGAGGTATGAACCATAGAGAAGTTGGAATACAGTAGGTTTAACACCAATATAAACAAAGAATGAATTCATTGCAGTACCTTTGAGTAGTGGTTTGCTTTCTTATACTAACGGAGCTCACGAGAATTTTTGTTTAAGTTTTGTGTTGTGAAGTTTTCAAGTTTTGAGTATTGCTTTGATGGACTATGGAACAAAGAGTAGCAAGGGACTAAGCATGGGGATGCCCATGGCACCACAAGTAAAATTCAAGAACAATCAAAAGCCTAAGCTTGGGGATGTCCCGGGAAGGCATCACCTCTTTCGTATTCATCCATCGGTAACTATACTTGGAGCTATATTTTTATTCACCACATGATATGTGTTTTGCTTGGAGCGTCTTGTATAATTTGAGTCTTTGCTTGTTAGTTTGCCACAATCATATTTTCTGGACACACCTATTTGAGAGAGTTAAACATGGCCTAGGAATTCATAGAACACTCTATGTGCTTCACTTATATCTTTTGAGTTGAATAGTTTTCGCTCTAGTGCTTCGCTTATATATTTTAGAGCACGGTGGTGATTATATTTTGAAGAAATTGTTGAACTCTCATGCTTCACTTATATCCTTTTGAGAGTCTATTAAAACAGCATGGTAATGTGTTTAGGCTGTAAAACTAGTCTTCACATGATAGACATCCAATATCAATGTAGTAAAAAATTCACACTAAGTGCATTGAATATGATGAGAAGTTGGATGCTTGATAATTGTTTTGAGATATGAGGATAGTGATATTAGAGTCATGCTAGTGGAGTTATTATGAAATTGAGAAATACTTGTGTTAAGGTTAGTGATTCCCGTAGCATGCACGTATGGTGAACCGCTATGTGACGAAGTTAGAGCATGAGGTATTTGTAAAGTGACAACCTTTGTGTGGAGGTCGGTGATGGCTTCTCGCCCCTCGTTGGTTACCCCAAGTGGAAGGTTTGAGATGTAGCGTAGCGGCAAATTTTCCCTTGGCAAAGATACCAAGGATCGAATCCCGTGAGACTCCGAGGGTCGACAAGAAGGTGTCAATAGCGCCAGAGACTTTTGCTTGACAGGACCTGCACACAGATACAAATAACTTTGCTCCCAACGAGTACAGAGAGGTTGTCAATCCCTCCGGCCTTGTCGTTTACAAAGGATCAAACGCAAGAGATAATAGTGATAGGTATGACTGCAACTAGGAAATAAGAACAGTAAGTAAATAGCGGGTGTGATCAGTGATGGTAATATGGACC
>LR738712.1:856083898-856107680 GCA_902687465.1 Secale cereale
TTCATTGCACATCCCGGTACACCGCCGGAGGCATTCATATAGAGTCATACTTTGTTGTAGTATCGAGTTGTAATATCGAGTTGTAATGAAAGTGTAATGATCATCATTATTAGAGCATTGTCCCATGGGAGGAAAAGCTAAATCAATAAAGCCCCTCCGCAAAAAAAAAGGAAAAGGAAAAAAAGAAAGGCCAAAGAAAAAAGAAAGGCCCAAAAAAAGAAGAAAAAAAGGGGGAAAGAAAAAGGGACAATTGCTACTATCTTTTTTTCCACACTTGTGCTTCAAAGTAGCACCATGTTCTTCATTGTAGAGAGTCTCATGCTTAGTCACTTTATATACTAGTGGGAATTTTTGTTATAGAACTTGGCTTGTATATTCCAACGATGGGCTTCCTCAAATGCCCTAGGTCTTTGAGAGCAAGCAAGTTGGATGCACACCCACTTAGTTTCTTTTGTTGAGCTTTCATACATTTTTAGCTCTAGTGCATCCGTTGCATGGCAATCCCTACTCACTCACATTGATATCTATTGATGGGCATCTCCATAGCCCGTTGATACGCCTAGTTGATGTGAGACTATATCCCTCATTTTTGTCTTCTCCACAACCACCTCTCTATTCCACCCATGGTGATATGTCCATGGCTCACGCACATGTTTTGCGTGAAAGTTGAAAGGTTTGAAAGAATAGAGTATGAAAACAAGTGTTTGGCTGAAATCGGGGTTGTGCATGATATGAATATTTTGTGTGATGAAGAGGGAGCATAGCCAGACTATATGATTTTGTAGGGATAACTTTATTTAGCAATAGTATTTTGAGAAGACATGATTGCTTTCTTAGTATGCTTAAAGTATTATTATTTCTTATGTCAATATAGACTTTTATCTTGAATCTTTCAGATATGAACATTCATGCCACAATTAAGAGAATTACATTGAAAAACTATGTTGGTTAGCATTCCACATCAAAAATTCTGTTTTTATCATTTACCTACTCGAGGACGAGCAGGAATTAAGCTTGGGGATGCTTGATACGTCTCCAATGTATCTATAATTTTTTATTGTTCCATGCTATTATTTATGATGTTTTGGACGTTTAATGGGCTTTGTCATATACTTTTATATTATTTTTGGGACTAACCTACTAACCCAAAGGCCCAGTCCAGATTGCTGTTTTTGCCTGTTTTAGGGTTTTACAGAAAAGGGATATCAAACGGAGTCCAAACGGAATGAAACCTCGGGAGAGATATTTTTGGATAAAATCACGCACGGGAGACTTGAGAGCCATGGAGTAGGGGCCACGAGGTGCCCACGAGGGTGGCGGGCGCGACCCCCTGCCTCATGGGTCCCTCGTGAGTCCCCCGGTGTCCTCCTTCCTCCTATATAAGCCTACGTACCCCAAAACCATCTGAGAGGAGAAAAAACCCTAGTTCCACCGCCGTAACCTTCTGTTTCTATTCCCGTGAGATCCCATCTTGGAGCCTGTTCCGGAGCTCCGCCGGAGGGGGGATCCATCACGGAGTGCTTCTACATCATCATCATCGCCCTCACCATGAGTTGTGAGTAGTTTACCACAGACCTTCAGGTCCATAGTTAGTATCTAGATGGCTTCTTCTCTCTCTCTGGATCTCAATACAAAGTTCTCCTCGGCCTTCGAGGAGATCTATTCGATGTAATCTCTTTTTGCTGTGTGTTTGTTGAGATCCGATGAATTGTGAGTTTATGATCAAGATTATCTATGAGAAATATTTGGTTCTTTTCTGAACTCTTTATGTGTGATCATAATATCCTTGCAAGTCTCTTCGAATTATCGGTTTGGTTTGGCCTACTATATCTATAGTTCTTGCAATGGGAGAAGTGCTTGGCTTTGGGTTCAATCTTGCGGTGTCCTTTCCCAGTGACAGTAGGGGCAGCAAGGCACGTATTGTATTGTTGCCATCGAGAATAAAAAGATGGGGTTTACATCATATTGCTTGAGTTTATCCCTCTACATCATGTCATCTTGCTTAAGGCGTTACTCTGTTCTTATGAACTCAATACACTAGATGCATGCTGGATAGCGGTCGATGTGTGGAGTAATAGTAGTAGATGCAGGCAGGAGTCGGTCTACTTGTCTCGGACGTGATGCCTATATACAATGATCATGCCTAGATAGTCTCATAATTATTTGCTTTTCTATCAATTGCTCGACAGTAATTTGTTTACCCGCCGTAGAATATCGCTATCATGAGAGAAGCCACTAGAGAACACTATGGCCCCCGGGTCAATTCTCAACATATCAATCTACATCTACTTTACTTTTTCCGCTTTTACTTTCCGTTCTTATAAACAAAAATACCAAAAATATAAACTATCATCTCTATCAGATCTCACTTTCGTAAGTCACCGTAAAGGGATTGACCACCCCTTATCGCGTTGGCTGCGAAGTTCTTATTTGTTTGTGCAGGTGCGAGGGACTCGCGCGTGGTCTCCTACTGGATTGATACCTTGGTTCTCAAAAACTGAGGGAAATACTTACGCTACTGTGCTGCATCTCCCTTTCCTCTTCGAGGGAATACAACGCAAGCTCGAGAAGTAGCATAGATGAATGAAACACCCCAAGCCCAAGAGGATGGTGGTACTCCCTTGATAGATTCTTCACATTCTGAAAACCATGCTAATGCTACTCAAATGGATGATCATGGTTCTACTCCATCACATGACAATCATTTAGGAATGCCACAGTTATAATTAGTGCTTGTATTGGGAACTAGGGTGCACTTAGCCTTTTATTTGTGAATCGCTACTACTGATGGAAATCTAGGACTCTAGTATATGTCTTTTGGTCTTGGTAATAACTAGTGTTAAGTTGAGCTTTTGGTGATTATGTGAATCTGGTGAACATGGAGGTTTCAATGTAATGGGTTTATACTGTGCATGAATGGGATGTCATCTTAAACTATGCCATGCGACCTTTGTTTGTGCATGAATATGAATAAATTTACCATTATTGGCAGCAAATTTGCGTAATTGAATATTATTTTGGTTTCTTTGGGTTGAAGAATCATTCTTGATGTTGTATAATCCTGACGGTTCTACAGCTTGAAGGGCCATTCTGCTCGTTCATTCCTGATGGCTAGATTGGTCTTTCCTGACGTACTCAGATTCCTGAAGGCTTGCTCCTAACTCTCAGGAACAGTGGTGAACATTCGTGACTGCTAGATTCCTGAAGGCTTTTCCTGACGGTGCAGCCGTCAGGCATCTTGGTTGATGGGTCTTGGTGCGCCGGTCAGGAAAACACCGTCAGGAATAACATTCGTGACAGGTACCGTCAGGAACGCAGGATATTCCTGACATGTTGTTGCTGACGGGGTATTCCTGACGGTGTACCCTCATTCCTGACGATTTTCCCTCGTTCCTGACGGGATTTGGCCGTCAGGAAAAAGTCTGTTTGGGGTACTGATTACAGTTATCGGTTGATGATGTTTCTGTGGTCGGCAAGGGCTAGCCAACTCCAAATGGCCTGAGTTCAAGTCCTAGACAGCGCAAGATTTTTTTATATAATTTTCCCTCCAAACGCCCTTGATTGATTTGTGAGAAAAAAACAGACAATTTGCAAATAGAGCCCTGTAAAAGTAGGTAGTTGTGCGGTCAGAGAAACGATGGCATGGCATCCATGTGGTAGGGTTTTTTCATCTCAGATCGATTTTGGTCTTATTTGATCAAATCAAGAGTTTATGGACCAAATCCGATCACATCTCGAGTTGTTGGCCTAAAGCGTGCTATTAGGTTGACTTTACGGACCAGTGGCGCATTTCAGAGCAATGGAAAATGTCTTAGAAATTTGGAGCTCTTCGAGTGGTGCTATTAGATTCATCAGTTCTTCTATAGTTCAATCCAAATATACTTTTTCTCTCTCGTGTATCACCGTTCAAAGCACATGGGTATGAACTTGAACTACACGCGCACCCTAGTGAGTAAACTGGTGAAACTAAGAAACGGAATAAGTACTAAGATTGTGTCAGTGTACAATAGCTCCCGTTCTGGTCATGCATACACTACCTAATATAATGCTCGTATGCGAGGTCGCTGATCCACACTTAACATCTTCTTTCCGGCATGTTAATCTAGGTTACGATGATGATTGTCGTGATTGATTGTTCTTCACCATGAGTCCATGACCACCATTAATCTCAGTGTCATACACGTCCTAGCTAGCTGGCAGGCGTGTTGTGACGCCTCCTTTTCCAATGCTGAATGGCAAAAGCTCAGAGTTATGGACGGCTGCCAGCCAAACCATGTTTTGGTCCATTTAGTGTGCTATGTTGCTTAGAAGAGTATCCTGCAACAATACGCGGGTGGAGAGATGTGGGGAATGCTCAGCTATAGCGGTGGCCAACTTTTTAGTCAAATCATGCTTCCATATCGGAAACTCTTAAGATATGTCTAGTTTGTTCCTCGTTATTTTTTGAGCGTGTGAGCTTCATCCTGAAACTATAAAATCAAACATGTTTACCAGTTAACTGCAAACTCAAAACCACATGTGATCTTACAAGATGGTTTTGAATGACATGGCATTGGTTTGGTTTTCACTCGCATGACTTACTAGCGGGTGCAAAGAAGTAAAAGGAGTTTGAAAGGTAGTCAGAAATTTAAAAGAAAAGGAAAACTGAAAAGTGGGGGGCTGGGGACACATCATAATGTATTCCAAAGAACCCACAAGTAATACATGAACACACATAAAAAAAGAGCAAATGTGTTTAAATACATTTAACAGTAGAAAGAACCGTACTTAACCTTGATGTGGATGTACGAATGTATCCACGTGTACAACCATTCCCACTTTTTGTTGTATACTTTTTGGCTTTCCTGTTATTCTAAAATATCTGGCTTGTTTTCATTTTTCTTACTTTGATGATTAACAGATTGGTTGTTAAACATGTGTGAAATGGTCTTCTAATCATACAAAATCTAGTCATAAGCAGACAAAGTACCTACAGTTTTGAAATAAAGGCACGTATGGTTTTGAATTAAAGGCCAAACTTGTCCGAGTTTGGACATCAATTCTAGACTCAGATGATAATGCAATGACTACATTTTTTCCAAATATTAGTTGCAACCACACCAGACTCATGCATGTGCATATTTTTTTGACCCGGTACTCATGGGCATTCATCTCATGATAAAATAATGAATGATATACCAACCTTCAGAACGGCAATTACCAATGCACCAACACAAGTCGGGCATTCATCTCATGATTGGAACATGTATACTCCGCCCATCTTCCCTTGTCCCATTAATGTTTTGGCTTCTATATAGAGGATCACATCTTTGTCTGCATAGATAGCAAACTCGCTCTATTTTCCTAGTTTGCCTTTACATGTTCCTAGCACTGACTTGGTATATAAAATAGGTGAAAATTGCACACTAATCTCTATCTCTACTACTATTAAACAATCAAACATATTCATCGCTAAACGCACCAAACTAATCTACACATAACATCCCCAACCAATTACAGCCTCACGATCAGAATCGCTTAATTTCATCTAGCCGTCCAAATTACACTAATCGTTAGCCAACAGTGCGTTTACCAATTTCCACTGGCGGACGAAAACTCTGCCGCCCTCCCGTCCCACGTCCCCAATCAGGCACGAAAATAGGAAAATGATCGCAATCAGATCCCCTTAATTTGTGAGCTGCGTTGCTCTTGCTCGCTCAAAACAACTACCCTGCGACCTATCCTGTGTGCCTCTTCCCATCGGACGCTCCTGCGCTCCACGGGCCGCCAACGCAGATCGGTGGCGACGACGGAAAAAGAGGCAAGGTGAGAGGCGGTGGCGACGGAGGGTCAGACGGCGGCCCGTCGTCGCCACTGATCTGCGTTGGCCTCTGCCCCCGCCGCTGCCGGCCGGCCTCTCCTTACGCACAGGTCGCCGCCTGCCCCTCCTTCGTTTGGCCACCGACCGACGCACGTGGACGCACACGTCCACCGGCCTCTCCTTACACGCAGGTCGCAGCACCCAGGAAGAGGGCGACGAAGGAGTAGGTGAAGGACATGACGACGGCGACGTTGGAGACGAAGGTGACCGATATCCAGGCCCAGCAACTGCGAGAGGACGACCTTGGCGAGGCCGAACAGCAGCAGGCACATCGTCCCATCCTGGCTGCAGTTTGCGTCGTGGCCCTTTTAATGGCGCCAGTTGCTGGGCACCACGGACCTGCACTCTCAAGGCAAGGAACTCCTTTCAGTACCATGACTTTTCTGAACAAATATTTACAGATCTTCGGAAGCTAAAGAGGCTTAAATAGTTAAAACTGCTTGTGCTTACATGATGCCCGTGGCAACTGTGATGCATAGAGAATCTTGTGCAGTGCAATGCCACACACATCTACATCTCTAGGCCCTGCATGGACATGATCAAGACTGTGAGACCCATTTATTCTGCCTAACAACAGGTATGCATGCTGCCAATGTCCATCCATACAAGACAGGAGAAGTTAATTTCAGGATTATTTGTTACCAAGACAGGAGCGGACGGCGTCCATGTACAACTGTAGTTCCATTTGCCGTGGACGGGTTCCGGCAAGCGGTAGGAGTAAGAGAGGAGGACGGCGGTGTAGTAGGTGATGTAGGCGCAGACGATGAGGGCAATGTGGCCGAGGATCCAGCGCCACGCTCAAAAGCAGCGCCAGCACGCTACACCTTCTACCATTTTGGTCTTGTAGGAATCTTGACCTTAAAAGTGTGCTTCTACATGGCAGAACTGGCAAGATGTATTACTCCAAATTAGAATCCCGATACAGAGCACTATCAATTAGAAGATATGTATTATTATGTACAGAACTAAGTTGTGGTTGAAAATACACTTCTTCAGAAATGGAATAGCAATGTGATAGCTTTACATACTGCTTCAGAGATAGCTTTGTACACTGCTTCAGTGTTTATAATGGAATCCATTGCAGCTTAGATAAATGAAAAAGGTGGGGATGCAACACAAAATTCAAGTACAACCAAGATTTTTTTAATTTGTTTGTGTGTGTAGTATCATACATTAGTGATAACGAATTTGCAAACTGGAAGTATGTGAAAGCAACTGTTAAGACAAAGTATATAGCAGAAAATAGTAGTTCAGAAAAATATGAACACTGGTGTAATTGCAATAGCTTGTTTTCAAAATTTAACTAATGTATCCCTCATCGAACTAGAACACAGAGTTCTGCAATGAAAATGATCGCTTAGATTATATATTTCAGGATGAAACATTTCCCCACAGAAAAGTATTGGTTGCTGCTTGTTTGAGGCAGTAAGTTTCCTTCTGGTTAAATGGATTTGAGTGGAAGGTTCGTATGCAAATAACGTTTAGAAGCATCTTTTTTTAACGGATAGAAATTTTCCTACTAAGATAACACCTATGCCTTACTCGATGTAAGATCCCTTTTCTACTTTGGATGAATTTGTTGTATATATTTCTTATTTAGTTTAGTTCGGTATTGAGTTATGATGGCATAATCTTGTCCTTCACAGGTTAAATGAGCATTCTTGTTCTTCTATTACCTGCAAGGCCAATATGTATCAATTTGGGACTGTTTGACCACTCAACAATATTGCCATGTGGACCATTAGTCATGTCTTTGCAATTAATAAATATAGGAATTCTAATGTAGAAGTATTATGTGCGGCAGACTTTTATTTCTTTTGATTTTGCCTTGCTTGTTATTTATGCTTATAGCTTTACCTGTGGGGTTCTATTTCAGGACACCTTTTTCAGATGTTAGTTGAGGTGTGCTTCTGATTTTCTCAATCAGTTGAAGCATGCGGTGCGCTTTGGGCGTGTTTGGATCTCTGCGTTACATGTGGCTCGCACCCACCATGCAAAATTTGGGTCGTTTCGTAAGCTGCATGGGCCCTTCAGCCTGGCCTGGTGGGTGCAAAAAGGGGCCTCTCAGCCAGGCTGAGGGATACGCAGGATTCGAGGGTATCTCAAATGCAGGCTCGCTCGCTCGATCGTTTTCTATCATCTCCCTTCCGTCTCCTCCCAAGGGCCGCCGCCACTCCTCCCTGCCTCCCCATGAGCCATTGACCGGGCCTCCCCGCAGCTCGAGCTCACCCCGCCGCCGGACTCCACGCGCCTCCACACGAACCCGCCGGCTCTCCTCTGATTCCGCGCCACGCCCAACTCCCTTCTGCGCTGAACCACCGGCCATGGACGCCACTACAGCTTCGTCGAAGTCCAACCACCGAGGAAGAACGCCGCCACCATCAGGACCCGCAAACGCCGCTTCTCAGCAAGGGTCACCGCCGTCCTCAACCAAGCGCTGCTGCCGCACGCCAGATCCTGCCTCCCATGCCGCCGGGAGCAAGGATCCCACCACCCGGAGCCGGATCCCGTTGCTCCGTGCTGTTGTGTGCTCCTTCTTCCTCATCAATTTCAGCGGCATTCGGACAAAACTGCACCTCGTGCAGCCATATGATGCAAGTTCACCAAACATCCATCTCAATGGAACTTTGCATCACCTCAACCTGGCCCTGCTCATCCAGGATGCTCCATGGAATGCAGCCGAAAGCCACCCGGGCAACCAAACACGCCCTTTCTGAATGCCATTTATGGAAGGTTCATATGCTTCTACCGAGGCTTAGAAGAAGCCAAGGCGTATGTTCCAGAACCTCTTTTATATTACTTCATCACAAAAAGTTACTGCAATATTTGTTTTTTTTCCTAAATACTCCCTCTGTAAAGAAAATATAAGACCGTTTAGATCACTAAACTAATGATCAAAACGATCTTACATTTCTTTACAGACAGAGTACACATGATAGACTTGAATGATTTTCTATCCTCTTCGAACAACGTACGTTTTCTTTCAGGTGAAGTTTTTTTGAAAATGTCAGTGGATGTTGAGTAACTTATGTTAGCTATGTGATATATTTTTAATGAAAACAGCAAGAATCTATGAGATTTGTGGCGCCTGGACTGAAGTTGAAAGGAGTTATTACTACTATAATATTAAACATACATCGTTCCTGGAGCTTTAGCGCACAAGCTCACATGATTTCTTTTTTCAGAAAATGAAAAGAATATACCATAGAGTATTCAAAGAGAAGAAATGGCATGTAGATACCACAATGAATTATGTGACAGACTAATATGCTGGATAACCACAGTGGGCGAGAGTACCTGTTCCAACATACATCAAAGCATTCTGGGAACTCCCAAGTATACATCTTCTAACTTCTCCCGTGCGGTGAAGAAAATTGATTCCACTGAAAACATTAAAACAACCATTAACATTTCTTTCAATTAAAATTTGCATGCTAAACATAAGCTGCAAGACTGCTAACACTCACGCTCAAACTGAGCTACATCTATTTGTCATTTCTAAACAACCAGAAAGAATGATTCTCCAGGTGAAATACAACTAACATTAAAATAATAATGAGGGGAGCTATATTAACCGGATAGACTAAAGATATCCACAAAGTGTCAAAAGAGTTCACATATATTCATGAGAAGCGGTTTATGGTGTCTAGATCATATTAATCGACTCCAACTAACCATGACAATTTGCAGAAGTGGTAACTACGATAATTGTGTCTCAATTAAGCTTTGCTGATCGTCAACAAAATCCCAATTTGATGCTACTTCCATAGAGGAACTAAGAGAAGCAATTTATTAATACGATCTTATTAATCGACTCCAACTAACAATCACGATTTGCAGAAGTGGTAACTGAGAGAATTGTGTCCCAATTAAGCTTTACAGATCATCAACAAAATCCCAATTTGATGATACTTCCATAGATGAACTAAAGAGAATGCATGCTCTTGGTTACTAGCAACAGGATTCCATAGAAGATCCGCAACAAAACATACTCTTCCATTCAGACTTGTTACTCCCATCCTCTTTCGGCACCTCCTTCTTCTCCTTCGGGAAATCTGAACCATTCAGGGATGCTTCATCAATACATCCACCAGCAACTAAGCAGATGATCTCTCATATTATTGAAAGGGAGCATTCTAACAGAAAACACACTTTCTAAAGATTAAATGCGACACTCATTCTTGTTCCATTTTATAAAAGGAATTGCCAGTTTTTATATTCAAATGTCATATCTAAATGTAGTGTGCTTAAAAAATTGCATATGCTACCTGATTAGTTAGTGTAGGCATGAGAGTCATGCACTTCTTGTTCCATTTTAGCTCTTCAGAACCACATGCCACTGAATTCCTCTTCAATAATAACTTCTCCAACTTCCTTTCTTTTATTATGAAGATAATGTACCATCTTTCGAAGATATTGCATCATGTTAACTCTCTGATCCACTCACAACCAGAAGGTGCAGCAAACTAGAGCAGAATAATACTAAGTTAAATCAGCTTTTCTAACAAAGCCCTAAAACAGAACAAATTACGCAGTCTTGAAAAGGAACATCCAGGGTGATTTATCAGTGAGGCGATGCACCTGGCCACTAACTGAATTGACGGGGAGTAGCAGATGGCGGGGTCAGAGAGAGAGATTACCTGGACCCGAATGTTCGCGTGGGAGATGGTGGAGAGGCTCATGGCGGCGACAGCGGTGGCATCAGGAGGATGGAGGTACCCGACGTCGCGGATTCGAAGGAACGGGGTAGATTAGGCCCTCGAGGATTCCGCGACCTGATTCGAAGGGGAGGGGCGGCTTGCCAGGGAGCACCGACGCTGATGACAAAGGGGAGGGTGGCCTGACCAGGGAGCGCCGGCGGTGGTTACAAAGGGGAGGGGCGGCCTGGCCAGGGCGCGCTGGAGCCTGGAGGTGGTGACGAAGGGGAGGGGGCATCCTGACCAGGGAGCGCCGGCTATGGAGAGAATGGGGAATGGGGGAGATTGGGAAGCGGCGGTGGGGAACTATCCAGAGAAGAACGTGAGGGGGCAGTGGAGAGGATGCGTGGTGGTTTTTTCTTACTACTGTACTACTGTAACAGTGATGTACATGTACTGATACGAGATACTGTGAGTGATCGCGGTATTGTCCGAACAAGAAAAATATACTCCGTTCCTAAATAATCAAGGAGCAAAATGAGTGAATCTACTCTTTAAAATAAGTCTTTATACCCCGCAAAAAGAAAGTAAGTCTTTATACAATCATATATGGTTCGTATTGAAATCTCTAAAAGGACTTATATTTAGGAACGGGAGTAGTAGTATCTTCTTTTTATCGGCCATGTCCGATTCACATCCCATTCTTATAAAAAATTCATTATTTTTATAGTCATAATCATCTAATGCTTTAAAAGTTTTTTAAATAATACATATAAAAGTTTTCTCGCAAAAACATCTATGTAAGTTGATAAATATTTTATGGTAAAAACACATTTTTCGATATAAATGAAATTTAGTTGAGTAAATATTTTTTTTAAATAAATTCAGACATTAAGCAAAAGCTTTGATATTCTGTTGATTATTAAGCAGGAGATTATCCGGTTATTCATAGAAAACCACACAAACACACGACAAGCCGATCTTCCATCACTGCCCAAAAAGAAAGTCATGAAGCACACTCCCAGGGTAATGATGAGACTAGCATTCCACATGCCTGTAATGATGGCAGCCCCACACGACACGAGGTTCATGTCGTCGAAGTTGGAAAGCTCATGGGGCTGTTGTTCCAACACGCCTTGCGCACTCAACCGGTATCTCTTCTGGGGTTGTCACACCGACATGCCAGTGTAGATATGTGCGTTGCGCGTGCAAGCTTACTAGTATGAGTAGAAGACGATATCATTTAAAAGGGTATACGGAACATTAGGAATAGGAGACACTATGAGCAATGCAAGATCCCATAACAAGGATCGTAGGTCCTGCAATGGAAATGCTAGGACCTATGATGGTATTAATTAGACCGCACCAATGACAAAAGGGTGTATTATATATTCTCTCCACTACTCTCAAACTTTTCATTTTAAATATTTACATGGTTCGAGCCGGATTGTTACTTTTAGTTTATATGATAATACATCTGTCGCATCCAAAAAGTTCTATATTGTGGAAATAATTTTTGAGAAAAAGTCACACTTGTGATTTCAAGTATCCACTTAAATCGTCCAATAAAAAAGTATTCAATCTATAGATTTTTAAATACATGGACAAAATGTACACTTAAGGTTTGGAGATCGTTGGCCTATAGATTGATAGATCATGGTTCGTTTTGTTGCCCTGTCGTTCGGAATTTGGAGATGGTGGCTACTTCTCCATGTTGGCATAGGAAACTGCATTCCAAGGTTCACCTCGGTGATCATCAACCAAGAGAATTGAAAAGCTTAATTATGCGAAAATAAGTGCAAGTTACTTTGCTTCATTCCTTCACTACTGCAGGAATACCTAGCAGTGACGCACGCAAAAAGGCCCGGAGTGGTGGGCCAGGGTCCCAGGGCCGCCCGCCACCGACCTCCAGCCACTGCTATAACCACATCGGTGGCGGGCGTCCGCCCTCCATTGGTATGTTGCTTCCTATAGGTGGCGTCGGTTCCTACCCGCCACATAAACCATTGTACCAGTGGCGGTTCTGCAATAGCACCCGCCACTGGAGAGATACTAGAATATACCAATTATTGGCATTGCGTGTTGACACACATTACTTCAAAAGGCGTAGTTATATGATTCTGAATATAACTGAACTAGACTGGATCATTTTGGAAACAAACAACCAAATAATTAAGTAACAATTCAAAATTGTTCGACTCAAGAAACAAACATCAATGTATCGATCACATCCATCTTAACATACAAATTAACTAACAGTTTAGTAGCTGATATATTCATGACTTGGACCATATTTCTAAACATGGCGACAACAACCATCATCTGAAAGTCGTTGCGGTTGTTCTTCCTTATGGTTATCACATGGGTCAAGATGGCAACGGGGACGGGGATCACCGGGGGGCATGTCACCATCCCCGCCCCGATCCCCGCTACTACCTGTCCCCACTAGCCCCGCCCACCTTCGCGGGGGGAAAACAATCCCCATCCCCGCTAACAGCGGGTACCCGATCCCCACGGGGATATCCATGGATACCAACAACAGCAGAAGAGGAGCACAAATCACACTAACAACAGCAGTATATTGGCAGCACAAAACACAATATTTAATCATACATTATAGCAGCACAACAGCATTATATTGGCAGATTTAATCATACATTATAGCATCACAGCAGCAGTATATTGGCAGCACAAAACATAATATTTTTGACATAGATTTAATCATCCCAGGTCTGACCACAATAAGTTTGACAGATTAATCATCTCAACTCCTGACCACATACTGGAACATAGCACAAACAATAAGTTTGACCACAATAAGTTTGACGATTGGCACAAACAACAATACTTAGTACGATTACAAGCCAGAAGTTCTAGTTCTTAACACAAGCATGGTAGGCACAATAGATGAATGAAGACTTGAAGAGCCCATCACAGTAGCTTATTGGTCCTCCATTTTCTTCATTCTTGACACCATGGAGGCAAGCAGCAAGGCTAATAGTTATTGCAAGTGGAGAGTTCCTCATCCTGATCATGGAGATAGTACAACATAAGTTAGCAAGTTGCAAATGAAATCAAGACATAAGAAGAGAGTTGGGACTTGGGAATGTCAAGTTACCATTGGTTCATCCTCATCGTCAAGACAAGTTTGAAACTCAGTAGACAGAGATGAATTATTCTCACCTAAAATTGCAAACAATGTAAAATTAGATGGCAGTAGTGTAACTGATTCAGGTATATATTAGTAAATTATCTAAGCAAAAAAAGTAGTGCAAGAACAACACAATAGTGGTAAAATAGGAGCAAAAGAGCACATTTGAAGAGTCTTACCTAGCATGTCAGCATTAGACCAAGCCTGCATACACATTATAGCTTCAACCATCTTTGGTGCAAGCCTACTACGATGAGGGCTAAAAATTCTACCACTTGTAAAGAATGCAGATTCTGATGCTACCGTTGTGACCGGAATAGGCATGATGTCATGAGCAATAAGCTGTAGAGTTGGATATTTTATCCCTCCAAACTTCCACCAATTGATGATATCAAAATCATGTGTTCTTGGCAAAGTTGGCTCTTCTAAATACATGTCTAGCTCTGTATGAACCAACATAGATGAAGCAGTAGGTTGTGAAGACATGTACTGTTCAAATATGTCAAAAACCTCTTCCCGTGAAGCTGAAACAGTGGGTTGTGAAGCACTAGCAACATTTGATGCTCCCGCAGAAGAGGCATCTTGGTATTGAACTAACAATTCTCGGAGCAACTGCTTCACGCGTGCAACCTCCTGACTTGCAGCCTCAGGTCCATAAAGAGGACCATACAAAGCCTGCACCATATGGAGTTTGTATCTTGGGTCAAGAACAGTGGCAATAGCCATCGGACCATGGATATCTGTCCAGTACTTCTGAAACTTCCTTTTCATCTCCTCGGACATTAGTTGCATCAGTTCATACTTCTTTTTCATCTCATCAGGCATATCTTGCAACAGCTCATTATAAATTATTGGGTTAGTAAGCATGAATGAGAGCAAGGGTATTCAGACAAGCATTAAGATAGGAGCAATGGTATTGTACCTCAAAAGGAATGACTTCAGATTCCAAGAACCATCAATGTAGTGAGCTGTTACAGCCATGTACCCTATCGTTTGATGTCCAGCAGTCCACATATCTGAAGACACGGCAACTCTGTTCTTGAAGTTTGCAAAATACTTGATCAACTTATCTCTTTGCCCTTCATGCATTTCTAGAATATCTTTCCGGATGGTATTCCTACACACAACCTTGAACATAGGCTGCAACATAGCACAAAACTTTCTAAATCCTACATGTTCTACCATAGCAAGTGGGTACTCATGACAACATATCATCAAAGCAAGTTCCTTCCTACATAGTTCTTGATCAAATATGTAATTCTCCACATTCACTTTCCCATCTTCCGCCTTGGTCAGTTTCAGCTTTGCTTGCTTCCAGGCTATTGTGGTCTGCCTAGCAGCACATGTTGCCAAATGTGCGTGAAGATGTGATGTTCCGTCCTTTGTTTCTCCTCCAAGCTTACTATGGAACCACTCACATTCAGCCTTCCATTTTCCGTTCAAAAGAACCCTCTCAAATTCATCCCACACCTTAGACTTGAGCTTTCTCTTCACACCAGCCAACTTGTGTGCATCCTGTGGTTTAGTAGCTCTTGTTGTTTGAGATGGCACCTCCAAGTCAACAGACTCAGCTGGCGTTGTATTGGCACTAGAGGTTGGTGTTGGAGTGGGAGTTGCACTTAAGGCTGGTGTATCTCCGTTCGCAGCCGATGCACTTGCAGCTAATTGTGTTGGGCTTGATGCCATTGTTGATCCAAACAAGCAGTCCTACAACAAAGGCACACAACAAAATATTTAGAGAAATTTGACATAGATAAGCAACACAATCAGGAAGCATTACATAAAAACTCAAGAAACATTACAATAATCAGGAAGCATTAAATAAAAAGGATATATGGACTGCTGTAATAAAAAAAGCATCACAATACTCAGGAAGCATTACAATAATCAGGAAGCATCACGTCACAATAATCAGGAATAAAATGGATATATGGACTGCTGGAATAAATAAAGCATCACAATTCATAGAAAGCATCACATCACAATAACCAGTAAGCATCGCAATAATCAGGAGTGCTGGAATAAATATAAAAGCATATGGATTACAAGACTGCATATTCATATCCCTAACACTTCAGCCTTCCATTTACCATCAGCAAGATCCCTACAGAACATATGTGGTCTTTCTCTACACAAGTAATCCCATCAGCAAGATCCCTATAGATCCCTACAGAACCAACCTGCTGAACATCAAGCTACACAAGTAATTCAGGCACTAACATCATTCTGAACATCCTTCTGAACATCAAGCTACACAAGTAATTCAGGCACTAACATCCTTCTGAACATCAAGCTACTCCCTAGTTATTCAACAGATTGCAGAAGCAAGAGATGAAAAACAACCTGCTGGTCAGGGGTCAGCTGCTTGCGCTTGAGGTGGAGGAGGACTGGAGGACTGGAGGAGGAGGCAGGTCGCTGGTCTTTGTCGTCGACGCGGACTCGCGGTCAGCTTGTTGCTCGGTCGTCGCTCGCCATCGTCACCGTCGCGAGGAGGCGAGGAGGTGAACGAGGAGGAGGCAGGTCGCCGGTCTTCGTTGTCGTCGCGGACTCGCGGTCACCGGTCAGCTTGTTGCCCGGCCATCACTCGCCATCGTCACCGTCGCGAGGAGGCGAGGAGGTGAACGAGAAGGAGGCGGGGCCGCGAGGAGGCGAGGGGCAGAAGAGGGCGACGAGCAACGGGAAGGGGGGCCGGATGAGACGCCACCGGCCGGTGCCAGCGCCGCCGATGGTTGTCGATCTGGAGATGGGGATTGGGGTCTGGCCGTCTGGTGAGAGGACGAGTCGCGAGAGGCAGCTGCGGGGGGAAAGAGTGGAGCGGCTGGGTGATTTTAGGGTTTGCTTCTTTATATATTAGGTGACTAGTTTGACTGACAGGTGGGGTCCCGGGTATCCATGGAGGCTCCATGGAGCCAGTTTGCTCCCCATCCCCGTCCCGGTTGCTTCGCGGGTACTTGCCCCGTTATACCCATGGGGGGATTTTGATCCCCATCACCGCTTCTTAGCGGGTAAATCTCCGCGGATACCCGTCCCCACGGGGAAAATTGCCATCTTGACACATGGGTGTCCAGCCTTAATTCTCTCTTTCCCATCATGAACTCTCGCCAGTCAAACACATAGAAGAATATGCGTCCGTCTGATTCTGTCTTGTATAGAATGCTGGTGTCACGCCCTGTTGGTCCATCGCGTACTCCAGTGATGCCGAAGGCGAGGATGTCCACTCTGGAAAACATCTTCATAGGTAACTTCTGAACTCCCCATCATTAAGAGAAAATAGAGAGCACACAATGTTAGATATCTCACCATACTTAGTTATGAACAAAAAAATGAAAGAATACAAAACATCTCACCATGACTTTTTTTTATGATGTTGGTTTTTGTTAAATGGTGCACAAAGGGCTTCCCAACGAAGGCCACACTCGATGGTAACATCGCGGTAACATTCAGGATCTCATCCCGAGTAAGCTTTCCCATTCTTTGAGAGAAAATTGTTGAACTAAATGGACCATCGTCAACATCTTCCTCACCGTCATCATCTTGCTCATCCTCGTCATTCTGATTGTCATCATCATCCAAATTGTCTTCGTCTTCATAGCTTCCCTCATCATCTTGATTGTCTCCATCATCCTGGTGATCCTTGCTATCATCATGATCCTGGTCATCGTCATCGTCATCGCTGCAGAAATACATTGTCCTTAACCTATTGGCCTCTCCATTCACGGAAAAGGATAGGTACTCTCCTCCGATGAAATTATTTTGTGCAATGCACTGCTCCCATCCATCGCCGTATGTGATGGTTCTATCCTTTTATTTACCCACATCCACTCGAATGTGTGCCTCATATCATCGTCAAAGTACATAATGTTACCGCATAAATTGTTGAAGTCAACCCTTATGTTGCATGGGATACACTATGCATCAGTTGATCATTAATAATGAAGTCAATACAATAATTATACAAATGGTTTGAATATAATATTAATTGAAGTTCAAGACTGTTACCACTAATTTTTTTTTATCTGTTCGTCAAGAAGAGTCTAAAATCTACTGTAGTATCCACAATGTCCATACATAGACATTTGGAGGACGGGGGTTGCGCGGTCGAGGCGAAGAACGACGTGGCGGCAGTCGAGGCGGACGATGCAACGGCGAGCAGATTCGGCGGCGCTCGCGGCGTTGGATGCGTGGAAAGCGCCGCCGGCTGGTCGGAGGGGCGGCGGCGACGATCGAGGCCCAAGACGGCGCGGAAGGGGATACGAGCGAGAGCAACTAACAAAGAGAAAGACAAAATGGTCGAAATGAAAAGGTTGTGGACGGTTGTTGGGCGAGTGCGGAAGGGGAACGGTCCATCGAGAGCAGTGGCGGGCAAGAACAGATACCCGCCATAGCAAACATTTTCAAAATTTTGATTTATTTGGCACACTTGCCAAAATATATTTGTGGCGGGCGTTTGGCAGTGCCCGCCACTGTTTACCCATAAGCCAGTGGCATGCACTAGCTCGGTGCCCGCCACTAGAGTATTGCGCAGATTTCGCTTAACATTTTCACTTGGAATTTTGGTTGTATCCTTTACTTTTTTGTCTTTTTATCCATTGTGGTCCTGTGAGAGCTTCCTTAGTTGTGATTATCTTCAACGATTCCTTAATTGAATGCTTTTGCAAAGAGCAAGTATTGTGATACATGAATCATTAATACGACTGTATATGAATACCATCGATATAGGGATCACGAAATCGATTCTCTGTGGCTTTTATTCCATCAAATCAGTTCTACGTTTTTCCTCCACATTAGTTAGTGGTCCATATGGTCTCCATCACAAATCTAGAACAAAAGCAGACAAACTTCATTGATTCCTAACTATGTTATACTTCTCTACATTTAAAGTAGACAAACTTGAGAATATATAGTTGCATGTTTGATTTGAAGTTGTGCGTGTGGCAAGATGTTTTTCTGCGGACTAGATCTCATGAAATGTGTAAATATTTAGCTATGCTATGGAAAGTGTGGTGCTAACTTATTATAATCATATAACATATGCATGTTTCATGAATTTCCCCATTTAATGTGCCATGTCGCTTAGCATGACTATTGTCACTATATATTAATACATTATAATTGATGTTTGTTGTGTGTTTGTTGTTTTACCAGGTAAGACTCCTTCCTTGCCAAATTATAGTGCATCACAAGTGGTGATATAAGACCGACGTCATCTCATACCGATGGCACTATCTTCTGCCAAATCATAGTGCATCACAAGTGTCAACAAAGACTTCTTCCACTAGGGATGGCATCAACTTTGACATGGATGCCATTGACTCCGGATGACGGCTTCAGCGCAAATGGCTTTGCGGGGGGAGGGGGGTGAACCACTATTAGAAAAATGCCATTTGTCCCGGTTCGTAAGGGTCATTTGTTCCGGTTGGGGAACCGGGACTAAATGGTCGATACAAATACCCTAGACCATTAGTCCCGGTTCTTATACGAACCGGGACAGATGGTGTTCCACCTGGCGACTGCGGCTTGCCCAGGCAGGGGGGGCGTTTTGTCCCGGTTGGTAGCACCAACCGGGACAAATAAGCTTCCACGCGTCGGCAGTTCATTGGCTAGGGTTTTTGTTTTTGTTCTGAAAGGGGGGAGGGGGTTTGGGGGTTTTGTAGGGTTAATTTAGGGGTTTCATATATTGTGTTAGCCCGCTAATAGAGAGAAGTGTCCTCTCTTATCTTCGTGCTTGGTCAACGCTACGTACTATATATATATGTATAGATCGGAGGACTCGACACGCTAGCTAGTAAGCAAATGAAGGAAAACATTAAGTACAGAAGATCGACCTCTCTCCTTCTCCAAGAGAGATAGGTCGAACAACAAGTTTTTGTATATCTATCCGACGCTACTGGCTACATACATACAATATAAGATCTCTTACTACAATTCCCTAACATCTTAAATCAAATTTCAGATGGTATTCTCCGGCTTTATTGATGACGTGATCAAGAAAGAATCCCGCCAATTCCTCTTGAATTGCCCGTATGCGATCTTATTCACCTCCAATCCTAGAGGGCATAAGACCTTCTTTGCTGCGTACGTACTGTCGGGCAATTCATTATCCTTTGGAAGCTTCTTCTTCAATATTTTGAGTAGTTTCTCAAATCCTTTGTCAGGCACACCATTCTCTGCCTTCCACTGCAGCAATTCCAGTACGGTACCGAGCTTCGTGTTGCCATCTTCGCAATTGGGGTACAACCCTTTTTTATAATCCTCCAACATGCGATCGAACTTCAACTTCTCCTTTTCACTTTCGCACTGTCTCCTTGCATCAACAATAACCAGGCGGAGATCATCGTCGGGCACAACATCGTCTGGTTCCTCTTGACCTTCAACAGCTTCCTCCGTTGCAGCATCACCGTATTCCGGGGGCACATAGTTGTCATCGTCCTCTTCTTCTTCGTTGTCTTCCATCATAATCCCTATTTCTCCGTGCTTGGTCCAAACATTATAGTGTGGCATGAAACCCTTATAAAGCAGGTGGGTGTGAAGGGTGCTCGAGTCGGAGTAAGACCTCGTATTCCCATAGATAGTGCATGGACACACATAAAACCATTCTGCTTGTTTGCCTTAGCCACTTCGAGAAAATTATGCACGCCATTAATGTACTCGGAGGTGCGTCTTTCACCGTACATTCATTGCCGGTTCATCTGCTTGCATTTATATATAATTAAGTGTGTCAAAAACCATTACAGAACACCATGGATAAATAAGTGATCAAATTAATATAAGTTCATCATCACATTATATTCAAAGTACATGCATAGCTCACCACGGTGGTGCCGGCGACGCGATCGACGACGGTGAAGACGGGGACGGGACGTGACGGACCGCTCAACCTAGCCAAATCTCGGAGAAAATGGAGCTTCGAGTTCGAGCTTCGAGAGGAGAAAGCTTAACTAGTGTGGCTCGGGCATTTCATCAAACACCTCATGTGCATATATGGGAGGTGAGCTAGAGTACCACACAAAGTTCTCCCCTCGTCGGCCAGAAAAAACAGAGCAGTGTGGGCTCGCCGGCGATAGAATATATATAAGCAACCAATTGGTCCCGGTTCATTACCGGAACCGGGTCTAAAGGCCACCCATTTGTCCCGGTTCCAGTTACGAACCGGGACCAATGGGTGTGGGCCAGGAGCGAGGCCTATTGATCCCGGTTCGTGCCTGGAACCAGGACAAATGAGTCCAGACCAACCGGGACAGATGCCCCACGAGACCCGGCTGGCCCCCTGGGCGCATGAATCGGGACGTATGCCACATGGGTCCCGGTTCGTGGGTGAACCGGGACTAATGGGCTGGCTAGGCCCGAACCAAAGCCCTGTTTTCTACTAGTGAACTTTGGCTCTAGACCATGGTGTGTCCCATGTAGTATAGGAGGAGCATACGACGGGTGTCGATGTATCAGCGTTGCGGAGGTGCGGCGGCGTCAAGTACAGCCGAGGCTAGGCCCGTCAGCCTTTTCTAGTTTTTGTTTATATTCACATTGAGGAGCATGGCACTCTCCGGTGGTTACCTACGAGCTTGAAGCTTACGTGGAGACAGTTCGAGATCCATCAAAACTAGTTATGGCATAGTGGATTAGTGGAATCAGCTCTTTCCAGCTTTATATATCCATCTAACCTTAGCATGTTTCATGTTTTACCCATTTTGATGTGCCACGTCACTTGAAAAACTTTATCATAATACCTAAAATGTTATTTCAAAACTAGGAAAACTAAACCAAATCACAAGTCTATAACTAATAATAAAGGGGCTATTGCTTCTGGTCATCTGTCAAATAATTAACTCCGAAGTTGTCACAAATTAGCCACTATGCCACCCATAAGTGAGAAAAATGATTCGATTTTCCTTTCACAAGTCACTCCGCCGGACTTTGGTTTATCAACACCCGACCCGCTAAAGCATAACAAAGACAGAAGTAGCCTGTTGGTTGGAGTGTCGCTCATCTACTTGAGAGACCGCGGTTTGAATCCAGACTATACCACTGTTTTACCATTTTTTTATCGGACATATTTAAATATTTTTAAAAATATTCATATCTTTCAAATCCTACCTTGAAATCTAACATATTATATATGAAAATTCCTCAGAAAAATGTGTAAATTTCAAATATGTTGTTATCTTGCATTTCAGTTATTTCTAGAAATTCCATTTTTCTTCTTATTTGTTTAGTTTTGTTTATGAAAAATTAAAATACTTCTTAAAATATTGATATCTTTCAAATCCTAAGTCAAAATTTAACATGTTATATATGAAAGTTCTCAGAAAAATGTGTAGATTTCAAATATGCTATTATCTTGCATGTCAATCATTTCGAAAATTCTTGACTTGAATTATAGTTACAAACATATATATCAGCAAGACAAAAATAATGCTCTTATACACAAGTTATCGTTGAGTACTAAAATGTAATTCTCTATTTTCATCCCACACTTTTAAAAGCATCCCACATTTATGTTGTTGGGCAACACCATTTATCATACTATATTACTATTTGTTGTGCATTATCATCGTGAAAGATTTCGAGGGATTTGCTGTTGACGTCGGGTGTGTGTATGAGGGGAGAACTTTTTTCTCTTAGTGCAACACACAAGCATATTTGCTAGTCTATACCTAATAATAATAATAAAGGGCCTTTGCTTCTGACGGTACATCACGGAAATTGCCCCAAAAGCTTTTTCTAACCGGGATTGCCCCAAAAGTTGCAAAATATTTACCACCAATGACACCTATAAGTGATACAAAACGTTTAAATAGGGAAATCCCCTCATGGGCCAGCCCACGCAGTAGGGACCTCCTATACTACTTGCGCAGCGGGATAAGACGCAACGTGCTCTTTTGAGCCGGCTCATGTCTGGCTGGCCTCTTTATAAAATTTCGTTTTTCTTCCTGTTTTCGTTTTTGTCTACTTTAAATATATTGGGAGTTCAAAAATGTTTCCAAAAAATTTAAAAAATGAGAATTTCAAATAAATGTTTAATAAATCATAAAATGTTTGTGGATCCAAAATGTTCATGATTTTGTAAAAAATGTTTCTTATTCAAAAAATGTTTGAAAATTTCAAAACAAATGTTGGGGAAATAAAAATAATCAAGATTTTTAAAAAGTCTGCATATTAGAAAGTGTTAATTTAATTAAACAAAATTTCACCAATTCAAAAAAAATCATGAATAAAATAATATCCTAAAAATTCCAAAACAGTTTGTGACTTGCAAAATAGTCTATTCATTCATAAAATGTTCGCTGATTCAAAAAACGATTATGCATTTCAAAAAATGTTCATTAAATCAGAAAATTGTTCGTTAAATTCAAAATGTGTTTCACCAATTTCAAAAAAACTCTTTGTCGATTCTAGAAATGTTTGCCGATCCAAGAAAATTATTTCAAGAAATGTTAATTTTTAAAAAAAAAAGTTTGCAAATAGCATAAAATGTACTTGATTTTAGAAAATGTTTGAAAATTTGTAAATGCACATGAATTTAAAAAATGTTCACAATTTCATATATGTTCGCGAGTTTAAAAAAAGAATCGTAATTTCAAAAATTGTTCAAGATTTGACGAAATTGAGTGATATTGTATCTGAGTGATGCAACAAAATGTGGTCCTGGCCATTGGAGATTATAAAATTTTTTCCTGTAGCAACGCATGGGCCATTTTGCTAGTATTCTATAAAACAAGAAAAATCGAGGCTGGTCACGCATAATTTTGAACACTCATAAAAAGGGAATGTGTTTACGAAAATTTAATAGTAGACATCACCATATTTAGCATTAGTGTGGATATATGTATCAGTGTGCCCACATATATGAACGAGTCTCCATTTTATTGTAGAATTTGTTTATTTCTATTTTATTTTTCTAAAATAAATTCTATTTTAAAATTTCTGATATTCATGCGGACTTGTTTTCAACATATGTAAAACTAGTTTCAAATCATCTAGAGGATACTTGCAATTGTTCAAGGGATGACTAAAAGAATATATGATTTTTAATTAACGATCATAGTAGTCTAATTTTGTAATTGGGATATCAAAAGCAACTCATGGGCATTCATCCCGCGATAAAAAAATGAATGCTCCACCAACCTTCATCTATCT
>LR738712.1:856116512-856166299 GCA_902687465.1 Secale cereale
GGGGGGCAATCAGAGTTTCCAAGTAGTGAATTATTATTATCGTCCTTCTCTATCATTAATATTTCTGTCAAGCATGTAGTATTTTTTGTTGGTGTCATGTAATGTCTGGATTGGTTAATGAGACCAGTATTTCTGCATCATGGTCGCACTATAAAGTACACTGCTTTTGTTGTATGAGCCCGGGTGTGATCTATTCTGCATAATTAATTGCAGTGATCTCACTAGTACATTGCCACCACAGGGCTTCATGTTATAGTTAGCTCATTTGTTCATTTTTAGAAAACTTTTTATTATGTTTTGTTGTCCATGTCAAGCACAAGAGCAATGTTCAATCTGCTGCCACTACTACATATCTCGGTCGATTATGTTGTCTGAAGCGTTCATGTCCATCGTCCCAGGTGCCAAATGCACTCTGCAGCCTTAATCTTCAGCTTTAGCATCAACGCCTAAACAGCATCAACATGTAGTAGATGCATATATGTCTCAGATTATTAATTTTACTACTGAGTTCAGTTCATCAACACTCCATTCTCTAACCCCTGGCTAGTAGTATGATGGATGCATTTGCCAGAGCATACTGCTGCTTGTTCATCCATTTACCAGGGGCCTCTCCTTACTCTGAACCAGCATAACTACATTCAGTTATCTACTCAAAGAATCTTTTTTTGCAGAACTACGTGTTCATCCATTCACCGTCCATGTAGAGTATACAGACTGTGGCCTCAAAGAAACGCTTTCTTCGCTGCTACGTTAGAGCATTGCTGCAAGATTAGCACAACACATTCATTGCTAACTGAAATAAATTTCGCAATTGTGAACAAGAACACATTTCTCCAAATGCCATGAGTAACAAACATGCTAGCAGTCGAACCACAAGACTTCCACACAAGCAGATCTAACTACTCAGAATACATGAAGTATTATTCCAACAACAATAAGATCCAAGTCACATAGGAGTAATAGCATGCTGATTCATAATTAAGTAATTAGTTGATGTAGTAAAGGTCATAATAAAGACAGTTAGAAGTTTAGAACTGTTATCACGTAGTACTAGACGAAATACAGCCCACTACTGCTCTTCCATGATGCTGCCCTGATCACTCACAACAGAGATAGCATCGATGAGCTCTCTGGTATCTTTCTTCTTCACATTGCATCTCTGTTTCAAACAAAACAAAACAAAGGTCAGCACGGAGATAGTTAAGAATCTGAATACCAAATGGACAACAAAGACAAGCAGCTAGTACAACAACAATAAGATGTTATGTATGCTCGAAAGTCGAAATAGCATTTGTTTGTACAGAAACTTTTTTTAAGCTCCAGCGTATAGGCTAAATGGCTAACTATCCCAGCAATGCAACTTTGCATTATACAGTCTGCAGTCCAGTAAAACAAAAACAAATCTCTGATCATAGAAGGACAAATGACACAGAAGCACAAATTACCCGCTATCAGCTTGTATTATCCACTGGAAAGAAAATATTCACTGTAATACATCTAACTCAGGAAATTATGCATAAGAAATTTAGAATCCTCTATGCAATAGCATGCGGCATGCTTCAACATACAAATATGGGACATTTGTTCTATTATACATCAACATTCTGAAAAAAAAAAACATGTTTCATACTTTTGTAGGTCCAGTTTTTAGTTTTATACTTAAGAGCGCTTGATAATAGTTCAAAAAACATGACACAACAGGATGATGGTCCATGCTAAGTAGTATTACGAGACTGCATAAGGGGGGGAAGAACAAGTTCAGAAGCATGCCATTCCAACACCAGCGTTAGAAAAGTAACCAGTGGTCTGCTCACTGTACTCTGAAATTTCAGTATATGTCTAGCAAACGACAATCACAGCAATCGAAACTATCAAATGTAATTCCGTAACTAGTCTTGGGTCCATAAAAAACATCACTAGCTTCGCTAAAGCCAATGAAAAGCTGTCATTAATCTGAGTAGCACTAGGGAAGTAAAAGGTAAACAGAGTCTGTACCCAAGCAGATTATTTGCCTTAGGTGTCCATCATGTTAGTCTATATAAAAGGAGTTTTCTATAATCTTTCAGCAACCAAGAAATACACCTTCATCCTTCCCCAAGACTGACCTCTCTAATTTCTCTCATCTAACAGCATCTTCCTTCTCAACTAGCCAATCAAGCATCCACGAGGACACGCAGGGGACACACTAATCCTCCGTGCGGCACCCATGCTACTGAAGTCAAGTGTCCCCTATTATGACCACAGGTAAACACCCTGTCATATGACCACAGTACGCAAGCGATTTTAAATCATCTAATGGCAATATGGTTAAAATGTCCTAAGGAATCAACCATATACCGAACACAATTCCGCATCTATGCCAAACAATGCGATGAATGATGCACATTGCAAAACTGTGTAACCTCAATTAGACCTGGCCATGGGCAGCCCGGGCCCGTCATTTTTGCACATTAGCGAAGGGGCCCGGGCCGAGGCCCGTCGGGCTTTTGCGTGTTCGGGACGGGCTCGGGCCCGATTTTTAGGCCCGACGACCGGGCCGGACCGGGCTCGGGCCTGGGTTTTTTGCACCGGGCTTTGGTAGGCCCGGCCCGAGGTTTGGCCAGGTCTAACCTCAATAGAGAGCACAATACACATCTCACGCAAACAAACGGTGTCCAGGCTGAAGCTCGCGCGGGGGACGACGGCGGTGGGCTCTGCCGGCTGAGGCAGCGCCGGCACGAAGGTTGGAGGATCGGTCGGGACGTCCCTGTCGCCCTCGATGTAGAAGCCGAGGAGGCGGGGCGGGTGGAGCTTGCAGAAACGGCGGAGGAAGGCGCGGCCGGACGCGTGCCCCAGCCAGCGGTTGCAGACGAGGGCGGCGCGGAGGAGGGTGGTCGGGAAGCCGACGCGGAGGAGGATCTCGTCGAGGAGGTCGTCGTCGTCCAGCACCTTGGACACGGCGGCCGCCGCCGGCTGCTGCCTTTCTGGGTTGTTTTCCGTGGGTGTAGTGTAGAAAGGGGATCGAGCAAGGTAGACGTTGGAAAACCGATGGACCGTGTTCACACACGTACAAACGTACATACATACTTCCTCTGTAAACTAATATAACAGTGTTTAGATCACTACTTTAGTATTCTAAACGCTATTATATTAGTTTATGGAGGGAGTACACCGTAATTTCAGCTTATTTTTTCAAAGGATCAAGCTCTCTCACTTTTAACTGATTTGAACTATTTTAAAACACGTATTTGAATTAAAAAATGTTCCATTCATTTCAAATAAAACTTCGCTCGTTTACAAAATAAATGATTCCGACCATTTCAAGAAGCTGATTTCAATAGTTTCGAAAATTGATTTTCATTTTTTTAAAAACCAATTCCACACATTCCAAAACACCGATGTAATTTTCTTCTTCAAATAAATGAATTTTAACTCTTCTAAAAAACCTATTCGATTTACAAAAATCATTTCAAAAAAGAAACTCAATCATTTATTTCTTATATTCCAATCTCACACGCCATAAGAGAGTGAAACTGATTATTTCAAATGGGTGACATCAACAATTCCAATATCTTTAAAAGTGTATTTCAACTATTCCAATACCAATTTTCTAAAAAAAAAAATCTGAAATTGATTATTTCAAAAGCGACACAAACAATTTCAATTTTTATTTTAACAACTATTTCAATACAGATCACACCGCAATAAACAAGTTACACATATGAGAAATATCAGTTTCATGTAACAATTTTGAGTTTGAACAACATTTATTTCATATATTCCAATCTCACACATCATAAAAAAGTGAAATTTATATTCCAGTTTTTTAAAGGTGACATCAACAAATCCAATATCTTTAAAAGTTGATTTCAACTATTCCAATTTCAGATTTTCTCAAAAAATAATTGAAACTGATTATTCCAATTCCAATTTATATTTCTACAACTATTTCAATACATATCACAATGAAATAACAAGTTACATGTATGAGAAATGTCAGTTTCGTATATTTCAGAGAAGTAATTTCATATTGAAATACCAGTGAGCGTGCACGTATGCAAGCAACTGCTTCATGCCGTGTAGCTGTAGAAGGCTGGCACCTGCCCTTTAAGCAATGATCTTAGAATCCGATTTCAATAGAGAATGAGAAAGATATGCAAACAAAATAGAGGAAACAAAACATACACATATATATATATAGGATATTATATATTCACAGATTATCCTTATAGGCCGAGTCCTCTTTTATGCGGGTTTCCGCTTTAAGCAATGATTTTATTTCTTTTTTGAACTTCAACCAAAATACATTCGAAGAGAGTCACTCCAATTATCTCCTTAAGCCCTTGTTCGGTTGCAACAAAATTGAAGGGGATTGAAGTGGATTAAATCCTTTACAAGTCAAAATCTCGCTCAATCCCCTCCAAACCTCTCCAATCCCCGCCTAAGGCCTAAGGGATCAAGTGGCGCCTTGTCTGTTGGTTAGCACGCGCACGAGTTGATCTAGCATGTACACAATGAAAGCTTCATTCTCGATTCTACTTGATCTTACTAAGGAAAAAAATGCGGCTTCCATTTTATATTTGTAGTATTCCTGGCTCACTGGAGCTGAGAGTAAAATGTTGGGGCTAAAAGTTACAGGGATATCACAAAGCATCCATCTTCTTTCAGCAAGGCATGATAAAGATTCATATTAGTTCAGCACGGCGTACCATGCTGCCAATTCAGTATGCAAGAATTCCTCAAAGTTCAAATGTTCTCGATACATCAGTAATCATATGTGAAAAACTGCAAGTCCCTCTTTAAGGCAACAATGTGAGTGTGTAAAAATGCAGACACCAAGACATCACAGCTTCATATCCTACCGGAGCTTCTTCCTTGACGCTTCTCAGGCATTCATCTGCTTTCCTTTTGTCAAGTAAATATGGGGAGCTAATACGTGCTGTTATAGTTCATCATCGATCGGGGCACTAGAACTGGAGATGATGGCAGGAAGGAGAAGGAAACAATGAGAAAACGTCAGCCAGTTCGAGTAAGTGCAAAGGGCGCGAATCAGCTGATTCATATATACGCTGATACGTCATATACCTTGTGGACTGACAGTGTTTGCTAATATCCTGGCAAAGGGCCTGGCTCACGTTCCCGGATTCTGCCGAGCTTGTTTTTATCCATTCGGCAAGCTGCAACAGAAACAATAATAACCCACATCAGGCCTTGTGCCAACAAATTTACGCATCTTCGTAGTTACGAAACAAAACAAAACAGAGCTAGCAAATAAGTGAAAACAATTACAGTATATGCTATTTACAAAAATCTATAAAATACTGTCTGAAGGGTAATGCCATCAAAGACAAGAAAAGTACCTCGTCCTCAGTTTCCTCCAGTAACCTGCGCCATAAGTGAACTTTGTCAGCATGCCCAGTGATTCACTTGTTCAATAGACAACACGATTCTTCAAAAGCCAAGAAAGGTAATATTATCTTTAGACAACTGTTAAATCTGCACTCTAGAGCAATCCAATTCTGTGCCAAACTAAGCACCTATTACTAGAAAATTTGATGTTATACAAATTTGAAAAATACTGCTCTTCATTTTTTTTTTGACAGAAAGCTGAGAGCTTTACTAAAGCTACCTCACAGCTACGCCCACACTCAATGTGGTTACAAGGGGTCGTTGGCAACAAAGCCACACGCCAGACACACTGTTCGTCAGTTACAAGGTTTTAGTTTTACTGAAGAAAGACAAGCGCCTTGTACACACTTCACTAACAAGATGATGGCTATGCTATATAAAATACTCCCTCCGTCCCAAAATAAATGACTCAACTTTGTACTAACTTTAGTACAAAGTTGAGTCACTTTTGAGCCACTTATTTTGGGACGGAGGGAGTATGTCAAATCCAGCAAGCAAGAAATAGGTAATGAAAAGAGGGTTGAAGGGGGCAGAGATAAATTCCAATTTTGCCCAAGTTAAGTAGAAAGTCTAGGCTGGCACCGTGCTATGTAGGAAGTTTTGTACTCCCTCCGATCAATATTACTTGTCCCTGAAGCGGATGTATCTAGAAGCAGTTCAGTGCTAGATACATCCGTTCGAGCGACAAGTAATATGGATCCGAGGGAAAAGCATATTTTAGAGAAATATAAACTCTGGTTTTCATCAGTTCAATTCTCTGAAGTACTGAAACCTCACTGTACCTTCCACAGTAACTGGATAGATTTTTGGAGTGTGCTCGTGCTGCAGCTTTCTTATCTACACACAAATTATCAGACGATCAGTGCACAATTAGTAACTACAAGTCACACTATTTTACATTTCATATTCATCATGTCGCAATGAGAACAATCCAATACATAGTAGCAGCTATCATTTGCTTGTTATTTAGCTTAAATTTATCCACAAGTTCATTTCCTTGTAGTCGATACTAACTTTTACTTATTTTACTTTAACGGAAGACTATCTCTCAATGATGTCCCGCATGATTGTATTGGCATCTCGAGTTCAGGGTCCTGGTAATAAGTCTATCAGGGCGAGCACTGGGGATATACAGTTGTAATCTAGGGCTTGCTGGATTTCCTGAGATTGCATGTGTGCGGAACAAGCAAAAAAAAAATAAGCACAAAAAACTATGGAGTACGGACTGGCCATGGCTCTCCAGTGTTCATGGTGTGGTTCAGCTTACAATTAGTCGAAAGAGTAAACAGGCGCCACAAATATCTGAACTTACCAGTTTGAAAACTGTTCCAGCTTTTTACTTTCACCCATTCTTTTTCGCCTGATTCCAACTGCACACAGGTCAGTTTATTAGATGACTAAAATGCTTTGGCTGGTGGTCGACAATTCAATACTAGAGGGATAACACGATCATACTATATCCATATTTCCGAGTACATGACTTAATATGCTGAAAAAACATTTAGCCTGAATAAGATGGTATTGTGCAGCAACAGAATTCTAAAACAATTGTGCAGCTCCATTTTGTACCTTCTGTAGCGTATAGTCTTGCATCTTATCACATAGGTCATCCAGAAGCTCTACGATCCGAAGCTCGCTGACTCTGCACCACACATGCATAAATGCAAAAAAAAAAAAAGAAAAAAAAATCAAAGATGAAGACCATGTCCATAATTGTTATTTAGGTGTCGAAGCGAATGGTACAGTCAAGATGAACAAAAGAGTCAATGTAGTGTTTAGTATTAGCAATGACTAAGCCAACATTTTCCCCCAAACAAATGTATGGTAAATTGTCAGCATTCCTCTGCATCACATTGTGTCCATTTGATGTTCCAATATTGTTAGAATGCAGGTTTCTGTACTGTCGTAGTCGAATATACTCCTTTTTTTTTTTTTACCGCAGTTTGACCATTGAACAGCAGAGGGGTAGTGCAGCATTAGATGATGTACCTGTAATCGATGACCTTCCCCTCACGCTGACCTTTGGAATTTAACCTGTTACGCAAGTCCAAGTGATTTCTTGGTTTCTCCTGCATTGAGAGAAATTCAGGACAGTTGACAATCAACAAATGGTCCCGGTTACAAGAAACTGGAAGAAACACATAATAACCACCAAATCAGCACTGCAGATGATACTAGCAGAAATCAAGCACCTAAACAACGGCAACTGAAAGACAGGATTTTTTTAAACTTACACTTGATATTCCAATCTCGAGCTCAGCCTGTAAAAACAAGACCGAACGACACATCAGATCTCCTGCTACTGCAATGTGCCTATGAAACTTATAAAAGTCTACTGCGTCTGCACTGAATCCACGAAGATCCAGGGCTCGGTCCATCTCCGGAGGACGGCTTGGCGGCGAGCGTTAAAGATGAAAGATGGAAACCTTGGATCCTAGGAACTGAGAGAAGGAGGGAAGGCAGAGGAGATGGGCTCACCGCGACGGCCTTGCAGGCGGCGCACTTGTCGCCGATGGCGGAGGCGGAGGCGCCGGTGGCCGCAGCGAAGACAGCGGCGAAGAGGAGCAGGAGCGCGCCGGATCTGCGGTGGATCGCTCGTCTCGGCTCCATCGCTCCACCGGCGATCTCGATCTCCAGTCTCCGCTTCTTTCTTCTTCGTCGTGTGAGTTTGGTCCTTTTGCAGATTTGACCCCCAGGTCCGGCATATCTTTAAATACGTCCCTGCAGCTCCCACTCATCCCACAGAACCTTCCGGACCTCCTTGACCAATTTGCTTACTTTACCTTTTCTTTAGGGGTAATTTGCTTACTTTACCTATGTCAGTCCGGGCTAGTCCTGGCCATCTCCGGCCCGGCCCTGTCGGCCCACCCAGGCCCGGCCCTAAAATCCAGGGCCTAGGACCGACGGGCTTGCCTGTGGGCCGGGCTTGGGCCTGAGTTTTGAGCCCTCCAGCAGGGCCTGGACGGGCTTGGGCTTGGCATATTGGCATTTTAATGAAGAGGCTCGGCCCATGGCTCTAAGCCTTAAGGTTTTTTCAGGGCTTTTTACCAGATGGCCGGGCTTGGGCTTAAAAAGTAGGCCCGATGATAGGGCCTGTGCCTCAGTTTTCTGCCATGGTTTTTTTAGGGCCCGGCACGGCCCGACCCATGGCCAGGTATAGTCCGGGCCCACCTGTCATCACACATGCAGTGGCAGATCCCACAGTCTTTGAAAAGAAAAAATACAGACCCTAAAAAGAAATACAGTGAACAGATAATTTTCTTTAAGGACAGACTGAACAAGTTATTAAGAAAAGAAATTAGAATTCTATATATCTAAGAAATTCATCCACACTGTTTTATTTATTTATCAACCAATCCACCTCATCACATATGTCTCACATATGTGGCCTCACATTTAAGTGCACATGCAAGTTATCTGCATCATCAAGCGCATCCAACCAATCAACTTTTTACTTTTCAGCCCATGCACGCACTTCACATCATCAAACACCCATGCAACCATTTAACCACATGCAAGCCCTCCCATCATCAAAGAACATGAAAGTCCCCCACATCATTAATTTTTTCTCAATAATAAATAATTAAACGTGAATGTCACAAGACAATATAACATGCATCCACCCTCCATTTCTCTAAGTAGAATGTGGTGTGGTACTATTCTTGCATTTTTTTTGATAAGTTCATTGTTAAAAATGTCTGCAGGAATGCGCTGGAGGTTATCTCGATTTCATCAAAACACCTACTTGTAAGTGAGATACATATATTGATCTCTAGTCAAGGAATTTGAGATGGTTTATGTAGGAAACATGGTTGAATTAAGAGGAGGATATGATGAACATGTCATGCTGTCCATGCTGTCACTTTGGATGTGCGACGACTGAATTATAGAATTATAACTTTAATATCTAAATCCTCCGAGGCTAACAAAATTCAACAGTTTCCTCTCATTAGGTGCTTATATAAGTTGATCGATAAAGCTTTGGTCTTTAGATTGGACCCTGTTACGGACAAATTGACTAGCATCACTCAAAATGCCCACATTAAGGGGAGGAATATAATGAATGGTGTCCTTTGTTTACATGAAAATCTCCAGCATTGTCATCGTAAGAAACAATGTGGGATTGTGCTTAAAATTGACTTTGAGAAGGCATACGACAAAGTCAATTAGGATTTCCTATTGGAAATCCATGAATTAGGAGGCTTTAATGCTATTTGGTGTAGTTGGATTAAGAATGTTCCGCACAATGAAACTGTTAGTGAAAAACTTAATAACACTACCGACTCCCTATTTCCGAAACCATAAAGGGCTGAGAGAGGGGGCCCCCTATCTCATTTCCTTTTTTATTTGACTGCTGAATGCTTGGTCGAATTAATCCAGAATGCTTAAAAGAATAATCTTCGTACTAGTTTGGCTCCTGATCTGGTTGATATCGGAGTAGCTATTCTCCAGTATGCCGATGAGCTCTTTGGTTGTGATATTGGGCACTTCCTGTAGTAGGATGCGAATATCCTGGAGTTCTTTGCTGAGCTCTTTGGCTGTGATATTGGGCACTTCCCAATGAAGTATTTAAGTGTCCATGTTGGCTTAGTTGCTTCAAAAACTTTGATATCTCTTATATTGAGAATAAATATATTAATAAGTGTGATGCCTGGGTGGGGAAAATTGCATCCTCTGGTGGTAGAACTACCCTTCTAAAGTCTAACCTATCAACTATCTTCTATTTCCATATGTATATGTTTTTAATGAACAAAGGATTCAACGGGAAGCTGGATAAACATCGTAGGAACTTTCTCTGACAAAGAAAAGGTGGAAGAAAAAGGTATTGCCTAGTGGTCTAGGGTTTGTAGGTCCAAAAATAAAGGGGTACTTGGTATTAAGGACTTGTAAGGCAGAATATAAGCCTCCTTGTCAAGTGGTGTTGGAAAATTGAGCATTGTAAGGGCCTCTAGAAGATATTATCAGGGCTAAATATTTGAAAAGAGACAATGTTGCTATTATTAAAGAAATGTTTTCTGATTCCCCTATTTGGAAAGACCTTATGAAAGTTAAGGAGGTATACGTGTTGGAAAGAGAGGTGACAGTCAAATCTGGCAACATTGTTAGGTTGTGGAAAGAACTTTGGGATGATACTATTCCTTTGTGTAATAAAATCCCCCAGTTCCTTGAGATTTGCCACTTCCCTGATTATACTATCAAAAACTATCTTAATGTTGATACTTCCAATTCCTTTAGAAGAATACTATCTAATGATACGTTGGAACAATTGAACTTCACTACCAACATATGCCCTAGTGTTGCTTCTTTTCAGGAGCAGAATGTAGTCTCCTAGAAGTTTGGCCCTAATAAGAAGTTCACTACAAAATATGTTTACAAGATGTTGGAAAGGCCTCTTGTAGGGTGTGATTGCGGGTGGATCTAGGAAGCTAATATTCCATTAAAAAATAGATTCTTATGTGGCAATTATCACAAGACGCGGTAATAACTAGGGATGTTATGAGTAGAAGGAACTAGCTGGGAATCCAAAATGTTCTTTTTTTGTGGAGATAGAGAAACCTCATATGACCTTTTTTTCTTATGCCGTATTTCACGTGTGGTTTGGAGATCAGTGGGATCGGTGCTGGGAACTGGTCTCTGTCCAAACAACTTGTTGCATTTTTTTGCTTGGTGCTATTTTCTCCCTAGAGGAGAAAATAAATACTGTGGGTCTTGCTGCTACCTGCTGGAGTACTTGGAACTGCCGAAATCATGCAACCTTTCAGTTCAAATGGCCACATACTCATTTTGAGGTGTTTTTTTCGCTTTGTGTGCATATCTTATACTCCCTCCGTCCCAAAATAAGTGACTCGACTTTGTACTAACTTTATAACTTTAATAAAGTTAGTACAAAGTCGAGTCACTTATTTTGGGATGGAGGGAGTATCTTGGGAAGGTCTCCATAAGGAAAATGATTCTGGATAAAGTATAGATCCACAATGCCGAGGAATAACACCACAAACATGATGAGGATTTGTGCTGCGAGCCAAGGAGGTCCCGATGTTGCTCACGCTTGAAGTTGTTTTGTTTGTGGGACGATGCTCTCCGATCTAGTCATTTTAGTTGATGTTGTTGGTGTAATGCCTTGTAGTTTGCTGAACACTAAAAAAGTGGAGGCTATGCTGAGTGTTCTACCTTTACTAGGTGCTTGACAAAATACACTTGGCAATGATTCTGACACTCAGTTAAGATGTCGATTCCGCTAGCGAGGGAAGGGTCATTTCTCCTACATTTGGTATGAGAGCTAGAGTTAATGTTTTGAGTTGCACATGTTTCTCGACGGCCACGTCTCCATCCACGCAGCTCCACGGTGGATGAAGTAAACCTCTGGTATGGTATAGGAGTACATGACACAAATGACAACGAAACCATAAATACTACTCTGTTCCACAACACAATCAAATAAAAACAAGTTCACCGATTGTCATGGAAACAATCAACAAAGATGCACTTACTAACAACTTAAATACTTTGCCAAGTGTCAGCCAAAAAACACTTAGCATAGGTGGACTCACTGTCACCCTGCTGTCAACCACGATGAGTAGGGACACGTGTCCACTTGTTTACCGAGTGTATTTCGTCGGACACTAAAAAAACAGAGGTTATGCCTTACCAAGTGTTTTCCTTGTCACTTGGTTTAGACTGGTGACTTTACCAAGTGCTTGACAAAATACATCCGGCAAATATTCTGGTAGTCAGTAAAAAGATCGATTCTGCTAGTGAGGAAAAGGTCATTTTGTAGTCTCTTGCATTTGGTATGAGTGTGAGATTTATGATTTTGAGTTGCCTGTGTTTCATTGAAGGCCACACCTCGGGCCACGTGGCTCCATGATAGGCCATCGTCAGTTGCAGCGTCATGAGAGGAACATGTGCAATGAAATTCGGTGCATACACGTAGTACACTCGGTCACTATTGGGGTCCATACATCAGTTAATTTGATGAGCCTAGCTAAGTTCTTTCAGTTTTATAGTCGTGTTTGATGAGTAGTGATTCTAGTGCGTGAAGTTTCAAGTGTCGAGGATAACTAAAGTCTTTTTTTAGACGTGATCTTCACCAAAAAAAAACATACCTACTTGCACAAGACCTTACAAGGGAAAATAAGCGATCGACCATGTGCTCTCTGCCATAACGCCAACCATTGAATAGAAATCACTTGTAATTATTATTTCCGATCTCAGCTTCAATGTTCAAGTGCATTTGTTTTGTAAAGCATTTCACATACCCAACCCAACAATGTTATAAAAGGTAGTCTAGCCCAGACAAAAGTGAGTAATGTGAGAGATGAAAAAAGGAAACAATGGATGCTGAAATTTGTTGCCATGTTTTGACCATTATTCAGATATGGGACAAAAATGTAACCAAGTTGTGAGCTTGGGAAACATCAGGAACGCAGTGCTCACCTGTGTGCAGTAGATTGCAGGTGAGTTATCGGTACAAGTTGTAGTCTCGGAGTATCACATTTTGTCATGCTATCGATGGTGTACATTTGCTGAGTACCATTGCCAGAAAACAAAAACTATGACTGATCGTTGGAGGCTCACCACGAGAGGGGTGAAGATGGCAAGGTGGCCGGTGTGCCTCGTGGGTCGGCAATGCCTTGCCTGGTTTCCACTCTGTGCTCGGCATTACCCAGTGGATTGTGAGATACTTTCTCCGTTTCTTTTTAGTCTGCATATAAGATTTAGTCTGCATGTAAAGTTTGACTAACATTATAGAAAAACATATTAATATCTACAATAAAAAAGTTATATGTTATGAAAGTTAATTTCAACACACATCTAGTACTATTGATTTCATGATGTGAATGTTGGTATCTTTTCCTATAAAACTAGTCAAACTTTACATGTTTAACTTTGACCAAACCTTATATGCGAACTAAAAAGAAACGGAGGCAGTACTTGCGGATCATGGAAGCTCATCTTTGTGCTTGTCGCACGGGTCGGCCCTAGGCATGCAAGCGGTGTTCGTGAGTCCGCAAACGTCCGCACGACGATGATTAACTCCAGCAAAAGGTTATGCACTTTGGCCGCGTCCGCATCTGCATCCTTAGTTGCATCCGCTTTATTTTTTCCAGTTGACCTTCCAAGCCCTGATTCGCCATCGCACTCGACAGTCTTGTTGACGTATAATGTGCTGCCTAGTCTTTTCTAGCAGATCGGTCTTTTTTTAATAAGGGTCTAGTTACAGCCGGGCTTAAGGCTACAGAGAAGTTTCCTTACCATAACAACTTTTCCCAATATTTGCATCGTAGGGTAGCCTGCCGCCACTTCATCCTCCTCCTGCACTCCAATCTTCGGGCTGCCCATGCCTAGCCTGATGATGATATAAGGCCAACTCCACCGCGCGACGCCAAACGGACGTCCGCTTTGCCCGAAATCGGTCCGTTTGGGTAGGGCAATGGGATCGTGTCCGGGCCTGTCCCGGGATGCGGTGCTAAAAATGCCTATATTTTCATATCAAAATAAGTTTGCACGTCCAAATATTAATTGTCTGAAAATAAAAATAGTTTTACAACCCAATCAAAATTGTCTCTAATAAAATAGTTTTACAACCAAATCGAAATTGTCTTGAATGAACATAAAATGAACCAATACATCTATTGGTTGCCAATGTGATCCCACAAGTGCTCAACCAAGTCATTTTGAAGATCCAAATGAGGGTGCCAATCACGCAGCTCATGATGGAATTGGACAAACTGTTCAAACGTGGCCGGTTCTTGGTGTAGGGGCTCAACATTTTCACCTTGATAATCAAATCCTTGGTCAAAGATACTGTCATCATACTTGTCCTCGACGATCATGTTGTGCATGATCACACAAGCAGTCATCACCTCCCAAAGCTTCCATCATCCCATGACAGTGCAGGCTTTCGAACGATACCCCATCGGGACTGAAGCACACCAAAAGCACGTTCCACATCCTTTCTAGCACTCTCTTGCATTTGGGCAAATCTCTTTCTCTTCTCACCTTGGGGGTTCGAGATTGTCTTCACAAAAGTTGACCACTAAGGATATATACCATCAGCTAGATAGTATCCCTTGTTGTACTGGTGGCCGTTGATCTCAAAGTTGACATGTGGGGAGTGGCCTTCTGCAAGCCTTGCGAAGACTGGAGAACGCTGCAGCATGTTCATATCATTGTGAGAACCTACCATGCCAAAGAAAGAATGCCATATCCAAAGATCCTGCGAAGCCACCGCTTCTAATATGACAGTGCACACTTTGACATGCCCCTTGTACTGGCCCTGCCAAGCAAATGAACACTTTTTCCACTCCAAGTGCATACAATCTGTGCTGCCAAGCATGCCTGGAAAGCCTCTACCTGCGTTGGTCGCCAACAATCTCTCTGTATCAGCAGCAGTTGGCTGCCTCAAGTACTCAGGGCCAAACACCTCGATCATAGCCTGGCAGAACTTGTACATTGACATCAGACATGTTGTCTCACTCATACACACATACTCATCCACTAGATCGCCTGGAATTCCATATGCAAGCATGCAGATGGCCGCGGTGCATGTATGGTAAGAGGACAATCCAAGCTTGCCAAGGGCATCCGTCTTGCACTCGAAGTATGGGTCATGAGCAACCACTTCCTCTCGGATACGATTGAACACATGCCTTGCCATACGAAAATGGCGATGAAATTTATTCGGCTTGAAGAGCGGGGTGTTCGCAAAGTAATCGGCATAGAGCAGGGCGTGGCCTCTCTCCCTGTTGCGGTTCAGGTTTGGAGTACGCCCAGGGAGTGACCCCCTGTACCAAGAAAGCTGCCGCTGAATGTGGTCGTGAACGACCAGTGCAGTCACCACAAGATCTTCATCATCTGACGACGAATCGTCTGATGAACAAATGAAGTGGTGGAAGAAAAACTCATCTCCACTGTCCATACCTTTGTGGGCAAAGTGTCGAACCCCTTGCGGTCGTAGTAGCACACCACATGGAAGATCTTAATTAGCCGGGTTTGTGTTAGTTTCTAGGTCCATCTATGGTGGTGAATCCAGCATTTAATGATCATTCATGTTCAGCCCCGTTAGGAACACATGAATTTCACAGGAATTTCTTAGGGATATGATCCTATGGGAATTTCTCTATAATGCCATTTGGGTTAAAGGAGTGATTTTGAAAATTCATATATGAACCCTTCCTTTCCTTCCCACTTGGATGACTACAAACATTTTCTCAAACCTCATGTCTTCACTTTCTCTAAGAAGTCCAATGCAACACATCTCTCTCTCTCTCTCTCTCACAAAATTCCTGTGGTGCATCGAAAGGACCATGCTATACAACCACTGCATTTCTGATTCATGTAGGAACCTACAAGACATGCCATCCAGTTCCTGCAATTTTTCTATTTCTATGCTTTTCCTACCCTGTGTTCCCAACATGCTCTCAAGTGTTGAGAATCACTTCAAGTATTTTTTGTACGAGCAAAATAATCTTTAAAAAAAGCAGTAGCTATGCCAAGTGTTCTAACTTTAGCAAGTGCTTGACAAAATACACTCGGCAAAGATTCTGACACTCAGTAAAGACGTCAATTCTGCTAGCGAGGGAAGAGTCATTCTGCAATATCCTACATGTGGTATGAGAGCGAGATTTTATATTTTGAGTTGCACGTGTTTATCGAAGGCCACATCTCCAGCCACGCAGCTCCACAGTGGATGGAGTAAACCTCTGGTATGGAGGAGTACATGACACAAATGACAACGAAACCACAAATACTACTTTGTTTCACAATAAAATAAAAACAAGTTTACCAATTGTCATGTTAACATTAAGCAAATATGAAGTTACTAACAACTTAAATACTTTGCCGAGTGTTGGATGAAAAACACTCGACATATGTGGATGCACCATCACCCTGATGTCAACCGCGGTGAGTAGGGACACGTGTCCACCCGTTTACCGAGTGTATTTTGTCGGACACTAAAAAACACAGAGGTTATGCCGAGTGATATGCCTTTACCAAGTGTTTTCCTTGTCACTTGGCTTTCCCTGGTAACTTTACCAAGTGCTTGACAAAATACATTCGGCAAATTCCGGAGTCAGAAAAAATAATCAATTCCGCTAATGAGGAAAAGGTCATTGTGTAGTCTCCTGCATTTTGTATGAGAGTGAGATTTATGATTTGAGTTGCACGTGTTTCATCAAAGGCCGCGCCTCGGGTCACGCGGCTTCACGGTAGGCCATCCTCTTTTGCAACACCAAGAGAGAAACATGTGCAATGAAACACGGTGTATGCATGTTACATTCGATCAGAATCTTTTCGATGAGTCATATAGGTGTCCTAAATTATGCACAAGTTAATGCTTCGGGTCCATACACTGGTTAATTTGATGAGCCTAGCTAAGTTTCTGTCAGCTTTATAGTTGTGTTTGATGAGTAGTGATTCTAGTGTGTGAAGTGTTGAGTGAGGATACCTGAAGCTTTTTTAGATGTGATCTTTATGAAAAAACACATATGTACCTGCACAAGACATTTTTTTCGATAAAGGGCTTTTCATTGAATTGAAATATCGAGTTGATACAACCGCATCAAAGATCACCCGGCCTCTGCATAGCTAGATGCACACAGCCACAAGGTTCAAAGTACTAAAAGTCATAAAAAAGGCAAAACCGCCAGAAGTAGCGAAAAAGAATAAAAGAGGCCTATGGTGATGCCGGTCCTATCCGAAGGTCACACCGCCATCCATGGGGGTAAAAAATCTCCCTGACCGAGCACTCCAACCGGGTAGAAGCCATCATAAAAAAGTCTCTGTCCTCCGGCCTCTGCAGGATAGACCACATACGGAGCCATCGCGAGCATATATGAATTACCTGCATAGGAGACGAAACACTTTTATGATTAAAAACAATATCATTCCTGGTGAGCCATAACGCCCAACATAAGGCAGCCGCCCCCACTAGAATGTGCTTAGAAAATTGTTTATCTATTCCCCTCAACCAATTGCCGAACATATTTCGAACGCTGCGTGGAGGATATAGATTCGAAGCAATTTGGACTATTGCCCATACCGATCTAGCAAACTTGCAATCAAAAAATAGATGTTTAATGGATTCATCATGATGGCAGAAAACACATTTTTTGCAACCTTGCCAGTTTCGTCGAGCTAAATTGTCCCTAGTTAAGATAACTCCTTTGTTGAGAAACCATAGGAAGATTTTCAATTTTAAAGGAATCTTAAGCTTCCACAATTTTCTATTATCAGTTGGAACCTCGTTATGAACCAATGCATCATACATGGATTTAACCGAAAATCTTCCATTCTGATGCAGGTTCCATTTAAAGATGTCTGATTCAGCCGACAGTTGGACATCTCCCAAACGAGTCAGCAAATCATTCCATACGGTCAGACGAGGTCCAGAAACCGTTCTGCGAAAAGAAATATCCGGGTTTTCTTGTCCCAATACCTGCTTTATCGTGACAAACTTATGTCTAACTATCCGATATAAGCTTGGGTATTGCACATTTAGAGGAGTAGTCCCGAGCCAGGTGTCTTCCCAGAATCGAATCTGGGAGCCGTCCCTAACTGAGAAAGTGCCAAATTGGAAAAAGAATTCTTTAGCTTTCATTACCCCACTCCAAAAATGAGAGTCACCCGGTTTCCAGTAGACCTGGGAGATTGCTTTGGAGCCAACATATTTATTACGAATGATCTCCTGCCAAACACCATCCTCAGTGAGTAATCTGTATACCCATTTGCTGAGCAATGCAATGTTTTTGATCTCAAGATCCTGGACTCCGAGTCCACCTTGGCTTTTAGGACGACATAATATATTCCACCTAGCCAAGCGATATTTCTTTGTTTCATTGTCACTCTGCCAAAAAAACCTTGATCTAAAATAATCAAGGCGTTGGAGAACACCTTTTGGCAGATGAAAGAAAGATAGCATGTAAAGGACCATATTGGTAAGAACCGAGTTAATCAGAACTAGTCGGCCCCCATAGGACAAGAGTTTGGCGTTCCAGCTCGCCAACCGTTTCTCCAGTCTCTCTTCAACATGTTTCCATTCAGCGATTGTAAAACGCCGATAATGAATAGGAATACCTAGATATCGAATCGGGAATTGTCCGAGTTGGCATCCAAATATATCAGCATATTCTTGTGAAGTTTCTGCGGCTTCGCCAAAGCAGAAGAGTTCACTCTTATGAAAATTTATCTTAAGACCAGAAAGATCCTCAAAAGCACATAATAACAATTTGAGGTTGCTAGCCTTTTCTAGGTCGTGATCCAAAAACAAAATGGTGTCATCCGCATACTGTAAGATTGATAGGCCTCCTTCTACTAGATGAGGAATGACCCCGGTGATTTGACCAGCTAGCTTGGCCCTCTCAATAAGAGTAGCTAGCATATCCGCCACGATATTGAAAAGGATAGGTGATGCGGGGTCGCCTTGACGTAGCCCCTTCCTAGTCTGGAAGTAATTGCCTACGTCATCGTTCACCTTGATAGCCACGCTACCTCCAGACACAAAGTTCTCAACCCATCGGCACCAAGTATCGGAAAACCCTTTCATTCGAAGAGTTTGTAACAAAAAAGGCCACTTCACCTTATCATAAGCTTTCTCGAAGTCAATCTTAAAGATGACCCATTCAACTTTTTACGATGGAGCTCATGGACAGTTTCATGTAGGACAACAACACCATCTAAAATGTTCCGTCCGTGCATGAAAGCTGTTTGTGTTGGTTTGACTACATGGTCTGCGACCCCATTCAGCCGGTTGGTCGCGACCTTAGTGAAAATTTTAAAGCTCACGTTTAATAAGCAAATCGGTCTATATTGTTGAATCCGATTGGCATCCTTTGTCTTTGGTAAAAGGATAATTTCCTCAAAATTGAGTCTGGAGATGTCTAGTCTATGAGCGTGCAGTTCATTAAACAATTGAACCAAGTCAGACTTTAACATATCCCCCAAAAATTGATAAAACTCCGCCGGAAAACCATCCGGTCCCGGAGATTTGTTATGTTCCATTTGAAAAACCGCAGTCCGGATTTCCTCCTCAGTGAAAGCAGAGGTTAGTAATTCATTTTCCGCAGCGGAAACTTGCTGGATGTCATGACAAATAGACTCATCCACCTGCACAAGACATTACAAGGGAAGATAAGAGATCGACCATGTGCTCTCTGCCATATCGCCAACAATTGAACAAAAATCAATTGCAGTTATTATTTTCCATCTCAGCTTCAATGTTCAAGTGTATTTGTAGTTAGTACGCACACCCAACCCCCACAAGGTTATAAAAGGTGGTTTAGCCCAGACTAGAGTAAGTAATGTGAGAGATGAAGAAAGAAAACAAGGGATGCTTGTTGCTATGTTTTGACTGTTATTTGGACATGGACCAAAAATGTAACCAAGTTGTGAGCCCGGGAGACATCAGGAATGCAATGCTCACTTGTGTGCAGTAGTTTACAGGGGAGTTAGAGGTACATGTTGTAGTCTCGGGGTATCACCTTATGGTATGCTACCGATGATGTAGCTTTGCTGAGTACTCTTGCCAAAAAACTTTAACTATGACTGATCGTTGGAGGCTCTCCACGTGGGGGGGAAGATGGCAAGGTGGCCGGTGAGCCTCGTAGGTCGGCAATGCCTCACCTGGTTTCCACTTTGTGTTCGATATCACCCAACGGGTCTTTCAGATGCTTGCAGACCACGGAAGCTCGTCTTTGGCCTTCCAAGCCTTGATTCACGATCATACTCCCGTAGTCTAACTAGAATAAATAAAGGTCTCACTTACAATATGGGCCTAAGGCTACCGACAACTTTCCTTATTATAACAATTTTCCCACTAGAAGCGATATTTGTATCACAGAGTAGCATGTTGCCGCTTCATCTTCGTCACTCCACCAGCTCATCACTATTTGTCCGCTGACACCAATCTTGGGGCTGCCCATGCCCTGCCTGATGATGATACGACGCTTCTTGGTGAAGCCCACTAGCTCCTATCAGGCATCGCTTCCCAGTCCCTACTGCTACATATCAAGTCATGTACTCAGAGCCTCTATTTTCACTGCTACTGAAAGTTTTACTTATCGCTTGCCATGCATGGTTTTGCATGAGAGAATGAAGCGAGGTATATGCCAGTGGTGGCAGGTGCAATTGTTGTCTCCGTAGGGTGTTCAAGAACAAAGTCCTAATAATCGACGTTGGTTGTCAAGGGCATCAACGATGTACTGTATGTTCAAACATGTAGGCAGTATTGGGGTTAACGTGAGTAATATTGTGAAATACTACGGTGGTAGAGCATGACTATGGTGTGCTTGTAATAAAAAAATCACGACTGGCACTACTAGGAAAAGGGCTATAGATGGAATTGATACTAATGGCGCACCGGACAAGCAGTGCGCCATTAGTATATAGTAATGGCGCACCAGCAATAGATACGCCATTAGAGTTCGAACTACTAATGGCGCACGAGGTACAAAGTGCGCCATTAGTATCAAGAAGTTTTTTTTTGAACTAGCGCGCCTGTCCAAACATACTAATGGCGCATCCAGACAAAGTACGCCATTACTAGTTGTAACTAGTAATGGCGCACCAGCAGTAAAGTGCGCCATTAATGCTCTTTTTTTTATGATATTTTTTTTTTACAAAACTACTAATGGCGCACCTGGGGGCGGTGCGCCATTAGAGTCCACATACTTATGGCGCACATAGCAAAAGTGCGCCATTAGTAATCCCCCATACTTGGGGCCGGCCGCACCCTCCCCTCTCTCCCTCTCGCCAGATCTCTCCCCCCTCTCTCCCCGACGCCTCTTTCTCCCTCACCGCCGACGCCCTCGCCCCCCTCTCCCCGACGCCTCTCTCTCCCTCACCGCCGACGCCCTTGCCCCCCCTCTCCCCGACGCCTCTCTCTCCCTCACCGCCGACGCCCTCGCCCCCGACGCCCCGGCCTCGACGCTTCCTAACCCTAGTTCGGCGACGACTCGGCGCACGGCGGCGGTTGGTTCGGAGCCGACGAGGGCCACTCGGGGCACGTGAAGGGAGCGCCGCCGCCGGCCTCCGCCGTGATTGCTCGCGGCATCGTCGAGAAGGACCTCCTCGAGGGTTTCGCAGTCCAGGTGCGCCGCTTACCACACCCACCGCCCCCTCCCCGCTCGATCCGCCGGCCCCTCCTGCCATTCGTTTAGCTACTTCCATTTCCGCCGGGGATCACTCGCTCTGTAAATTTATAGCTTTTAACATCGTTTTCGCAGTTAGTTGTATGCTGTTTGTGAAGGAGGCATGATTAGTGTTTTCAGGTTTAGTGTCGAAGTGGCTTTGAACAGTGGTATGTATGCTTGTCTTTTGGCTTGTCAAAAGTCAAGATTATCCCATAGGTAGTCTCTTTAGGCAGATGTTATCGATATCGCTGTGTTAGCTCGTGTCCAGTTTAGCTATGTGTGTGAGATTTGGCGATTCCACCGCCCTGACACCCCCATGTCTATTCCCTAAATTCCTAGCTGCAATTGTGTGCTTCTGTTTTGCACCTTTCCTTGAAAGAGAAATCCATTGGCATTTACTGTTTTATATGAAAGGTGTTGATCAGCTGTGCATCAAAGCTAAATATTGTTATCACTGGAGGGAGACTGGGTTATCACTCAGCATCCATGTCCGGCACTGAGCAGCAGAGAAATGAAATACAGCAGGATACAAACTATGAACATGATTTGACCCAACACCTGCTATTCCTGAATCAATTTCATTGGGCCTTCCAAGCCTACTTGTTGAGTTGACTAATTAGTCCATTCCCCTCCTTTCAATAGCTCTTCCAATGTTGTAAGAAGCAAGCAATCTTATGCATAGCAACAATTTGACATTGATATCGTTTTGTTCTGGTTGGACTTGGAGTAGTTTCAGTAGTTAGACTAGTTAGACTAGTTACACTTGAAGGCAAATGACAGCAATTGCATCAAATCAAAATAGTTTAAATTTTTGTAGGCAAGCCATACTTTGATGAATGGCTTGAAACTTGTTGCTGTTAATTTTTCTGCTAAGCCATAGTTTAAATTTTTCTACTAGGCAAACTGTTGTTGCTTGGAGTAATTGACATGATGAACTTGCTGTTAATAAAAAAGCACTGTTGTGATATTATATTTAAAAAAACACTGTTGTAAAACTACTGATGTAAAATTCAGTTAAAACTACTGATGCAGTGTAAAATTCAGTTAAACTAGTTTAACTAGAGTAAAATTCAGTTAAACTAGTCTAACTAGAGAAAATGGCTTGTGGTTAGACCATGGCCTAATGAGCCTAGGATGGTGCCACAGCTAGCTTGTCTAGGTACATATTTTTAATTTATAAAGTTTAATCTCTTTGAAACATAGGAAATGTCGTCTTCCGATGACGATAGGATCCCGGAGTGCTCCTGGTGCGGTGACGACCGGGGTCTGTGCGACAGGCCTCACCTGGTAGACGGTCGTTACTTCAGTATTAAGCTCGACGAGACCTTCGATGTCGAAACGGTACGCAACGACAAGTCTTGTTTCGTAATTAATTAAGCACGATTTCTAGCTACTTCAACGTGTAAGTAATTAATTTTCTTCTTTTACATGCAACTAGTTTATCCCGTGTCATGCAAGACGCTATGTCTTGGAGAGGATGGGATTTGAAGATCATGAAACTACGGAGACAAAGCAAATTCAACTAAGGACCATGCATAATGTTGATTTAGAAGTGGATTTGTACAATTCAGATAACGTAACCACTTTTGGTTACAAGAATTGGGAATCATTTGGCAAGATATATGGTTTTTATGAGGGTATGCTTCTCACCATGGATCTTGGTAATCCGGATTCCATCGCCGAAGACGATTTGGACATTTGGGTCCTTGTTGACGATATGATTCCAATTCTACCGAGAAGTGAGTTTATCAAACATAGTTATTTAGTAATTTATATTGTTTATTTCAAAATAGTTGACAACTTATTTCCATTGATAGGTTATTTTGATTATTCAAATAATGTGAGGATGATGCTAGACAGAACCTACTACACCCCTGGCTCAGAATGTACTTATAAGGACAAAGAGCAGATCATCTTCTTTTATTCCTTTCTTGTGGATTACATTCAATATCGTAATATTGATCCATAATATGGTGAATACGTCCCACTAGTGCACGTCTTGAACTACGTTAATATCAATGAAGATACCATGGTAAGATTTTTTTACTATTACGACATTCGTGCATGTTTTGCATTAGTTCTTCTCGAACTGAACTACAATGCTAACTACGAAGTCTTACTATGTTTTGCAACAGATTCTCCCTAGTGACTGTGTGCCTCCTGTCATGTTTCAATCTGGTCAACTACAAGTTTTAAACATTCTGCCAGGTGAACCTACAAATCACACGTGTCCATATCGGATTTCTTCTACAAATAAAGGAATGAGAATCAAAGAATGGCGAAAAATAACGAAAACTGGTAAGGAGGTACTTGGAAGCAATAGAGTGAGAAGGGCAAGAAATGGAGACAAGATAATCTGCGTTCTCCATAATGGCCCTTTAAATCTAATTGATTTAGAGACAAACGCCATCTTGTTTTATGCCATTTTACCTTAGAAAATTGCTACGTAGTAGAAGTTGTATGGTCGATAATGATGTGTAAGACTTATTATTTAATACCAATGTTGAGTTTTTATTATTATTATGATCGATGATGCATGATGCTAAGTTGTTCTATGAGCTATTATATACTCCCTCCGTTCCGATTTACTCGTCGTGGTTTTAGTTCAAATTTGAACTAAAACCACGACGAGTAAATCGGAACGGAGGGAGTAGATTCTAATAGTTTCGATGTGCGTACCATATATGTTGGCTCCACGAGAAATTATATTTATATATATGCATAACCTGTGCAAAAAACAGAAAATAAAAAAATAAAAAAAACCTAATATTCATACTAATGGCGCATCACAGCAGAGTGCGCCATTAGTATGCCAAAGCACCTGGCTACACATGGCCCCTGGGAGGCATACTAATGGCGCACTTCTGTGCATACTAATGGCGCATCTGCGGTGCGCCATTAGTATACCAGATACTAATGGCGCACCAGAGGTGCGCCATTAGTAAAGTATACTAATGGCGTGCTAGTAATGGCGCACCACTAATGCGCCATTAATGGCCAAATTAGGTGCGCCATTAATAGGCCTTTTCCTAGTAGTGTCGTGCAGAACTCGCGTGTGTTCTAAAAAAATTATACCAAGATAAAATGAATTTAGATTAAAAAAAAGCTCAATTTATAAGTTTCTAAATGGCCCAACTGATCCTAGGTAGGTCAGTTATATTTCTGAGAAGAGTGACCCTTAACCGTGAGGGAGCCACAAGAGGCATTGAGTAGCACACCATATGGAAGATCTTAATTAGCCAAGTTTGTGTTAGTTTCTAGGTCCATCTATGGTAGTGACTGTACTGTTTAAAGATAATTCATGTTCAGCCCCGTTAGGAACACATGAATTTCGCAGGAATTTCTTAGGGATATGATCATGGGAATTTTCTTATAATGTCATTTAGGTTGAAGGTTTTGTCTTGAAAATTCATATATGAATGCTTCCTTTCCTTCCCATTTTGTATGACTATAAACATCTTCTCAAATCTTCTTCAATTACTCTAAGAAGTCCAATGCAACACGTCTCTCTCTCTCTCTCTCCCCCTCCCACCCTCAAAATCCCTGTGGTGCATCCAAATGACCATGTTACACAAGTACGGCGTTTCAGATTCATGGCATCTAGTTCCTGCAATTTTTCTATTTCTATGATTTTCTTACCCTGTGTTCGGAACATGCTCTTAACCAGTTGCTATGCGGAGTGTTCTACCTTTACCAAGTGCTTGACAAAATACACTCGGCGAAGATTCTGACAGTCAATAAACACACCAATTGTGCTAGCGAGGGAAGGGTCGTTCTGCAATCTCGTACATGTGGTATGAGAGCGAGATTTAAGATTTTTTTTCAAGATTTAAGAGTTTGAGTTGCACGTGTTTCTCGAAGGCCACATCTTCAGCCACGCAGCTCCATGGTGGATGGAGAGTAAACCTCTGGTATGGTATAGGGGAGTACACTGCACAAATGACAACAAAACCTTAAATACTACTCTGTTTCAGAAATCAACCAATTAAAAAAAGTTTAGCAATTGTCATGGAAACACTCAACAAAGGTGAACTTACTAACAACTTAAATTCTTTGCTGAATGTTAGTCAAAAAATGCTCAACATAGGTGGATGTACCGTCACCCCACTGTCAACCGCGGAAAATGGACACATGTCCACCTGTTTACTGAGTGTATTTCTTCGGACACTCGAAAAAGCGGATGTCATGCCAAGTGTTGTCCTTCTCACTTCATTTAGACTGGTGAGTTTACCAAGTGCTTGACAAAATACATTTGGCAAAGATTCTGGTAGTCAGTAAAAACATCGATTCTGCTAGTGAGGAAAGGGTTATTTTGTAGTCTCCTGCACTTGGTATGAGAGTGAGATTTATGATTTGAGTTGCACATGTTTCATCAAAGGCCGCGCCTCGGGCCACACGGCTCCATGACAGGCCATCATCAGTTGCAGCATCAGGAGAGAAAGATGTGTAATGAAATTCGGCGCATGCATGTTAGTACATTCGGTCAGAATCTTTTCTATGAGTCATATAGGTGTGCCGAACTATGCACAAGTTAACGCTTGGTCCATACACCAGTTAATTTGATGAGCCAAGCTAACTTTCTGTCAGTTTTACAGTTGTGCTTGACGAATAGTGATTCTAGTGTGTGTGAAGTTTCAACTGTCGAGGATAACTAAAGCGTTTTTTAGATGTAATCTTTACCCAAAAACATAGGTACATGATCTTTACAGAAAAATAACATAGGTACTTGCACAAGACTTTACAAGGGAAGATAAGTGATCCACCATGTGCTCTCTGCCATATCGCCAACCATTGAACAGAAATCACATGCAAGTGTTTTTTTCAATCTCAGCTTCATTGTTCTAACCCAACCCAACATTACACACACCCAACCCAACAATGTTATAAAAGGTGATCTAGCCCAAACAAGAGTGAGCAATGTGAGAGATGAGGAAACGAAAGAAGGGATGCTAAAATTTATTGCCATGTTTTGACCATTATCTGGATATATATGGGCCAAAAATGTTATACCAAGTTGTGAGCTTAGGAGACATCTGGAACGCAATGCTCACTTGAGTAGATTGCATGCGAGTTCTCGGTATATGGTGTAGTCTTGGGGCATCACCTTTCTGAGGTTTCCCGCCAAAAAACTTGAACTATGACTGATCTTTGGAGACAATGAATCTGACTTCACCTGGCTCAACATGCGGGGCAAAGATCGCAAGGTAGTCAGCATCGGTGTACCTCTCATGAGTCTGCAATGCCTCGCCGGCTCGCCTTGTTTCCCACTTTGTGCCCGGCGTCATCCAGCTGGTCTTCGGGTGCTTGCGGATCACACAAGCTCGTCTTTGCCTTTGCCGCACGGGTCGCCACCGCCTTGATCTGCTATCGCACTCTGATTGTCTAACTAAAGTGAATAAAAGGTGTAGATACAACTTAAGGCTGCAAAGAAGTCTTAGTTATATCAGGGCTTAAGATCACCCACTTTATCGTGTTCTTCAGCCAACAAGAATTGTCATATGCAGCTGTTGTCGCTGAAAAGGAAACAACACACCTGGAGCATCTGCAGCGAAGACGAGCCACATGCATGACGAAGTGTAGAACGACAACATTCAAGATCCCGCTAGCCCTTAGCAAGCATGTGTTCAGATCAAAGGAATACATTTCAAATGTTCAATCATGGTATGTCTGGTTAGATAGAACTCGGTGTCAGTACTTTAGGAAAGTAGTACTACTCCCAGTTCCTCGTTGAGAAGGATGAACTCATGAACACATTTGATTGATCATCCTATGGAGGAGAATTTGAACGAATAGACCAAGCTTGGTCTGCAAACCTGGAGGCAATGCGGATGGTACTTCCCTCGTCATCGCACCATATCAACGCAGATCGACCGCTTTAGTTAGCTCCTGAGCACTACGGGGTCTTGGGGCTCGGTGTGTTGGGCACCAACTGACCATTTCTTCGAGATGATGGCAAACCTAACCAACACGACCACTTGATCTCTTCCATTTCGTAAAAGAAAGATAGTAATCCATGCTTGCCCAATGTACATTTTTTTGCGGGTCGCTCAATGTACATTTAGAAATTTAGAAAAGACTATTTGCTACCAGAACCACCACCACTGCCGACAACAAAAACAAAAATCAAGGAAGGCGCAGTACAGTTCTCAGCTCCAGTACAAAATCAACACTTCTAAGTCTAGTGAAACGTCAAACAACCAATACATACGCGGCTAAATTCAAACATGAAATGCGTGTAACCTGGGCCACCTTCACAGAGACCTGGGCCACCATCAAACATCCTAAGCCCATTCCACATGCATTTTTCTGTGAACTCCCTCCGCCGCCATCACTGACTCCACCGCTCCTCCTGCTCCACTCCGGGGATGGGGAATCGCTCGCCCAGCCGGCCAACATGGTGGAGATCGCAAGAGCAGCAGCAACAGCGACACCCCTCCTCCCTGGCCTCCCTGATGAGATCGCCATCTGGGAGATCCTCGTCTGCCTCCCCCCAAAATCCCTCCTCCGCTGCCGCACTGTGTGCCCCGCGTGGCGCCACGCCGCCTCCACCCCCTGCTTCCTCTTCGCCCGCCACGGCCACCAGCCCACCCACCCCCTCGTCTACAACGAGGATCCCGAGTCCCTAGACACTACCCCCTTCGATTTCTGGGGAGGGCTCGCTGCCCCTGACCATTTGCAGTCTATCTTGCGACTTGGCAGCGTCGACGGCCTCCTGCTCCCGGCATCGTGCAACGTCCTCCTTGTCTTCACCAAGTACAGAAGCTAATGCATCTACAACCCAGCAACTCGTCAGTATGCCCCCCTCCAGCAGATTTATGGCTTCATGCCCTCGGGGATGTACCCACACAGCCCTACGGGTGAGTACCGACTATTGATGTACTGGATCTCAAGCTCAATGTGTGATGAACCGGTGCCTAACGCTGAAGATGGCCCCTACATCTTCACACTAGGCTCTGGCCAGCTGCCAAGGTACATAGGGTGCTCCGATGCGGAGTTATTGATGTACCTCACCCCTGGATCTGTCATGTTCCGTGGTAGCCTGCATTGGCCCAGAACCCACATATATTGTTATTTCACACCTCCGATGAGTCGTATCGATAGATGCACTCTCTGATTGGTCCTTGCTATGTTGACCTGTTTGAAATGGGTGACATGCTTTGGCATGTTCGGTCTTACTGAGGAAGAGACAACTGTTGATATCTGGATGATGTAGGACGGTGAAGGGGAAGTCTGGACCTTCAAATACTGGGTTGAATTGACGGCCGCATAGATAAGGGTGCAAGTTCCAATGTTTGACTGTGATTGGGATGTGGTCGCCATGTCTTGGGATGGTGAGTTGCTCGTGCTGGCCAAATCTAACGACTGTCTACTTCATGTTGACATGGATGGCAAGGTGGTTGCCAGTTTCCATCATCACAGAGGCCTTGATCCTACACGGTTTCAGCTCAAACAGTCTCTAGTTTCACATACCTTCTTTCTGACACTAGAGGGTTATGTTGTGAACGATTTGCCTTTCTTCTGACTAGATGATTATGTTGTTAACACTTAGCCTGCTCTCCATATCCACATGAGCTGCAGTGTATTGTAACTTGATCCACCATGAGCTTGCTAGCTTCTTTGTTTATGTACAACAAGATATGGTCAAGAGGCTCTGAACTGTTGCTTGGTTGTGTGTCATATTTCTTTGAATATCCTTTGGGCTGAAGTGGCTGCTATGAGCATTGATGCTAAAATTACTAGTCATTAGGATCAGCATCTGAAATGTTTCCCAATTGCTTCAACTCGTGTGTCTGTTTTCTCTTGAACGGAAGAATGGACTAATTTTTCTCTCCTTTATTTATATAGTGGTCTTCTTAGTACTCCTTACTAGTTATTACTCCCTCCGTTCCTAAATATAAGTCTTTTTAGATATTTCAAATGAACTACAACATACGGATGCATGTAGACATATTTTAGAGTGTAGATTCACCCATTTTGCTCCGTATGTAGTCACTTGTTGGAATCTCTAGAAAGACTTATATTTGGGAACGGAGGGAGTAGTTAGCAATTCTATCGTGTTGTCTCTGTTTTTATTTGAATGGAGAATTTTCTTGTATGTTCATTGAGGTCTTATTTTAAAAAGATTACCCGCTGGTCTTTTTAATACTAAAACTTAGAAAATATGCATATGTTTCCTGTTTATATGTTTTGTTTTAGCTTACAATGAAATGAGACAGACTATCCTCTTGTAAAAGTTCAGGTGCAACTTCTAATCAGTAAGCTAAAACAGACTATCCTCTTGACACACAAAGACAGGTGCAACTTCTAATGTGCTCACCCGCGAACCACACGTGTCCTAGTATGTTGACTCAAGCGCAAATGTCGGGTCGTGGTGGAGGTCCCTAGGCAGCTGCGCGCGATGATGGCGGATCTCCACCTCACCTGCGTGACCTATGTCCTACACTGGTGGTACTGGAACCCTATCCGGATTCAAATGCCAGCCATGTGGCAGGTTCACATCCAGCCATAGCACAATGATGGCATTATCCCCATAGTGTTGTTACCGGTGAACGAGGACGCAGAGGTGATCGCGCGCTGATGGCACAACCCCCGGCGGCGTGACAATGAAGTTTACCTGGACTAAGGACGAGCCCGCCTCGTGGTCATGCGCTTGGGGCGTGTACTTCCACGAGATGGTGGGCGACGACAATGGCTAGGTTCACTATCGAGCGTCTAGGCCAAAGGGAGGGAGAAGAGGGCACTGTGGCAGCCCCCATGCATGCGCGCATTTAAAAAGGACCGCACGTGGGTAGTTTGATGGCTGGCAAGTGGGGCTGGGGCAGACAATGAGCAGACACACGGTGCGTCCGTCTGCAGACGGACACGAAACGGGTTTGGGTTCGTGCGTTGGTTCATCATTTCTGCCCACGCGGATCCAAACAGACAAAGACAGAAGAAATGCGTCCATGCGTCCGAGTTTCCATCCATGAAGATCAAGCCTCGGTTTCTCTCCATAAAATTGCTTATGGACTATGGAGATCAGTAAAGACACGGGATGGATCCTTGGAAACTAGAAACGGAGGGAGGGACGGAATGAAGAGGATATCAGGAGAGGAGCTCCCCGCGACGGCCTTGTAGGCAGAGCACTTAACGGCGATGGCGGAGGCAGACGCGGCGGTTGGCACCGCGAGTATGGCGCCGAGGAGGAGCAGGAGCGTGACGGATCTGTGGCGTGTTGCTACTCTCTGCTCCATCTCTGCCTCCGACGATCCCGATCTCTAGTCTTTGCTTCTTTCTTCTTCGTCGTGTGAGTTTGGCCCTTTAAACGAATCCCTACGACTGACTGGACGAAGCTCGGGCCGGTTGTGTCGCTCGCTTCCATGTGTGTGGCAACACCCACCATCGCCAGGGTGCCACGCGTCCCTGCGGCCCCACGCTCAGCCCTCTTCACGATAGGCCATCGTCACTTGCAGCATCAGGAGAGAAACATTTGCAATGAGGCTGACCCCAATGCAGGGAACTTCAGCGGGAACTTCGGGTCCAACTCAGCAAAAAATCCTACGTGGCATTGATTTAATGAAGAGAGAGAGTTTTAGAGGAACTTACATGGTTACCGGAACATTGCACCAGATACAAGAAATTTTAATGCTGATTGGTCACGTGTGGGCCGGCCGGAACATAGGGCTGCGTACGGGATATTTTTAATGCTAATTGGAGAATTTTTTAATGCTAATCTTTGCTGAGTTGGACCAAAGTTCCTGCTGGAAGTTTCTTTGCATTGGGACCAGCCTGAAATTCCATGCATTCAGTCAGAATCTTTTCTATGAGTCGTACATGTGTCACTATGCACAAGCTAACGCCTGAGGTCCATACTTAATTTGATGAGCCAAGCTAAGGTTCTGCCAATTTTATTGTCGCGCTTGATGAGTAGTGATTCTAGCGTGTGTGAAGTTTCAATCGTCCAGGGTAACTAAAGCATTTTTAGACGTGATCTTTATGGAGAAAACATAGGTACTTGCACAAGACTTGATGAGGGAAGACAAGCGATCAACCATGTGCTCTCTGCCACATCGCCAACAATTGGACAGAAATCAATTGCAGTTATTATTTTTGATCTCAGCTTCATTGTTCAAGTGCATTTGTTTTGTAAAACATTACACACACCCAACCCAACAGTGTTATAAATGGTGGTTTAGCCCACACATGAGTGAGTAATGTGAGAGATGAAGAAAGGAAAGAAGGGGTGCTTGAAATTAATTGCCATATTTTGACCATTATTTGGATATGGGCCAAAAATGTAACCAGGTTGTGAGCTTGGGAGACATCAGGAATGCAAATGCTCACTTGAGTGCAACGTAGTACATGCGAGTCATCGGTACATGTTGTAGTCTGGAGGTATCAGCTTTTGGCATGATACACATGATGTAGCTCTCCTGAGTATCCTAGCCAAAAAACATAAACTATGACTGATCGTTGGAGGCAGACCACGTGGGGAGAAGATGGCATGGTGGCCGGTGTGCCTCAGATTGGGCTGCTCAGCGACATCTGCCGTTCAATTTCAGCAGGTTGAACATGGATCGAGATGGAAACACAAGGCGAAGAAGAAGCCGACAGATGTCATGGGTGGACATGGCATAGGAGAAGAAGAAGCCGACAGATGTCATGGGTGGACATGGCATAGGAGGAAGCTCGCCGCTGCTGCAGGAGGAGAACACCCAAGTACGGAAAATAGGCAGCCAGCCAGGCACTATTAGGAAAATGCTTATACATAGAAATTTACCAGTAGCGTTTGTTTGTGCCCCCACGCTGCTGCGTTGGGCACAAAGAATGCTACTGGTATATATTAGCACGAGCGCTTGTTTTCTTTGGGCACGCTACTACTAAATATCTCCAACCATGCCCCCCGGACAGGTCATACTACTAGCGCGGGTTTGCTAGGACGCGCTAGCACTAGAAACATAGTCGTAGCGCGTGTCACCACATGCGCTACATCTAACCCAGCCCAGCGAGACAAGCAACCCAGCCCAACGGAGAACCTCTCCATTGTTCTCTCATTTTCCTCCTCTTCCTCCGGCGAACCATCGCCGTCGCCAGAAACGACAGGCGATTCCGGCTACTTCCTGCGGCCCTCGCCCTAGCAAAGCACACTCACGAGTTATCCTAGCGACGACGCTTCCTTCCCTCCAGCCAGAACCTCTCCTCCCGGCCACAAGCGCTCGCGCGCGACCCTAGGGTTTCCTCTCCTCCCGGCCAGATCCTAGGGTTTCGGCTGCCTCCAACTCCGGCGCGGTGAGCTCTCCTCTTCCCTCGATTCATGCCCTCCTCTCTCCCCTTATTTCTTCTCTCCCCGCCCCCCTCACTAGTTTAATTCCTAAATCCTTCGAGGCTAACAAAATTCAATAGTTTCCTCTCATTAGGTGCTTATATAAGTTGATCGATACAGCTTCGGTCTTTAGATTGGACCCTGTTACGGACAAATTGACTAGCATCACTCAAAATGCCCACATTAACGGGAGGAATATAATGAACGGTGTCCTTTGTTTACATGAAAATCTCCATCATTGTCATCGTAAGAAACAATGTGGGATTGTGCTTAAAATTGACTTTGATAAGGCATACGACAAAGTCAATTGGGATTTCCTGTTGTAAATCCATGAATTAGGAGGCTTTAATGCTATTTGGTGTAGTTGGATTAAGAATATTCCGCACAACAAAACTGTTAGTGAAAAACTTAGTAACACTACCGGCTCCCTATTTCCGGAACCATAAAGGGCTGAGAGAGGGGCCCCCCTATCTCCTTTCCTTTTTTATTTGACTGCTGAATGCTTGGCCAAATTAATCCAGAATGCTCAAAAGAATAATCTTCGTACTAGTTTGGCTCCTGATCTGGTTGATATCGGAGTAGCTATTCTCCAGTATGCCGATGAGCTCTTTGGCTGTGATATTGGGCGCTTCCTGTAGTGGGATGCGAATATCCTGGAGTTCTTTGCTGAGCTCTTTGGCTGTGATATTGGGCACTTCCCAATGAAGTATTTAAGTGTCCATGTTGGCTTTGTTGCTTTCAAAAACTATGAAATATCTTATATTGAAAATAAATATATTAATAAGTGTGATGCCTGGTGGGGAAAATTGCATCCTCTGGTGGTAGAACTACCCTTCTAAAGTCTAACCTATCAACTATCTCCTATTTCCATATGTATATGCTTTTAATGAACAAAGGTTTCACCGGGAAGCCTGATAAACATCGTAGGAACTTTTTCTGACAAAGAAAAGGTGGAAGAAAAAGGTATTGCCTAGTGGTCTAGGGTTTGTAGGTCCAAAAATAAAGGGGTACTTGGTATTAAGGACTTGTCAAGGCAGAATATAAGCCTCCTTGTCAAGTGGTGTTGGAAACTTGAGCATTGTAAGGGCCTCTAGAAGATATTATTAGGGCTAAATATTTGAAAATAGAAAATGTTGCTACTACTGAAGAAAAGTTTACTGATTCCCCTATTTGGAAATACCTTATGAAAGTTAAGGAGGTATACGTGTTGGAAAGAGAGGTGACAGTCAAATCTGGCAACATTGTTAGGTTGTGGAAAGAACTTTGGGATGATACTATTCCTTTGTGTAATAAAATCCCTCAATTCCTTGAGATTTGCAACTTCCCTGATTATACTATCAAAAATTGTCTTAGTGTTGATACTTCTAATTCGTTTAGAAGAATACTATCTAACGATACGTTGGAACAATTGAACTTCACTACCAACATATGCCCTAGTGTTGCTTCTTTGAAGGAGCAGAATGCAGTCTCCTAGAAGTTAGGCTCTAATAAGAAGTTCACTACAAAATATGTTTACAATATGTTGGAAAGGCCTCTTGCAGGGTGTGACTGCGGGTGGATCTAGGAAGCTAATATTCCATTAAAAATAGTTTTTGATGTGGCAATTATCACAAGATGCGGTAATAACTAGGGATGTTATGAGTAGAAGGAACTAGCTGGGAATCCAAAATGTACTTTTTTGTGTAGATAGAGAAACTTCATATGACTTTTTTTTTCTTATGCCGAATTTCACATGTGGTTTGGCGATCGGTGGGATCGGTGTTGGGAACTGGTCTCTGTCCAAACAACTTGTGGCATTTTTTTGCTTGGTGCTATTTTTTCCCTAGAGGAGAAAATAAATAATGTGGGTCTTGCTGCTACCTACTGGAGTACTTGGAACTGCCGAAATTGTGCAACCTTTGAGTTCAAATGGCCCCACACTCCTTTTGAGGTTTTTTTTTGCTTTGTGTGCATATCTTATACTCCCTCCGTCCCAAAATAAGTGACTCGACTTTGTACTAACTTTATCAAAATAAGTGACTCGACTTTGTACTAACTTTAACTTTAATAAAGTTAGTACAAAGTCTGAGTCACTTATTTTGGGACGGAGGGAGTATCTTGGGAAGGTCCCACAAGGAAGATGATTCTAGATAAAGTATAGATCCACGATGCCGAGGAATAACACCACCAACATGATGAGGATTTGTGCTGTGAGCCAAGGAGGTCCCGATGTTGCTCAAGCTTGAAGTTGTTTTGTTTGTGGGACGATGCTCTTTGATCTAGTCATTTTAGTTGATGTTGTTGGTGTAATGCCTTGTAGTTTGCTGAACACTAAAAAAGTGAAGGCTATGCCGAGTGTTCTACCTTTACTAAGTGCTTGACAAAATACACTTGGCAAAGATTCTGACACTCAGTAAAGATGCCGATTCCGCTAGTGAGGGAAGGGTCATTCTGCAGTCTCCTACATTTGGTATGAGAGCTAGAGTTAACATTTTGAGTTGCACGTGTTTCTCGACGGCCACGTCTCCAGCCACGCAGCTCCACGGTGGATGAAGTAAACCTCTGGTATGGTATATGAGTACATGACACAAATGACAACGAAACCATAAATACAACTCTGTTCCACAACACAACCAAATAAAAACAAGTTCACGGATTGTCATGTAAACAATCAACAAAGATGCACTTACTAACAACTTAAATACTTTGCCAAGTGTCAGCCGAAAAACACTTAGCATAGATGGACCCACTGTCACCCTGTTGTCAACCACGACGAGTAGGGACACGTGTCCACTAGTTTACCGAGTGTATATTGTCCAACACTAAAAAACAGAGGTTATGCCTTACCAAGTGTTTTCCTTGTCACTTGGTTTAGACTGGTGACTTTACCAAGTGCTTGACAAAATACATTCGGCAAATATTCTGGTAGTCAGTAAAAAGATCGATTCTGCTAGTGAGGAAAAGGTCATTTTGTAGTCTCCTGCATTTGGTATGAGTGTGAGATTTATGATTTTGAGTTGCATGTGTTTCATTGAAGGCCATGCCTCGGGCCACGTGGCTGAATTATAGGCCGTAGTTAGTTGCAGCGTCATGAGAGAAACATGTGCAATGAAATTCGGTGCATACACGTAGTACACTCGGTCACTATTAGGGTCCATACATCAGTTAATTTGATGAGCCTAGCTAAGTTCTTTCAGTTTTATAGTCGTGTTTGATGAGTAGTGATTCTAGTGCGTGAAGTTTCAACTGTCGATAACTAAAGTCTTTTTTTTAGACGTGATCTACACAAAAAAAAAATACCTACTTGCACAAGACCTCGCAAGGGAAAATAAGCGATCAACCATGTGCTCTCTGCCATAACGCCAACCATTGAATATAAATCACTTGTAGTTATTATTTTCGATCTCAGCTTCAATGTTCAAGTGCATTTGTTTTGTAAAGCATTTCACATACCCAACCCAACAATGTTATAAAAGGTAGTCTAGCCCAGACAAAAGTGAGTAATGTGAGAGATGAAAAAAGGAAACAATGGATGCTGAAATTTGTTGCCATGTTTTGACCATTTTTCAGATATGGGACAAAAATGTAACCAATTTGTGAGCTTGGGAAACATCAGGAACACAGTGCTCACCTGTGTGCAGTAGATTACAGGTGAGTTATCGGTACATGTTGTAGTCTCGGAGTATCATGTTTTGTCATGCTATCGATGGTGTAGATTTTCTCAGTACCATTGCCAGAAAACAAAAAAACTATGACTGATCATTGGAGGCTCACCATGAGGGGTGAAGATGGCAAGGTGGCCGGTGTGCCTCGTGGGTCGGCAACGCCTCACCTGGTTTCCACTCTGTGCTCGGCATTACCCAGTGGGTTATGAGATACTTGCGGATCATGGAAGCTCGTCTTTGTGCTTGTCGCACGGGTCAGCCCTAGGCACGCAAGCGGTGTTCGTGAGTCCGCAAACGTCCGCACGACGATAATTAAGTCCAGCAAGAGGTTATGCACTTTGGCCGCGTCCGCGCCTGCGTCCCTAGTTGCCTCCACTTTTTTTTCCAGCTGACCTTCCAGGCCTTGATCCACCGTCGCACTTGACAGTCTAACTAGAGTAAATAAAGGTCTAGTTACAGCAGGGGTTAAGGCTACAGAGAAGTTTCCTTACCATAACAACTTTTCCCACTGGTATTTGCATCGTAGAGTAGCCTACTGCCACTTCATCCTCCCGCACTCCACTCTTGGGGCAGCCCATGCCCCGCCTGATGATGATATAACGGTTCTTGCTGAAGCCCGCTAGCTCCTATCAGCATTCGCCTCCCAGTCCCTAATGCTACATATCAAGTCATGCACTTTGAGCCTCTATTCTTCACTGCTACTGAAAGTTTTACTACCTATTGCTCGACATGCATGGTTTTGCACGAGAGAATCAAGTGATGAATCGAGTTATAGGCAGGTGCAATTGTTGTTTCTGTAGGATTCTCAAGAACAAAGTCGAAATCATCGATGTCGGCTGTCAAGGGTATCAACGATGTACTGTATGTTCAAGCGTTTAGGCAGTGTTGGGGTTAACACAAGTAATACTATGAAATACTATGGTGGTAGAGCATGGCTCTATGGTGTGCTTGTAATAAAAAGAAAATCTCTACTCGTGCCGATCTCCTGTGTATTGTCGGAAAACATACCAAGATCAAATAAAATTAAAGTCAAAGAAAGATCAATTTATAAGTTTCTAAATGGCCCAACTGATCCTAGGTAGGCCAGTTATATTCGTGAGAAGAGTGACCCGTGAGGGAGCCACAAGATGTATTGAGTAGCACACCATATGGAAGATCTTAATTAGCCGGGTTCTATGGTGGTGAATCCAGCATTTAATGATCATTCATGTTCAGCCCCGTTAGGAACACATGAATTTCACAGGAAGACCCCTCTTCCTCCTCCCGCGACGCCCTCGCGGGCGCACGGGAGGCCAACCCTAGCCGCCGGCGGGGCGTCCCTCCTCCCCTCCCTCGTCGCCGCTAGGGGCTCGGCTGGGCAAAGCCCGGCCGGCGCTTGCGGTGGCGGGGTGCTTCTCTTCCCCTCGCGCGGGTGGCCGGTGGGCAGGCCGGCCAGAATCCGGTGGCTATAGCGGCTGGACGACGGCAGACACCACAGTTGGGCTCCTCGGTGGGCTTCCTTTGCGACTGGAAGCGGTCCTTCAGGTCTCTTCTTTTTGGTGGACGAGTGTACGTTGGTGGCCTTGCGTGGAGCTGCCTTCGCCGCCGAGGTGGGGCGACACAGAAGGTGTCCGGTGGGAAGGCAGGTTGGAGGGATGGGAGGCTCCGACGAGCTCGGGCCACCCGTCGCTGGCACAGGGGTGTGCCGGCCCGGATGCGTCCGCTCCCCCTCCTCCCCCGTTCCCCGACCGTGTGTGGGCTGACATGGCTCCGGCGTTGTTCGAGGCGGGATGTATGCTGTGGTCTCTTAGGCCGGGTGTGCCCTTTGGCCCAAAGCCGGTCACTTTGGTCGGTCTTGGGGGTGTATGGACGCAGGGCGGCGACCCTGGCAGCGGGAGGCTCGTTGTTCGTGGGCGGAACTTGTGCCTCAGGTGCGGGCGAGCGGCCATGGCCACACGGGTGGATGGCCGTTGGTGGTTGGTGGAGCTAGGATGCGTCGGAGGGGTGGGCGTGTCGGGGTACATCACTTGCCCAATTTTGAATTGGCCGACGGCGGCGGTGTCCGTGGACATCGTATCCTTCATGAAGGATCCGTCGCGGTGCCCTTACTCCTTCGAATTGCTCCGGGTGAAAACTCGATCTTTCGGATCGGATGGTGGCGGCTATCAGTGGTCGTTCCCTTCTAGGAGGCACCATCTTGGAGTCCTTGTTCCGTCGTTTTCCGTCTCACCTCTCCTCGGAGTATTGGAGGTCTCCGTTGGCTCCAAGCGGGTCATCCTTGTGCATTTGTAGTGGCTTGGTAGTCATTGGGGTAGTGTGGCGGTGCTGGGCACCCTTGTATCTTGCCTTGGGTGTGTCTGTCGTGTGTGGTGGTGGCGTGAGTTTGTATCATGATGCTTGTGGTTTGCTGCTTTATATAGGGATATGGTATGTGAATTTCTCTATAATACCATTTTTGTAATTTCACATGAATTTCTTAGGGATATGCTATGTGAATTTCTCTATAATACCATTTGGGTTGAAGGAGTGATTTTGAAAATTCATATATGAACCCTTCCTTTCCTTCCCACTTGGATGACTACAAACATTTCCTCAAACCTCATGTCTTCACTTTCTCTAAGAAGTCCAATGCAACACATCTCTCTCTCTCTCTCTCTCTCAAAATTCCTGTGGTGCATCCAAAGGACCATGTTATACAACCACTGCATTTCCGATTCATGTAGGAACCTACGAGACATGCCATCCAGTTCCTGCAATTTTTCTATTTCTATGCTTTTCCTACCCTGTGTTCCCAACATGCTCTTAGGAACCTACAAGACATGCCATCCAGTTCCTGCAATTTTTCTATTTGTATGCTTTTCCTACCCTGTGTTCCCAACACGCTCTCAAGTGTTGAGAATCACTTCAAGTATTTTCTGTACGAGCAAAATAATCTTTTTAAAAAGCAGTAGCTATGCCAACTGTTCTAACTTTAGCAAGTGCTTGACAAAATACACTCGGCAAAGATTCTGACACTCAGTAAAGACATCGATTTCGCTAGCGAGGGAAGAGTCATTCTGCAATATCCTACATGTGATGTGAGAGCGAGATTTTAGATTTTGAATTGCACGTGTTTAGCGAAGGCCACATCTCCAGCCATGCAGCTCCACAGTGGATGGAGTAAACCTCTGGTATGGAGGAGTACATGACACAAATGACAACAAAACCACAAATACTACTTTGTTTAACAAAATAATCAAATAAAAACAAGTTTGCCAATTGTCATGTTAACATTAAGCAAATATGAAGTTACTAACAATTTAAATACTTTGCCGAGTGTAGGATGAGAAACACTCGGCATATGTGGATGCACCGTCACCCTGATGTCAACCGCGGTAAGTAGGGACACATGTCCACCTGTTTACCGTATTTTGTTGGACACTAAAAAACACAGAGGTTACCCCGAGTGGTTTGCCTTTTCCAAGTGTTTTCCTTGTCACTTGGCTTAGCCTGGTAATTTACCAAGTGCTTGACTAAATACATTCGGCAAATTCCGGAGTCAGCAAAAAAAATCAATTCCGCTAATGAGGAAAAGGTCATTCTGTAGTGTCCTGCATTTTGTATGAGAGTGAGATCTATGATTTTGAGTTGCACATGTTTTCATCAAAGGCCGCGCCTTGGGTCACGTGGCTTCATGGTAGGCCATCGTCTTTTGCAGCACCAGGAGAGACATATGTGCAATGAAACACGGTGCATGCATGTTACATTCGATCAGAATCTTTTCGATGAGTCATATAGGTGTCCTGAATTATGCACAAGTTAATGCTTGGGCTCCATTGACTAGTTAATTTGATGAGCCTAGCTAAGTTTCCGTCACCTTTATAGTTGTGTTTGATGAGTAGTGATTCTAGTGTGTGACTTGTTAAGTGAGGATACCTAAAGCTTTTTTAGATGCGATCTTTACGAAAAAAACACATAGGTACCTGCACAAGACTTTACAAGAGAAGATAAGCGATCGACCATGTGCTCTCTACCATATCGCCAACAACTGAACATAAATCAATTGCAGTTATTATTTTCCATCTCAGCTTCAATGTTCAAGTCTATTTGTTTTGTTAAACACTACGTACACCTAACCCCCACAATGTTATAATAGGTGGTTTAGCTCAGACTAGAGTGAGTAATGTGAGAGATGAAGAAAGAAAACAAGGAATGCTTGTTGCTATGTATTGACTGTTATTTGGACATGGACCAAAAATGTAACCAAGTTGTGAGCTTGGAAGACATCAGGAATGCAATGCTCACTTGTGTGCAGTAGTTTACAGGGGAGTTAGAGGTACATGTTGTAGTCTTGGGGTATCACCTTATGGTATGCTACCGATGATGTAGCTTTGCTGAGTACTCTTGCCAAAAAACTTCAACTATGACTGACCGTTGGAGGCTCACAACGTGGGGGGAAGATGGCAAGGTGGCCGGTGAGCCTCGTAGGTCGGCAATGCCTCACCTGGTTTCCACTTTGTGTTCGATATCACCCAACAGGTCTTTCAGATGCTTGCAGACCACGGAAGCTCGTCTTTGGCCTTCCAAGTCTTGATTCACGATCATACTCCGGTAGTCTAACTAGAATAAATAAAGGTCTCACTTACAATATGGGCCTAAGGCTACCGACAACTTTCCTTATTATTACAATTTTCCCACTAATATTTGTATCGCAGAGTAGCATGTTGCCGCTTCATATTCCTCACTCCACCAGCTCATCACTATTTGTCCGCTGACACTAATCTTGGGGCTGCCCATGCCCTGCCTGATGAGGATACAACGCTTCTTGGTGAAGCCCACTAGCTCCTATCAGGCATCGCTTCCCAGTCCCTACTGCTACATATCAAGTCATGTACTCTGAGCCTCTATTTTCACTTCTACCGAAAGTTTTGAGTAAATGGCACTTCAGAGAACTTGCTATGCAGGTGCACATTAGTCACGCTCTATGTTGAGGATATCGCTTATCTTTACCGTCTCGGTCAGCTAGGGATTAGATATCAATCAGGAATCGGCCTATTAATCGATTTTATCGGTTGACTATTAATCGGCTATTTTTTGCAAATCCCAGGCCCCCAACACTAAAATATGCTATATTCAATACCAAAACAATATTGGACAGAAGTTTTCATCTTCATTCCTAACCTTTAAATCCTCATATAATGACAAATAAAATAGGACAACAATACATATAGCATAACAAGGTCCACAAAACGCAAATAAACATAGTTTTTGCAAACATAGTGCTATGAATAGGCCCAATTTATAGATAGATTCCTGATAAATCGCTCGTCATAGCGATAAATTGGCCCAAACGATAAACGATGAAGATAAGGCATAATCTTATCGGTCACCCCAAGAGTAGCGATAAATCGGACGATAAATCACCGAATCGGAAGATTTCTTGAACAATGGTCACGCTACTTGCAAACCGGAAAAATCCATCATAGAACTTGTGTTGCGGGTGCAGATTGGTCACACAGGCCATCTGAACCGGTAAGCCGCCCGTTTTTCTCTGTTTTCCGGTCATGCGCGGTGCACTTGATGCCGGCTTGGCGCAAAAATTGTCATGCGCCACACACGTGAGGCCCTGGCCGGCCTTATTTTTTTTGCACAAAGGCCCCTGGTTTCATAGGTAATGTTGTATTGACCTCCCTTCTCTTCTCTCTGACTTTTCATGTTCGTCGCCGATGGGAGAGGAGACTGGTGGTGCCGCCGCGTCGAGCTCCTCAGCTGCAATTGAACCATCAGCGGTGAGGGTGCAGCCTACGCTGGAGCTGCCTACGCAGTGATAAACAGAAGATATATTTTACTGTTTAATTGAATTTTAGCTTCTGTTTAACTGATTTTTTTACTGTTTAACTGAATTTAAGTTTTTGTATAAGAGAGACTAGAGAAGCATCTCGGTAGTAGCTAGCTGGAAAGTAAATTATCATCTAGACGGTTAATTGGCCTCATTTACTTTGTGTGTAGTAACAATATTGTTTGAAAGACGATTTCATTTATTGAAATTCCAAGAGGTTTCAATAAATGATTAATCATTTATTGAAATACATCACTGAACTGTCAGAAGCTGAGTCAGTTCTGGAATGGTAATTGGTCAGGTTGTTTCTGTAGTACTCCCTCCGTTCCTAAATATAAGTCTTTTTGATATCTCAAATGGACTACAACATACGGATGTATGTAGACATATTTTAGAGTGTACATTCGCTCATTTTGCTCCGTATGTAGTCACTTGTTAGAATCTCTAGAAAGACTTATATTTGGGAACGGAGGGAGTAAAATTGACAATGCCCATTGCCCGTCATTGCCCATTAGTGCCCATTAGGCTGAGACTGCATATGATGTCCATTTGCAACAGTGATTTTAACTGATGGAATAGAGAGCAATGACAAGGTTGCACGATAGGCGAACTTCTCAACGACAAAACTGTGACTACTAGCGGAGTCGACCAATGTGATCATGATCTGACCCCCCACTAATGTTTGCGGGTCAATAGCTCCTGTGCGACGTTTTTCGTGGGAATTGGCCGCAGTGCGACGTAGTTGGTTCAAATTGCTCTCATGCGACATGTTTATTGGAAAAAATAGCTCCCGTGCGACGCCCCGTTTATGCGGCTAGTTGGCTGTTAGTTGGGCTGGGGTTTGGTTGGGACAATGGGGATTATGTGCTCTGACTGGTGGGGTCCACCTATGGCCACGTAGTCAAGAGTCAACCGTCCACGACTCGACCGGTGACTGTGTGACCGTGCTCGACTCGACCTTGCTGGACTGGGCGTGCGGCGCCGCCGTAAGCATCTTCTCCGGCAGAGGCAGCTTTTTCTTCTCCGCGGTGGTGGAGCGCATTTCTCGGCAGCAGCAGAGCTATTGCGAGTGAGTACTTTCGAAACCCTAATCCTACTCCCCAGAATTTTGGGGGATCTGTGGCCTCATGCTGCCCCTCTGTTTCTGGCGATATAGAATCTCGATTGGATCCGGGGGCTGTTTCTTCTCCGCGGCCCGGTGGTGGAGCGCCTTTCTCGGCAGCGGCTATTGCGAGTGAGTATTTTCCAAACTCTAGTATCATTCCCCAGAATTTTGGATAAATATGTGGCCTCATGCTGCCCCTATTTCTTGGCGTTTTAGAATCTCGATTGGATAGGAGCGCGGGGGCTGAATGAGATGGAGCGAGGAGACAATGCTTCAAATCTGTAATGCCGCCCTCTTTTCCCTTTTAGCTGTTATCGAACTTGATTTGGTAGTTATAGTGGAATTTAATAATGCCGTTGCCTGCCATTGACAAAACAGGGGAGGTTCAGGTTCTGCCACCACATTCGCAATTATATTGGAATTTTTTCCCTGTAAAGCCAAGCTCAGTGATGGCAGTGTCCAAGACATTGATAGAGATACCACCGTGAGGTTGGATGTCGAACTTGCAGATGTTGATCCCCAGGAATTGGAGAGCATGAAGGAGAAGGCCGTGGGCAATTTGGTGGAGAGAATAGGGGAGAGTATTGTTTGGGGTCCAGAACAAGAGGTATCTCTGCAACGTTTCGATAACTATAATGGTGAGTATGTGAGAATTGAAGATGGAGAATCCATGGTTGCTGAAATTGATCAGCAAGAAGGGTGGGCAAGCAAACAAGTAACATTTTATGCAGAGCTAATTGATCTGCAAACTCATTCCAGAGTTGGTTATGTGCCATCAAAGATGGCTGCACAGGTGGAAGATGATGAGTGGGTTTCACAAAAAAAGATGTTGCCATTGTTGACTGAACCGACTGTAGTAGCTGAAGATACAGGGATTGATGCAGATGGAGAGGAGGGAACCCGTGGTGCTAGGAAGATTGTTGTTGACTGGAATGTAGTAGAGTTGAATGAAAAAACAGATTTGGTCATCACACCAATATCTGACATTGATATGGCCGAAATGTTTGGCATTCAAGTTGATGACAAAGATAAGGAGAAGGATGACAGTTCTTTGCCTGCTGGTGGTAACACAGGCCCTAGAAATGCAAATAAGGATGAAGAAGAGCTAATGAGAGAGGCTGCAGATGATGTGGATGATGCAGATGATAATGAGCTGGTTTGTTTGTATGACAAAGAGAACCCAGTTATTGAGGTGGGAAAGTTGTGGCCAAGCATGAAGGAGTTTAGGATGTCTTTCAGGACCTATGCAGTGAAAAAAGAGTTTGATGCCAAGACTATGTGGACTGATCGAAAGAAATTTTATGCTCGGTGCAAAGGTTATGATGGTGGTGGAAATCCTTGCAAATGGTACTTGTCTGCCAGACTACAACATGATGGAAGTACAGTAAGGGTAAATCAAATACCACACCAGCATACATGTATGACCACTTCACAGAGAGTTTCAAAGATGACATCACAGCTTTGGGTTACAGAGAAGATTACTCCTATTTTAGCCAAGACACCAAACACTACTGCAAAGAAGCTTAAAGTTGACTTGGAGAAGCTGTACCCCATCCAGCTGCAATATACCACAGTGTGGAAAGCAAAACAAAGGGCCATGAAATCATTGTATGGTGACTGGGCAAATACATTTAGGATGTTGTATAGTTTTAAAGCAGAGGTGGAGAAGAGGTCACCTGGAAGTGTGGTGGAGATAGATATAGAGGTAACAGAGGAGGGCCAGGTTTTATTCAGCAAGTTTTTTATGTGTTTGAAGCCTTGCATAGATGGATTCAAAGCAGGTTGTCGTCGATATTTGAGCATAGACTCATCTTTTTTGACTGGAAAGTGGAATGGTTAGTTGGCTGCATGCAATGCTCTAGATGGACACAACTGGATGTTCCCAATTGCAATAGGAATGTTTCAATCAGAGACAGAGGCATCATGGATATGGTTCATGATGCAACTAAAAAGATGCATAGGGCCAGTTTCTCCTTTGGCCATCCACACAGATGCATGTAAAGGGTTGGAAAATGCAGTAAAAAATGTTTTCCCCCATGCTGAGCAGAGGGAGTGCTTTGGACATATGTGGATGAATCTGATAATTTTTTTAGGGGAGATGAATTTGGGCGCATGTGGCCAGCAGCAAGATCCTACACCAGACAGACACATTCCTATCACCTTGGTAAGATATTGGCATCATGTAGTGATAATGAATTTGCTTCATGGTTGAACACCCACCATTCCCTGTTGTGGTACAGATCAGGTTTTAATACTGCCATAAAATACTCATATCAATAACAACTTGGCAGAAAGTTTTAACAACAAAGTGAAGGATTTGAAAGACTTGCCTGTGCATGACATGGTGGAACAAATAAGGATCATGATCATGCGTTTGTGGGAGTTGAGAGGAAAAATTGCTAATATTTTGGAAGGGGACAAGCTTCCAGCAGTGGTACAACAAGTGGTCAACAGGAGTAGAAATCTTTCACATCTATCTGTTGAGAAATCTTCCTTGTGGGGTGCCGAAGTTAGAGATACAAAGAGTGGCAAGAGGCATGTGGTAAATACTGAGTTGCATGAGTGCACTTGCCAAGAGTGGCAACACACTGGAAAACCATGTGAGCATTCCATACTTTTTTTGGCATCTAAACCCAGGTTAAATATGCACCCATAATTGCATGAGTATTTTTCAGTACAAAAATTTAAAGCTGCATATGCAAGTCCAATTCCTGCACTGACTGACCAATCTCAGTGGCCTGAGGTGGAAATAGAATTTACCTTGTGTCCCCCTGTCACTAGAAGAAAGGCTGGGAGGCCAAAACAGAGCAGATTCAAAGTTTGGTTTGAGAAAGGTGGTTGTAGTAAGAAGGGGAAAAAGGAAAAGGAAAAGAATGATAAGCCCAAAAGGGCTCAAAAAGGTAGCAAAAATAGGTGCAAGTTGTGTGAGGTACTTGGGCACAAAATTGGTTCATCCAAATGCATTTACACTCCTCAGAGGCCAAAGTATGTTTATGTTACTGTTTTTGCAAGTTTTTGATTTTGCTACTTGTTCTAGTATCTAACCAAGTGAAATGCTTTATTTTTTAGGAGGAAGCGTGCAGAAAAAGCCCCACCTCTTGTTGTTGAACAATGCTGGCCAGTGAAAAAAGAAAGACTCAATGGCTTTAGAAGGAAGAACACTAAGCAGATAATGTTTGGTGACAAAGATATGGAGCAAACTGAAACTGTTACTGCTGAACATGAGCTAAGTGTTTCTGTTTTGGACGATGTGATGCATACTGAATCTGTTTTGCAGGCGCTAGGGCAATCTGAAACTGTTGCAGATGAAGCAACTGTTGTGCTACCAAGTGTTGAGTTGCAAACTGGAGTAGTTGAACAATGTGTGCCATCTACTCAATCTGCAGAAGTGTAAACTGAAGAAGTGGGGCATGGTCAGGTGCAAAAGTTGAGGGGGCCTAGTGGATTTGCCAAGGGGCCAAATAGCAAGACCATCAGCATCAACAAACTATGCGCCGTGGAACCAAACGGTGGAAAAAGGAGAAGAAATCGAATGGTAGAAAGAAGCAAAAGAAATAGAGTCGAAATCATTCAAATTTGATGTGAAACTTAAGTTTGTTGTCATTTGATGTGAAAACTTATGTTCTTTCATGTGAAAACTTATGTGCTATGATGTCGATTTGACTTGAAATTCAAATTCAAATAAATTTGAACGTATCTCCAATATGTTTGGAGTTCATTTGTTTGTTCTGTGATGTTGCATTGTTTTATGTACTACTATGCACTTTAGTTCATAAATCCAACCCTTTTTGCGAAGTCCAACTCATAGTCACTGAAAATGTTGTCCAAACAGGCTTCAAAGTAACCCTAACGCCAAACGTCCACCGTCGATCTAACCCTAACGCCAAACTGTGGCCGTTGGATAGGCCTTCTAGAAGGATTTCGCGGGGGCGATCCGTGGGAGCCCTGATTCTCCAATCTGATTGGCCAACTTGTTTTTTTCTCCGACGAACAGATAATGTTGAGCGGGGGAGCATCTCAGTGACCGTTGGGCCGAGCGGATCGGGGCGCGGATCGAGCCCGGCAGAGCCTGGCGTGCGTGCGCACAGCCGTCGTGCCCGGCAGAGCCTGGCGAGGTGGATGGGCTGCATGCGAGAGGGTCACTGACATGTGGGCCATCCTGTCCCATGCATGCCATGCAACACGTCGCAGCCTAGCTATTCTGTGCTTGTGAACGTTGGGACAGAGCCTAGCCATCTGCATGCGGGCTTGCATGCACGCATCAACGCAGTAAAGCAGCGGCAGGAGCGCAACGTATAGGTACGTCGCATCTAAGCTATTTTTTTACATTTGCATGTTTGAACATGCCCGTTTGAACCAGAGACACGGGACGAACGCGTCGGTGGTGCAGCTACTTTTTCCCACGCGGCGTGCCTCTTTGGATGCTCTGCCCGCCGTTTTTTAATTAATGCCGGCAATTACTTATGCCAGCACGAACGGAGAAGAGAAAACGATCGAGGCATCGTGTACATTGACTACGGCTGCAACGCGGCTATAAAAGGGCACCATTTCCTCATCCCTCTCACACTCATCTCTCAAGCCTTCTCCGCTTCTTCTTTTCGAGCCAAATCCACCACTCGAGCCACCATGCAGTTCTGCGGCCCTACCTACCGTCGCCCACCCACCATGCCGGAGAGGGAGTACCCGGCCGGAGTCATCGTCGAGAATAGCCTGAGGGTGTGGGCCATCTCAAGGTGGAGGGGCCCTAGAGAGTTGACTCGCTTCTTCCTCCAAGCCGGCTACCGCCACCTCCCTCCGGGCACTCCGGTCATGTTCCACCTCCACGAGCAGTACGATGGCGACGCCAATGGCATGGCCATCGGCCTCTACGTCACCTTCACCAACCCGTACGACGCTCACCACCTCCTCGGCCAGGTGTTTTGGTGTGGATGCGAGTTTATCGCGTTCACAACCTACAACATCTTCACCAACTTCCACCACATCTTCCCCCACCCCAACGGCATGCGCACCCTCCCCTACCAGATGCCGGAGAACGACGAGTGAGGGGCACCGGCTAAGGAGGGGCCAAGGAGTTGTTCGAGGCATCTATCTATCTAGCTATATATCTAGTTTTAATTATTTTCCTTTCATGTTTTATGCACTATATGTTGTAAGGGGATGCCCCTCTATATGTACTCTAAGGGGATGCTATCGTGCTATCTATTAATGTTTCTTCGGGCCTAAAGTTTCTCCATTGCATTTTATTTATGTGGCCATGTGAACTAAAAAATTCACTAAAACACCATAGCACAAACCATTTTTTTTAAAATGGTGCTTGGTTGAAATAAACTAGAACCAAGCAATTGCAACTTTTTCGGTTCACAAAGATTGCAAGTTAGACTGCTAACTAGAACCAACCTTTTGTTTTAGCCGAAACAACACGGGACCCTACCATCGTACACGATATCTTGGTGTAAATATTTGCAAAAAAATCATATCTTGGCCCTGGCTAATAGGGTCACCCTAGCTAGTAGGTGTAGGGTGCAAATATTTGTGCAACCATGGAAATGCAACTAATTTAGTTCATACAAATAATTATTGGATTAACTCAAATGCCCAAAAGAAATATTTCTGGGCTCCTAAAAATATTGGTTTGGATTTTACCTCTAACCAATATTTTCAGAGCAAAACAGGAACATTTTTCTTGGACCTATTTGACGTAGGGGCACATGCATAAAAGCAATCACAAAACAATAGTGGACAAGCAAAAAATACGTAAAGAAAAAAAAATTACAATACATACGACCCAACATTTATTCCATAGAGAAATTTGGCTACAGAAAAACCAAGTAAAGAAGTGTATGTTTGTTAAAGGTTTATTTGCCGAAGCAACATTTTTTTTGAGGTTTTAGTCGAATCATTTTTTCTAAACATGGGTGCCTCTATGCTATAAAACTGGGCTGGTGCCCCTACGCGGGTGGGCTTGTCTCTATTTGGGCCTGGTTATTTTCTCACGGCCCAACATCTATTCGCTAGCAAGCTTTTTTTTACTAGAAACTGAATTGGGTCCAAACTGAATTTGGGGGGTGCACACTCTGTTAACTGAAGAATAAGAACAGAGCATGAACACTGAATATTCTTGCTTCGATTCAGTTACATGAACTTGCCATGGCGCACAGATCGCATCCTCTGTTCTAACAAACCTAAATGCCCCCTCTAATGACGGATGAACAACAAGTAAAACAAAAACAGAGCAATGACACAACAATAGAACCCCCCTGCCATGATATTTGCTTGCTTCTGCAATCGATCATCTCCATTTGATTTTTCTTGATCTTCTTCAGTTCCTCGGTCAGTTCAGACTCCAAGTGCAGTTCAACATTTTGCGCAAACCTCGCCATCGGCACGACTCTGCCCGCCCCTCTGTCCGAGCTCCCCC
>LR738712.1:856166477-856293093 GCA_902687465.1 Secale cereale
CCCCCAATTCTCCATCTGCGGCATCCCGCCCAAATTGAGCTCCCAGGTTGCGGCCCCGCTCGAATCAATGTAGCCCTCGAACTGAATCCTCTCAACATAGTCACCCATCCACTCGAAATGGGTGCATTTCTTCAGGATCTGAAAACAACAACATGAACCCTAAATTCCAAATTCGAGGGAAAAAAACAAAATATGGAGAAATCAAAGCAAACGGCAGTGAAAGAACGGGCTAAGAACTGAGATCTAACCTTGCCATCCCTTCCTGCCATTGTTTTGCTCAAGCACTTCACAAATTCCCGTCCAAGATTTCCATTCTCATCAGTCCTACTGACCCACCGTTTCAGAGGCTCTGGGCGTGGGCACTCAGGGCACCTTGTGAGCGGCACTGGACCATACTGACGCCATTTGGAGTGCGTGGCGGAGGAGGTGGACATCTGCACTAGGTCGCCGGAGAAGAGGAAGAATGGGGAAAGGGGAAGCAATGGGCGGCAGCGGGCGGACGGGCACGGGCGGTCGTCTCTTCTAGCTGCCAAGAGGTGGGTCCCGTGCTCACTGAACAAGTGGTAGGTCCGGCGCTTACGTGGATAAGTTGTGGGTCCCGCTCTTACTGGACAAGTAGTGGGCCCGGCGCTTACGTGGATAAGTTGTGGGTCCAGCCCGTAACAGCTAATGAGGGCATTAGTTCAGCTTAAGGGGCATGTCGTTTCTGGGCTATTTAGTCGCTCAAAAGTGTGGCACGAGAGCCATTCTGTCGAAAAACGTCGCGCTGCGGCCAATTCCCACGAAAAACGTCGCACAGGAGCTATTGACCCAATGTTTGCAGTTTGATTGTTTCATGACATTCAGCACCAGACACTGGATGCAAGGATAAGTGGATAACTGAAAATAGTCTGCTGCAGCCGGTTCAGTTAATATTTCATCCTGGTCACGGTCCCCTGGCTCCACCGGTGAGTTGGGTTCCGTGACGCACGCTTGCGCCGCCAGGGACTCCTCCGGTGTCTTTAGCAAGGGAGGAAACTTCTTGGCGAGTCGCGGATCTTGACAAGTAGATTTGTTGTTCATGTCTCTGTGCCACCACCGGTGACTGTGTAACCAGCCGGTGCCTGTGGCGGATGTCATCCTCCTGCGTCGACTCAATCTGCTTGCTCGAATTGGAGATGCGAAGATCTGTCATTGTCAAACTTCAAGAGAAGGGCCGCCATAGAGCTTGTAGCCGGTCAGAGCTCTCCCCATGGCGGTGATGTCCAACTTGGTCTGAGCGAACGGAAAGGGTGCAATTTTACAGCCGGACCAGGAGGATTTGAGCGCACATGGAGAACAATAAGGTCTTTTCTACAAATTATGAGCCCCCACCGACGTCACATGCGCCACGCGTGACCGCAAAACATAGAAAACCGGGCGAGTGGCCGGTTCAAATGGTATGTGTGACCTAACTGCACCCACAACACAAGTTCTGTGACGGGTTTTTCCGGTTTGCAAGTACCGTGACTAAGGTGCACCCACGCCACAAGTTCTTTGACCGCGAGTGCCATTTACTCGAAAGTTTTACTTACCACTCGCCATGCATGGTTTTGCATGAGAGAATGAAGCGAGGAATCCAATTATAGGGAATGAATTGCAAAAAACTACCACATTGTAAGTTCACATATGGATTTGCCACCATATTCTTTGGGCGCCCCAAAAATCTACCAATTTCCTTGCTAATTTTCTCAATAAACACTTATGATCGATTTGGAACGATTTAATCCTATTTCAGACAGAAAAGGCCCACCTGTAAACGCTGACATGGCATAAAATGGTCAACCCCGTTTATTGACCGCTAAGTTAGACATGAGGCCCACCAGTCATCGACTGACCTAACAAAAGGGTCCATAGAAAATTGCAAAAGTCACCCTAGAAACAAAAATAGATTACAATGAACCCCTTGCAGGGAGGTTGTTGTGCTTGTGAGCACTGTCACCGTTGGAATGGAGATAGGCGTGGACAGAGGGGCTCGGAAAGCCAACTCCGAGGAAAGGCTTACAAGCGGGCCCTTCCTGTCAGAAATTGGATTAAATCATCCCAAATTGATCATTAGTTTTTATTGAGAAAATTAGTAAGGAAAGCGGTAGATTTGTGAAGCACCCAATGAATGTGGTGGCCAATACAGATGTGAACTTAAAATGTGGTGGTTTCTTGCAATTCACTCAATTATAGGTGTATGCCAATGGTGGCAGGTGCAATTGTTGTCTCCGTAGGGCGTTCAAGAACAAAGTCTTAATCATCGACGTCGGTTATCAAGGGCATCCAAGATGTACTGTATCTTCAAGCATGTAGGCAGTGTTGGGGTTAACACGAGTAATACTGTGAAATGCTACGGTGCTAGAGCATGACTATGGTGTGCTTGTAATAAAAAAAATCACGACTTGTGCAGATCTCTTGTGTGTTCTAATTTTTTTTATACCAAAATAAAATGAATTTAGATTCAAAGAAAGCTCTGTTGTTGCAGCTCTCTCTCTCACCGCTCGCTCACGGACAGAGGTAGGAGAAAGAAGACACACTAGACACGAGGATTTTCCGGCCGGCGCACGAACGCCGCCACGGGCGCACGAATGCCCAAATCTTTTTTTTTCTTTGCACTGCTACATCGCTACAACTCGGCTCAGCACATACCGCGGCTTCCGAACCAGTACACACAGGCGGGGTATTTATACCCGGACCACACACACGACCCGGCCACTAGAGATAAACATCACGCATGCACTAACTAACCTGGAGTCTATCCATCCGTGACTAACAAACTCTATCCATGCGCTGACCCATGACGCGGCTGCTCCCAACGGCCTAGGACTCCAACATGAGCACTGACTCATGCGCCCGCTCCGTAACACATACGAGTCACCGGCGGTGCCGTGGCTTAGTCCTAACATTCTCCCCCTAAGCCATAACCTCGTCGTCGCCGGAGTTGTTGCAGCTTTCGTCTTCGTAGTCACTGCCGTGACCCAGCCCGCGGACCCGACCTGGCGCACCGACACTAGTTGCACCGTGCTCCGTCGCGACTCCGGCAACACACGCCGAGATCCTTCTTTGCCGGCGACACACGCCTGGCGTCCCACTGCGCCCCGCTCGTCCCGCGCGCACCCGACGCGCCCGACGAGCCCGACCGCACCAGTGCGTCCCACACGTCCCGCGCGCATCCGACGCGCCCGACGAGCCCGACTGCACTAGACGCTCATCGCGTGCCGCGATCCCGACGCGCCCGACGCGTCCCGTGCGCACCCATAACACGCACCGGTCGCGCCCGGCTCGCCGCCGCGGCCTCCATGCCGCCATGTAGTGCCTCCACGCCGCCACGCCGTGCTGCGCCGCCATGCCACCACGCAGCGCCTCGGCGGCCTCCGCGGTCGCCGCACGTACGACGTCACCGGCCGCTGCCTCCGCCACGCGCCATGACAGCCACAGCGCTGCCCACCTCCAGCACGGCAGGCACGCCCAAGACACCAAGCTCATGATACCAAATGTTGTTGCAGCTCTCTCTCTCACCGCTCGCTCACGGACAGAGGTAGGAGAAAGAAGACACACTAGACACGAGGATTTTCCGGCCGGCGCACGAACGCCGCCACGGGCGCACGAATGCCCAAATCTTTTTTTTTCTTTGCACTGCTACATCGCTACAACTCGGCTCAGCACATACCGCGGCTTCCGAACCAGTACACACAGGCGGGGTATTTATACCCGGACCACACACACGACCCGGCCACTAGAGATAAACATCACGCATGCACTAACTAACCTGGAGTCTATCCATCCGTGACTAACAAACTCTATCCATGCGCTGACCCATGACGCGGCTGCTCCCAACGGCCTAGGACTCCAACATGAGCACTGACTCATGCGCCCGCTCCGTAACACATACGAGTCACCGGCGGTGCCGTGGCTTAGTCCTAACAAGCTCAATTTATAAGTTTCTAAATGGGCCAACTGATCCTAGGTAGGTCAGTTATATTTCTGAGGAAAGTAACGCGTAACCGTGAGGAAGCCACAAGAGGTATTGAGTAGCACACCATATGGAAGATCTGCCTAGTTTGTGTTAGTTTCTAGGTCCGTCTATGGTAGTGACTGTACTGTTTAAAGATAATTCATGTTCAGCCCCGTTAGGAACACATGAATTTTGCAGGAATTTCTTGGGGATATGATCATGGGAATTTTCTTATAATGCAATTTAGGTTGAAGGTTTTGTCTTGAAAATTCATATATGAATCCTTCCTTTCCTTCCCATTTTGGATGACTATAAACATTTTCTCAATTCTTCTTCACTTTAAGAAGTCCAAAGCAACACGTCTCTCTCTCTCTCTCCCTCCCTCCCTCCCTCCCTCCCTCAACTGCATCTAAATGACCATGTTATATAAGTACTGTGTTTCAAGATTCATGTACGAATATACAAGACATGGCATCCAGTTCCTGCAATTTTTCTATTTCTATAGTTTTCTTACCCCTTGTTCGGAACATGCTCTCAACCAGTTGCTATGCCGAGTGTTCTACCTTTACCAAGTGCTTGACAAAATACATTCGGCAAAGATTCTGACACTCAATAAAGACGCCAATTTTGCTAGCGAGGGAAGGGTCGTTCTGCAATCTCGTACATGTGGTATGAGAGCGAGATTTAAGATTTTTTTTTCGAGATTTAAGAGTTTGAGTTGCACATGTTTCTCGAAGGCCACATCTTCAGCCATGCAGCTCCATGGTGGATGGAGTAAACCTCTGGTATGGTATAGGGGAGTACAATGCACAAATGACAACGGAATATTAAATACTACTCTTTTTTCACAAACAATCAATTAAAAAAAGTTTAGCAATTGTCACGGAAACACTCAGCAAAGTATAACTATGTTGAGGATAACTATATCGTTTTTTAGACGCAATCTTTACCCAAAAACATAGGTACATGATCTTTACAGAAAAAAACATAGGTACTTGCACAATACTTTACAAGGGAAGATAGTGATCCACCATGTGCTCTCTGCCATATCGCCAACCATTGAACATAAATCACCTGCAAGTATTATTTTCGATCTCAACTTCATTGTTCTAAATGCATTTTTTAAAACATTACACACACCTAACCCAACACTGTTATAAAAGGTGTTCTAGCCTAGACAAGAGTGAGCAATGTGAGAGATGAGAAAACGAAAGAAGGGGTGCTAAAATTTATTGCCATGTTTTGACCATTATCTGGATATGGGCCAAAAATGTTACCAAGTTGTGGCTTAGGAGACATCTGGAATGCAATGCTCACTTGAGTAGATTGCATGCGAGTTATCGGTATATGATGTAGTCTCGGGGCATCACCTTTCGGCATGCTATCGAGGATGCAACATTGCTGAGGTCTCTTGCCAAAAACTTGAACTATGACTGATCTTTGGAGACAATGAATCTGACTTCACCCTGGCTCACCACGCGGGGAAAAGATTGCAAGGTAGTCAGTGTCGGTGTACCTCTCATGAGTCGGCAATGCCTCGCCGGCTCACCTTGTTTCCCACTTTGTGCCCGGTGTGACCCAGCTGGTCTTCGGGTGCTTGCAGACCACACAAGCTCATCTTTGCCCTTGCCGCATGGGTCGCCACCGCCTTGATCCGCTATCGCACTCTGATAGTCTAACTATTGTCAATAAAAGGTGTAGTTAGAACTTAAGGCTACAAAGAAGCCTTAGTTATAACAGGGCTTAAGATCACCCACTTTATCATTTTCTTCAGACAGTAAGATTTGTCATATGCAGCTGTTGTTGCTGAAAAGACAACAACACAAATGGAGCATTTGCAGCGAAGACGAGCCACATGCATATCAAAGTGTAGAACGGCAACATTCAAGATCCCGCTAGTCCTTGGCAAGCATGCGTTCGGATCAAAGGAATACATTTCAAATATTCAATCATGGTCTGTCTGGATAGATAGAACTCCGTGTCAGTAATTTACGAAAGTAGTACTACTCTCAGTTCCTCGTTGAGAAGGACGAACACATTTGACCGATCATCCTATGGAGGAGGATTCGACAGAACGGAATAAATTCAGGGAAACGAATAGGCCAAGCTTGGTCTACAAACCTGGAGGAAAATCTGGCAGATGGTGCTCCCCTCGTCATCGCACCATCTCAACGCGGATCAACCGCTTCAGTTAGCTCCTGAGCACTATGGGGTCTTGGGGCTCGGTGCGTTGTGCACCAATGGACCATTTCTTTGAGATGATGGCATACCTAACCAGCGCGGCCTCTTGATCTCTTCCATTTCCGATACAGGTTTCGTCAAAGAAAGATAGTAAGCCATGCTAGCTCAGTGTACATTTTTTTCGCGGGTCGCTCAATGTACATTTAGAAATTTAGAAACACTATTTGCTACCAGCACAACCAACAAGAACAACAACAACAAAAACAAAAAACTGGGAAGGCTCTCAGGTCCAGTACAAAATCAACACTTCTAGGTCTAGTGAAACATCAAACAACCAATACATACGCAGCTATATTCAAACATGAAACACGTGTAACCTGGGCCACCTTCATAGAGATGGGCTAAGCACAGTCCACATGCATTTTCTGTGACCTCGCTCCGCCGCCATCAATGAATCCACATCTCCTCCTCCTCCGCTCCGGGGACGGGCACTAGTAGAAAAGATGACTTTGGTCACAGCTCAATATACACATTAGTCCCGGTTGCATTATGAACCATGACTAATGTGAGCATTAGTCCGGTTCGAGCGGCTAAAGGCATTAGTCCCAGTTCAAATGGGACCTTTAGTCCCGGTTTGAGGCACGAACCGGGACTAAAGGGCATCGCACCCTTTAGTCCCGGTTCGTGTCTCAAACCAGGACTAAAGATTAGACCTTTAGTCCCGGTTTGAGGTACGAACCGAGACTAAAGGGTGCGATGCCTTTTAGTCCTGGTTCGTTTCTCAAACCAGGACTAAATGGCCCATTTCTCAAACTCTACCCCCTTATCGCCATTTCAGTTTTGAAAAAAAAAGAAAATGATAAAAACTTCAAAAAATAAAATCCTTGGAGATGTAGTTATATTACTACATCTACAAGTTAGGAAAATTAAAAAACTTAAATTTGGACATGTTTTGCAAAAGAGTGTTATGAAAAAGTAAAACGGCTATAACTCTTGCATACGATGTCGGGAAAAAACGTATAATATATCAAAGTGTTCAGCACGAAAATCTGCATCTGATTTTGATCGCCTATGGCCCGTTTGCAATTTTTTAGAATCCTCAAATTCTAAAAGGAAAAAAAGTTATGCTCAAATTTCAGGTTTTTTGAATTTTAGTTAAATCTGGTCAAACTACTTATTCAAGAAGTATTAGTGTTACTAAATAATTATTCAAGAATAGTAGTGTTACTAAATAATTATTTCAGTTTTTTGAATTTTGGTCAAATCTGGTCAAACTATGGTCAAACTACCTATTCAAGAAATATTAGTGTTACTAAATAATTATTGTTTTTTAGAATAATAGTTTCAAACTCAAATAGTGAAATGTGTGACTTCATGCTCAAGCTAAACTCCTGAGGGTTAATAGGATTGACATCTTACTATTGTCAGGAAAACAACAAGTGCAGACTTGGGAAGTTAGAGGAAGTTAGAGGGGGAATAGAACCCGAAAGTTAAGCGTGCTCAGACTGGAGTAGTGAGAGGATGGGTGACCGCCCGGGAAGTTAGATGATTTGGAATGATGAGGGGTGATTAGAGATTAGAGGTTAAATTGAGCAGCGATGAGGGGTGGGTGATTAGAGATCGGTTGGTGTTACCAATCGGGACTAAAGATGGAGCTCTAGCCAGCAGCCATGTGGAGGGCCTTTAGTCCCGGTTCGTATAAGAACCGGGACTAAAGGGGGGGGGGGGGCTTTAGTATCGACCCTTTAGTCCCAGTTCCAGAACCGGGACTAAAGGCCCTCTTGAACCGGGACAAATGGGGCTTTAGTATCGACCCTTTAGTCCCGGTTCCAGAACCGGGACTAAAGGCCCTCTTGAACCGGGACAAATGGCCCATTTTCTACTAGTGGGGGAATCGCTCACCAAGCCGGCCACCATGGCCGAGACAGCAAGAGCAGCAGCAGCAGCGATGCCCCTCGCCCCTGGCCTCCCGGATGAGATCGCCATCAGACTCTGATAGTCTAAGAGCATCGATTCCGCTACTGAGGAAAGTGACATTTTGTAGTCTCCTGTATTTGGTATGAGTGTGAGATTTATGATTTTGAGTTGCATGTTTTTCATCAAAGGCCATTCCTCAGGCCACATGGCTCCACGATAGGCATCGTGAGCTGCAGCATTAGGAGAGAAACATGTGAAATGAAATTCGGTGCATGCACATAGTACATTCATTCACAAACTTCTCCATGACTCATATAGCCATATAGGTGCCCTGAACTGTGCACAAGTTAACGATTGGGGTCCATACAACAAATAATTTGATGAGCCTAGCTAAGTTTCTTTCAGTTTTATAGTTGTATTTGACGAGTACTGATTCCAGTGCGTAAAGTTTCAACTGTCGAGGATAACTAGAGCCTTTTTCTGTACGTGATCTTTACCAAAAAAAACATACATACTTGCACAATACTTTACAAGGAAAAATAAGCGATCAACCATGTGCTCTCTCTGCCATATCGCTAACCATTGAACAAAATTCAATTGCAATTATTATTTTTGATCTCAGCTTCAATGTTCAAGTGCATTTGTTTTGTACAGCAGTAAGCACACCCCGCCCAACAATGTTATAAAAGGTAGTCTCGCCCTGACAAAATTGAGTAATGTGAGAGATGAAAAAGGGAAACAAGGGATGCTGAATTTTTTTGCTATGTTTTGACTATTATTTTGACATGGACCAAAAATGTTACTAAGTTGTGAGCTTGGGAGACATCAGGAACACAATGCTCACTGTACTGCTGTAGATTAGAGGCGAGTTATCGATGCATGTTGTAGTTTTGGGGTATCGCCTTTTGGCATGCTGTGGACGATGTAGATTTGGTGAGTACCATTTCCAAAAACAAAAACTATGACTGGTTATTGGAGGCTCACCACGTGGGGGAAGATGGCAAGGTGGCCGGTGTGCCTCGTGAGTTGGCAATGCCTGGCCTAGTTTCCACTTTGTGCTCGGCGTTACCCAGCGGGACATCAGCTACTCGCGGATCACGAGAGCTCGCCTTTGCCCTTGCCGCACAGGTCGCCCCTGGGCAGGCAACCGGCGTTCGTGAGTCCGCAAACATCCGCACGACGAGGATTAAGTCAAGCATGCTAATTAATAATAAAGTAATAAAGGTTAATGCATTTTTGGCCTTGTTGACGGCGCGCATGCGTCCGCGCCTCCATCCCTAGTTGCCCCCGCTTTAGTTTTTATTTTTCATATGACTTTCCTCGGCTTGATCCGTCATCACACTCTGATAGTCTAAGAGCATATACAACCGGAGAAAATGCCTATCTGAGCCCGAGCTCAGATGCCCTGGTTATCTACAACCAGACCCTATACTCACCCTAAATGCCTTGACGGGTTGTTTTGTCACTGTTTGTACAAAAAATGCCACCAAACAGGCCAACCCATATCCGGCTTAAATGTCCAGACTGACCGACACTCCCCATATCCGGCCCATATATGTGCGGATTTGGGAAGACTCGGTGGCGTTGACCGCCACGTCGGACTGACCGCATGGGCCCATGCGGTCACAGGCAGAGACCAAAGGTTCGACGGGCACCTCCTCCGGTTCTAGATGCGGATGCAGTCATGGCGCTGTGTGGCTTGCTCCGGCGTCCCGCCCGTGGGAGCAAGCCCGCCTATTTAAGACGGACGGAGGCAGCGGAACCCTGGCAAATCCCATTCCTTCCCTCACCCTTCCACTGCGTCGCCAGCTTCCCTCTCTCTCCCACCGCCCAGTACCACGGCCCGACAAAGGATCACGAGCTATGCAATGTTGACACCAGTATGCCGGCTGTTGATCTAGGAGGAGATTCGGGCCAGGCGCACCGCTCGTGCCTGAGCCGTAGGAGGAGGAGAAGGAGGGGCCGCAACAGTAGGATGCAGAGCATGACCACCAACTCATGGAGAAGGAGGAGGATCCGAAAACAGACGACACGACAGAGCCAGAGGAGGAGCAACCAGCTGCGGGCTTTGGCATGGACGACACCATGGCGGAATTCGAGGTTGCCTAGGCAGCGTAGATGGCAGAGCAGAACACCATCCTCGAATCCATCCAAAATGAGGTATATGTGGAGTCCAATCGACGCTTCATCTGAGAGGGAGGAGATGGACGAGCTCTTTGCCTCTAGTTCTGACCACGACGAGCCAGAGCTGCCACACGCATCCATCTACCCGGAGCCAAGGACGGAAATAGTGGACATGTCCGATGATGAGTAGTTTAGATATGTACATGGTACGTAGGTTCTTTATCTGCATCTAGGGCGCATTCAAGGATGCGCTAGGGCGATTTTTGTGTACATCCGCGGGCGATTTTTGTGTGATGTCCGGTCATTGTCCAAGGACGCGCTAGGGCACGTTCACGGGCATTTCGGATCCATATTTTGGTACTTCTGGCTGTGGATATTCTAACGGCGGTAAATAAAGGTCTAGTTTTTTTTAACCTTAAAAAGTAGGAGAACCTCCTACTGTGAATTAAATTAAATAATATAGAACAGTTACATGAGTTTTGTTGACAACCCCATCTTGTGGGACGGTGTTCAAGCTTACACTATGGAGGCCATACAAGAGGGGATGGTTTCTTTGTGTTTCTCCTTGGCCCTATGAGTAAGGAGGGAAAAATCTTCCTTCAATCTTCTAAGCCAGGACTCCTTTAAGGGGATGATCTTCCTGAAGTGTTTGTTGTTTTGCTCCTTCCAAATACTCCAAGTTGCCAGTAGAAAGGTTTCCATTATGAGAGGGCGGCTCCAACTATGTCTTTTTTTAAAGGGGAATATATTAATATCAAGCAGATACCAATTACACCCAGCCGCTGCATCAACAAGATGCCTAAAACATCCAGGATGCTCACAGCCAAAAAATAAAATAGAAAGAGAACAAAAAGAGAAAAAAAGACCCTGCCACGGTGAACAATCATCCGCAGTAGCAGCACTCTAACCACCACCGAAGACAGCACTCGGACTGCAAATGAGGTTCTCCAAAAGCAATGCCTTTAGGAAGGAAACAATGCACAAGCATTGTCGTTGCCCAATTAAAGATCTTAGATTTTCATCCTAAAGAAAGCCCGCCTTCCCAAAACAATGCCTTCAACAAGACCACTGTCAGGGACAACTAAAAAAAGCCATACCTTGGATTTTCACCCTGGAAATCACGACTTGATACTCAAAGGAGCACCACCAACAAAGAAGTCCTCCAATCCTGCCGCCCCCACTTGCGAAGGCCACTACTGCAAGTCATGTACCACCAAGCTCACAGGAACTCATGACCGGTCTGGACGGGAACATATCCCGCAAGCCAAGGCTAAACAACTACCTGTGAAGCAAAGTCTGCATCGCATCAAAACCCCGCATTCGCCACTTGCAGATCCTTAAATCACGCCATGGCCTTCTCCGCATGTGTTGGTCCCTTGAAAATCTTGGTACATACATGTCTCAAGGTGTGAACAAAAACAGAGCTTCGCCATACCCCGATGATATGCTGATGCGCGGGTGCATACGACTGACCCTATCTTATCAGAGTGTTCAAAGAACGCCATATGCGTAGTCCTTGTTTTTCTTTGAAGGATAAGTCCGGAACTCACCGCTGGCCAGATTGACACGCAAAGACCACTAGGTTCACCGGCTGGTCCTTTCCCTCCACCTAGCACAAAGCCGGCCTGGCCATGACTGAAACCACCGGAGTAGCTGCAGCCCACCTGACCATAGTTGCCATCACGGAAGGTAGTCCCAACGGGCGGCCATCCATCCAGATTGGATCTGGGATGACCCAGCTAGAGACCAACCACACCACGGCCAGGTACACGATCATGTAACTGCTGGCTATAGTCCTTGTATCCCAAGAATTCTTGCAGCCGGTAGATGATGACACAACCCGCGGGGGCGCGGGCGAACGCAGATCAGCGATGATGAATACCGCAACACATCTTCTGAGGGAGAGAAGAACCACCCCGCCGCAGCCGAGCGCCGCATCGGAATTTGCCCCGGCGGGACTGGCCGACGGCGGCAAGGGGAAGGGGAAGGAGGAGGGGTGGTTTGGCCGAGAAGTTGAGATCGCCGCCCGTGACGTGCGAGCGGCGATGCAGGGCTCCAATTATGTCTGGCATCCAACACCTTTTGTAGTCGCGTTGTTCCTGAGGTCCAGTATATGTTGAGAGTGGCCCATGATTGGCAACAAAATTGGCATTTCAAAGAACAGATATTCCAATGTTTCTTCGGTTGGTGAATCAGAGAGTAAATAAAGGTCTAGTTACTGTAGGGCTTGAGGCTAGAGAAGGTTCTTTACAATAAACCCCCCCTGATATTTGCATTGTAGAGTAGCATGTTGCCATTTTATCCTCCTGCACTCCACCAACTCATCTATATTTGTTCGCTGACACAATTCTTGGGCTGCCTGTGCCCTACGTAATGACGATACAATGCTTCTGGCTGAAGCCCGCTAGCTCCTATCAGCATTCACCCCCAATACCTAATGCTACATATCAAGTCATTCATTCTGAGCTTCTATTCTTCTCTGCTACTGAAAGTTTAAATACCGCTCACCACGCCCTGGCTTTCGACAGGGGTGTAGCGGCCACGGCGGCAGATGGTTGGCTGGCGGCAACCGCACCGGCAACAGCTGCCCACGGGTAGCGGCGGCATACTGTGTGGTGTGTGTCGTGTGCACACAAAACAGAGACTTCTCGTGCAGTAAACGACGCTAGGGGCTGTGCTGCCACTGCGAAGTAGCCTCCCAACTGGAGTTGTCCTCTGATGAAGGCGGAGTGGCTGATCGACAATGACGGACCGGTGCCATTGATGATTGTGGGAGAAGCAGACGAGATAAGCTACGGGGAGGAAGGGGAAAATGCGATGCAGGACTTGCCGGCCGTGAGGGTTTATATAGCAGGCCGGTAAGCATTGGGGTTTTGGGGTATTTTGTAGAGTCGGGTGGGAAGCTAGTGCGGCTGTGCGTCAGAACTTTCGTGGTTGCGCGGGAACGGGTTCACCGATAATTCATTGGAGCCACTTTGAGCCACTGTTTGGCCAAAAGAACACCTGTGCGGTACTCAGGCTTGCGCTCGAGACCTTCTACGGCAGCGGGGTGACAAGACGTGCGAGAGGAGAACGAAATGACATGTACACATACGGTTAATAAAAAACGTTTATGATCCAATTACCTAGCACACGGCCGCTCTCTATGCAACATCGCTAATGATTATTCGATAACCGTGTGATGTGGAACGCGACATCATTTCACATCATGGTATTGACTCGCAACTGCCGGCCAGCTTGTAGATGACCATTTCCTGCGTGTTCAACTACTCAATGTGTGTGGTTGCTTGCGGTTAAGCCGGCCGTGGCACACCCTGCTCGTGTCCCGCCGCGCACGCTTAGCTCTCGCGTTCCTTCTCACGCGCTGCCAGCATTTTGGGCTGGCGCACGATCACATACGTTCGTGTCGCCATGATGCATGCGGTTGCGCTGGGCGCGTCACCACGATGCAGTTACCCGCTGCAAAATCTGTTATGCAGACGTGCTGAGAATCTAGGATATCCAGCCCCAATTATTCCCGTGGCCATTTACCTTCATCTCATGCACCCCACGACACAATAAGCACACCCATGGCAACACATATAGAGAGGATATCCAATGGAGCTCCCCGTGGCTCCAATGGTGCCGCTCCTAGTGGCTAACGATGACAACGGGCCACAATTCACCACGACTCATGTAGTGGACACTCACGTCAGGGGAAGGACCTCTCAGTGGTGTACACGAACGCGTCGGTCTCGGTGGAGAACTCCATCCAGACTATGAAGCAATTTCTTGCTGAGGACAAGTACTAAGTGGCGGCTAAGACCTCGAGTACACCTCGGGCTTGAAGCCATTTTGCTTCTGGGATGATGCTCTCCGATCTGGTCACTTCAATTGATGTTGTTCATGTAATGTCTTGTAGTTTGCGAGACACTAAAAAGGCGGAGGCTATGCCGAGTGTTCTATCTTTGTTGAGTGCTAGAAAAAAATACACCCGGGAATGATTCGGACACTCAGTAAAGACGTTGATTCTGGTTGCAAGGGAAGGGTCATTCTCTAGTCTCCTACATTTGGTATGAGAGCTTGATTTAAGATTTTGAGTTGCACGTGTTTCTCGACGGTCACGCCTCCAGCCACACAGCTCCATGGTGGATGGAGTAAACCTCTGGTATGATATAGGAGTTCATGACACAAATGACAACAAAACCACAAATACTACTCTATTTCACAAAACAACCAAATAAAAACATTTAACGATTAATTGTCATGGAAACAATCAACAAAGATGAACTTTCTAACAAGTTAAAACTTTGCGGAGTGTCAGCCGAAGAACACTCAACATAGGAACACGAACTGTCACACTACCGTCAACTACAGCGAGTAGGGACACATGTCCAGCTATTTACCGAGTGTATTTTGTCGGACACTCAAAAAAGCAGAGGTTATTCCTTACCGAGTCTTTTCCTTCATATTTAGTTTAGGCTAGTGACTTTACCAAGTGTTGACAAAATATATTTGGCAAAGATTTTGGTAGTCAGTAAAACATCAATTCCGCTAGTGAGGAAAGTGTCATTCTGTAGTGTCCAACATTTGGTATGACTGTGAGATTTATGATTTTGAGTTGCTTGTGTTTCATCGAAGGTCATGCATCGAGCCACGCGGCTCCATGATAGGCCATCCTTAGTTACACAACATCAAGAAAGTAACATGTGCAATGAAACTCAGTGCATGCACATAGTACATTCGATCACAAACTTCTCTATGAGTCATATAGGTGCCCATACAACAAATAAATTGATGAGCCTAGCTAAGTTAACGATTGGAGTCCATACAACAAATAATTTGATGAGCCTAGCTAAGTTTCTTTCAGTTTTATAGTCGTGTTTGACGAGTAGTGATTCTAGTGCGTGAAGTTTCAACTGTGGAGGATAACTAGAGCCTTTTTCCAGATGTGATCTTTACCAAAAAAACATACCTACTTCCACCATACTTTACAAGGGAAAATAAGCGAGCAACCATGCGCTCTCTCTGCCATATCGCCATCTGTTGGACTTGCAATTATTATTGTTTATCTCAGATTCAATGTTCAAGTGCATTAGATTTGTACGACAGTACACACAACTAGTCCAATAATGTTACAAAAGGTAGTCTCGCCTAGACAAAAGTGAGTAATGTGAGAGATGAGAAAAGGAAACAAGGGATGAAGAAATTTGTTGCTATGTTTTGACTATTATTTGGACATGGACCAAAACTGTAACCAAGTTGTGAGCTTGGGAGACATCAGGAACGTAGTGCTCACTTCACTGTAGTAGATTACATGCGAGTTATCGGTTCACGTTGTAGTCTCCGGGTATCATGTTCTATCTTGTTGTCAACGATGTAGATTTGCTGAGTACCATTGCCAAACAACAAAATCTCTGATCGATCGTTGGATGCTCACCACGTGGGGGGAAGATGGCAAGGTTGCCGGTGTGCCCCGTGAGTCGGCAATGCCTGGCCTAGTTTCCATTTTGTGCTCGACATTACCCAGCTGGTCCTCTGGTACTCGCGGAAGCTCGTCTTTTCCATTGCCGCATGGGTCGCCCTTGAGTGTCACACCTAATTCGGGATTTCAAAGAGTGGCCCATGATTGGCAACTAAATTGGCATTTCAAAGAACATATATTCCAACGTTTCTTCGGTTGGTGAATCACAGAGTAAATAAAGGTCTAGTTACTGTAGGGCTTGAGGCTAGAAAAGGTTCTTTACCATAAAAACTCCCCCCCCTGATATTTGCATTGTAGAGTAGCATGTTGCCATTTTATCCTCCTGCACTCCACCAACTCATCTATATTTGTTCGCTGACACAATTCTTGGGATACCTGTGCCCTACCTAATGACGATACAATGCTTCTGGCTGAAGCCCGCTAGCTCCTATCAGCATTCACCCCAATCCATAATGCTACATATCAAGTCATCCATTCTGAGCTTCTATTCTTCACTGCTACTGAAAGTTTAAATACCGCTCACCGTGCCCTGGCTTTCGACGGGGGTGTGGCGGCCATGGCGGCAGATGGTGGGCGGGCGACAACGGCGCCGGCAACAGCTGCCCACGTGTAGCGGCGGCGTAGCGTGTGGTGTGTGTTGTGTGCACACCCAACAGGGCCTTCTTGTGCAGTACACGACGCTAGGGACTGCGTCGCCACTGTGTTGTAGCCTGCCAACTGGAGTTCTCCTCTGATGAAGGCGGAGTGGTTGATCGACAACGACGGACCGGTGCCATTGATGATTGTGGGAGAAGCAGACGAGATAAGCTACGGGGAGGAAGGGGAAAATGCGATGCAGGACTTGCCGGTCGTGAGGGTTTATATAGCAAGCCGGTAAGCATTGGGGTTTTGGGGTATTTTGCAGAGTCGGGCGGGAAGCTAGCACGGCTGTGCGTGAGAACCTACATGGTTGCGCCGGAACAGGCTCACCGACAATTCATTGGAGCCACTTTGAGCCAGTGTTTGGCCAAAAGAACACCTGTGCCGTACTCAGGCTTGCGCTCGAAACCTTGTGCGGCAGCGGGGTGACAAGACGTGCGAGAGGAGAACGAAATCACACATACACATACGGTTAAAAAACATTTATGATCTAATTACCTAGCACACGATCGCTCTCTATACAACGTCGCTAACGATTATTCGAACACCGTGTGATGTGGAACGCGACATCGTTTCACATCATGGCATTGACTCGCAACTGCCGGCTAGCTTGTAGATGACCATTCCCTACGTGTTCAACTAGTCTATGTGTGTGGTTGCTCACGGTTAAGGCGGCCGTGCCACACCCTGCTCGTGTCCCGCCGCACGCCCTCAGCTCTCACGTTCCTTCTCACGCGCTGCCCGCATTTTGGGCTGGCGCACGATCACATACGTTCGTGTCGTATGATGTAGGCGGTTGCGCCGGTCGCGGCACGACGATGCAGTTACCCGCTGCAAAAACTATAATGCATACGAACAGAGAATCTAGGCTCTCCAGCCCCACTTACTCCCGTGGCCATTTACCTTAATCTCTCGCACCCCACGACACAATAAGCACACCCATGGCAACACATATAGAGAGGATATCCAACGGCTACAACGGCGCTCCCCGTGGCTCCAATGGCGCCGCTCCCAGCGGCTAACGATGACAACTGGCCACAATTCACCACGACTCATGTAGTGGACACTCACGTCAGGGGGAAGGACCTCTCAGTGGTGTACACGAACGCGTCGGTCTCGGTGGAGAACTCTATCCACACTATGAAGCAGTTTCTTGCTAAGGACAAGTACTAAGTGGCGGCTAATACCTCGAGTACACCTCAGGCTTGAAGCCGTTTTGCTTCTGGGATGATGCTCTCCGATCTGGTCACTTCAATTGATGTTGTTCATGTAATGTCTTGTAGTTTGCGAGACGCTGAAAAGGCGGAGGCTATGCCGAGTGTTCTATCTTTATTGAGTGCTAGAAAAAAATACACCCGAGAATGATATCAACACTCAGTAAAGACGTTGATTCTGCTTGCAAGGGAAGGGTCATTGTCCAGTCTCCTACATTTGGTATGAGAGCTTGATTTAAGATTTTGAGTTGCACGTGTTTCTCGACGGTCACGTCTCCAGCCACGCAGCTCCATGGTGGATGGAGTCAACCTCTGGTATGATATAGGAGTACATGACACAAATGACAACAAAACCAAAAATACTACTCTGTTTCACAAAACAACCAAATAAAAACATTTAACAATTAATTGTCATGGAAACAATCAACAAAGATGACCTTTCTAACAACTTAAATACTTTGCGGAGTGTCAGCCGAAAAACACTCAACATAGGAACATGAACTGTCACACTACCGTCAACTACAGCGAGTAGGGACACATGTCCACCTGTTTACCGAGTGTATTTTGTCGGACACTCAAAAACGAAGATGTTATTCCTTACCGAGTGTTTTCCTTGCCACTTCGTTTAGGCTAGTGACTTTACCAAGTGCTTGACAAAATACATTTGGCAAAATTTTTGGTAGTCAGTAAAAACATCAATTCCACTAGTGAGGAAAGTGTCATTCTGTAGTGTCCAGCATTTGGTATGAGTGTGAGATTTGTGATTTTGAGTTGCTTGTGTTTCATCGAAGGCCATGCCTCGGACCACGTGGTTCCATGATAGGCCATCCTCGGTTGCACAACGTCAAGAGAGAAACATGTGCAATGAAACTCCGTGCATGCACGTAGTACATTCGATCACAAACTTCTCTATGAGTCATATAGGTGCCCATACAACAAATAATTTGATGAGCCTAGTTAAGTTAACGATTGGAGTCCATACAACAAATAATTTGATAAGCCTAGCTAAGTTTCTTTCAGTTTTATATTCGTGTTTGATGAGTAGTGATTGTAGTGCGTGAAGTTTCAACTTTAGAGGATAACTAGAGCCTTTTCCAGACGTGATCTTTACCAAAAAAAACATACCTACTTGCACAATGCTTTACAAGGGAAAATAAGCTAGCAACCGTGTGTTATCTCTGCCATATCGCCATCTGTTGGACTTGCAATTATTATTTTTGATCTCAGCTTCAATGTTCAAGTGCATTAGTTTTGTACAACAGTACACACAACTAGTCCAACATTGTTACAAATGGTAGTCTCGCCTAGACAAAAGTGAGTAATGTGAGAGATGAGAAAAGGAAACAAGGGATGTCGAAATTTGTTGCTATGTTTTGACTATTATTTGGACATGGACCAAAACTGTAACCAAGTTGTGAGCTTGGGAGACATCAGGAACGTAGTGCTCACTTCACTGTAGTAGATTACATGTGAGTTATTGGTTCATGTTGTAGTCTCCGGGTATCATGTTCTATCTTGTTAACGACGATGTAGATTTGCTGAGTACTATTGCCAAACAAGAAAAACTCTGATCGATCGTGGGATGCTCACCACGTGGGGGAAGATGGCAAGGTTGCCGGTGTGCCTCGTGAGTCGGCAATGCCTGGCCTAGTTTCCACTTATTGCTCGGCATTACCCAGCTAGTCTTCTGGTACTCCCGGAAGCTCGTCTTTTCCATTACCGCATGGGTCGCCCTCTAGTGTCACACCTAATTCGGGATTTCAAAGAGTGGCCCATGATTGGCAACTAAATTGGCATTTCAAAGAATAGATATTCCAACGTTTCTTCGGTTGGTGAATCGCAGAGTAAATAAAGGTCTAGTTACTGTAGGGCTTGAGGCTAGAAAAGGTTTTTTACCATAAAACACCCCCCCTGATATTTGCATTGTAGAATAGCAGGTTGCCATTTTATCCTCCTGCACTCCACCAACTCATCTATATTTGTTCGCTGACACAATTCTTGGGCTACCTGTGCCCTACCTAATGACGATACAATGCTTCTGGCTGAAGCCCGCTAGCTCCTACCAGCATTCACCCCAATCCATAATGCTATATATCAAGTCATCCATTCTGAGCTTCTGTTCTTCACTGCTACTGAAAGTTTAAATACCGCTCACCATGCCTTGGCTTTCAACGGGGGTGTGGCGGCCATGGCGGCAGATGGTGGGCGGGTGACAACGGCGCCGGCAATAGCTGCCCACGGTAGCGGCGGCGTAGCGTGTGGTGTATGTTGTGTGCTAACCCAACATGGACTTCTAGTGCAATACACGACGCTAGGGACTACGTCGCCACTGCGATGTAGCCTCCCAACTGGAGCTGTCCTCTGATCAAGGCGGAGTGGCTGATCGACAACAACAGACCGGTGCCATTGATGATTGTGGGAGAAGCAAACGAGATAAGCTACGGGGAGGAAGGGGAAAATGCGATGCAGGACTTGCCGGTCGTGAGGGTTTATATAGCAAGCCGGTAAGCATTGGGGTTTTGGGGTATTTTGCAGAGTCGGGCGGGAAGCTAGCACGGCTGTGCGTGAGAACCTGCATGGTTGCGCGGGAACGGGCTCACCGACGATTCATTGGAGCCACTTTGAGCCATCGTTTGGCCAAAAGAACACCTGTGTGGTACTCAGGCTTGCGCTCAAAACCTTCTGCGACAGCGGGGTAACCAGACGTGCAAGAGGAGAACGAAATGACACATACACATTTATGATCCAATTACCTAGCACACGGCCGCTCTCTATGTAACGTCGCTAACGATTATTCGACCACCGTGTGATGTGGAACGCGACGTCGTTTCACATCATGGCATTGACTCGCAACTGCCGGCCAGCTTGTAGACGACCATTCCCTACGTGTTCAACTAGTCTATGTGTGTGGTTGCTCACGGTTAAGGCGGCCGTGGCACACCCTGCTCGTGTCCCGCCGCGCGCGCTCTGCTCTCACGTTCCTTCTCACGCGCTGCCCACATTTTGGGCTGGCGCACGATCACATACGTTCGTATCGCCATGATGCATGCGGTTGCGCCGGGCGCGGCACCACGATGCAGTTACCCGCTGCAAAAACTGTTATGCAGACGAGCTGAGAATCTAGGCTGTCCAGCCCCACTTATTCACGTGGCCATTTACCTTAATCTCTCGCACCCCACGACACAATAAGCACACTCATGGCAACACATATAGAGAGGATATCCAACGGTTACAGCGGCGCTTCCCGTGGCTCCAATGGCGTCGCTCCCAGCGGCTAACGATGACAACTGGCCACAATTCACCACGACTCATGTACTGGACACTCACGTCAGGGGGAAGGACCTCTCAGTGGTGTACACGAACGCGTCAGTCTCGGTGGAGAACTCTATCCACACTATGAAGCAGTTTCTTGCTGAGGACAAGTACTAAGTGGCGGCTAATACCTCGAGTACACCTCAGGCTTGAAGCCGTTTTGCTTCTGGGATGATGTTCTCCGATCTGGTCACTTCAATTGATGTTGTTCATGTAATGTCTTGTAGTTTGCGAGACACTGAAAAGGAGGAGGCTATGCCGAGTGTTCTATCATTATTGAGTGCTAGAATAAAATACACCCGGGAATGATTCCAACACTTAGTAAAGACGTTGATTCTGCATGCAAGGAAAGGATCATTCTCCAGTCTCCTACATTTGGTATGAGAGCTTGCTTTAAGATTTTGAGTTGCATGTGTTTCTCGACGGTCACGTCTCCAGCCACGCAGCTCCATGATGGATGGAGTAAACCTCTGGTATGATATAGGAGTACATGATACAAATGACAACAAAACCACAAATACTACTCTGTTTCACAAAACAACCAAATAAAAACATTTAACAATTAATTGTCATGGAAACAATCAACAAAGATGACCTTTCTAACAACTTAAATACTCTGCGGAGTGTCAGCCGAAAAACACTCAACATAGGAACATGAACTGTCACACTGCCGTCAACTACAGCGAGTAGGGACACATGTCCACCTGTTTACCGAGTGTATTTTGTTAGACACTCAAAAAAGAAGATGTTATTCCTTACTGAGTGTTTTCCTTGCCACTTGGTTTAGGCTAGTGACTTTACCAAGTGCTTGACAAAATACATTTGGCAAAGATTTTGGTAGTCAGTAAAAACATCAATTCCACTAGTGAGGAAAGTGTCATTCTGTAGTGTCCAGCATTTGGTATGAGTGTGAGATTTGTGATTTTGAGTTGCTTGTGTTTCATCGAAGGCCATGCCTCGGGCCACGTGGCTCCATGATAGGCCATCCTCGGTTGCACAACGTCAATAGAGAAACATGTGCAATGAAACTCCGTGCATGCACGTAGTACATTCGATCACAAACTTCTCTATGAGTCATATAGGTGCCCATACAACTAATAATTTGATGAGCCTAGTTAAGTTAATGATTGGAGACCATACAACAAATAATTTGATAAGCCTAGCTAAGTTTCTTTCAGTTTTATAGCCGTGTTTTATGAGTAGTGATTGTAGTGCGTGAAGTTTCAACTTTAGAGGATAACTAGAGCCTTTTCCAGACGTGATCTTTACCAAAAAAAACATACCTACTTGCACAATGCTTTACAAGGGAAAATAAGCTAGCAACTGTGTGCTCTCTTTGCCATATCGCCATCTGTTGGACTTGCAATTATTATTTTTGATCTCAGCTTCAATGTTCAAGTGCATTAGTTTTGTACAACAGTACACACAACTAGTCCAACAATGTTACAAATGGTAGTCTCGCCTAGACAAAAGTGAGTGATGAGAAAAGGAAACAAGGGATGCCGAAATTTGTTGCTATGTTTTGACTATTATTTGGACATGGAGCAAAACTGTAACCAAGTTGTGAGCTTGGGAGACATCAGGAACGTAGTGCTCACTTCACTGAAGTAGATTACATGCGAGTTATTGGTTCATGTTGTAGTCTCCGGGTATCATGTTCTATCTTGTTGTCGACGATGTAGATTTGCTGAGTACCATTGCCAAACAACAAATACTCGGATCGATTGTTGGATGCTCACCACGTGGGGGGAAGATGGCAAGGTTGCCGGTGTGCCTCGTGAGTCGGCAATGCCTGGCATAGTTTCCACTTTGTGCTCGGCATTACCCAGCTGGTCCTCTGGTACTCGCGGAAGCTCGTCTTTGCCATTGCCGCATGGGTTGCCCTCTAGTGTCACACCTAATTCGGGATTTCAAAGAGTGGCACATGATTGGCAACTAAATTGGCATTTCAAAGAACATATATTCCAACGTTTCTTCGGTTGGTGAATCACAGGGTAAATAAAGGTCTAGTTACTGTAGGGCTTGAGGCTAGAGAAGGTTCTTTACCATAAAAACTCCCCCCCTGATATTTGCATTGTGGAGTAGCATGTTACCATTTTATCCTCCTGCACTCCACCAACTCATCTATATTTGTTCGCTGACACAATTCTTGGGCTGCCTGTGCCCTACCTAATGACGATACAATGCTTCTGGCTGAAGCCCGCTAGCTCCTATCAGCATTCACCCCCAATCCCTAATGCTACATATCAAGTCATCCATTCCGAGCTTCTATTCTTCACTGCTACTGAATGTTTAAATACCGCTTACCATGCCCTGGTTTTCGACGTGGGTGTGGCGGCCACGGCGGCAGATGGTGGGTGGGCGGCAACGGTGCTGGGAACAGCTGCCCACGGGTAGCGGCGGCGTAGCGTGTGGTGTGTGTAGTGTGCACACCCAACAGGGACTTCTCGTGCAGTACACGACGCTAGGGACTGCACCGCCACTGCGATGTAGCCTCCCAACTGGAGTTGTCCTCTGATGAAGGCAGAGTGGTTGATCGACAACAATGGACCGGTGCCATTGATGATTGTGGGAGAAGCAGTCGAGATAAGCTACGGGGAGGAAGGGGAAAATGCGATGCAAGACTTGCCGGCCGTGAGGGATTATATAGCAGCCCGGTAAGCATTGGGGTTTTGGGGTATTTTGCAGAGTCGGGCGGGAAGCTAGCGCATCTGTGCGTGAGAACCTCCGTGGTTGCATGGGAACGGGTTCACCAACAATTCATTGGATCCACTTTGAGCCACAGCTTGGCCAAAAGAATACATGTGTGGTACTCAGGCTTGCGCTCGAAACCTTCTGTGGCAGCGGGGTGACAAGACGTGCGAGAGGAGAACGAAATGACACATACACATATGGTTAATAAAAAAACGTTTATGATCCAATTACCTAGCACACGGCCGCTCTCTATGCAACGCCGCTAAAGATTATCCGACCACCGTGTGATGTGGAACGCGACATCGCTTCACATCATGGCATTGACTCGCAACTGCCGGCCAGCTTGTAGACGACCATTTCCTGCATGTTCAACTAATATATGCGTGTGGTTGCTCAGGGTTAAGGCGGCCGTAGCACACCCTGCTCGTGTCCCGCCGCGCGCGCTCAGCTCTCGCGTTCCTTCCCACGCGCTGCCAAAATTTTGGGCTGACGCATGATCACATATGTTTGTGTCGCCATGATGCATGCGGTTGCGCCGGGCGCAGCACCACGATGTAGTTACCCGCTGCAAAAACTGTTATGCAGACGTGCTGAGAATCTAGGCTGTCGAGCACCACTTATTCCCGTGGCCATTTACCTTAATCTCTCGCACCCCACGACACAATAAGCACACCCATGGCAACACATAAAGAGTGGATATCCAATGGCACTCCCCGTGGCTCCAATGGCGCCGCTCCCAGTGGCTAACGATGACAACGGGCCACAATTCACCACGACTCATGTAGTGGACACTCACGTCAGGGGAAGGACCTCTCAGTGGTGTACACGAACGCGTCGGTCTCGGTGGAGAACTCCATCCACACTATGAAGCAGTTTGTTGCTGAGGACAAGTACTAAGTGGCGGTTAAGACCTCGAGTTCACCTCAGGCTTGAAGCCGTTTTGCTTCTGGGATGATGCTCTCCGATCTGGTAAATCGAATTGATGTTGTTCATGAAATGTATTGTAATTTGCGAGACACTGAAAAGGCGGAGGCTATGCCGAGTGTTCTACCTTTATTGAGTGCTAGAAAAAAATACACTCGGGAATGATTCCAACACTCAGTAAAGACGTTGATTCTGCTTGCAAGGGAAGGGTCATTCTCCAGTCTCCTACATTTGGTATGAGAGCTTGATTTAAGATTTTGAGTTGCACGTGTTTCTCGACGGTCACGTCTCCAGCCACGCAGCTCCATGGTGGATGGAGTAAACCTCTGGTATGATATAGGAGTACATGACACAAATGACAACAAAACCACAAATACTACTCTGTTTCACAAAACAACCAAATAAAAACATTTAACAATTAATTGTGATGGAAAAAAAATCAACAAAGATGAACTTTCTAACAACTTAAATACTTTGCGGAGTGTCAGCCGAAATACACTCAACTTTGGAACACGAAATGTCACATTGCCGTCAACTACAGCGAGGAGGGACACATGTCCACCTGTTTACCGAGTGTATTTTGTCGGACACTCAAAAAAACAGAGGTTATTCCTTACAGAGGGTTTTCCTTGTCACTTGGTTTAGGCTAGTGACTTTACCAAGTGCTTGACAAAATACATTTGGCAAAGATTTTGGTAGTCAATAAAAACATCAATTCCGCTAGTGAGGAATGTGTCATTCTGTAGTGTCCAACATTTGGTATGAGTGTGAGATTTATGATTTTGAGTTGCTTGTGTTTCATCGAAGGCCATGCCTCGGGCCACGTGGCTCCATGACAGGCCATCCTCAGTTGCACAACGTCAAGAGAGACACATGTGCAATGAAACTCCGTGCATGCACGTAGTACATTCGATCACAAACTTCTCTATGAGTCATATAGGTGTCCATACAACAAATAATTTGATGAGCCTAGCTAAGTTAACGATTGTAGTCCATACAACAAATAATTTGATGAGCCTAGCTAAGTTTCTTTCAGTTTTATAGTCGTGTTTGATGAGTAGTGATTCTAGTGCGTGATGTTTCAACTATAGAGGATAACTAGAGCCTTTTTCCACACGTGATCTTTACCAAAAAAACATACCTACTTGCACAATACTTTACAAGGGAAAATAAGCGAGCAACCATGCGCTCTCTCTGCCATATCGCCATCTGTTGGACTTGCAATTATTATTTTTGATCTCAGCTTCAATGTTCAAGTGCATTAGTTTTGTACAACAGTACACACAACTAGTCCAACAATGTTACAAAAGGTAGTCTCGCCTAGACAAAAGTGAGTAATGTGAGAGATGAGAAAAGGAAACAAGGGATGCCGAAATTTGTTGCTATGTTTTGACTATTATTTGGACATGGACAAAAACTGTAACCAAGTTGTGAGCTTGGGAGACATCAGGAACATAGTGCTGACTTCACAGTAGTAGATTACATGCGAGTTATCGGTTCATGTTGTAGTCTCCGGGTATCATGTTCTATCTTGTTGTCGACGATGTAGATTTGCTGAGTACCATTGCCAAACAACATAAACTCTGATCGATCTTTGGATGCTCACCATGTGGGGGGAAGATGGCAAGGTTGCCGGTGTGCCTCGTGAGTCGGCAATGCCTGGCCTAGTTTCAACTTTTTGCTCGACATTACCCAGCTGGTCCTCTGGTACTCGCGGAAGCTCGTCTTTGCCATTGCCGCATGGGTCGCCCTCTAGTGTCACACCTAATTCGGGATTTCAAAGAGTGGCCCATGATTGGCAACTAAATTGGCATTTCAAAGAACATATATTCCAACGTTTCTTCGGTTGGTGAATCACAGAGTAAGTAAAGGTCTAGTTACTGTAGGGCTCGAGGCTAGAGAAGGTTATTTACCATAAAAACTCCCCCCCTGATATTTCCATTGTAGTGTAGCTTGTTGCCATTTTATCCTCCTGCACTCCACCAACTCATCTATATTTGTTCGCTGACACAATTCTTGGGCTGCCCGTGCCCTACCTAATGATGATACAATGCTTCTGGCTGAAGCCCGCTAGCTCCTATCAGCATTCACCCACAATACCTAATGCTACATATCAAGTCATCCATTCTGAGCTTTTATTCTTCACTACTACTGAAAGTTTAAATACCGCTCACCATGCCCTGGCTTTCGACGGGGGTGCGGCAGCCACGGCGGCAGATGGTGGGCGGGCGGCAACGGAGCCGGCAACAGCTGCCCTTGGGTAGCGGCGGCGTAGCATGTGGTGTGTGTTGTGTGCACACCCAACAAGGACTTCTCGTGCAGTACACGACGCTAGGGACTGCGCCGCCACTGCGATGTAGCCTCCCAACTAGAGTTGTCCTCTGATGAAGGGGGAGTGGCTGATCGACAACGACAGACCGGTGCCATTGATGATTATGGGAGAAGCAGACGAGATAAGCTACGGGGAGGAAGGGGAAAATGCGATGCAGGACATGCCGGCCGTGAGGGTTTATATAGCAGGCCGGTAAGCATTGGGGTTTGGGGGTATTTTGCAGAGTCGGGCGGGAAGCTAGCGCGGCTGTGCGTGTGAACCTGCGTGGTTGCGCGGGAACAGGCTCACCGACGATTCATTGGAGCCACTTTGAGCCACCGTTTGGCCAAAAGAACACCCGTGCGGTACTCAGCCTTGTGCTCGAAACCTTCTGCGGCAGCGGGGTGACAAGACGTGCGAGAGGAGAACAAAATGACACATACACATACGATTAATAAAAAAAACGTTTATGATCCAGTTACCTAGCACATGAGCCGCTCTCTATGCAACGTCGCTAATGATTATTCGACCACAGTGTGATGTGGAACGCGCCGTCATTTCACATCATGGCATTGAATCGCAATTGCCGGCTAGCTTGTAGACGACCATTCCCTGCGTATTCAACTACTATATGCGTGTGGTTGCTCACGGTTAAGGCGGCCATGGCACACCCTGCTCGTGTCCCGCCGCGCGCGCTCAGCTCTCGCGTTCCTTCTCATGCGCTGCCAACATTTTGGGCTGGTGCACGATCACATACGTTCGTGACGCCATGATGCATGCGGTTGCGCCGGGCGCAACACCACGATGCAGTTACCCGCTGCAAAAATTGTTATGCAGACGTGCTGAGAATCTAGGCTGCCCAGCCCCACTTATTCCCGTGGCCATTTACCTTAAGCTCTCGCACTCCACGACACAATAAGCACACCCATGTCAACACATATAGAGAGGATATCCAACGGCTACAACGGCACTCCCCGTGGCTCCAATGGCGCCGCTCCCAGCGGCTAACGATGACAACAGGCCACAATTCTCCACGACTCATGTAGTGGACACTCACGTCAAGGGGAAGGACCTCTCAGTGGTGTACACGAACGCGTCGATCTCGGTGGAGAACTCCATTCACACTATGAAGCAGTTTCTTGCTGAGGACAAGTACTAAGTGGCGGCTAAGACCTCGAGTACACCTCAGGCTTGAAGCCGTTTTGCTTCTGGGATGATGCTCTTTGATCTGGTCACTTCAATTGATGTTGTTCACGCAATGTCTTGTAGTTTGCGAGACACTGAAAATGAGGAGGCTATGCCGAGTGTTCTATCTTTATTGAGTGCTAGAATAAAATACACCCGGGAATGATTCCAACACTCATTAAAGCCGTTGATTCTGCTTGCAAGAGAAGGGTCATTCTCCAGTCTCCTACATTTGGTATGAGAGCTTGATTTAAGATTTTGAGTTGCACGTGTTTCTCGACGGTCACTTCTCCAGCCACGCAGCTCCATGGTGGATGGAGTAAACCTCTAGTATGATATAGGAGTACATGAGACAAATGACAACAAAACCACAAATACTACTCTGTTTCACAAAACAACCAAATAAAAACATTTAACAATTAATTTTCATGGAAACAATCAACAAAGATGAACTTTCTAACAACTTAAATACTTTGCGGAGTGTCAGCCGAAAAACACTCAACATGGGAACACGAACTGTCACACTGCCGTCAACTACAGCGAGTAGGGACACATGTCCACCTGTTTACCGAGTGTATTTTGTCGGACAATCAAAAAAGCAAAGGTTATTCCTTACCGAATGTTTTCCTTGTCACTTGGTTTAGGCTAGTGACTTTACCAAGTGCTTGACAAAATACATTTGGCAAAGATTTTGGTAGTCAGTAAAAACATCAATTCCGCTAGTGAGGAAAGTGTCATTCTGTAGTGTCCAACATTTGGTATGAGTGTGCGATTTATGATTTTGAGTTGCTTGTGTTTCATCGAAGGCCATGCCTCGGGCCACGTGGCTCCATGATAGGCCATCTTCAGTTACACAACGTCAAGAGAGAAACATGTGCAATGAAACTCCGTGCATGCACGTAGTACATTCGATCACAAACTTCTCTATGAGTCATATAGGTGCCCATACAACAAATAATTTGATGAGCCTAGCTAAGTTAACGATTGTAGTCCGTACAATAAACAATTTGATGAGCCTAGCTAAGTTTCTTCCAGTTTTATAGTCGTGTTTGATGAGTAGTGATTCTAGTGCGTGAAGTTTCAACTATAGAGGATAACTAGAGCCTTTTTCCAGACGTGATCTTTACCAAAAAAAAAACCATACCTACTTGCACAATACTTTACAATGGAAAATAAGCGAGAAACCATGCGCTCTCTCTGCCATATCGCCATCTGTTGGACTTGCAATTATTATTTTTGATCTCAGCTTCAATGTTCAAGTGCATTAGTTTTGTACAACAGTACACACAACTAGTCCAACAATGTTACAAAAGGTAGTCTCGCCTAGACAAAAGTGAGTAATGTGAGAGATGAGAAAAGGAAACAAGGGATGCCAAAATTTGTTGCTATGTTTTGACTATTATTTGGACATGAACCAAAACTGTAACCAAGTTGTGAGCTTGGGAGACATTAGGAACGTAGTGCTCACTTCACTGTAGTAGATTACATGCGAGTTATTGGTTCATGTTGTAGTCTCCGGTTATCATGTTCTATCTTGTTGTCGACGATGTAGATTTGCTGAGTACCATTGCCAAACAACAAAAACTCGGATCGATTGTTGGATGCTCACCACGTGGGGGGAAGATGGCAAGGTTGCCGGTGTGCCTCGTGAGTCGGCAATGCCTGTCATAGTTTCCACTTTGTGCTCGGCATTACCCAGCTGGTCCTCTGGTACTCGCGGAAGCTCGTCTTTGCCATTGCCGCATGGGTCCCCACACCTAATTCGGGATTTCCATAGCGATTCTTTGGAACTAACCACTTGGTGTATCCCTATTCTTTTGTCTATCAATGAAATTCCACCATCTCCACTTCCAACTCCTACTTGCCCACCATCTCTTGCAGATTTTGGAAACAAGCCACGAACCGCCAGCTTTGTGTGCACCGCACAGACACACCTCACAAAGATATGCAGTGCCGCTTTCATTCATCGTTTCAACAAATGTATTGGACGAGAAAAACTGGCGCTCATTTGGACCGTGTAAACACATTAACAACTGCATCATCAAGATTAGTATGCACAGTCACACCTAGGAGGCGCGCTAAGGGCGCGCCTCAGCCACTAATGCATGCTTATATGCGAAGCACGGTCATAATTTTTTTATGATGGGGCTATGTTGGTATGGGGAGGGATTACATTCTCTTGTTTCTGTGTCCACTAGCACAGTGGCCCGCTCGATGCGCGGGCTAGTTTTTACAAATTTCGATAATGGGAACGTAATATTTATGGGGTCAAAAAGCATGTGTAGTAGAAAATAAAAGGAAATTTCAAAAAATTCTTACAGTGAAGTGATATCTATGGTTGACCAGCGTTCGTGAGTCCGCAAACGTCCAGATGACAAAGATCCAACATGATAATTAATAAAGTAAGGAGCGGACTAACTTCTGACTGATTGCTCGTTAGTAACAGATCTAAACGATCCATCCGTTGTCTGAAACAGTGGTCCACCCGCTACTCCCGTTCTTCCCCCAATCAATGTATTGCACAATAATTAAAAAAATGCCAATTAATAAAAAAAGCTTGAAACAATACAATCAGCAACATTTCGGTAGTCAGTAAAAACATTGATTCAACTGGTGAGGAAATGGTCATTCTGTAGTCTCCTGCATTTGGTATGAGTGAGATTTATGATTTTGAGTTGCACGTGTTTCATCGATGGCTGCGCCTCTGGCCATGCAGCTCCATGATAGACTATAATCTGTTGCAGCGTCTGCAGAGAAACATGTGCAATGAAATTCGGTGAATGCATGTTTGTAATTTTGGTCAGAATCTTTTCTAAGTGGCGTATAGGTATGCTGAACTATACACAAGTTAACGCTTGGTCCATACACCAGTTAAACTGATGAGCTTAGCTAAGTTTCTATCAGTTTCAAAGTCATGCTTGATGAGTGGTGATTCTAGTAGTGTGTGTGAATTTTCAACTGTCGAGGATAACTGAAGCGTTTTTAGATGTGATCTTTATGGGGAAAAAACATAGGCACTTGCACAGGACTTTACAAGGGAAGATAAGCGATCCACCCTTTATCCCCAAAGCCTGCTCCGCTCCCTAGGAGCGCCACGGGTGAAAGGCAGCGCACGCAACTAGCAGACGCAACTTGCACCCTTTATCCCCAACGCCCGTCTCCCCTCTTCTCCATCCACCCCGCCACCGCCGGAGGAAACCGACGGGTAAGGCCCGTTCAGTGGACGGCGGTGGCGGGCTCTCGTCCTCTCCTGCCGAGGGGACCTCCGGCCTTGCGCGGGGCCGGCCCTAGATGGCATTGGCGCTCGGCGGAGCTGGGAATCGAGGCGGCGGCCTCAACTTTCTGGTGGTGGCTTGGCTGGAGTGGCCGCGAGGGCAGCGCGGCGGCCGCCATTGGATCTAGGCGGTGCTGGCCACGGCGACTTGTGCGGCGCTGGATCAAGATTTGAAGACGGAGATGCCATCCATGGCGGCGGCGGTCACTTGCGGTTTGATTGTGATCTGATCTGATTCCAATCTGCAGATTGGGGACATGGACAACCACGGCTGCAACTGGACAACTGAAGGGATCCTTTTCACAGGTTTTTCGTCAGCTGATGGCGAGGATGACATGGGTCTGCCGAAGGTGCCCTTATCGTGGGTTCCGGTTCAGGCTGGACACGGTCCGGGCCGGTCCGGTCCCGGTCCGAGCCGGCGTTTGGACCGGCCGCCGGCGGTCCGGTCCGGACCGGACCGAGCAGTCATACGAGCTGGAATACTGAGACCGGACCGTGAGGGTGCCAGCTCGGTCAGGCCCGAGAGGACCGTATGGACCGGCCAGCTTTGTTGCCAGCCAATGTATATTGGCTACTTTTTGATCCTATTTAGCTGTTGTTTAGGCATCTGCTGGTTTTTGACAGTAAATTAAGCAAAAGTACAACAACAACACTACTGTTAGCTACTACCTAGGGCTGTGTTCTACTGTTTAGGCATCACATAGTGATAAGCTTACTAATGGATGTAATATGACAAGTCATCAGTGATCACTACAACTTTCAGAGAAGTTTCTTCAGATAACTTTGGACCAAAACAGCAGAAATATCACAGCCACCCACAAACAACTAATTTGGACAAATATCACAGCCACAAACAACTATTTGGGCAGCAAGCACTGGACTAAATTTGGACAGCAATAATAACTAAATTTGGACAACATTTCCTTTGTTTTTTGGACATCCACAAACTGATTATGACTTGAAAGGTTCATGTCAATTGACAAGTTGAACATAACACAAGTTGAACATAACACAAACGGATTACAAACTTGCAATGACAATTCCAAGTCCATGTCAATTGACAAGTTGAACATAACACAAATGAGAGGTTCATCTCCAAGCTAGCAGTGACAATTCATAGTTCATGACTTGAAAGGTTCCAACATAACACAAATGCAAAAGTAGCCTTCACATGAGAAAGAACACTTTGACATTCATCTCCAAAATAGCAAGATCAACATCCACATGATGAATGTCTACAAGTAAGATAAGCAACATTCACATAAATAATATTTGGTATCGTATGACAAGTGAAACATGTAGGAAGAATAGTTACCAATCGTTGATCTCCTCCACCACAATGGGTAACTTGATGTTCTCAACATCATCCTCTTCATCCTCATCCCTCGGCTACAAATGTCGAAGTTAGACAAATGCTCACATCACATACAACAAGACCAAAAAAGAAAGAAAGAAAAGGGTAAGGAAAAGATGGCAAACATACCACCAGATTCAATTCAATGTGAGCACCCTTGATATAACTTGCACCACAAACTAATGCCTCCACCATAACAGGTTTTAACGAGCTCCTATAGTCATCTAATACACACAAGTTGACAAACTAGTTTGAGGATGAGAAGTTGACAAATTTATATCCAAAGTTCAATAGTACGAGTTGGCATACCTAAAATCCTTCCGGTCGTGCTGAAGGTAGATTCCGAAGACACGGAGGTAGCCGGGATAGTAAGGAACCTCCTTGCTATCTTGGCCATAATCGGGTACCTAGGAGCATTGTCTTTCCACCAACCAAGAAGATCAAGAGCCTTGTTGCGAGGGGCAACCTCATCCTCTAAGTAGTTCCTCAACTCACTCTTTGATATTCTTGTTGAACGGGACGATAAAAAGGACTCGTACCCAGCTTGAACCGGGATACTAGGAATGTTTGTAGAGGAAGATAAACTTTCTCCGTTTCCAACTCGCTTATCTTGAGCAACACATTTGTCATACAAGGCCGCCAACTCTTTCTCCACGATTTTGATCTCAGTCCTAAACCTCGAACTTCCTTCTCCATATAGTTCTCCAAAGGCCCACTCTATGTAACCCATCTTGTACCTAGGATCAAAGATGATAGCATTGGAGTGAATTAGAAAGCATACAAGTAAAAACAACAAGCATATGAGTAAAAAACTGCAACCATTGGAGTAAAAACAGCAAGCATGTGTACCTTGGATCAAAGATGGTTGCGATCACCATGGCATTGTTCTTTTCTTCCCAATATTTGTCAAACTTATCCAACATTGCTTCACCCATTTCCTTGTAGTGGTCACTATCACTACTCATTGCTTGTTTGATTGCAAGCTTGACGCCAACACTGTATGGGTAGAAGATGTTCGAAGTGGGATATAAACTTCCTGAAAATGCTTTTGTCACCTCAGCCAAACTCTTAAGTAATGGAGAGATAAGGTCATACATGTCCCACTCTGCGTTTGTCGGCGCCCAAGCATAGTTGGCATTCGAACCAGCATGAGAGGTCAAAGCTTCCTTATATTGACGGGCAGTGCTAATCATCTTATAGGTTGAACTCCACCTTGTTTTACAATCCAGGTGTAAATGATTACCAACTATGACACCCAAGCTTTTGCAAGTGGCAACAAAAGCATGGAGACGAGAAGGTGACCTCTTGAAGTACTTCACCGTCTCTCTCAAGCTGTTTATCAAATTATCTAAGACCGCTGTCCCATCTTGCACGACCAAGTTGAGGATATGTGCACAACAACGGATATGAAAATATTGGCCTTCAAAGTCCTTACCTACAAAAGACAACTTTTATATGAGCAAAAATACAGTAAGCATATGAGCATATATAGCTTCTATATTAACATATACAGCAAGCATATGAGCATATATAGGTTCTATATTAGCAAAAACAGCAAGCATATGAGCATATATAGCTTCTATATTAGCAAAAACAGCAAGCATATGAGCATATATAGGTTCTATATTAGCAAAAACAGCAAGCATATGAGCATATATAGCTTCTATATTAACATATACAGCAAGCATATGAGCATATATAGGTTCTATATTAGCAAAAACAGCAAGCATATGAGCATATATAGCTTCTATATTAGCAAAACCAGCAAGCATATGAGCATATATAGCTTCTATATTAACATATACAACAAGCATATGAGCATATGAGCACAAACACAGCAAGCATGTGAGCAAAAAACAGGATACAATCATACCTCTCCGAAACAAGAACTTGGCCTTCAAAGCATCGATCGCACCATCATTGTTTGAAGCGTTGTCAAGTGTGACGGACATAATTTTGGTCTCAATATTCCATTCTGTCACACACGCATAGAGAGCATCCGCAATGACATTTCCAGAGTGAGGAGGATCCAACTCTATGAAAGCAAGCACACGGGTTTGTAATTTCCAATTCCCATCTATATAGTGTGCAACCACGCACATGTAAGATAAGGTTTGGTTGCTTGTCCACAAATCTGTAGTTAGACATATGGAGCTCACACCCTTTAGAAGAGATTTCAGCACCTCTTTTTCGGTCTTGTAAACCCTCATGCACTCGGCTCGTATTGCCTTCCTTCCAATGGATTTATAATTTGGATTCATGCACTTCATTAGAATGTTGAACCACTCATGTTCGACCATTCTAAACGAATAATTATGCACACATATCATCTTAGCAATAAGCTCCTTGACGATTCCTTGGTTGTACTCAATAGAGGGGTGCATTGTTGGACCACTTGTTGGACCATTGGTTCTGCGCAGCTCAAGAGTTGTTTGGATGGCATTCCTAGCCATCTTGTCCCTTAAACCTTCACATTTCAAAATATGTCTTCCAATAGTTGAGGTGCTGCCACCTTGCGTATACGCATACCTCGTTTTAGGACAATAATTACAAACAGCCTTCAACTCCATCTCTCCGGGATGCTTCTTCGATGCCTCTTTGACCTTGTGAAAATGGGACCAAACATCCGATGACATCCTAACAGGAGCATTGGCTCTTGTCCTCTTGTTCTTTTTCTTTTTCCTTTCTCTTGACTCCTCCTCACTAGAAACAACATGCACAATTGATTCCTCGGACATAGTGTCACCTTCTAGTTCATCAGCTGATTCCTTATAACCTTCTGATGTATCATCATCCGACATATCAGCACTCGCTTGTGGAGGGACTATAAACAGATTTTGCTGCTCATATTCCTCATCGTCCTTGTCCTTGAACTCATCCATGTCCACGTCCTCGTCCTCCTCCTTCTCCTCGTCTTCTACCACCTAACACACATGAGCACACAAATAAGCAAACAACACCTATATGGTTATATGGAAATATGGCTACATCAAGGATCAAGTAAAGCAATCTCACAACAGTAGATGCATGAGGCAGCTCGGAGCAGGTTGCTGAGCCAGAGGCAGCGGCTTCCGCAGCACGCACGCCGGCACCGGTGCGGTCGGGGAGACGCGGAGGAGGTGGAGGGTGTTTTTTTAACCTACAAATCAACTCTCCCGTTGGGGCATCGGGAAAGTCTTTCGCCTTCCTAATCTGCACCTTAGGCTTCCTCTTCTTCCTCGGAACCGGCGGAGGCAGCGCCGAATCTTGCCTAATTAGGTAATTCAGGCTCTTCTCCTTTGCCTTCGCCTTCACATTCTCCTTACCAGCACCCTTTCCCTTCTCATTCCCCTTCTCCTTCACCATTATCTACAAAAAACAGCACATACTATCTGCAGTCAGCACATCAATCAACAAGTGCAAATAATCCATCTTCTTCTTTTTGTAGCATAGAAAATCATCTAGTACTAGTACAAATAAACATAATTATCTCCTGACCATTATCTACAAAAAAACAGCACATATGGGCCATTATCTACAGAAAATCATCTAGTACTTCTGCAGTTCTGCGTTGGAAGAGAAATTATACACCAATGGGCTGGGACAAAACGCTCAAGTACATGGAAGGGAAATTATCTCTGTCCAGATCATCTAGTACTTCTGCAGTTCTGCGTTGGAAGGAAAAAAACCAACCCCCTTTGGCCTGAATCATCTCTGTCCAGATCTCAGTTTTGGAAGGGAAATTATCCGCCAGTGCTCCTAGTCCTATCTAAGTCTCTACTGTCTAGCATTGAATCATCTCAGTCCAGAACTCCAGATCTCCAAACAAGTTAAAGTTACAGGTTAGAGACATACCTCTTCCTCTTCGTGGCGCTCGGTGAGGAACCAGGGAAGGACGGACCGACGGCGTGCTGGCCTTGCTGCCTCCCCGACGTACACGTGCTCCTCCAGGTCAGACTCGGACGAGAAGATGACGCCGTCGGTGAAGGGAGAGGCCGCGGGCAACGGCGCCGTCGCCTTAGGGTTAGGGTTAGGGAAAGAACAGAGGAGGAGGAGGCGCTGCCTCTGTTTGTGAGAAGAAGAATCGAGCGAGGAGGGGAATGGAACGAGGGGAGGGGGGTCGCTCGGCTGGGGGCTCGGGGCCTCGAACTGTAGACAACTGATGGGCCTTGCGCCAGCGGTCCGCTCGGTCGGCCCGGTTAAAGACCGGACCGGACCGAATTTTTTTCGGTCTCTTTTTCTGGGCTCGGACCGGCACATATTCCTATCGGGCCTGGACCGTCCGGGCCGGTCCTAAACGGGCCACGAGCGGTCCGGAAAGCCCGCTCGTGCCGTCCAGGCCTAGTTCCGGTGGCTCCTGGCAGTTACGTCGTCACCAGTCAACTAGCTCATAGGAGCACAACTTTTCCCATCAGAACTGTGTGTGAGAGCAATGGACAATGGATGGAATGCCAAACATTCAGGCTGAAGACGTTCTGAGATGTGATGTTCCATGGTCCTTGTGCATGAGGATTATGCATATTCATTGCCGAGTGTCTAGAACACGACGCCTGTGGGCGTTTGTCTGTGTTCAACATTGTCAAGGATTGAAGGAATGAACGGGGTGGTCCAGCGGTTGCAGCAACACTTCGTGGTTGCGTTTGGTGGTGCTACTTCAGTACCGGGACTGGAGTTTCAGGATGAAAACCCATGGTTTGTCCTTCGCCGGTCATACCTGGCAATGGCGGTATCTCGATATCGTTACCTTGGTGAAGGCATTGCATGATGTTGCTCAGTTCTTCTCTCAGGGTGAAAACTCAAGATTTAGTATTTGACTGAATCCGGCGACGGTGACACTTGTGTGTCCTTATCTTCTTGAAGACGTTGCTTTTGGACAACCTACTCGCAGCCCGTGTGTTGTCACGGTAGTGCTTGGTATCGTTGTTGGTTACGGCGTGTCTTAGATCTTCTATTTTTCTTTTGTTATTTTTTCCTTTTTCTTTTTGGCTGTGTGCATCCTTGATGCCTCGAGTTGCTCATGGCATTGAGTTGTTGCAGAGGCCGGGTGTACTTGATATCATCTTGATATTAATATATTACCTTTTGTCGAAAAAAAGCGATCCACCATGTCTTCTCTGCCATATCGCCAACAGTTGGGCAGAAATCAATTGCAGTTATTATTTTCTTAATGTCCAAGCAGACAACTGGGCAATCAAAAACATCATATATTCGTGTGCATAACCAAGCAAAACTGCTGCATCCAATCAATAGCCCAGAAAAAAAGCTTACAAACAATTTATGTCTCTGCTAGCGGTGTTCCAGTATGATGGAGGGAACTAAATAAGCATGGTAGAGGCAAGAAGAGCCCTACTGCAAAGAGTGCCTCTTCTTCTCCCAGGATAGCGGTATTCCAGTCTGATGGAGAGCCCGGGGCTTATCATCCTTTTGGAAAGGAAAAAAAATTCTCCCAGCATACGCCATGTTGCCCGGCTCGCCAAGCTCCACACCAGAGCAAAGAGAGGAGGAATCGAGGGGATGTAGGAAGGGTGGCAGCAAGATCCTTGGTGGCGCTGAAATGGTGTGCGGTTAGCATGGAGGGTAGCGGCAGACAGATGAAGCTGATGCGGACAATCAGAAGTAGCCGGTTGGATGAAGCCAACACAGGGCACGGGGAAGGCACTATGGGAGCTGGTGATGCACCAAGGGTATGCAACAGCACCGTCCAGGCGTTGCGTCGCGGCAGGGCCAAACTACTGCGGGTGCATCAGGGAGGCGCCACGGCCATCCTACGGCGGTCTTCATGTGCTTGCGGATCATGGAGGATCGTCTTTGCCCTTGCTGCATATGTTTCCCCCCGCCTTGATCCGCCATCGCACTCTGGGAGTCTAACTAGAGTTTATAGTTACTCCCTCTGTAAAATAATATAAGAGCGTTTATAGATTACTAAAATAGTGATTTAAACGCTCTTATATTAATTTACGGAGGGAGTATATAACAAGGCTCAAGACTACCCACTTTATCATTTCCTTCAGCCAGCAAGAATCTTCATATGCAGTTGTTGTCGCTGAACAAGCCATAACACACATAGAGCGGCGCGGAGATGTGCCACATGCATTACAAAGTGTAGAACCACAACATTGAAGATCCCACTAGCCTTAGCAAGCATGCCTTCAGATCAAAGGAATACATGTCAAATGTTAAATCATGGCCCCAATAGAACTCCAGTGGGTAAATGCATAGGAGCTCTCTGGTGTCCTTGAATCGTACATGAGTAGTAAAATAAATAAAATACCAGAAAATATAAGAATAATATGAAAATGCATGGTCGACCATTCTACTCACATGTGAAGGTTCGTGTAGAAATGACATTTGTGGTATTATTAGCGAAGAAAATACAGCACCACCTATGATTTTTCTTGACGGAACCTTTTCAGGGGGCAGGGTTTTCCTGCACATTCATATAGATAGGGAAAAAAAATACAAGGTGGCCAAGTTTATAAGGGAAACCAGACCAAAAACCACACATACCGCCTCGAGGACAAGCCAGAACAAACTGCCAACACCTAAAATGACCTCCACCCAAGGTGATCATGAGCAAGAACTTCGGCTGCACCTTCAAAATGGAAACAACGCAGTTGTCGGCGGCATGGACTCCCGTCGACTATAAAACTTTCATCCAGACCAATACAGGATCACCCACCAGACCTTGGTAAACAAGTCCGGCGCTGCCAACTGCCAAGACCACCAGTCCACCACTCCATAACTAATTGAACATGGCCCAATGTCGTCGGAATTACTCTTGGGCAAGGCCTTGAAGGTGGGGAAGGCTACCCTCGAGCACCCTCATCGCCGGCGCTGCCAACTGCCACGACCACCAGTCCACCACTCCATAACTAATTGAACATGGCCCAATGTCGTCGGAATTACTCTTGGGCAAGGCCTCGAAGGTGGGGAAGGCTACCCTCGAGCACCCTCATCGCCGGCATCAGCCCCCGTCCAATCCAAACCTTTTTCCTAGAGCCTGATGCTTCACCACATTGAGAGGCCCGATGGAGGGGCCTAACTGTTGCGAACCTGCAAGATAGAGTCGTGACCCCGTTCATTTTCAGCAGCAGCGAGCCATGTTCAATACTCCATCCGTCCCATAATATAAGAACGTCAACTCAACGACGAAAATCTCCATTGACACCGACACCACTTCCACCACGGCAGCTGAGAAGCCGGCGAGCCATCATACTGAGAGGCCGAGGCAGCCCGTCATCAAGCCAACCCACCAATAGCAACACGTAGCCTCGCTGTTGCCATAGGCTATCTACGTCTGGAAAAACTACGCGTGGCAGCCAGCCAAGCCCAGCCATAGCCAACCACCGCCTCCGACGCTAACCTACAGCACCGCTGCAGCGACCCCTCCATGCCAGGATGGCAACCACGCCGGCCCTCGCGCTTCGGCCACACCCCACATGGCACAAATGACCACACGGATATAACCTGACACACCGTCAACTGCAACAAGAGAGCTACATCACCGTCCCCACCCTGACCCCGACGAAACGATGCACCGGCCATGCCATAGTCTCGCCACCACCGCACGCCGACACCAGGCCCGCAATGCCCAATATCAGGCCCGAGTGCCAGCAGCCACACACGCCCGCACCACTGCACAGTCGACGACCACCCCATCACCAAACCCTTCTGTTGAAGCCCTAACGCAGCAGCTACCGCCATGCCACCGAGCATTCGAGATCCACTTTTACCGCACAACCCAACAAGGTGCCCTGATGCCACCCTCCTTGGGGCCTGCATGGGCTTCGCCAGCGTGTTCCTCCGGCTGCGGCGAGGCGAAGGGGAAAGGGATGGGGGGGTTGGAAGGTGGCGCGAGCGTGGGTTTGATTCAGTCAAATAGATTTTTATACAACCGAAGGTTTCAACTTATCTGCTAAGAATGCCACATATGCCACTTCCTCACAAAACTTCACACGGGAGTAGAATGATCGACCAGGTTTGACACTTCAAATTTTCAGAATTTTTTAATTTTCCTGTTTTTTTTGTTTTACTATTCTTATAGGGTTCATGGGCACCAAGGAGTTCCCAATCCGTGTCCGAACTCAGTGTCAGTACTTTACAAAAGTATTACCACTCTCAATTCCTTGTCAAGAAGGACGAACATACTTGATTGATAATCCCATTGAGGATTCACCCGAATGGAAATATCCAGGTGCTTGATAAATTGCATTTGGCCAAGATTCTCACACTCGGTAAAACATCGGGTATGATAATTACCAGGTGCTTGATAAAATACATTGTGCAAAGATTCTGACACTCAGTAAATTTGATGAGCCTGGCGTAGTTTCTGTCAGCTTTATAGTCGTGCTTGATGAGTAGTGATTCTAGTAGTGTGTGAATTTTCAACTATCTGAGATAACTAAAGCGTATTTTAGATGTGATCTTTACGGAAAAAAACATAGGCACCTGTACAAGGGAAGATAAGCGATCCACCATGTGCTCTCTGCCATATCGCCAACAATAGGACATAAATCAATTGCAGTTATTATTTTTTATCTCAGCTTCAATGCTCAAGTGCATTTGTTTTATAAATCTGTACACACACCCAGCCCAACAATGTTATAAAAGGTGGTTTAGCCCGGACAAGAGTGAGTAATGTGAGAGATGAAGAAAGGGAACACGGGATGCTGAAATTTGTTGCTATGTTTTGACTATTGTTTGGATATCGACCAAAAATGTAACCATGTTGTGAGCTTGGGAGACATCCGGATTGCAATGCACACAAGACTGCAGTTGATTAGAGGCGAGCTATCGGTACATGTTGTAGTCTTGGAGTATCACCTTTTGGTATGTTGTCGATGGTGTAGATTTGGTGAGTAGCATAGCCAAAAGACAAAAACTACGACTGATCGTTGGAGGTTCACCAGGTGGGGGGAAGATGGTAAGTTGGCCGGTGTGCCTCGTTAGTCGGCAATGGCTGGTTGTCAGGTACTTGCAGGTCACGGAAGTTTGCCTTTGCCCTTCCGCACTGGTCGCCCCTAGGCATTTAACCAACATTCATGAGTCCGCAAAAGTCCGCGCAACAAAGATCCAACATGATAATTAATAAAGTAAGGAGCGGACTAACTTCCGACTGATCACTCGTTAGTAACAAATCTGAACAATCCCCTCGATGTCTGAAACAACGGTAAAGCCTCTACTCCAGTTCTTCCCCGATCAATTTATTGCACAATAATTAAAAACGCCAATCTTATATTCTTAAGAAGTTGATCCCCACTACTATCAATTCTTTCAACATGCAGATCGTCCACATCAACTTCATGCCACGTCAGCGTTCACATGAGGTCTAATTCTTAACATGATGCCATGTCATCCTACCATTACACAGAATGGACCTAGGACCAGCCCTCTCGTCATCTGATCGTTTTGTCTCGCTTTTTCGGTGATTATTTTTGCCGCTTCTGTTATTAACCACGCACCATTGTGTAAGGCCCGACCGCACGTTTCCTTATCCTTCAGTTTCTTTATGGATCGATTCCCAATCAAAGCGCTGATCGGTTCGCTTCCTTCTCCACTTCCGTTTCTTCCCCACAAGGATAAATCTTTCTGCAATCCTCACGGTGTGACGGCTGGACAACAATCACCGTGTGAGGGGGCTCTCCCTCTCTGAGCACCAGTTCGCTCACCTTGCATCCACCGGCCTTCTCCCCTTCGAGGCTTCGATGCCTCTCTGGGCGATGGGACGCGCCCGAGCCAAGGTTCCATTGGCGCCCATCTACAAAAGTTGATTAGCGTAATCAAATCAACCTGTACGCACATCATCGTTGTGCTCCATGCGGCCTCTACCGCGCGGGAAGCGGCCATCCCCGCCGTTGCCCCCGGTCTGTACCAGGCGTTTGGGTTCCAGCTGGAGGATCTCAGGAAGGAGAAACTCAGTCACTGGACGATGGGCTTCACGAGTGTCGGGTGTTCCTCTGCTACAAGGGCATGAGGATTGGCCGTCCCGCGTTGAGGTCGAGCACCTCCCTCGCCTCATGGCTATATCCCTATCAGCATCAAGGCCCGGCAGAACAAACTGAAGAAAAGGTTGATCATCTATTCTCCTTCCTCTCCCTTGATGAGTTTGATGATTGTCTTATTTGATGTGGTGATGTGTTCGTATCCCCTTTTCTCCTCTCGGCAGGAGCGGCCAGGCTCAACTGCCAGTTGCTGCTCTCGGTTGATAGAGCAGTACTTCGGGTACCCCAGTTCATCCTAGGTGAGTAGCAGGACTGGCGAGTCCTCTGTACTTCCATCATATGTTCCTCTTCTGTGTTTAGATTCTTCATTTTCTTCCTTCTCCAGAAATCAGCCGCATGTACTCCTGATTGACGACATTGCTTGACACAGTCGATGTATATCATATTCTGTGTGTGCCAAGTGCTAGATGTATGCTGAAGGCATGCTCAGTTGAACTGTCTCGCATGCCATTTTATTTTCAGTAGCAGTTTGTCTGTTGTATACAATTGCTTCTCGGGCTCTCAAAAAAGATATTAGGTCCTTTGAGGTATACATCCGTGCCTGAAACCCTCGACCCAATTGACAGTTGTATGACAATTCTTCACATTTAATCACTTTTCTGTGGATTAGATTAACTAAATTGGTTTCCATTATTTTGATTCGTATATGTTCACATAACTGTAGAATTAGCAATTTTGTTTCGGCATTAGACAGTTGGTCCGATTCTATGTGGTTCGGCTGTGATTGTCCCTTAGGTGATTCTTCTGCACTATGGACTATTGTTCCAGTTAGATGTTAATGTAGTTTTAGTTTTGTTTTATTTACATGCATGGCCATGCCAATAAACATGAATGGAATTATGGAGGGTTGTCGAATATTTCTTTACGTATATACGTGTTGCAAGATTTTAGTCGAGTTTGGGTATTGCAATTTCTTGGTGTCGTCACTGATTTCAAATAGTAAAAGCTTTGCACCCATCGACACCACATTTCTTGATAATATTATCGATTCATGAAGTCTGTTTACCTATAAACAGGGAATTCTCAACGCTGCATAGGACCATATAATCGCTAACTCAATAAAAGTTAATCCATTGATTAATCAGTAGAGTAGTAAATATTTCACAAAATTACCTTCAGTTTAATCCCTTGACGCGCCTGAGCAGACATTATATCAGTACACAGCCAACAAGTTTTCCTTAATGTGCATCTCTTGGTGAGTTGATTTGCATGCTAACGTTCTGCGGCAACGCGCAGGGAATCATCTAGTTAAGAAAAAAATGCTTGAAAAAATACAATCAACAAAGATTCCGGTAGTCATTAAAAACACTAATTCCGCTAGTGAGGAAATGGTCATTCTGTAGTCTCCTGCATTTGATATGAGTGTGAGACTTATGATTTTGAGTTTCACGTGTTTCATCGATGGCTGCGCCTCGGGCCATGCGGCTCCAGGATAGACCATAGTCAGTTGCATCGTCTGGAGAGAAACATGTTCAATGAAATTCGGTGCATGCATGTTAGTACATTTGGTCAGAATCATTTCTATGAGTCGTATATGTGTGCTGAACTACGCACAAGTTAACCCTTGGGGCAAATTTTAAGATGGTCCCAAGTATTATAGACCGTCCATTATTTCTAATCCAAGGGCCTAGACTGAATGAGGTAATAGATCATCCATGAGAGGTAATAGGCTAACCGTGGGTGGTAATAGGTCAACCATGCTCATATTTGGTAAGTGTTGGAAAAAAAGGAAACACCAAAACTAGAAAGTATGAATGAATAATATACTCCTACCATATAGACGGCACTCGAGTAAAAGGAAACTATCGCATTCCTAAATTTACATGATCGATGCCATTAAATGTCACGATTTATATGAAAATTATGTGTCACAGTTTATATTGAAATGTCGTGAGCCCACAGAATAACGGTACTCTCCTCCATGGCCTCTCAAACGGACACGTTCCTCTGCCCCCGATGGTGAAGCGGCGCCAGCATCAGGCCTTGCCCTCAACGTGTTTGTTGTAATGTGTGTGAGAGGGGAAGAGGAGAAGGAAGATGACATGCTCGTGTGCCGCCTAGGCCGGCAGCACGGACGTGAGCGGGAGCAGCTCTGCCCCCGATGGTGAAGCGGCGCCAGCATCAGGCCTTGCCCTCAACGTGTTTGTTGTAATGTGTGTGAGAGGGGAAGAGGAGAAGGAAGATGACATGCTCGTGTGCCGCCTAGGCCGGCAGCACGGACGTGAGCGGGAGCAGCAAGTGGTGGTCGCAGCAGCTGGGGTGGTTGCGGAGTTGGCCGGCTGCTGGTCCTCGTCGGCCGGTGTGCCCACCCACTGCTGCGTGCGAGGAAGGAGTTGTTGTCCACGGGGGAGGGGGTTGATTGCTTTTATTTATTTTTATTTAAGGAGGTTTATGTAAATGTTTTGCCAAGTCAGCTCCCGACAATCTGGCCCCACTTGTCAGAAAGTGATTAAACGACCTAAATCACGCAATCAGTGCTTTTTGCAAAAAGTTTACTGAATGGGCGGTGTTCTTTGCAAAAATAATAGTGACCTGGTGGTTTTCTGCAAACGATGCCTCAAATGTGGTGGTTTTGTGCAATTAACTCCTTCGAAAGAGCAAAGTTAGGCGCTCAAAAAACGCAGGTTGTATAATAAGTCGGCAATTTCTTTTCTCAAAAGCTGGGGTGAGAGATGAGAAGTACTTCAATTTGCCAAATAGAAAACGGTAACATTGGCCGCTTACAAGATTTGAATGTCCTGTGAAGTTAGTGATTAAATTCAGCCGTGAGATGGATCTATGGTATGTTGACAAGTACATTGATTCACACAACCATGAGCTGGCTAGACCCAACGAAACATCATTTCTCCGTTCACACAGAAAAATGAGAGAGTGGCAGAAAAATGAAATTATAGGTCTCCAGAAGGCTGGCTTGAGAAAACATCAGATTATGGATGTTATGGTGCAGGGGAGCAACGGAAATCATGCTGAAGTTGGATATCTCCCAAGGGATCTTTACAACTTTTCATACTTAAATAAATGTGCTAAGATTATTGATGGTGATGCAAATGTAGTTCTGCAAAATATGAGACAAAGACAACTAGAAGATTGTGAATTCTTCTTTGACTACCAAACCAATTCTGAAGGCCGCTTGGCTATTTTGTTTTGGTGTGATGGTCAGTCTCGCCTAGATTACCAAGCATTTGGGGACCTTCTCATTTTTGACAACACGTATCGGACAAATAGGTACATCATGCCCTTTGTTCCTTTCGTGGGGTTGAATCACGATCGTAGCACCACAGTATTTGTGGGGTTAAATTCTCAATTGCATTCTGGAAATTCATTCAACAACACCATGTACTCTGGAATTTCAATCAGCAGTACCTGCAAGCATGGCGTAGCAAGGATGCAATCGCCCAGTTGAAGGGCGCACTCCATTGAAATTCATAAAGCTTGATATTAGAAATATTTCTTGTAATAGCACACTCCTTCATATTGTACTTAGTGCTCATTCAAATTTTCTGATCATATTTGGGTGATTTTTACAAGATTAATAACTTCCCGATCATATTGACAACGTGTTTGAGATAAAGATGCATTTTGGTGCTCAATCAAATTTTGACTTCAAATTTCGAAATTCCCAGACTGCTGACCAAGAACGTCGACTAGAATCCGTCCATGTCACACACCTCCCTCACCCAGCTGCACTTCACAAGGGGAGCGGTGCGAGTAAGCCACCGTGACAAGCATGGGCGGCGCTGCTGCGAATAAGAACGACGGGCATAAAATCGGCGATTTGAAGCTGGACCATGGAGAAAGAAATCCGTAGAAAGGACTCGGATCAGTGCGGATTCACGGGAGGATTTTTCGGAGATGAGTGATTCAGGAGAACTGATATGTTTCTCCGTGCTTCTCTCTCCTGAAACGAGAGATTTGAGGGTGTTTTCCTTATCTGCCATAAGGGAAGAGGTGACCGGCTGAAGCAAAGAGAAATTTGGGGGCGTTTCCTTATCTGACTCTGACGTGAGGTAAGAGGTGGCCGGCTTCATCAACTGCAGTTAATTACCTGGGCCCAGTACTAAATGGTATCAACGGTTCAGATCTTCTATGTCCTCTTACCTCCCCCTGAGGTAAGGAGGACCATGTTAACACAGCTCTAACGCTTGGTACATACACCAGTTGATTTGATGAGCCTAGCTAAGTTTCTATCAGTTCTATAGTCATGCTTGATGAGTGGTGATTCTAGTAGTGTGTGAATTTTGAACTATCGAGGATAACTACGGCGTTTTTAGATGTGATCTTTACCAAAAAAAAAACATAGGCACTTGCAGACGACTTTACAAGGGAAGATAAATGATCCACCATGTGCTCTGTGCCATGTCGACAACAATAATTGGGCAGAAATCAATTGCAGTTATTATCGTTTTCTTCAGCCAACAAGAATCTTCATATGCAGTTGTTGTCGCTGAACAAGCTATAACACACCTGGAGCAGCGCGGAGATGTGCCACATGCATTACAAAGTGTAGAACCACAACATTCAAGATCCCGCTAGCCTTAGCAAGCATGCCATCTGATCAAATGAATACATGTCCAATGTTCAATCATGGCCCTGATAGAACTCCAGTGGGTAAATGCATATGAGCTTTCAGGTGTCCCTGGATCCTATATGAGTAGTAAAATAAATAAAATACCAGAAAATATAAGAATAATATGAAAATGGTTGATCATTCTACTCACATGTGAAGGTTCGTGTAGAAATGACATCTGTGGTATTATTAGCGAACAAAATACAACACGACCTATGATTTTTCTTGACAGAACCTTTTCAGGGGGCAGGGTTTTCCTGCACATCCTTATAGATGTTCTTATAGGATTCATGGCCACCCAAGAGCTCTAAATCCGTGTTTGAACTCAGTGTCAATACCTTACAATAGTAGTACCACTCTCAATTCCTCGTCAAGAAGGAGGAACACAGTTGATTGATCATCCCATTGTGGATTCAACTGAATGGGAAAATGTGGTTGACAAAATACATTCAGCAAAGATTCTGACACTCAGTAAAAACTGCGGACCCGCTAGTGAGGAATGGGTCATTCCGTGGTCTCCTGCATTTGGCATGAGAGCTGGATTTATGATTTTGAGTTGCACATGTTTCCACGCCTTGGACCACGCGGCTCCACAGTAGGCCATCCTCACTTGCAGCATCAAGAGAGAAACATGTGCAATGAAATTCGGTGCATGATGCTAGTGCATTCAGTCAGAATCTTCTTTATGAGTCGTACATGTGTCACAGTGCTAAAGTTAACGCCTGGGGTCCATATACTAATTAATTTGATGAGCCAAGCTAAGTTTCTGCCAGTTTTATTGTCGCGCTTGATGAGTAGTGATTCTAGTGTGTGTGAAGTTTCAACTGTCGAGGATAACAAAAGCATAGGTACTTGCGCAAGACTTTAGAGGTGATCTTTATGGAAAAAACATAGGTACTTGCGCAAGACTTTACGAGGGAAGATAAATGATCACCATGTGCTCTCTGCCATGTTGCCAACAATTGGACAGAAATCAATTGCAGTTATTATTTTCGATCTCAGCTTCAATGTTCAAGTGCATTTGTTTTGTAAAACATTACACACAGTCACACACCCAACCCAACAGTGTTATAAAAGGTGGTTTAGCCCAGACACACCCAACCCACGAGTGAGTAATGTGGGATATGAAGAAAGGAAAGAAGGGGTGCTTGAAATTAATTGCCATATTTTGACCATTATTTGGATATGGGCCAAAAATGTAACCAGGTTGTGAGCTTGGGAGCAGACATGAGGAATGCAATGCTCACTTCAGTGCAACACAGTACATGCGAGTTATCACCTCATCGGTACATGTTGTAGTCCCAGGGTATCACCTTTCGGCACCCTACTGATGATGTAGATCTGCTGAGTACCATAGCCAAAAAACATAAACGATGACGTATCGTTGGAGGTGCACCACGCGGGGGGAAGATGGCATGGTGGCCGGTGTGCCTCAGATTAGGCTGCTCGACGACATCTGCCGTTCGACTGCAGAGGTTGGAACTCGGATCGAAATGGCAACACAAGGTGAAGAAGAAGCCGTCAGATGTCATTGGTGTACATGGTATAGGAGGAAGCTTGCCGCTGATGCAGGAGGAGAACACCCGATTAAGGAAGGAGGAGCAGCGAGAGATTGGGGAAGAGGCCGTCGCTTCCATCAACAAATGAAAGTTTGTTCTGCTGAAGCAGTCCTGATCCAAACGTTTCTTTGATTGATCCTTGGCTCTTGGTTCTGTTGTCTGATCGTTTCTCTTCCAGTGTTGCTTCATGACTTTATTTCTTCACCACCAATGCTGATCTATGTGAAGGGAAGATGACTTCTTGATATGCTATTTTTCTTTTCTGATGACATTGTATACACAGGCTACGTGCAGATCAGTCAAGGGCAATTTTTTTTTTAAAAGCAGTGTAGTTTTTTTCTTTCCTTTTTCATTTGCATGTCAACATTTGTGCTTAGCTGTTGGATGTACGAGCAGTTGTATTGACACATTAATATTTTGTGTTTTGCTACATCTTTACTGAGATGCAGAGTTTGTTTGTTCTTGAATGCATGTAGTCCGTGGTGGGGATGCAACTACCAACCCTTGACATGGCGTCTCTAGATTGCTTGCTTCAGTAGGATGCAAAGTGTTTAATTTGGTTTAGTAAATTAGCATAACACACTAATTCAGAGAAGCTATTGTGGTGTGGATCAACTAAACAGTGTTTTGGTTGGTCTGTCTATTTTTGCAGGGATAAACTTCATTAACCGTAGTAGCATATGTTGGGGAATGTGGGTTCACCTTTCATTTCAATAGCTTTAGAGGTATCCTATCCAACCTATGAATGATTTCAAAACAGCTGCTCCCAAGTTCAGATTCATATGCATGTAGCCTTAATTCTTTAGCACAGTACAAACATTGTGACCATGTTCTTATTTATTGTTCTTGAAATGCCATGTACTTCCGAAATCAGCTAATCATGTATATCCTGAAGGTGCAACTGTATTTCCCTTCCAACTTTCCACCATGAATGGTTAAATATTGAGATCTTTATATCACGAATTATAACTATACAAGGATTTTCTATACTTGGTTGGTATTTGAGATGCTGGGCCTATTTAATTATCTTTAACGGGTACACTATTCTGAACTTTGAGGCATCTTACTAGCTTCTGTGTTCAGATATTTTACGTTGCATACTTTGTTAAGCATATTTCCCGATATCTAGGATTTCATGAAATATTTTTTAGTTTGTCACAATGTTTTGGTTACCGGTCGAAATTTCAAGATTTCCCATGGTTACCGCATATTTCCGTTCACCTCGTTAAATCCCCGTACCGAGCAAAAAAAATATATTATTTTTTTGAATATTTTGAATTTAAATGCTTGATCTGTAGTAAAGTATGTAGGATCTAATTAATGCCATTAGAGTTGGTTCTGACGTGTTCATAGCAACCTGGTTCCTGTTTTGAAACGTCTCTGGTTCGAATATTCGTTCATTCACTTATTCGAATTCAAATTCAATTATAAAATTCGTTCGAAATATTCTCGGTATTTCTCGGTAACCGTGGTAACCACGTTTACCAGCCTCCCTCGGTAAAATTGCCTCATTCAGTAACCAAAACCTTGGTTTGTCATACTATATATGGAGAGACATGTTCTTTCAAGAGGGAGGCAGGTTTACAACACTGCAGAGTTCCGAATGTTAGCTGCACCTGCAGGGCCACAGATTATTATTATCTGTTCACTGTCTTTTGAATTTTGATAATGAAGTTTGCAAGTTAGTAGTAGTAATCTCCATTTTAGATATTAGGATTCACAAGTGGATATCATTGAGATAATTAACAGATATTGCTTTTTCTCTGATGGTCTCAGTCACTGCATTCTAATATTTGTAGGCTGTTGTGTGGTGGGAGTGGGAGTCCATACAACTTCTGCATTCTTCTACGGTTTGTAACCTGTGATAGAGTAAACCTTGTTGTCAAGGTATTCATCATGTTTATTTCATCGCAATAGTTCGTTCATGCATGTAGTTTAGCTAGCATCAGCTGAGTACCAATCACGTACGTGTAGTCTGCATAAATGTGTTAGTTAGCAGCAGACGTAAAGCTCTGTAGAGTCGCAGCGGCTGAGTCGTGTGGTTGATGAGCGTTGGAGCTAGAAGCGGATGCAGTTTGTTGAGGTCTGCGTCAGAGTGTGCCGTTGTGGGCAAGCTCCTAGTGTGCTACAGACTTAGGAATGACTCAAGCTTCAGAAGCGTGGGTGTGCGGCCGAAGTAGTTAGATGAGATAAGGATGCATGCAGCTGGGCGTTGGCCGAGTTGTATGGTCAGCTACCAGTGATGTGGATCAGGAACAAGGATTTTTGAAGCTCAGGCTTTCAGACATCTCTTATCCTTACCCTCCAAACTTGTTTGAGATCTGTGCTACACAACTAACTCACTACATGAAAATTTCTCTTTTTTGTTTCTCCCAAATAAAACAACATATGAACTTGAAACTTTGCACGACGACAAAACATTCTAACTAGAATGTGGGAAAAATACTTTCAGATTTTTTCATCGGAACTAAATATATAAAATGAGGATTTTTCGAGTAAAAAATATTATTTTTACTATATATGATTCACGAAAAAATCTGAAAGTATTTTTCCCACATTCTAGCTAGAATGTTTTGTCGTCGTGCAACGTTTCAAGTTCATATGTTGTTTTATTTGGGAGAAACAAAAAAGAGAAAATTTCTTGCACGAATCTTGATGTAGAAATGAATGGCTAGATAAGGGCATATGCTTTCTCAAATGTTAACCCTCAGGCCGTTAGTGGCTTGCCCACGAATAGGTGTCCGTGTGTGTGCATGTGTGATAGCCAAGTGAGTCGGTTATTTAAGCTATGTAACCGGTTGGATCAAGTGTGAGAAGAAATACAGAAAAGTGGCAGAAGTTATGTGCGGTGCCAAGCTCCTGTATGTGTTCTTCTACCTTTGTGTGTGTGAGAGTCTTCTTCCTCCTCCGGCTGCTCCAACAACCTGAAGGTGCACATAATTTATCACTTCATTTTGTATTTGTTTGCAGATTATATGTATGTCCTTCTCAAGTCATTTTTTGGGTGCTGATTTCACTAAATCTTTATAGGTTTTCTTCCTCTTTTTCGTGTCCAGTGGCATATCTTCAGAAAGCTTATTCTGTTTCAAGGACAATAACACAACCTAGGTTGAGCGTTTGTTATTCTGCTATTTGAATTTAGAGTTGACGGTTTTGCCTATTCTTAGAAAATATGGAGATTTTGGCAGGCCTCAACAACCTGTGATGTTTTAGTCTGGTATTGAAAGCGAGCCAGAATCAATGGAAAATCCAGTGAGAGATCTATAGCTGTGCCGAACGAGGGAGCTGTGGAAATGGCTGGTAAAATTGAACTACATGTGTTGCTTCAAAAAATTGCACTATGTGTGTTCCACTTTATCTAATTTCAACCACACATATTATTTTTAACAGTTTACTTCTGTGTAGGACAATTGGATACTGACTGCCAATTCCCAATGTCGTGATGAGCTGGCTACAGCTCACTTCAGGAGGCAAATGCAGTAAGAAATTAATATAGGTTGCAAACAAACATACAAATTTATTAGTGCGCAAGCTCACCATTTTCCCATTGTTTTCTACTTTTCTTTGGGATTGAGGACATGGGGATAACAGTGTTTGTGCCACAACTCTTCAAACAGAAACTCCAAAGTCTGTTTTGGTGAATAGGAGTTTCATCATGAATGATATAATTGTTAAACTGAAAGGATATAGTACAATGGAGGCAGTCATTCATATGAATCGCAAAACTAGCTGCAAAGACAGTGATTAGTTAGCACTGCACACTTATCTACTGCTTTTCCATACATACTTGTAATACATAAATATATGTTTGCTTTAATGATTTATTAAATTTGTCTCTATATGTATGTACCAATTTTCCTGTACAAAATTCCGCCGCAACACGTGGTATCATCGAGTTATAACAACTTTACGCACTGATATTTGCATCGTAGAGTAGCCTGCTGTCATTTCATCTTCCTACACTCCACAAACTCATCTCCATTTGTCTGCTGAAGCCAATCCTGGGGCTGCCCATGCATTGCCTAATCACGACTAAACACTTCTTGGTGAAGCCCAGTAGCTCCTAATCACGATAAAACACTGCTACTGAAAGGCTTACTTACTGCTCGCCATGCATGGTTTTGCATGAGAGAAAGAAGCAAGGAATCCTCTTTTAGGTATATGCCAGTGATGGCAGGTGCAATTGCTGTTTCGGTAGGGTGTTCAAGAACAAAATCCTATCAATGTCGGCAGTCAAGGGCATCAATGATCCCTGTGTGTTGGAAGCGTGTAGCTAGTGTTGGGTTAATGCAAGTAATACTGTGAAATACTACGGTGGTAGAGCATGTCTATGCTTAGTGCTTGTAATAAAAATTTCTCTAGTTGTGCAGATCTCTGTGTGTCCTGAAAAAAAAACATACCAAGATCAAATGAATTTAGGCCGTGTTTGGTTCATAAGTCCTAGAACTTTTTTTAGTCCCAACTTATAAGTCATAAGTCCCTAAAAAGTCCCTACCTGTTTGGTTCCTGAGACTTAACATGGACTAGAAGACCATATTACAACTATAAGTCCCTATAAGTTCCTCCTTGAGAGTCTTATTTGATAAGTCCCAAATGCCCACTTTAAGTCCCTATAAGTCCCTCCTGTTTGGTTTAGATGGGACATATAGAGACTTTTTAAGTCCCTAGACCAATAAGTCCCTGGAAACAAACACCCTCTTAGATTCAAAGGAAGCTCAATTTATAAGTATCTAAATGGCCCAACTGATCCTAGCTAGGTCGGTTATATCGCTGAGAATCACTTCAAATATTTTCCGTACGACCAAAATAATCTCTAAAAACCCGTGGCTATGCCGAGTGTTCTACCTTTACCAAGTGCTTGACAAAATTCTGTCTTATGGGCCAGCCCAATATTAATTTCAGAAATTCCTAATAAATCCTAGAGGTCACTTAGCCCATTCGTGCAAGGCAAGGGGCACTACCAAAGTTTAGTCCCACATTACTAGTTTAGAGTGAGTTGGACCTCTTTATAAGGGAGGCTCTTTCTCCACTTGTACAAGCATGAGAACAAGAGGGACATCCACCCGCGCTCCTCCTCCGCCGCCCGCCGCGTCGCAGGTTGCTCGAATTTTCTGCTTCAGTTTCTAGTTTATATATGCAGATACTATTTACCTTCTCTCTGTTAGATCGCATGACTTGTTTTATCTCTTCTATATTAGTCATGTTTTATCTACTATTTCTGTTAATAAAATCACTTGATAAATTGCTCATATTTCCAACACAAAATACACTCGGCAAAGATTCTGACACTCAGTAAAGGCGATGATTCTACTAGCAAGGGAAGGGTCATTCTGCAATGTCCTACAAGTGGTATGAGGTAGAGCGAGATTCAAGATTTTGAGTTGCACGTGTTTCCCGAAGGCCATGTCTCCAGCCACACAGCTCCACGGTGGATGGAGTAAACCTCTGGTATGGTATAGGAGTACATGATACAAATGACAAGGAAACCAGAAATACTATGTTTCACCAAACAATCAAATAAAAACAAGTGTACCTATTTTCATGGAAACACTCAGCAAAGATGAACTTACTAACAACTTAATTACTTTGCTGATTGTTGGTCGAAAGACACTCGGCATAGGTGGACGCACCGTTACCTTGCTGTCAACCGCGACCAGCAGGGGCACGTGTCCACCCGTTTACCGAGTGTATCCTGAACTATGCACAAGTTAATGCTTGGGCTCCATACACTGGTTAATTTGATGAGCCTAGCTAAGTTTTTGTCAGCTTTATAATAGTGGTTGATGATATAGCTCTCGAAAAATCATCACTTGGTGATACCTCCTCTCTTGCTCTCGCGACCGCGTCGCCCCCGCGGGCGACTGGTCGCGCCTCCAGCGCCTCCTCCCCGAGCCCCCCTCCCTCCCCTCTTTCCTTGCCGCAGTCGCTGGCGTCCGGCGCCGGGCCTAGCCCGGGCGGCGCTGGCGGCGGCGGCCACTGGCCTTTCCCCTCGCGGGTCGCTCCGACGCGGGGCTGTGCGGCGCTGCGGGGTGTTCCCAGGCGGCGGCGGTCCGGCGTGGCCGCGGTGCTCTCCGGCGTGGTGGCAGGGTATCTTCTGGGCGGCGGGGCGGCGCGGCGATGCGATCTGGCGGCGCCCGCTCGGCCCAGATCTAGGCCCTTCGGGCACCATCTGGGTCTGGGCGGACCAGCGGCGGGGAGGGTCGTCGGTGCGGCTTCCGGGAGGCAGGGGAGCGGCGATGGGCGGGTGGATGCTGGCGGCGCTGGTGCCGCCCTGCTGCAGCATGGCCGGCGGGGCTTTACGGGCCCAAATCGGGCCTGGTCGGGCCAGGGGTGGCCTGGTATGCTCTGCTGCTGCGTCCGAACGGCGACCGCGACGGTGCCGGAGACTCCGGTGCTGGAGGTAGGACGACGGTGGAGGTAGTTCCCGCACGACGGCGGTGGAGGTAGTTCCCTCCCGCGTGGCTCCGGTGCTGCTGCTCCTGTCGCCTCGTGCGTCTCTCTCTATCCTCTTGGCCTCGTGGTGGTGATCTCAGTGAGGCGGCGTGGGTGGCGTCAAGACCGCGGTGGCGCATGCTGGTGGGTGGCGAGGTGGCTGGTAGGCTTCGGCCTGGTTGGGCGGTGGGGCTTGGAGTGCGGGAGAAATCCCTTGCCGGCTCTCTTCCGGCTCCGATGCGATGACACCTGCGGTTGTCACCATCCCTTCTTGGAGGGTGTCGGATGTATCCATCCCCCACTTCCTTTCGCGTGCCTGGGGAAACCCTAGGACACGTTCGGGCAGCAGCGTCGTCGACGTCGCATACCTTGCTGGAGGTGCTGCTTGGTACGCGACGGGTCGGAGCCTGGGTCTGTGGTGGGTCAATTTCGGAGGGCGCAGCGGTGGCGGGTCATCCGCGCATTGTCGAGCTGTCGTTGTTGGCATTTCTTTCTTCTTCTTTGTTCTTTCTCTTTCCTTTGGGCTTGTTGTGCTTCTCGCCCGAGCACTCCTTTGTATCGGTGTTGGTTGCTTTGTAATACAAAGCGGGGGAAACCCTTTTTCGGTAATAGTGTTTGATGACTAGTGATTCTAGTGTGTGAAGTGTCAAGCAAGGACACCTAAAGCTTTATTTAGACGTGGTCTTTATGAGAAAAACATATAGGTACCTGCACAAGACTTTACAAAGGAAGATAAGTGATCCACCCACCATGCCAACAATTGAACATAAATCAATTGCAGTTACTATTTTCGATCTCAGCTTCAAGGTTCAAGTGCATTTGTTTTGTAAAACATTACGCGCACCCAACCCAATAATGTTATAAAAGGTGGTCTAGACGAGACAAGACTGAGTAATGTGAGAGATGAGGAAAGGAAATAAGGGATGCTGAACTTTGCTAAAAAATAAATAAATAAATAATATGTTTTTATTAATTTACAGATATAATACATGGTTTATATATATTTCACAAATAATACGTCGTCATCTTCGGGTAAGACGACTGGAACTAATCGTCTTACTGGTAGATGATTAGTGTCTAGTCGTCCTCCCTGAAGATGACTGGGCAGTCGGCTCAACAAGGGCTTCCAGTCGTCTTCCCTGAAGATGATTAGCTCCAGCCATCCTATCTGAAGATGATTAGCTCCAGTCGTCCACCCTGAAAATGATTAGCTCCAGTCATCCTCCCTGAAGATGATTGGAACATAACCGTGTTCCGCGAACCCTTTCCCGCCAAACCTGCCTTTCCCGCCATCTTCTTTCTCGCCAACCCTTCTGTTCCCGCCAACTTCTTTCTTGCCACCCCTTCTGTTCCCGCTATCGTCTTTCCCGCCAACCCTCCTGTTTCCGCCATATTTCTCTACTCGACCTGTAAACAAAAACCTCCCATACAGAAAGGATGACGATGATGTCTTCATGTAGTTTTTTTCCCGTAACATTCGGCAGCCCAACAGGACGACGATGATGTTTTCATGCAGCACTCTTGCCCTTCGATGATGCACCAGTCTTGCCCTTCAACGATGAGGCACTCTTGCCCTTCGACGATGAGTAACTCTTACCCAACGACGATGCGGGTGTCTTGTCTAACATCGGAAGACATTTTGAAACTAGTACACTGCGAACACTCCAGCCGCCGCGTGCCCGCATGCGTCCAACCCCCACAGCCTCTTGTGGCTCGATCCAGCAGCCGCGGGCGCCCAACCACCACTGCCTCTGTTGCCGCCCCACAACGCCTCTGGCCCGTCCCCCACGGCCTTGCCTAGAACCGGCCCCATAACGGCATCTTCCGGGCCTCTCATGCCGTTTGGTATATGCCATGGTCTGGACGCCGCCATCTCCACTTGCGCTGATTGGGTAATACTGTCCTAAATCTGACAATTTTCTTTTACTATTCCTATCTTTATATTCTAGGAATGTTATGTATGAATTTTTGCGACTATGTTGTGGAACGATGTGTTAAACTGAAGTAATGTTGCTCTTCTTACGTGTTGCGTCTAGATTAGCTACAAAACCGACACTAACTCAAGCACTTGATATTAAACTGAATTACCAATCAGGCTCTTCTGTACGTGTTAAACTGAAGTAATTTTGCTAGCCCAAAAAGGTGTCATGGAAGCATAATTAATCTTTTGGATCATAAAAGGTACAGTGGCACCATGTTGGGCTACAAAAGTGCAGAAATTAGTTAGACAAAATCGTCCAATGGTTTGACTACTGTTATGTGTACTAGTTAAATAAATCAGTTGCAAATTTCCACTATGTCGTAGAATTTAAATGAAAGCTACCAATTGCACCAACTGAGTTACATTATTTTGTTTGGCAGCAAAACAAGATCAAAATGCTGCGAAACAATATAAATGATTTTACTTTTTTATTCGGAAAACTAAATCATTTTTTGAAAGGTCCAACATTGCTGGCATTCATTGATAATAGCAGGAAGCAACGGAAAACAACAAGGTGGTGAAGGTCCTAGGACCAGAGGATCCGAAGATAAAAAAACAAAAAGAAAAACAGCAGCCCTAGAAGCTGCAACACAAACACTCAACTAGACGCAAGTTACTTCAGTTTTTGTGCTGCTACTTGAAGTTGAAATCACCGCTGCTACTTGAATTCCCTATTAGCAACATTGGTGGCGTGGACACGCAACTAGTGCTTTACGAGTTAGCACCGCTTCAGAGCAGAAACGCTGCTAAAGTAACACACGCTAGCAGCGTCCAACTTGAAAGCTGCTAGCTATCGAAGACTAACAGCGCCCAGCCCGCAAGCTGATAGTCTGAACTCACCAGTGGTGTCGTACTACTTGCACGCACTGCGAACGCTGCCGATCATCACTATTGAACGCCACTAATTATGGGTTTCCCTACTAGTGTGCAGCTGACAATGGAGGCCGGAAAACATTGGCGAGTTAGTATTTATACGCGGCCGAAATCTTGATCGACGCGAGAAGTAGAATGGGGGACAAGAGCCTGCTAGACGCACCAGTAGCTGGAGTTAAACCTTTTAGGTTTGCTTTGCATGTATATGTAGTCTGAATTTTGATTACCGTCATCAAATGACTAGAAACTCAATTAATGTCTTAAAAAGGCCAAATAAACCCTCAAATTTCCAAATTTTAACATGGCAGTTGTATTCGTGCATGTTAACAGTAGAAAAAGATTCAAGGCCATAAGAGGCAGCGACGGCAGGTTTGTCTTGTTCCGTCACCATTTAGTTGAAGATAATCTCCTTTACAGGCTTCTAAAATGGGAAGTGTCGTCTTATTCTGTCACCATTTAGGGTAGCTAGGATTCGCCTCATTACTATGTGCAAGCAAATGAAAACAGACACCCCGTCATACATGCTTGTGTTACAACAATACCTTTCGTCTAGAGCATTATTCCCGGTTTGATTTCGGTCCGGTTCCAATGGTTAGGAGCGGACGGGGGCACGGGCATCATTAATCTCGGTTCATTCGTGACCTATATTCCAGGTTGGTGATACCAACCGGGACTAAAGAGGTGCTGACAGGCTGGCGTTAGGCTGGGCCCCCACGAGCCCCTTTAGTCCTGGTTTGTATCACCAACCGGGACTATAGTGGACCTTTAGTCCTAGTTTGTATAACCAACCGGGACTAAAGACGTCCCTATATAAATCCTTCGCCCAGCCCGAGCTCATTTTTTGTTTTCTTCCCCTTGCTCTCCTCTGTTCTCTTCCTCTTGCTCGTGCTCATCCTCTATTTTTGCCACAGATTTGTCAAGATTCGAGGCACCCCATCTATCCAAGTGTTCACAAAGATTCGAGGCACTGCTCTATAAGTATAGTGATTTGTGGGTTTTAGTTTGGGAGTAATTATGTGGGAGTTTATTTGATTTATATACAATTTGAGCTCGAATTAACTTCTTAGTTTGCATATGTGCAGGTCTGGTTTACTTAGTGCCTTCCCGTCCCTGTCCTAACCACCGCCGATCGCCCGCACCGTCCCGTAGCCGGCACCACCTTGGTTAGCCTCTTATTCTTATCGTTTTTATAAAAATACTTCTTTGTATGATTTAGATAGTTACTTGTATAATTGTATGTTATAAATAGTGCCATGGTCTTGATATCCGTCCCCGTCAGTCCTCGTCCGGTTTATGATTTGAATGTGGTATATTATCTTTTATAAATATCTGTTGCATTTCACGTTTATGACAATTATGCCCATCAAGTTGACATAGATATTACGTGAACCGGAAATTGCAACCGACCCTCTTGTCTAGAAGGTAAATTTAGTTGAAAAAGAAAACAAGTATTTGATTTTTTTAAGAAAAGAATTGAAGAAGAGAATATGAAACTAGAGTTGTATGTTGTCTATGTCATCGATGATCACAAGGTCCAGATGGATGCAATGCGCTTGAAGATTAGAAAGATTAGAAAATATGCCGTTAATAAAGAGGCTTGGTAACATAATGCTGTTAGATCAATTGTTATCTTAGTTGCGATCTTGATCTCATTTCTTGTTGCATTTAAATACTTTAGCTAGATAGTTGTATGTTGTTTTATGAAAATAAGTTTGTATGAACTCTATGTATGAACTTGTATTACTTTGGTATTTTCGGTGTTGTGCAATGAAGATAAGCCGACAATGGATGTACAATGACCGATGCTCTCCCCAGTTCATTGATGGCTTGCATATTTTTTTGCGTGCGGCTGAGGCAAACAAGCAGGATGGTTTTATGTGTTGTCCATGTGCTGTCTGTAAGAATGATAGCAATTACTCTAGCTCAAGAGTCATTTAGATCCATCTGTTTACATCCGATTTCTTGTCCGACTATAACTGTTGGATAAAACACGGAGAAAGAGGGGTCTAATGGAAGAGAATGAAGAAGAAGAGGATGATGATAGCTACCCTAGGTTCCCTGAATATGATGGTACTATAATGAGGGAAGAAGCTGAAGAAGAGGCATCAGATGAGCCCGCTGATGATCTTGGTCGGGCCTGATGCAAAGAGAAATTGCGCAAGTGAAATGGAGACGTTCAAGTTGCAGCGCATGTTAGAGGATCCCAAGAAATTGTTGTACCCAAATTGTGAAGATGACAAGAAAAATATCGGTACCACACTGGAATTGCTGCAATGGAAGACAGAGAATGGTGTATTTGACAAGGGATTTGAAAAGTTGCTGAAAAAATTAAAGAAGATGCTTTCAAAGGACAATGAATTACCCGACAGTATGTACGAAGTAAACAAGGTTGTCTGCCCTCTAGGATTAGAGGTGCAGAAGATACATGCATGCCCTAATGACTACATCCTCTACCGTGGTGAGGAGTACGAGAATTTGATTGCATGCCCGGTATTTGGTGCATTGCACTATAAGATCAGCCGCGATGACCTGGTGATGTTGAGGGCGAGCGCCCCAGGAAGAGGATTCCTGCCAAGGTGATGTGATATGCTCCTATAGTATCACGACTGAAACGTTGTGTCTAGAACAAAGAACATCACTAGTACGCGTCGGTCCTAAACAAACGGTTTTTAACCCCTTTCCGCGACGGCCTTCGGAACTGTCGCCAAGTGAGTGTGGGCGATAGGGGGGTCCTCCCCACACGACCCAGAAACCGTCGGGGATATGCCCTCCTGGCACACACGCTCGGAAAAATGAGGTCGTGTGCGACCGGAGAACGCTCAAATACAGAAATACGTACAGTAGAGTTAAAAATACAATTGTACGTCGAAATTGTTTCCGGTCGTAAGTACATCCCACACTGTCAGTCCCCGCTAAACGTTTCCGTTCGTATGTACATCCCACATAGACACTCTAAGGAAAAAGTTTCCGTTCACAGGTACATCACACACAATTTGCCTCGTTAAATCGTTTGTGATAGCGTTGCCATTGCACACGATATTAATAATTTTATCGTTTGCGTTATTGAATGCATCACACACGGTGCGTAGAAGAAACTGTGTGGCCAAGGCTGTCCATCACACACAGTTTTTATGCGGTAAACGTTTGCGCCGGATGGCCTAATGCAAACAGTTTTCAAGAGGATGTCGTGCGTGATTGTTCATTAATCTAACACGGTTTATTCCTATAAATTGTGTGCGTTATTGAATGCATCGCACATTGTGTTTTCTCAATAACAATTTGCAATAGAAAAACCCAATTAGTAGGCTAATTATCCGATTATTCATAATCCATTTAGTAATCTAATTGAAATTTCATATTAAGCACACAATATATTTCATTTTCATAATTGAAATACATCAGAGTACAACATCATATAGCTTCAGCACTCAGCTACCCCATTACACAACTACACCAGGACCAAGTTTCACATGCAACATCTATAACCTTTCGAAATTAGCATCATAGACGGTACATAAACATATGTATCTCATCTGGAAAACTACTGAAGCAGAAGACGAATACTGAGCCTTCATTGATGTTGAAGGTCTTTGTAACTTTAGTCCAGTGCCTGTGGATGATTGACCATCCATCCTTCGTCCTCTTCAGGAACACATCAATATTGAACCATGGGTCTTGTATGAATACCTTCCTCGCCTCCTGACCATACAAGTGGTTTGAGAGGTAATCATCAGTGAACTATTTTGGAAAAGCCTGAAAACAAGGATGTGCATAAATATCTTCTCTATATTGGAAATGGACCAAAGAAATAAAAAAGGCAAGGTATAATAGTTAGTACCATCCTGTAGTGAACCGATGTCTTATTTATTATGCAGACAAAGATCTTGTTGTTTTTATCACTAATTTTCTTTATCCTAAGAATCTTTCTGAGTTTCTTGACTTGACTGATATTCATGGACAACTCATTTCCCCATATGCAAAAAGGGTCGAACAGTGGGTCAAACCTCTGAAACCAGGACCTCACTAGTAGAAAAAGGGTCAAACGTGAAGCACATTAGTGCCGGTTTGAATTTGATCCGGCACTAATGTGTACATTAGTGCCGGTTCCAACGGCTAGCCGGGTCGCTCTCATTAGTACCGGTTCGTGGCGAACCTTTAGCACCGGTTCGTGCCACGAACCGATACTAAAGAGGTGGTGGCCTTTAGTACCGGTTGGTGGCTCCAACCGGTACTGAAGAGCCCCCCTTTAGTACCGGTTGGAGCCACCAACCGGTACTAAAGGGGTGCGCTGCCACCCGCAGTGCACAATATTTAGTCCCACCCCGCTAGTTGAGAGGAGTTCGCACCGGTTTATAAGCCCCGCCGTGGCTACCGTGTCGAGCTCCTCTCTAAGCAGGCCTTTGTGGGCCTATTGCAAGTCTTCTGACCTGTGGGCCTTTGTAGTATCATAAAATACCAGCAAACGAAAAAGAATTAAATGGAAAACACAAAATTAAATGAAAAAGAAATCATAAAACCAAAAAAAACCCCCGAAGCTGGCTCGTGCCACGTGGTTGCCCTTTAGCACCGGTTCGTGCTGAACCGGTACTAAAGGGGGGGGGGCTTTAGTGACCACACTTTAGTGCCGGTTATCGAACCGGCACTAAAGGGCCTTACGAACCGGTGCTATTGTCCGGTTCTGCACTAGTGCCTACATGTGCAAGACCAAATTGTTAAAAACCAAAATATTAGAATGGTTCATACAATTGCACAATAATGTGCTATTAGACAATGGACCATGTATGTGCCAACCTCGATTGTAAACCTCAGTGCTTCTCATTGTTTCCCTGCAACACATATAAGGTAGTTAGTCATCAGGTTAAGTAAGGTTCGCATCATATCAGTAAAATATGTTGATGAAAAATAAGCACATTGCAGATTCATCAGATTAATTCAAGCCACATGGAAAACCCATTTATCCAAACCAAGCATGATTAAGAACTAGAAAATATAGCAATTTTATATGTTTCTCATGTATTAAGTGCAGCCAAATTCGATTTATTCCTCACATGCACAACAATAGAAAATTCTACCCACGACAATTGGACATCGCAGTGTAGAATTGAACCAAGCAGTTAGCTAAACACCACAACAAATGAACCAAACATTAACTGAGCACCACATTGCATAATATAACATACCCCTAATAGAAGATCAGACAGTTAACCAAACCAAGCATGCTTAACAACTTGGAAATATAGCAATTGTATTTGTTTCTCATGTATTTAGTACAGCCAAATTCGATTTATTTCTCACATGGTATACAATAACAGAATGCAGCCACAACAATTGAACATCGCATTGCAGAATTCAACCAAGCAGTTAACTAAACACCACAAAAATGAACCAAACGTTAACTGAGCACCACATTGCACAATATAACATACTCGTAATAGAAGATCAGACAGTTAACCAAACCAAGCATGCTTAACAACTTGGAAATATTGCACCCTGAAGAATTGAACATCACATTTGTAGAATTGAACCAAGCAGTTAACTGAACACCACATTGCACGACATATAGAACATATACACTGTAGCAGAAGATTGCATGATAAAAATAGACAACACAATTCACTAGAATTTGTTAAGGACATGCAGTAGCTAGCAAACGATGGCCTCGAGAAAACACCACGAACTGTCGTTTAAAGCAGTCAACCGAATTGCGGCGTCGGCGCGCAGGTGTCAACGGTGGCGTCGACGGCGAGGTGATCCTCCAAGATCACGGGGTCGGCACGAATGGCAGCCGCCGCGACCTCATCCGCACATGCGGATGCGATTTGCTTCTCCTCTGCCAAATGCTCCTTGAGATCCTGGCTATTCTGCGTGCACCATGGCTTAGGGCAGTGCTTATTTGGTGGAGGGGTCATTGATTTGGGTGGAAGGTGTCGCGCTCGCTCCGTCGATCGGGGCATGTGGGATGTGGAAGGAGGAGGAGGATGGGGTATGATACGTCCAGAATGCATCACTATTTTATATCATATTTCATCCTTATTCATTGATATATTTCACATTACGATGATGTTCTTATGTTGTTTTGGCCTATTTTACACAGTTTGCAACTTTCCGGTGCCGAAGCAGCAGACGCAGGATTCAGCGGTAAAAAGTGGACGCTGAGTTGCTGAAGAAGAATACCTCCAAATTACCTGAAAATCGACGGAGGGTATTTTCCAGAAGGATCACGAAGACATGCAAAAGTGGTGCCAGAGGGGAGCCAGGGGCAGCCCAGGCGGCCCCACCCCTGGCCGCCCTAGGGGGGCGCCTGGGCCCCCCTCTACGCTTCTGGTGACCCCCTTTGGCATATATACTCCTCGTCATCCAAAAACCCTAAAAAAAGAGAGTTTTGACGGAGTTCCGCCGCCGCTCCGTGGCGGAAACCTACGGAGAAGAAAAAGCCATCTCCGGCGGGTAGATTCCGCCGGGGAGATCACCTCCCGGAAGGGGAGATCATCACCATCGTCATCACCATCGTCACGGGCATCATCGAGATCATCATCAACATCATCCCCAACATCAGCACCATCTCCATCTTCATCGAATCTCATCTCACCATTGCAACTTGTGTTGTAATCCGTAATATCTATCCTCTCTACTCTATCGGTGTTGATTACTACTTTGTGGTGAATGCTATTGAGTTTTGTTGGAGAAATATCATTATGTCCAGATTGTTTATCACCCATTTATCTCCACTGATCATGATGTCTTTATGTCTTGTGAGTAGTTACTTTAGTTCTTGAGGACATGGGAAAAGTCTTGTTGTTAGTAGTCATATGATGTTGAAGTAATATGTGTTGTTTGATACTTAAGTTGTGTTGTTATTTTACTAGTGGTGTTGTGTGAGTCGAACACTCAACACTTCGCCTTATTAAGGACCTAGGGGAATACATTGTGTACAAAGAATGCTTACGGTGGGTTGCCGGAGTGACAGAAACCTGAACCCCAGTTCGTACGCTTTTGCATAAGGGAACAATGGATCATCGATCGTATTGCTATGGTTAGGCTTTTGCCTTAAATACTATCTTGTATTTGCGAATCCTTGCAAGGTGTTTAATCATAAGAGTGCACTCATCTTAGTGTAGAGAGTGTACTAGCATAGATCCACCCACTCAACATTTATCAACACATAACATAGTACCGATACGGAATATGGCGAAAGCACATGACTACCTCTCCCGTGTGTCCTCAAGAACATTTTAGCCTTTATAAGTTCAGTTGCTAGGCCTCTCCTTTGCTCAGAAAGGATTGGGCCACTTGTTACTCTCCAGTGCATTTTACTTTGCTCGCTTTTACTTTCCTGTTGCTTATATCAAGAAAACCCCTAAAAAGTTATCTTTCAGTGCTTGCAGTTATTCCTTGCTCAGAATCGCTTATCAATACCTTCTGCTCCTCGTTGGGTTCGACACTCTTACTTATCGAAAACACTGCAATAGACCCCTTACGCTTGTGGGTCATCAAGTACCATTTTCTGGCGCCGTTGCCGGGGAGTGTAGCGCTATTGGTAAGTGAAGTTGGTAAGGAAGTTTTTATATTTCCGTTTTTATTTTGCTGTTGTTGCTCTTTGTCCTTATGGACAACCTTGCTATTGGATCGTTGCTTGAGGGAAGACGCCCCACACCTGTGGTGGTTGCTCCTCCCCCTACTGAAATTGTGCCCTATAAAATACCAGCTGGTATTATCGATTATGTTTTGGCTAATCGTTATGCAGGAGACAGACATCCCGGTGAACACTTGCTATATCTGTCACAACTATGTTCATTATTTAAGCTTGCAGGTGTATCAATGGAGTTTGTCATGAGGAAATTGTTCTCCGTATCGCTTATAGATAAAGCTTCAGATTGGTATAAGCTTCTCGATAACTCACACTTGCTTGATTGGCAAGAGCTTATGTCTCTCTTTTATACCTAGTTTTATCCCCTTCATGAAATTCATCGAGACAGGAACTATATCTATAACTTTAGGTCTCGTGACGGAGAAAGCATTGCTCAAGCTTGGGGGAGATTGAAGTCCCTAATGCTCAATGTCCTATTCATGAGCTCCCCAAGGAAATTACTTACAAATTTTTACGCCAGGCTTTCTCGTCAGGATAAGGAGATGCTGGATGCCTCCTCTAGTGGGGTATTTCAGACAAAGAGTGTTGAAGAAAGGTGGGATCTCATTGAAAGGATCCAGAGGAATACCGAAGATTGGGAAATCGATAAAGGTATTGAACCCGCTATAAATTATGAGCATGATTATATTGAGAGCTATGTGAAAACTGATTACTTCAATACCTTTTGCTCTAAGATTGGTCTCGATTCCCATCTAATGGTTGATTTCTGTAAGGATTTTGCCTCTCACGTTGATTCTTTAAAAAAAAGAGAGATCAGCATCATGAACCTTTCAAAGAGTTACCTGTTGATATTCATGTTGCTGACCCTATTTTGCCTGCAGTTATATATGAAAAGCTTCCTTTTCCCGCAAGGATAAGGGAGCACTCTCTTGTGGCAGGCATAATAAATAAAAGTGAGAGAAGAATTGATGAGCCTGAGGACCAGATCAAGGTCGATCCTCAAGTTGCATTGGTTAAAGACCTTGTTACTAATGATGTTTTGGATTCCAATGTAAATTTTTGTGCTGTTTCCACTAACCTTGTCACAGCCAAGAATAAAGGCCCAATTTCAGGTACTCCAGTAGTATCTGTTAAAATAGGAGATCACAATTATTATGGGCTATGCGATTTGGGATCGAGTGCTAGTGCTATCCCCTATTCACTTTATCAAGAGATCATCGGTGAGATTTCACCTTGTGAACTTGAAGAACTTGATGTTACCATTCATCTTGCAAACAGAGCAACTATCTCTCCTATCAGAATTGTGAGAGACGTTGAAGTCCTATGTGGAAAGATCTCGTTTCAGGTTTTCTCCAGGCAAACTACTTTCCAGGTGGGAAGGGCCATTTCATATTGAAGAAGTCTATCGGTCTGGTGCAATCAAGATTAACAATTTTGAAGGCACCAAACCTCAAGTTGTGAATGGGCAAAGACTTAAGCATTACATAGCAGGAGACCCTGTCAATGTTGATGTGAATATGATATACACAACAACTCACGAAGAACATGTTGCAGCCCTGTTTCAGACACCAGCAGAAGCAGAATAAGAAAAGGTATGTATTACGGTAAGGAAACATCACGAACCGCCATAAAAGTTCCATATTATGAGTTTTTACAAAATTAGGAAAATTCTAAGCCTAAGTGGAGCCGGAGACAAGCTCCAGGGGGCCCAGGCGCCCCCCTGGCGCGGCCTACCTCCTGGCCGCGCCGGGAGGCCGCCTGGGCACCCAGGAGTCCGCCTCCGACCCCGCTTTAGCTTGTTACCTTCCTTTCTGTGCAGAAATTTTTGCTATATATTTGCCCGGATTGTTCCGGCAACGTATCTCGCGATTTCGTGTGTTTTATTTTCGATCTGTTTCTGCCAGGAAATCTTTTGGCTGGACCTAGGTGCCATGGCTTCCCCAAGTTCCTCCAAGGACAAGTTCGTCGTCAACGTCATCAACCCTTACATGGCTGAGGTGAAGAAGCACCCTCAGGTTGTTCGCATGGAGGACGGTGTCCTCCATCAAGAATATCTGAAGGGACCTATCAAGGAGGGGAGCATCCAGGCCAGGCTAGAAGAAGTGGAGCAAGAAGCCTTCAAGTACAAGGAGATGATCGAGCGTGGTGTTGAAGCTAACTTTGACATCATCAACGAGCTGAAGACCTACTTCCTGAAGGAGATGAAGGAGATGTGGAAAAGCATCACCGCATCTGAAGAAAGAATTGAAGTGCTCCAAGGGCAAATTTATGATCTACATCACCAGAACTGTGAGTATGAACTAAGGTTTATGCGCATGGGTATGGGTGCTGCATGCAGGATTCAGGAGACAAACTTCTCATATGAGACTGGAGAACCCCTTCCATGGAAGCGCTTCGCCGAGGACTACGTGATCAACGTCAACAAGAATGAGGAGTGAAATCTCCTTGGGTAATGGCATTCCCTTGGCTTGTTCCAAGCTTGGGGGAGTGCCCGGTATCTTTATCTTTATCTTTTGTCTTTTAGAGTCAAGTAGAGTTGTATCATGTCTAGGGAGGTTATTATATGAAATAGGTGTGTGCATTGAGGTCTATCACTCCTTCTGTGGAGAGATTGTATCCGTGAGTGTGGAGTCGTCTATGATGGAATATTAATGAGAAGTCTATTGGTTCGTTTGCTGCACTCGGTATTCTCTTCACGCAATCGACCTTATATGATGATTCTTATGGGGAGTATTGACCTTATATCAGGTATGGCTTTGAAAACTTTATTTAATCTTGGCAAACATAGCTTTGGTCATAACAACAAGCATGATTTTCTTAAAGTAGCGACATAGGCAAAACCTTTATGTTATTATGCTTGAAGTGTTATGCTGACAGGGAAGACAACTTGATGTGTTATGTTTATTTTAATGTTTATGCTTTATATTGCTTTGCATATTAGTCATCATCAATTGTCTGTTCTCTCAAAGCCTTTGCTAGCCTAAACTCTGTACTAAGCGAAATTCTGCTTGTGCATCCATACCCTTAAACCAATACCTTCCATATGAGTCCACCATACCTTCCTATTCGTGGTATTCCACTACCACCTCCTAAAGTATAGAATTTGTGTGTTATCCTTAAATGTTCAAAATCTTCTATTTTGTGCCCCTGTTTTAGCTCATGAGTAAGTAATAGTTAATTCATGATCTTTTTAAGTTGGACAAGTTTTACCCCGGGATTGCATGTCTAATCTGCAAACCCTTAATACGAGAAGGAACTGGCATGAGTGCGCCCGGCTCATAAAAGATAATACAACAAACAAACACTCCTTCATGCTTTGTTCATGAGAAATCAGAAAACTTTGGCAGCGATAAACAAAGGAGATTAAGGGGATGTGATCGTCCCCGTGCGGGAGCCGTTCCTCGAAACTTGTCCAGCTCGAGAAGTAATTGAGTTATCTATTAGCATTCGTTGACAAATCATGCACCTCTCAAAACTTGTTTTCATTCTGTTTGATTTAAGGATAGCACATGAGTTTTCCCTACTTCCCTAGAGCAGGGCCTATCTCTAAGTTTTAGGTTGAGTCAGTTATTCCTACTTCCTTCTATTCCTAAAGAGAGCAGACATTTGATGTTGACGAGGATTCATTCATATAAAGTTGCATTAAGATTTGTCATATCATATCCTTGTTTACATTATCATTTGATAAGTAAGATGTTTGTCAAGCCCAGCTAAAGCAAACATCTTCCTTTGCGTTAACACTTTCACTTCTTGCCTAATAACATGTTCTTTCAGAAGCTTCAATTAATCTCATCAAAGCATAAAGAGAAAGAGCAAAAGTAAAAGCTATTAGTTGTTCTTTGACCAAAGGACATGTTTGCCATGATTTGATGAGTTTTCTTAGCCCTACTTTCGATTATAAGTGTTACCACTCTTTTATAAGGGCCTTATGAGTTGAAGATTGCTGTTGAGGATATTTGTGTTTGGTGAAGAGACTGTGATGCTTCTTGTCCGTAATCTATTTATCGACACTTCACTCTCTAAACTTGTGGACAGGTTTACCGAGCTCAGTATTCGCTTGGGGACAAGCGAGGTCTAAGCTTGGGGGTGTTGATACGTCCAAAATGCATCACTATTTTATATCGTAATTCATTGATATATTTCACATTAGGATGATGTTCTTATGTTGTTTTGGCCTATTTTACACAGTTTGCAACTTTTTGGTGCCGAAGCAGCAGACGCAGGATTCAGCGGTAAAAAGTGGACGCTGAGTTGCTGAAGAAGAATACCTCCAAATTACCTGAAAATCGACGGAGGGTATTTTCCAGAAGGATCACGAAGACATGCAAAAGTGGGGCCAGAGGGGAGCCAGGGGCAGCCCAGGCGGCCACCCCAGGCGGCCCCACCCTTGGCCGCCCTAGGAGGGTGCCTGGGCCCCCCTCTCCGCTTCTGGTGACCCCCTTTGGCATATATACTCCTCGTCATCCAAAAACCCTAAAAAAAAGAGTTTTGACGGAGTTCCGCCGCCGCTCCGTGGCGGAAACCTACGGAGAAGAAAAAGCCATCTTCGGCGGGCAGATTCTGCCGGGGAGATCACCTCCCGGAAGGGGAGATCATCACCATCGTCATCACCATCGTCACGGGCATCATCGAGATCATCATCAACATCATCCCCAACATCAGCACCATCTCCATCTTCATCCAATCTCATCTCACCATTGCAACTTGTGTTGTAATCCGTACTATCTATCCTCTCTACTCTATCGGTGTTGATTACTACTTTGTGGTGAGTGCTATTGAGTTTTGTTGGAGAAATATCATTATGTCCAGATTGTTTATCACCCATTTATCTCCACTGATCATGATCTCTTTTATGTCTTGTGAGTAGTTACTTTAGTTCTTGAGGACATGGGAAAAGTCTTGTTGTTAGTAGTCATATGATGTTGAAGTAATATGTGTTGTTTGATACTTAAGTTGTGTTGTTATTTTAGTAGTGGTGTTGTGTGAGTCGAACACTCAACACTTCGCCTTATTAAGGACATAGGGGAATACATTGTGTACAAAGAATGCTTACGGTGGGTTGCCGGAGTGACAGAAACCTAAACCCCAGTTCGTACGCTTTTGCATAAGGGAACAATGGATCATCGATCGTATTGCTATGGTTAGGCTTTTGCCTTAAATACTATCTTGTATTTGTGGATGCTTGCAAGGTGTTTAATCATAAGAGTGCACTCATCTTAGTCTAGAGAGTGTACTAGCATAGATCCACCCACTCAACACTTATCAACACATAACATAGTACCGATACGGAATATGGCGAAAGCACATGACTACCTCTCCCGTGTGTCCTCAAGAACATTTTAGCCTTTATAAGTTCAGTTGCTAGGCCTCTCCTTTGCTCAGAAAGGATTGGGCCACTTGTTACTCCCCAGTGCCTTTTACTTTGCTCGCTTTTACTTTCCTGTTGCTTATATCAAGAAAACCCCTAAAAAGTTATCTTTCAGTGCTTGCAGTTATTCCTTGCTCAGAATCGCTTATCAATACCTTCTGCTCCTCGTTGGGTTCGACACTCTTACTTATCGAAAACGCTGCAATAGACCCCTTACGGTTGTGGGTCATCAGGGTACGGTCTGGATTACCTGCCTGGATAGGCGAGGCCGAGCAGCGTGAAGGAGGGTCGCCGGCGAGGAGGTGGCACTGCAAGCAAGAAGTGAAGGTTTCAACTTGGAAAGGAAGGCGGAAAGAGGGGAAATGTGACTTTTGGTAAGGGGGAGGGGGCGGGGAGGTAGATATTTCGGCGGAAGCCAAAAATTTGGAATCGCTTCAGCGAAAAAACTGGCACGCAAAGTGTCTTCAGACACGGTCCCTTACTCACAACTGTGTACGATATGTGAACATCACAAATGATTCGGATAGCTTAAACCGTGTGTGTTGAGTTTGAACGTCAAAAATTTTGGTTCAAATTTCCCTGGTTACAGTGGTCATCCACGTCATTGCGTAATTTGGGTACACAAAGGAGACTAACTTCTTAACCGAGCAAGTTCAACAATTAAACAGAGATAGCTGACCTAAACATTACTCTAACAAATTAAAAACCATCGCTCTTAATTAAACAAAACAAAGAGTACTACTACAGCTGGTACTCGTCGATCTCCGCTGCCGCCTCCATGTCCAGCTCACGCCCGACGGTCTCCTGGGAAGGCGATCCATGGCATCAATTGCACCATACTCGGAAAGCATCTCGCCATCCGCGTTCGCCATATCTTTGGCATAGGCCGCCACGAGTTGGGTGTGGGCGGCGGCAATCTGGGCTCTGGCGGGCTCCGTCGTGGCAAGGTATGCCACGCAGGAACGGACGGCTGCTCGAACTCTCTCGACGATTGCCAGCTCTTCGGCCGTGGGTTGCGGACCGTTGTCGGAGAGGCTTCGTTCGATTTGTGAGGTGACGGCCACGAGCTGGGCTTTGGCGGCATCGACATGGTAGTGGGCGACCTCCATCATGGCTAAGGCCGCCGCTGCGGAACAGACAGCTGATGTGCCGTTCTCGCCAGTGGCTATCCCCGAGGCAGATGCTGCTGCTGCCGCCTGAGAAGCAACAACGACCGTTTGGGCTGCCTTGGCCGCCCAGACGCAGACTGCGGTCGCCCTCAAGAAGCTTGTTAGCACGCGCCTAGCGGCTGCGGCCTCGCTCTCGCTGGAGTGGGCCCCCGAAGTTGCCCTTACGACCTGGGTCTACGTCCCCATCTTTCACCGGCGACGAATGAACAGTGAAATGACATTTGGGGAGTGAGCTAGTGTGCTTGACACGCCGGTTGTGGAATGTAGCCGACGCACCTTCTCGCGTAAGGCATAGGCATACTATACACCGATGGTGCTCCAAGATTATTTTGTGATGCATCTCACACGGTTGGTGATAATAAAATGTGTGCGATCTACTTGATTTATCGTCTTGAATTGAAGTACGTAATGTGGTCACAACTACAAAGGATGGTGTTTGAATTGTTAGAACTTTTATATGCAGTGAACATGCAACTATAGGCGTGTCGTCAAAATTTTTGGAATTATTTAGGGTTTGTTTGGGCGTTTTTGTACATTAACTGGGTTTTCCAGGCATTTTATGCGCATAATTCAAATTTGAACTACATGCACATTCTTCAGTGCATATAAACTGGTTGAAAAATCAAATCTGTGTCCTTGGTTGCATGCTTAGGTCCCATGCAAGAAATGTGACTGGATTGCAAACACCCTGCCACCGTCACTCGGCCGCAAACATTGAGATACCTGGTTTTTTAAATTCTAGTAAATCCAAAATCGACTGAAATTCATGAAACTTGGAATGCTCTCATGGAGCAGCATCAACATGCCGTGGTAAAATTTTGGTCCCATTTGGGGCAGGTTTGGGTATAAGCTTCTCACAAACCTTAGCTTCTCACAACAAGCGTGATGGTTTCGGTAGGGAACATGCCACCATTGGGGACGAAACGATATCCGTTGCCTCTTATTGCTTTCAAATTTTTTTGAGTGTCAACATAGAACTACATGAGTGTTGTGTTCAATTTTGGAATTTTTCGGCGTTCGTTTGGACATTTTTATACATTAACTGGGTTTTCCGGGCATTTTATGCGCATAATTCAAATTTGAACTACATGCACATTCTCCAGTGCATATAAACTAGTTGAAAAATCAAATGTGTGTCCTTAGTTGCATGCTTAGGTCCCATGCAAGAAATGAGAATGAATTTCAAATACGCTGCCACCGTCACTCGACCGCAAACATTGAGATACCTGGTTTTTAAATTCTAGTAAATCCAAAACTTGTCTGAAATTCATGAAACTTGGCATGTTATCATGGAGCGGCATCAACATACCGTGGTAAAAAATTTGTCCCATTTGGGGCAGGTTTGGGTATAAGCTTCTCACGAACCAGAGCTTCTCACAACAAGCATGATGGTTTCGGTAGGGAACGTCCCACCTTTAGGACGAAACGATATCCATTGCCTCTTATTGCTTTCAAATTTTTTTGAGTGTCAACATAGAACAACAGGAGTGTTGTGTTCAATTTTGCAATTTTTCGGGGTTCGCTTGGACATTTTTATACATTATCTGAGTTTTCGAGGCATTCTATGCGCATAATTCAAATTTGAGCTACATGCACATTCTCCAGTGCATATAAACTGGTTGAAAAACCAAATCTGTGTCCTTGGTTGCAAGCTTAGGTCCCATGCAAGAAATGGGAAAGAATTTCATACACCCTGCCACCGCCACTCGACCGCAAACATTGAGATACATGGTTTTTAAATTTTAGTAAATCTAAAACTCGTCTGAAATTCATGAAACTTGGCATGTTATCATGGAGCGGCATCAACATGTTGTGGTAATTTTTTTATCCCATCTGGGGCAGGTTTGGGTATAAGCTTCTCACAAACCTTAGCTTCTCACAACAAGCATGATGGTTTCGGTAGGGAACGTGCCACCTTTGGGGACGAAATGATATCCGTTGCCTCTTATTGCTTTCAAAATATTTCGAGTGTCAACATAGAACAACAGGAGTGTTGTGTTCAATTTTGGAATTTTTCGGGGTTCGTTTGGACATTTTAACTGGGTTTCCGAGACATTTTATGCGCATAATTTAAATTTGAACTACATCTACATTCTCCAGTGCATATAAACTGGTTGAAAAAACAAATACGTGTCCTTGGTTGCATGCTTAGGTCCCATGCAAGAAATGAGATTGAATTTCGAACACGCTGCCACCGCCACTCTGCCGCAAACATTGTGATACATGGTTTTTAAATTATAGTAAATCCAAAACTCGTCTAAAATTCATGAAACTTGGCATGCTATTATGGAGCAGCATCAACATGCCGTGGTAAAAAATTTGTCCCATTTGGGGCAGGTTTGGGTATAAGCTTCTCATAAACCTTAGCTTCTCACAACAAGCGTGATGGTTTCGGTAGGGAACGTGCCACCTTTGGGGACGAAACAATATCCGTTGCCTCCTATTGCTTTCAAAAAATTTCGAGTGTCAACATAGAACAATAGGAGTGTTGTGTTTATTTTTGGAATTTTTCGGGGTTCGTTTGGACATATTTTATACATTAACTGGGTTTTCTAAGCATTTCATGTGCACAATTCAAATTTGAACTACATGCACAAGCTCATGTGCATATAAATTGGTTGAAAAATCAAATCTGTGTCCTTCGGGGCATGCTTACACTAGTGGAAAAAGGGCCATTTGTCCCGGTTCATAAGGGCCATTTGTCCCGGTTAGGGAACCGGGACTAAACGGTCGATACAAATGCCCTTGACCTTTAGTCCCGGTTCTTATACCAACCGGTACAGATGGGCCTCCACGTGGCCACTGCGGCTTGCCCAGGCAGGGGGGCTTTTTGTTCCGGTTGGTAGCACCAACCGGGACAAATAAGGTTCCACACGTCAGCAGTTCAGGGGCTAGGATTTTTTTTTCTGAAAGAGGGGGAGGGGGTTTGGGGGGTTTTGTAGGGTTAATTTAGGGGTTTCATATATTTTGTTAGCTAGCTAATAGAGAGAAGTGTCCTCTCTTATCTTCGTGCTTGGTCGACACTACGTACTATACATATAGATCGGAGGACTCGACACGCTAGCTAGTAAGCAAATGAAGGAAACCATTAAGTACAAAAGATCGACCTCTCTCCTTCTCCGAGAGATTGGTCGAACAACAAGTTTTCGTATATCTATCCGACGCTACTGGCTACATATATAGAATATTAGATCTCTTACAATTCCCTAACATCTAAAGTCTAATTCCAGATGGTATTCTCCGGCTTTATTTATGAAGTGGTCAAGAAAGAAACCCGCCAATTCCTCTTGAATTGCCCGTATGCGATCTTGTGGTAGGAGTTCATCCCGCATCTTCCACGTCTAATTTGAAGAAGGGGGTCAATACATATATATGAATGAAACTCAACAGAAATGATGGTAATAAAATAAAATTGTGAATATTTTTGCTTACGCACATCACATTGTCTTTTAGAGTAGCCCCGCCTATTCTTGGCCGTGGCGTTGTAGATGAACTCGCAGATGTAGTATCCACAGTAATTATTCCCGGCTTCTTGCCACTAGAACTTTACGAGAAATAGAGGTCAATCAAACTGATAATGAAGCATTATAAATGGCATTGATGAAAGTATAGCTATAGTCAATGTGAGATGCACGGAACTAGCTAGCTAGTAGTACTTACTTTCGGGTAAATCCATCGCAGTTCCCGCGGTAGTGCCGGAACTTTTTGGGTGAATTCTTTCCAAACCCTGCGAGACAAAGAAAACAATTACTTTATATAAGGAAATGAACAAAGTTGCTGATATGGTGCGGAAATGATTGATTGAACTTACTTGTTGATCATTTTAGACATGTCCGCATAGGTCTCAGGATCTTTTCGTCTCGAGTCTAAGACGGTTACTAGTCCCTGCTCAAGCTTAATCTCTGGGAGAATATAGTGGAACCTACGCACGCATGCATATAACTCATCAATTACATTAATTACTATAACCTCGAGTAATATATAATTAAGGGAAACCAAATATGCACAAGACAGTAACACTCACTGGAAGTTGTAAGGAAAGAATATTTTATCTTTGTTTTGATTTATCATCAACGATTGTAGCAAGTTGGCCTCGACTTGTTAGGCATGAAATTGAACTTGATATTCATCTACGAGATTTGAGTTAATGAACCCAATATTGTAGATATCAGCTTTTCTGCATTCGACGATCTTCAATCTGCATAATATAGTGAGGATAATTATATATACATGCAATGAAAGAGTTGAGCTATATATAGAGACTTAATGACATAAGTAGTACTTACAGACAGTAGCAAGTGATCGTTGGTTTATCGAGGGCCTTTTGATTGAAAAACTGGAAGAACTCCTCAAATGTAATAGACAACAGCTCAATTCAAACGAGCTCGTGGTCCTCTTTAACTTTTAGCATCAAAGTATCCTGGCCACCAGAGTCTCTGCAGGTATCCATGTACCAGTCATGCAATCTTCGCATCATCGTGGTTAGAGTAGTGACAGATTTGATGAGAGGCTTCCCGCACCAGTATTTGTGATCATCCACCTCTAACATATCAATAACTACATCATCGAATAGGTAATCTGCAAGATTGGTACCGGGTGCCATCCCCGGATGATTAGGGACGATGTCGCTAGGCACCTTGAGCGGGGGGCATGATTGGTTCTCTTGTTCGCCGAGCTGGGGAATTTTTTCCCACTTTTTCATTGTGCTAACCTTCGATCACTGCAAGTACTTCCCGACCGCTCTGCTTCGACATATGACTTTTCAATAATGCGCTCATAGTTGGTTTTCGGTGGAGACGGTGGTGGTTTCTTCAGGGCATCAATAGTGCGCTTCGCTCTCACCGGATCTATCTTCTGCTTTGGAGGTGGAGGTTTCTTTGCAAAAAAGTCCTTCTCTTCGGCTTTATAGATCTCTGCGTTCTCCTCGTCGGTCCTCTCGTCTGCTAACTTTTCTAAAGGCCTGAGAGATGGACCGTATTTGTATTGCCTCCTGCCTCTGGTTGTACTGCTAGACACCGGAGCAGTCGGAGCGGCTACGGCTGCCTTCTTTTGTTGCTTACGAGGTGGAGAAGGAGGCGGAGTGCTACCACGCGCCGGAGCAGCCGGAGCGGCGGTGGCTCTCTTCCCGCCTTGCTGACAAGGCGGAGGAGGAGGCGGGCTGCTCGGACGCGCCGGCGTAGGCAGAGTGCCACCATGCGCGTGAGAACCCGGAGAAGGAGGTGGAGTGCACTAATCCCTTGCCGGAGGAGGAGACGGAGGAGGAGGCGGAGTGCATTGACTCGCCGGAGGAGGCGGAGGCGTCCAGTTTAGAAGGTAGATGAGGTCCTTCCGCCATATGCATGGAGTCTTCAGAGAAGAACCCAGTCGAGTCTCCCCTTCACCGGTAGGGTGGTCAAGCTCGAGATCCTCAAACCCCTCCGTTATTTGGTCCACCATCACCCTAGCATATCCTTCTAGAATCGGACGGCTGTGAAAAGTTGTGCCAGGTTTAGCAGGAAAAACAGAGCCTACAACCGCCTTGACTTTCAATTGCAGCCATTGCGTCATAAGGTGGCAATGTTAAGACTCCGTGATAGCATCCAAGGGGTAGCTAGCAGGAGCCGTGAAGATAGGCTCCTGAGGCAGCTCGGTGGAAGCCACGCTACTTTTCCGCTGAGATTGCGGGGTAGCATCAGGGGTAGCTTCGGCAGGTCGCTTGCTACGAACTACTTCTCGTTCGTCCTCTAGCACTTTTACCCTTGCGTGCAGCGCGTGCAGAGTGCTCTAATCCACTTTCTTCTTCCTCTCCTGGAATTTGTAACTGCCTGCGTCGGGAAACCCAGCCTTCCATGAAATGGAGCCTGGCATGCCTCGTGTCCGTCTAGGGTGCTCAGGATTCCTGAGGGCCATTGTGAGCTCGTCGTTCTCTCAGTCGGGAACGAACGTCCCTTCCTGAGCTGTTTAGATATAGTACTGAAGCTGCCTGATGGGTATTGCAAGTTGCTCGCCGTCCAAATGCACTACCCTGTTATAGGGTCCAAGGTTCCCCCAACCCCGAAGAACCAAGTCCTTGATACGTCTCCAACGTATCTATAATCTTTGATTGTTCCAGGCTATTTTTTATGAAGTCTTGGTTGTTAATGGGCTTTATCATACACTTTTATATCAATTTTGGGACTAACCTACTAACCCAAAGGCCCAGTCCAGATTGTTGTTTTTTGCCTATTTTAGGGTTTTGCAGAAAAATAATATCAAACGGAGTCCAAACGGAATGAAACCTTCGCGAGAGATATTTTTGGAGAAAATCACGCACATGGGACTTGGGAACCACGTCAGGGGAGCCTCGGGGTGTCCACGAGGGTGGGGGGCACGCCCCCCTTCCCAGGGCGCGCCCCCCTACCTCGTGGGCCCCTCGAGCACCCCCTGGTGTCCTCCTTCCTCCTATATAATTCTACGTACCCCGAAACCTTCAACAACCAAGAGAAAACCCTAATACCACCGCCGTAACCTTCTGTTCCCGTGAGATCCCATCTTGGAGCCTATTCCGGAGCTCCACCGGAGGGGGATCCATCACGGAGTTCTTCTTCATCATCATCATCGCCCTCACCATGAGTTGTGAGTAGTTTACCACAAACCTTTGGGTCCATAGCTAGTATCTAGATGACCTCTTCTCTCTCTCTGGATCTCAATACAAAGTTCTCCTCGGTCTTCGAGGAGGTCTATTCGATGTAATCTCTTTTTGCGGTGTGTTTGTCAAGATTCGATGAATTGCAAGTTTATGATCAAGATTATCTATGAGAAATATTTGGTTGTTCTCTGAACTTTTTATGTGTGCTCATAATATCTTTGCAAGTCTCTTCGAATTGTTGGTTTGGTTTGGCCTACTAGATCAATAGTTCTTGCAATGGGAGAAGTGCTTGGCTTTGGGTTCAATCTTGCGATGTCCTTTCCTAGTGACAGTAGGGGCAGCAAGGCACGTATTGTATGTTGCCATCGATGATAAAAATATGGGGTTTATATCTTATTGCTTGAGTTTATCCCTCTACATCATGTCATCTTGCTTAAGGCGTTACTGTGTTCTTATGAACTCAATACACTAGATGCATGCTATATAGCGGTCGATGCGTGGAGTAATAGTAGTAGATGCGGGCAGGAGTCGGTCTACTTGTCTCGGACATGATGCCTATATACAATGATTATGCCTAGATAGTCTCATAATTATTCGCTTTTCTATCAATTGCTCGACAGTAATTTGTTTACCCGCCGTAGAATATCGCTATCATGAGAGAAGCCACTAGAGAACACTATGGCCCCCGGGTCTATTCTCAACATATCAATCTACATCTACTTTACTTTTTCCGCTTTTACTTTCTGTTCTTATAAACAAAAATAAAAAAAATATAAACTATCATCTCTATCAGATCTCACTTTTATAAGTGACCGTAAAGGGATTGACAACCCCTTATCGCGTTGGCTGCGAAGTTCTTATTTGTTAGTGCAGGTGCGAGGGACTCGCGCGTGGTCTTCTACTGGATTGATACCTTGGTTCTCATAAACTGGGGGAAATACTTACGCTACTGTGCTGCATCTCCCTTTCCTCTTTGAGGGAATACAACGCAAGCTCGAGAAGTAGCAAGAAGAATTTCTAGCGCCGTTGTCGGGGAGGATTACGTAAAAGTCATATACCAAGTACCTATCACAAACCCTTATCCTTCACATTACATTTATTTTCCTCTCGTTTTCCTCTCCCCTACTTCACCCTTGTCGTTTTATTTGCCCTTCTTCCGTCGTGTGTTTATCGTTCGCTTGCCTCTTGTTTGCTTGTGTGTGTTGGATTGCTTTCTTGTCACTATGGCTCAGAACAATACCAAATTGTGTGACTTCTCCAATACCAACAACAATGATTTTATTAGCACTCCGATTGCTCCTATTACCGATGCTGAATGTTGTGAGATCAATGCTGCATTGTTGAATCTTGTCATGAAAGATCAATTCTCCAGCCTTCCTAGTGAAGATGCCACTACCCATCTAAACAACTTTGTTGATTTGTGTGATATGCAAAAGAAAAGGGATACGTATAACAATATTGTTAAATTGAAGTTATTTCCGTTTTCACTTAGAGATCGTGCTAAAACCTGGTTTTCCTCCTTGCCTAGAAATAGTATTGATTCGTGGAATAAGTGCAAAGATGCTTTTATCTCTAAGTATTTCCCTCCTGCTAAGATCATCTCTCTTAGAAATGATATTATGAATTTTAAGCAACTAGATCATGAGCATGTTGCACAAGCTTGGGAGAGAATGAACTTGATGATACGTAATTGCCCTACACATGGTTTGAATCTATGGATGATTATTCAGAATTTTTATGCTGGCTTGATGTCGGGGGAAACTGTCCACCACGAGCACCTATGGGACCGGAGCCCCTTGTACGTTGCGGTAAGGGAGCGGAGGGAGCACGAAGAGCGGATCGAGGAGCACACGCGGGCAGTTTACCCAGGTTCGGGCCGCGCGGACGCGTAAAACCCTACTCCTGCCTTGGTTGTATTGAGCTCGGGAGCTTGAAGAGCTACAGTACCAGCTACACCGAGCGTGAGAGTTATCTAGGTTCCAAACCCCCTCTACGTTGTGCATGGGCCTCCTTTTATAGCTCAAGGGGTCACCGACAGGTGTCAACGTAGAGGAGGGCAAAAATGTAACTTTGGTGGCAGTTGTAATAGTGCGGGAACAGTGTATGAACAGTGGATGAACAGTGGTCTTCACCTAACTTTGACAGTGGGGGACAAGGGCCTTAAATGCCCGTCACCGTCGACCCCAAAAGCACCCGTCCATGCGTCTCCGTTCGACACGGCGGTAGCCTCGTCACCGTGGATCGCCACCGTGTACCCCTGGCTGCACAGCCATCCGCCACGCGTCCCTGGAAGGGCCCCAGGGCGACGCGTGGACCGATGAGCTGGAGCGCGGGCACACAGCGCAGGCTTCCCCCGGCAAGCACCTTGCCGGGGTCTTGATCTTGCCGGGCCCTGAAGCTTGCCGCTCCCCGGGCCCTGCCGGGGCGCATGTTGCGTCGAGGCGTGTCTTCTGAGATGCAGTCTTCTGGTCTTCCTGGCAAGCTCCTCTTGCCAGGGTCTTGTGTTAATGTGATAGTCTTGAGCCTGGGACGGCCTTCCCGGCAAGCTCCACTTGCCGGGGTCTTGATCTTCTGTCTTGTATACTTTGTTCTTGAATGGCTTAATAAGGACCGGAAAGGTTTCCGGCAAGCACGTGGTAAACCCTGCCGCGGGAAGCTGCTACTGCCCGTGCACAAGTTGGGGTACTAAGGTACCCCTACCTTAGTACACCGACAGGAGCCCCCGAGCCTGGGCCACACACGGTGCCGAGCGCTGTTGGGCCAGGCCCAAAACAGTGCACGGGCACTCGCGGCCCACGGCGAGCCGTAGATTCCCTTCCGCATCCGCCGCGTCCCTCCCTAACGGCACGCGTTGATTGCGGCGTCGTGGGAGAGATCGTGGCCTCGTTCTTTAATGGGAAATGCGGAGCGTCCCCCACTCCCCCCTTAAAAGCAGAGGAAGCAGGGGCGGTTTCCCTCCTTCGTCTTCATTGCGTCTTCAACCTCCAGAAAAACTTCCGCTGCTCTTTGCCTCCACACCTCCTCCGCCGCCTTCCGCATCCACTGCGCCGTCGAGCTCCTCGCCCCTTCCCCCGCCGCCTCCGCCATGGCTCCGAAGAGCGAGAAGGAGAAAGCGGAGAAGGCCAAGAGGGAGAAGTCCGAGCAGGCGGCCAAGCTTGCCGGCCTGCGGAAGAGGAACGTGGTGTTCGCGCCGAGGCTCAGCGCGAGGGAGCTGTGGAACAAGTACTACCTTTTCTGGGCCAAGGAGACCAAGGCTCATCCCCGCACCAGAGTCTACCCCGCCGTCGCCAGAGATCTGTTTCCCGGCGGCTACTTCTTCTTTGCTGTCTTCTTTCACTGCGGCTTATGCCCTCCATTCTCGGAGTTTTTCTGTGATATTATGAACACATACGGCCTCCACCTCCTAGACTTCACCCCCAACGCCATCCTTACGATGGCGGTTTTCGCACATTTGTGCGAAAACTATGTGGGGATCCATCCCAATGTAGCGCTTTTTCGCCATTTCTTCATGCCTAGAGTAGAGGCCGACGCTCCCCTCTCCGGGGGTATCTCCTGGATCTTCTGTTTGAACAAGAAGGACTCGTATCTGAAAGGAGAACTCCGCGGCAAGTGGGAAGAATGGCGCGCAGATTGGTGTTGGGTAGTGGAGGACCAGCCGGAGCCTTTTACCGCGCCGCGCACAACAGCCATAGTGCGCGGCAGAGACTGGAGCGAGTTGGCCCCGGAGGATGGCAAGCTCAACATCGCCCTTATCAGGATACTTCGTCTCCGGGTAGCCAAGTTGACCATTGGAGAGGTAGGGGCAGATTTCCTCCGCCGCCGCATTGCCCCTTTACAGGAGAGGAAAAGGCCAGCATGGGAGTTCGGCAATGCGGCGGATATTATGAGGCTGCGCCCAGGATTGAACTTCAACTTCACGGCTTTGGAGCTGAAGGGGATGGTCCGGGAGCTTTTCAAGCACGACCCGGCCCACCCAGAGTGGTTTGCATCTCCCCGGGGAGTGGTGCCGCTATGCAACAACACTGCCCGGGACTCCTTGCGCGCGGCGATGCCCGCGTGTGACTCTCACGGCGTCGACCCCACCTGGATAGAGCCTCCGCTGAACGCGATTCTGAGTTTCTTCGACAACTTGGTCGAGGTGCCGAAGAACACCGAGGAGAACAAAGGTCTCACCCGGGCCACCACAGAGCGGGATATAGCCTATATCGCTTCCCGGATGGAAGAGGCCGCCGCAGCCGCAGCGGCGGGAGACTTCGGATTCACCATCGACGAGGCGCAGGCCGCGGACGAGGCGTGCCAAGCGGAGGAGGCAGAGATCCGCAGACTGCTCAAGCTTCCGCCCGACGAGCTGGCCGGGGTTCCCTCCCTGAGGCATGCCGGGATCCCCGGGGTTGTGAGCGAGGCCGCCGCAAGAGGCGAGGTTGTCGGAGGGAGCAGAGGTGCCGGAGGGAGCGGAGCCACCGGAGGGAACGGGGCCGCAGGGCAGGATGCTGGACCCAGCGGGCCCGCTGGGGAGGAGGAGGAAGACGTCGAGGCCGATGAAGACACTGGCGGATCCCTAGGACTCGACGACGACGCCTCCTCGTCGTCGGAGAACTCCCCACCTCCGGCAAGTCCCAAGCAAGCGCCGGGGAAACGCCTCCGCAAGGCGGCTACAGCGACGAGGACGCAGGCGCCTCGACAGCAACCTGCTCGCCGGGCGGCGCGAGCCACCAGGGCGAGCCAAGCCGCGACGGAGGCGCCCCGCGCACCAGCCGCGGCGGAGGCGCCCCGCGCACCAGCGCCAAGCGGAGGGGTATCCTCCCGGAGCGAAACGGCCGCTCCGCCTGCTCCTCGGGCCTCGGCGTCAACGGAGGCGGGGTCTTCGCAGCCCCCAACCCCGGAGACCGCCAAGCGCCCGAGGGAGCCTTCTCCTCCTGCTCCTCGCGCGGGAGGGCCTCAGGTGGAGTTCGATTTCTCCGCCCTCAGCGACGACGACGAGGAAGAGGAGTAAGTGTTTGTAATTTGTAACTTCTTCGATCCTGTCTTGATTCTTTCTTTGATGATTCTGATCTTGCTTCTTGTTTTGTTTTCAGGTCCCTGGCCCAGCGGGCGGCGAAGCGGGCCAAGATCCCCGTGGTCGAGGTCGAGGACGACTCGCCCGTCGCGGCGATAGGGGACGCGCCGATGACGGACTTGCCGGATCAACCCGCTGCTCCGAGGAGCAGCCCCCAGCGTAAGTCTGGTCTTGAACTTTCCGTTCATCGGGCACGCTTGAGGCTTTTGCTCGGTACTAATATCTTGTTGTCTTGTTGGTCTTGTGCAGAAATGGAGCCGCAGCTGCAGGAGCGCCCGGAGACTGCCTCCGGCGAGCCACAGGTTCCACCCTTCCCGCCAAGGGTAGACTCCACGGCGAGGGAGAATGTTCCGATGAGGACGGGCACCCCGCCGAGGGCGGGCTCCCCGCCAAGGGCGAGCAGCCCGACGAGGGCGGCCACCCCGCCAAGGGAGGGCACGGGCGGCCCTCCGCCAGCAGGTGCCACCGCTCCTCCGCCAAGGGAGGACTCCCCAGCGAGGGAGCCAGTCGTCGACGAAGTCCGCGAAGGTGAGTCTTGTAGCTTCGTCTTCTTGAACTTGTCTTTTTGGATATTTGCTTGATCGTTTCTTTTCTTCTTCTTCTGTTAGATCCTCCTCCCCCGGAGCGGATGGAGATGGAGGTCACCGTCGAGGAGGAGGTGCACAGCGGCGACGGCAACGCCACTGCTACTGAGGGCATGGCCGGAGCCGACGAGCCCGCTGCTGAGGAGAACGCCCCGGCCGCAGACGCCGCGGCCGGGGAGGGGGGCGGCGACAACACTGCTGGCCCGGAGGCCGCAGGAGCGTCAAGCGCTGCACCGGCCGCCGATCCCTCCGCCGCCAAGGAGCAGCCGGGCTTTTATCTTGAGGCCCCCAATGGTGTCTTCATACAAGTCCCTTGGGGGTCCTCGTCGTGAGCCCCCGTGGAGGGAGAGACCTTTGATGGAGAGGTCCTCGCCTCCGCGGGGTTGAAGATCGTTGAAGCGCCTGGCGGGAGCGACGAGCCCGAAGAGGAGAAGCTTCTTCGCCAGCTCCTGGCCCTTTACCGGGCCAGGCAGGCGAAACTGGAGTCCCGGGAAGCCCTCACCGCCAAGGCTGGAGCAGATTTGGAGAAGCGCGCCGCGGAGCTCCGCGCCGCCAACCAGGCGGCCCTCCGTGACTTGGCGGAGGAGCGCGAAAGGCTTGCTGGAGAGCAGCAAGAGTTTCTTCTGGAGAAAGCTGAGGCCGAGGAGCAGCAGCGACTGGTTGGTGAGGAGCTGTCCCGGCGAGAAGGAGCGCTCAACCAGTGGAAGGTTGAGCTCGACGCCCATGACGACGAGCTCACCGCTCGGGAGCAGGCCATGAAGGAGGCGAAGGAAGCCGCAGTCGCTGCAGAAACCGCCAAGAGAGAACTGGAGCTCAAGGTTGAACAGTTGGAGCGGTACCTGAAGGCCAGCGAGGACAGGGTCACCGCGCTCAACGTAGAGCGCGAGAAGGACGCCCACACCAACTTCGAGTTTCAGGTACGCCTCTCCAAGAAGGGCGACGAGCTTACTGCCGCCAAGGACTCGATCGCTGACTTGGAGTTGAAGGTCTCCACTTTGAAAGATTCACTCGACGCCGCCCGGGACCGCGAGACCAAGCTGAAGGAGGAGCTCCGCAAGGAGCGGGAGCTGGTGGAGAGCGCTGCCACCTCCGCAAGCAACTTCAACCGGGCGGTGGAGCAATGGACGGAGGACCTGGTCACTTCCGCCGCCAATATCGACAAGGAACTGATGGCGCTGAGGGTGGAGCACCTTGTGTACTCTCCGGACCCGAATCTCCCTCACAGCGCCAAGCTAAGTCTCTTCTTCAGGGGGATCGCGCCGGCGCTTGCACGTCTGCAAGAGAAGGTCCCCGCGCAGCTGGCCGAGGAGTCGCGCCAGCTCTGCGCGGGCACTTTGGAGCGTGTCTTCACGAAGATTGTCTACCGCAACCCTGGTATTAATCTTGTCAACGTCCTCCGCTGCCTGCCGGCCGACGCAGATCAGGAGGCACTGAAGGCGCAGGTCGCCCACATCATCGCCAAGTTAAATAAGATCTCCAGGCGTGAAGGCGATCGCGTAGATTAGGCCTCTTTCTCTCTGTTTCCTTTGCCGCTGCAAAGTGTGCCATGAACATGAATCTATTAGTCATTGCGACAAGTTATCTCTTGTAATATATTATCTTATTTTGATCAATCAATGCAGTGTTATCTCCCTTGCTTTGGTCCTTTACTTTGTATGCTTTTTACCCTACGCTTTTAGGAAACTTTGCCGGCAAGAGGCCTTTGCCGCGAGCGCTGAGTGCTGGACTCTGAGCAGCCTGCTAGCAAAGGCCTTACCGGCAAGTAACCTTGCCGCAGCTAGTCGCAGCGCACTTAGCTTGCTGAGCGAACTCGAAAACGAAGCAAGGGCGCGACACTTGTCGCAGCTCACTTAAATCGTTGAGCGTACTCGAAAACAAGGTAAGGGTGCGGCTAGCCACGGGTAGGTTGCTCCGCGCACAGGTTTACCATACAAAGTGTGGTTGTTCAAGGAAGACAACTAAAATTTAAAAATTTGAACTGCTCAAATTCTGGTAACTTAGCTTTCATATGTTGCTTGTTTCCTCGACAAGGCTTCTCTTTCTTGAACAGCACTTGGTTCATCCTCCATCTCCTTCCCCCCCGGCAAACTTGTGCGCGAGGAACATTCCTTCTGCTTAGGAGGGAAAGAAAAAGAAGAGGGAAAACAAGTATAGTGCCTTTCGGCATGCTAACGCTTACCGGGTATGTGTGTTGCACAAGATGCCAAACAATGCATGCAAATAACAAAGAAAAGCATGGAAAAGGCAAATAGTGCAAAACACAAAAGCTTTACTGGTGCACGGGATCTGCGCCCGGCTTTGTACAAAGGATTACATGCAACAACGGCAAGACTCGTACAAAAGGTGGTTGCCGGAGCGGATCACGGCAACCGCGCCTTATGGGTGAAACTTGCGAAGATGCTCTATGTTCCACGAGTTGCTCACCGGTAAGCCTTCTTCGGTCTCAAGGCGGACAGCGCCGGGCCTTGTGACTTGTCTCACCCGATAAGGGCCTTCCCACCTCGGCGTCAACTTGTTGGAATTCTTGGCGGACTGAACACGCCGAAGAACAAGGTCGCCTTCCTCGAGACTCCTGGCCTTGACCTTGCGGCTATGATAGTGGCGCAAGGCTTGCTGGTATCGAGCAGCTCGTACAGCAGCCTGGAGACGTTCCTCCTCAAGGAGCAACGCATCATCTTGTCGCAGTTGCTCTTGCTCGAGCTCATCATAAGCGAGCACTCGAGGAGATCCGTATACGAGTTCCGTGGGGAGAACTGCCTCTGCTCCATAGACAAGAGCAAAGGGTGTCTGTCCGGTGGCTCGACTTGGTGTCGTCCTGATTGACCAAAGAGCCACCGGCAACTCCTCTATCCAGTTTCTTCCGCACTTGCGCAGCCTGTCGAAGGTTCTCGTCTTGAGTCCGCGCAGCACTTCAGCATTGGCCCTCTCCGCTTGACCGTTGCTCCTTGGGTGAGCAACAGAAGCGAAACAGACCTTGGCGCCAAGGTCTTGGACGTACTGCATGAAGGTGCGACTTGTAAATTGTGTACCATTATCGGTGATGATCCTGTTAGGGATTCCGAAACGGCAAACAATTGACCTGAAGAACCTGACCGCTGAGTGTGCTGTCACCTTTCTCACTGGTTCCACTTCTGGCCACTTTGTGAACTTGTCGATCGCGACGTACAAGTACTCAAAGCCCCCGACAGCGCGGGGGAAGGGGCCGAGGATATCGAGCCCCCAGACCGAGAAGGGCCAGGACAAAGGGATTGTCTGGAGAGCTTGAGCTGGCTGATGAATTTGCTTGGCATGGAACTGGCACGCTTCACACTTGGTTACTTGTGCAGTTGCATCTTGGAGGGCTTCTTGCCAAAAGAACCCTTGCCGGAACGCCTTTCCGGCAAGTGCCCTTGCGCCAATGTGGTGGCCACATATGCCTCCGTGTTTTTCTGCCAACAGCTTCTGTCCATCTTCTCTGGAAATGCACTTCAACCTGACACCATTGAGTCTTCTTCTGTACAGTTCGTTATCAACGAACTGGTACATACTTGACTGCCTGGTTATCTTCTCTATTTCTTCTGGGTCATCGGGAAGTTCTCCAGTTTGCAGAAAACGGACGATCTGTTGTGCCCATGCCGGAGCCCGGGGCTCAACGGCAAGGACTAAAGGCATGAGGGCTGCTGCGGGAACCCCAGCTTCTACGGCAAGAACCTCCGGTTCTGCCGGAGCTGATGGTTCCCCGGCAAGCTCGCCGGGGCAAGGCTTGTTGGGAACGCTTGATTCAACTGTATAGACCCTTGAATCTACAGGAGCAAACTGTTCCTCAGCATTTTGGTTGTTGATCTTGGGGATCTTGGCGGCGTCCTCGGGAAGATCCGCCGGCAAGTAGTCGCCGGAGACCAACTTTCTTTTCTTGTTTTGCCCAACTGATGGTGTAACGGATGGCTGAGTTAGCTTGAGCAGGAAGGTCCCTGGTTCCACAGGTAACTTCATTGCAGCGCACTTTGAAAGGCCATCTGCGATATCATTCTGAGCTCTCGGGACGTGCTCCATTTGCAGACCTTCAAAGTGCTCTTCAAGCTTCCTCACTTCATCTACATAAGCTTCCATCAAAGGGCTCTGGTAACTCTTGTTCACTTGTTGGACCACTAACTGAGAATCTCCCCGCACAATTAACTTCTTGATCCCAAGCTCGGCTGCAATTCTGAGGCCGGCAAGCAGACCTTCATACTCAGCAGTATTGTTTGTCGCTTGTTCCCTGGGAAAGTGCATTTGGATAACATACTTGAGGTGCTCTCCAGTGGGCGCTATGAGTACCACGCCAGCACCGGCGCCTTGCAGCGAGAAAGCACCATCAAAGTACATTACCCATTCACTGCTTGCTTCTTGTACGGGGACGCTTGTCTCTGGAACTTCTTCATCGGGCGTTGGGGTCCATTCTGCTATAAATTCTGCCAAAGCTCTGCTCTGTATGGTTGAAGTACTCTCAAACTTGAGGCCAAAGCTTGACAGCTCCAGTGCCCACTCGACGATCCTGCCTGTTGCTTCTGGATTGTGCAATATCCTCTTCAACGGAAAGCGAGTGACCACTGTTATCTCGTGTGCTTGGAAGTAATGGCGCAACTTTCTCGAGGCCATGAGGAGACCGAAAAGCAACTTCTGCACCCCGGAATATCTTGATCTAGCCCCCTGCAAGAGGGAACTCACAAAATACACTGGGCGCTGCACCATCTTCTTTCGCACTTCTCCTTGTTCCTGCACAGAGTTGTCTTTGTCGGGGCCAGAGCTTGTCGGAGCAGCCCCCTGCTTGTCGCTGGACTCGCTTGCCGGAGGTGTAGACTCTTCCTCTGCCTCCCTTTCCGCTACCAACGCAGCACTAACCACTTGATTGGTTGCCGCTAAGTACAGCAGCAACTTCTCTTGCGGTTTAGGTGCGACAAGTATTGGGGTGGAGGACAGGTATCCCTTCAAATCCTGCAGCGCTGCCTCCGCTTCCGGAGTCCATTTCATAGGACCTGCCTTCTTCAAGATTTTAAAGAAAGGCAGGGCGCGTTCTGCAGACTTTGAAATGAACCTGCTGAGGGCAGCCACACAACCCGCAAGCCTCCGTACATCCTTGACGCGCTTTGGGGCTTCGATCTGCTCGATGGCCTTGATCTTGTCGGGATTGGCTTCAATCCCCCTCTGGGACACAAAGAACCCGAGAAGCTTGCCGGAGGGGACTCCGAAGACGCACTTCTCGGGGTTCAACTTGAGCTGGATCTTGCGCAGATTTGCAAATGTTTCTTCTAAGTCTTGGATCAGGGTATCTTTGCTCTTGCTCTTGACCACTATGTCATCCATGTAAGCTTCTACATTTCTGTGGATCTGTGGCTCAAAAGCAGTGTGCACCACCCTTGCAAATGTTGAGCCTGCATTCTTCAATCCAAAGGGCATGCGTATGAAGCAATATGTGCCGCATGGAGTGATAAATGCAGTCTTCTCTTCATCTTCCTTGGCCATGAAAATCTGGTGGTAGCCTGAATATGCATCAAGGAAGGAAAGCAACTCACATCCAGCGGTGGAGTCAACAATCTGGTCGATACGCGGCAAGGGAAATGGATCCTTGGGACATGCTTTATTCACATCAGTGAAGTCTATACACAGTCTCCACTTCCCGTTGGCCTTACGCACGACAACTAGGTTTGCTAACCACGTGGGATGGATCACGCCTCTAACTAGGCCCGCTGCTTCCAACTTCTTGATTTCTTCGGCAATGAATTCTTGGCGCTCCACGGCTTGCTTCCTGACCTTCTGCTTGACGGGCCGCGCATGAGGGCAAACAGCAAGCTTGTGCTCAATTACCTTCCTGGGAACGCCGGGGATGTCAGACGGTTGCCATGCAAACACATCGACATTCGCCCGCAGGAAGGCAACGAGCGCGCTTTCCTATTTGTTGTCAAGTGTAGCACTGAAGGTGAAGGTACCACCAGTGCCGTCCTCCTTGGCGGACACCTTCTTGGTTGCCGGTGGAGCGGCCATTCCTTTCTTGCACTTGCCGGTGGAGCTCGATGGAACGTCCTTGACGGCAACGCAGCACTCCGAGGAGGTGCGTTTGCCGGAGTGGGCCCCAGAGCTCTTGCTGGACTTGGTCTTGGTCTTCTCCCCCCCGGAAGCTTCAGCGGCAAGTGTGTTGCTCTCCGCTGCGGCTGCTGCATCCCGGTAGATCTTGTCGGCGCAGATAAGCGCGTCCTTCTTGTCACCATGGACAGAGATGACGCTTATCGGCCCCGGCATCTTGAGTACATTGTAGGCGTGGTGGGAAGCTGCCATGAACTTGGCGAGGGCAGGACGTCCAAGTATCCCATTGTATGGCAATGGGATATCGGCCACGTCGAAGGTTATCCTCTCCGTCCTGAAGTTAAGTTCCCCGCCAAAGGTCACTGGCAGAGTGATCTTCCCCTTGGACTTGCTCCTTCCCGGGTTTATTCCTTGGAACGATCCGGTTTCTTCGAGCTCGCCGTCTGGGATCTGGAGTTTCTTGATCACAGCCGAGGAGATCAAGTTCAGGCCGGCCCCGCCGTCAACCAACATTTTGGTGACCTTGAGGTTGCGGATAGTTGATGAGACCAACATCGGCAAGCACCCGACCGCGGTGGTGCGGTCAGGGTGATCCTCAAGATCAAAAATGATGGGCGTGCTGGACCACTTTAGGGGCCTGCGTGACTCGACGGTGGATCTTGCAATATTGCTTGTCGGAGCCGTCCTGCTTGTCGGCTGCCGCTACAAGGGCAGGCTCCTTGCCGGAGCCGCCAGCCTGTACCTTCTTGGCGGGAGCCTCCTTACCGGACTGCTCGACGACTAGCACTTCCTTGCTCTTTTTCTTTCCATTGTTCCGCCGCCGGCTCTTGGCGCGCGTTGCTGCGCCCGTCCATTTCGCCAATAGAAGGGTTGAAATTTATGGAAATATATGGATAAATATTTTGTAATTGATTGATTCGTCACCAATTTGTGAAGTTTATTATTAGCGAACTGAATAAAAATAATGTAAAACTGGCCTTCGTAGTATTTCATTTTGTAAGGAGCGAGAAAAAACTACAATCCTGCAATTGCCTTGTATGATTAATCTGCAGCATAGATAAGTCAAATGACCGAGTATCAGTTTCCTAACACAAGCTGGAGCACAAATGCGTGAAATGACAAATTACTTGGTGCGCATAATAGAGGAGTATAGAACTCAAGGAGGAGCAGTTTTAAACACATTCTGTTGTAAATTTGTATACAATGAAGAGAGCTAATCCATGTACAACGTCACAACACTGGTTGATGTAGTAATACAATAGGCACGTCATAATTTAGCGATCAAGGTGATGTTTTCCAACTATGGAGAGCCAATGTATCCTGAATGAGGCTACAGTTGTACAGTATGGTTTCCACGATGGAACAACCGTCACAAACTTGCAGTAGGTATGCTATTCATATCACATTTAGGTTCTGTATTTCTCCTTTCTTTAAATCTTTTGAAACATCAATTCATATGGAGATTCATCTCTCAGCCACAGCACTTCGATACATTCTTATTTATACACAAAGGTCATCATCGTAATAGAAAAATATTCTTTATCGACACCTTGGCTATGCTCCTTTCACTAACTGACATATGCTATCACAGTTGAAATCAGACTACTTAATGGTGTATGTATCTTGTCACTTTTTGGGCATAATTATTTTCAGATATCGTACGCTTGTCCAATTGGAAAGAATGAAAGCCCCCATTTATTCCACAGCAAGCGCATGCAATCCTCAAAAAACTAAGACCAATAAGTCGTGAAAAAAAGCATACGGTGATTTCGCAAATTACATGCGGACGAATCTAGGTAAAATTGAGGGTATTCATTTCCTTCTGAAACAGCGATATCTTTATTTCGCTATATAGAGATATTCCGTAAGGAGAAGGAATACAAGGAATTTGTGGCGCAATTGGTAGTGGGAAAAGTAAAGTAAGAGACCAGGTAGAAAATGTGATTTCAAATTGGATTATGCATAGTGCAGTATAGCTTCATCTAACATTGCGGCCTTGTCAATTTACAAAAGCTAATATATGCCTGATTCGATACCAAATTCCAAATGTCCTTCATGTGAAGACACCCCAAGGAAGCAACATAATATGATATACTCTGCGATGTATACCAATTACATTTCTTGGAAGGAACAAAGATAAAGAATTACAGGGAATTAAAAAAAAAAACTAACTTCCTAGAAGCCATGTCCAAACTTCGATGAGAGCAGGGTGCAGCCAATCATATACGTACCACAGAAAGGTCATGATCATAGTTGTCACCTCAAGCACCACGGAAACAAAATTTGTACGAAGCAAGATCATCAAACGCCCAAGGCTATTAATCACAAGGGAATACTCCATCTATCTATCAAGCAAACAAGCCAATCCCTCATCAAGAAAACATTGATCCGAGGAGCCAAATGGACCACGAGGGAGAAGATGGAGTGGAAGGAAATGCCACATGGAAGAGATGAAGCAACAGGCAATGCAGCAAAATATATGGAGGACTCTAGAGCAAGTAACGCACCTGCACTGTCAGTGACGGTTACAAAAGGACTCTAGAGCTTCATCGCCATTACTCGCCACCACAGGATGCTTGAAGTGCTGAACTGCCGGTTGATATCGCTTGGTCCGCATCAATCACTATTAATGGGCAGCAGCAATTGCGATTTACAACCTCAATTACTGCCGAAATATACTCCAATTGAAGCCAACGCTTCGCTGCCCCGCTATCTCCTCGTAGCGTCGCCTAGTGCGGTGACCCTGTCGCTCCCTCGGTAGGTTTTTCTTTTTTGAGAAGTACCAGGCGCATATCTGTCGCATTGTACAGACCCCATGAGCCCGACTGGCCGGCGGCTGGGAACGCTCGCTCCGTCGGACGCTAGGTATGCTGCGTTTTTTCTAGGCTTCGTTGGTCGCAGAGGTAAGGCCCATAGGCCCAAACAACAGCAGAGCACAGATTTTGTTTCTGGAGCAGCGGCCCAGCCTGTGCGGTGCCCTCGGTTCGTCAATGAAGCCGATGCGGATTAAAAGAAAAAAGATCCAACGGCCACAAATGCCTATTAGTGTAGATCCAATGGCAAAAAACAGCGGTGGCTTGAGAGGGCCGGAAAGATGCGTGGTTATAATGTCTTTAAATTGTTCCGCCGCCGGCTCTTCTTTGCCGGGGCGGCATCCTCGCTGTCGCTCCCCCCTGCGCCAGCATCCTCTCCGGGGAGTCTCCTTCTCTCTTCGGCGCGCGCGCACTTGTCAGCCAGAGCATAGAGCTCGCTGACATCCCGTATCTTGGTCATGGCCATCTCTTCCCGCATGCGACGGTTACGCACGTTTTGGTGGAACGCGCTGATAACCGCGGCGGGGTGGACGTCGGGAATGTCGTGCTGTACACGGCTGAATCGTTGAATGTACTTGCGCAGGGGTTCTCCTTCCTTCTGGGCCAAGATGTGGAGATCACTCTCCTGGCCGTGGGGTTTGTGGCCGCCCGTGAAGGCGCCAACAAATTGATGGCACAAATCTGCCCACGAAGAAATGGAGCCTTCCGGCAAGTGCATAAGCCAGGAACGAACGTTCGGCTTAAGCACCAGCGGGAAGTAATTCGCCAGTATCTTCTCGTCGCGTCCCCCGGCAGCCTGCACCGCGATGGTGGAGATGCTGAGGAACTCCGAGGGGTGCGTCTTGCCGTCGTACTTCTCGGGTACGTCGGGCTTGAAGTTTTTCATGCTGGGCCACTGGACGCGCCGCAGCTCACGGGTGAACGCGGGGCAACCTGCCGCGTACGGCAAGTCGCCTGGTTCACCGGGCGCGTGTGTGTCGACAGCGGTCCCAGCGCGCTGATGTGATTGTCGCCGGGCTTCTCGCCGGCGCTCGATTGTCGTCCGAGCGTCTTCTTGTCGCCGATCGTCAAGGACTTGGCGCTGGTCCCGACGAGCCCGCGGATCCGACGACGCCGTGGAGTCGTCGTCGACGTTAATCCAGCGGGGAGGCGTCTTCTGCTTCCGCGGCGGGGAGTGCACGGTGGTTGCACCCCCGGCGGTCTTGTCGCCGTCGGCCTTCGTCTGTTCGACTTGCCGTGGCCGCGAGGTCGCCGGCTGCTGCGGCGTGTCGTTGTTGGCGAAGGCGATGAGGCTTTGGATCGTCGCCCTCCAGTCCTCGGCCTTATCCGCCGCTGGAGGGAAATCGAGGAGCAGTTGCGCTCTTGCGAGAGCTTCTGCTGGAGAGGAGGGGAGCGGGGGTGAGCGGTGCGAGGAGCGGGATATGCTCGGACTTCTAACAGGGTTAGAAGGAGCAGTTTCCCGCCCCGGCGACCGTGCCTTGCTCGTGCCAGGACGATGGCCTTGAGCATCCCGCGATCCTCCAGTTTGTCCTTGGCCCAGCAAGCGGATGGTACCTCCTATACCACGGCGCTGCTGGCCCGTCGTCTGCAGAGATGGACGTGGCGCATCTACGGACACCGAGGCCTTGGAGTTGGTCCGGTCGTCCGGCTTGTCCTTGGATTTGGTGGTGCCGTGAGTTTCCTCGCCGGCAACCACCCTTCCGCCGGCGTCTCCTCCACCTACCGTTGGTTCTGGTGGCGGTGGAAGAGACGCAGACGGGCCTGCGACCTCCGAAGCCTTCTTCTTCGGGGCCATGCTGTTGTTGCTGATGAAGTTGATGAAGCTGGAGAGGTTGATGAAGATTGCACCCGCGTGAGCGCCGGATCAGGTTCGCACAACCTCAACGCCCCCTACCTGGCGCGCCAAAGATATCGGGGGAAACTGTCCACCACGAGCACCTATGGGACCGGAGCCCCTTGTACGTTGCGGTAAGGGAGCGGAGGGAGCACGAAGAGCGGATCGAGGAGCACACGCGGGCAGTTTACCCAGGTTCGGGCCGCGAGGACGCGTAAAACCCTACTCCTGCCTTGGTTGTATTGAGCTCAGGAGCTTGAAGAGCTACAGTACCAGCTACACCGAGCGTGAGAGTTATCTAGGTTCCGAACCCCCTCTACATTGTGCATGGGCCTCCTTTTATAGCTCAAGGGGTCACCGACAGGTGTCAACGTAGAGGAGGGCAAAAATGTAACTTTGGTGGTAGTTGTAATAGTGCGGGAACAGTGTATGAACAGTGGATGAACAGTGGTCTTCACCTAACTTTGACAGTGGGGGACAAGGGCCTTAAATGCCCGGCACCGTCGACCCCAAAAGCACCCGTCCATGCGTCTCCGTTCTACACGGCGGTAGCCTCGTCACCGTGGATCGCCACCGTGTACCCCTGGCTGCACAGCCATCCGCCACGCGTCCCTGGAAGGGCCCCAGGGTGACGCGTGGACCGATGAGCTGGAGCGCGGGCACACAGCGCAGGCTTCCCCCGGCAAGCACCTTGCCGGGGTCTTGATCTTGCCGGGCCCTGAAGCTTGCCGCTCCCCGGGCCCTGCCGGGGCGCATGTTGCGTCGAGGCGTGTCTTCTGAGATGCAGTCTTCTGGTCTTCCTGGCAAGCTCCTCTTGCCAGGGTCTTGTGTTAATGTGATAGTCTTGAGCCTGGGACGGCCTTCCCGGCAAGCTCCACTTGCCGGGGTCTTGATCTTCTGTCTTGTATACTTTGTTCTTGAATGGCTTAATAAGGACCGGAAAGGTTTCCGGCAAGCACGTGGTAAACCCTGCCGCGGGAAGCTGCTACTTCCCGTGCACAAGTTGGGGTACTAAGGTACCCCTACCTTAGTACACCGACACTTGAATTTTGCTTCTAGAAATCTTTTAGATTCGGCCGCAGGAGGCACTTTCATGTAAACTACCTTAGGAGAAGCTACCAAACTCCTAGATAATATTATGGTTAATTATTCTCAATGGCACACCGAAAGATCTACTAGTAAAAATGTGCATGCTATTGAAGAAATTAGTGTTTTGAGTGGAAAGATGGATGAACTTATGAAATTATTTGCTTCTAAGAGTGCTTCTTCTGATCCTAATGATATGCCTTTGTCCACTTTGATTGAAAATAGCAATGAATCTTTGGATGTGAATTTTCTTGGTAGGAATGATTTTGGTAACAATGCTTACAGAGGTAATTTTAATCCTAGGCCTTTTCCTAGTAATTCCTCTAATAATTATGGTAATTCCTACAACAACCCTTATGGAAAGATGCCTTCTAAATTTGAAACTAGCGTTAAGGAGTTTATGATCTCGCAAAATAATTTCAATGCTATGCTTGAAGACAAATTGCTTAAGATTGATGAATTGGCTAGAAGTATGGATAGAATTACTCTTGATGTTGATTCTTTGAAACTTAGATATCCCACCTAAGCATGATATCAATGAGTCTCTCAAAGCCATGAGAATTTCCATTGATGAATGCAAAGAAAGAACCGCTAGGATGCATGCTAAAAGAGAGGATTATATTATAGCGTGTTCTTCTAGTTATCATGAAAATAAATATGAAGATCTGAAAGTTATTGATGTGTCTCCTATTAGATCTTTGTTTTCTAGTATAAATCTTGATGAAGATAGGATTGGAGATGATTCTGCTTTAAGGTGTCCCAATGATTCAGAGTTTTTAGATCTTGATGCTAAAATTGTTAAAAAGTGGGAGTGAAGAGATTAAAACTTTGCATAGTGATGAACCCACTACTTTGGATTTCAAGGGATTCAATTATGACAATTGCTCTTTGATTGATTGTATTTCCTTGTTGCAATCCGTGCTAAATTCTCCGCATGCTTACAGTCAAGATAAAGCTTTCACCAAACACATAGTTGATGCTTTGATGCAATCTTATGAAGAAAAACTTGAGTTAGAAGTTTCTATCCCTAGAAAGCTTTATGATGAGTGGGAACCTACTATCAAAATAAAAATAAAAGATCATGAATGCTATGCTTTGTGTGATTGGGGTGCTAGTGTCTCCACTATCCCAAAAACTTTGTGCGATTTGCTAGGTTTCCATGAGCTTGATGATTGTTCTTTAAATTTGCATCTTGCAGATTCCACTATTAAGAAACCTATGGGAAGAATTAATGAAGTTCTTATTGTTGCCAATGGGAATTATGTGCCCATAGATTTCATTGTTCTTGATATAGATTGCAATCCTTCATGTCCTATTATTCTTGGTAGACCTTTCCTTAGAACGATTGGTGCAATTATTGATATGAAGGAAGGAAATATTAGATTCCAATTTCCATTACGGAAAGGCATGGAACCCTAGAAGGAAAATCAAATTACCATATGAATCTATCATGAGAGCCACTTATGGATTGCCTTCCAAAGATGGCAATACCTAGATTTATCTTGTATTGTGCCTAGCTAGGGGCGTTAAATGATAGCGCTTGTTGGGAGGCAACCCAATTTTTTGTTTTTGTTTTTGTTGCTGTTAGAGAATAAATATTGCATCTAGCCTCTGATTAGATGTGGTTTCATGTTTTGTTTAGTGTTTGTGCCAAGTAGAACCTTTGGGAAGATGTGTGTGAAGTTTATGTGATCTTGCTGTGAAAAACAGAATCATTAGCGCTCACTAGAATGGTCGTCAGATTTTACTGTAACATGCTATTTAGTTGATTCTTTTTTGCAGATGATTAATAGACGAATTCCTCACATTTACCAATTTAGTTTGAATTTTTTGGAGTTTCAGAAGTAGGCAAAACCTACAGATTACTAAAGACTGTTCTGTTTTTGACAGATTCTGTTTTTCGTGTGTTGTTTCCTTATTTCAATGCATCTATCAGTAATATTTGGAGGTATGAACCATACAGAAGTTGGAATATAGTAGGTTTAACACCAATACAAACAAAGAATGAATTCATTGCAGTACCTTTGAGTAGTGGTTTCCTTTCTTATACTAACGGAGCTCACGAGAATTTTTGTCTAAGTTTTGTGTTGTGAAGTTTTCAAGTTTTGAGTATTGCTTTGATGGACTATGGAACAAAGAGTAGCAAAGGCCCAAGCTTGGGGATTCCCATGGCACCCCAAGTAAAATTCAAGGATAATCAAAAGCCTAAGCTTGGGGATGCCCCGGGAAGGCATCCCCTCTTTCGTCTTCATCCATCGGTAACTATACTTGGAGCTATATTTCTATTCACCACATGATATGTATTTTGCTTGGAGCGTCTTGTATAATTTGAGTCTTTGCTAGTTAGTTTGTCACAATCATCCTTGCTGGACACACCTATTTGAGAGAGTTAAATATGTCCTAGGAATTGTTAGAACACTCTATGTGCTTCACTTATATCTTTTGAGTTGAATAGTTTTTGCTCTAGTGATTCACTTATATCTTTTAGAGCACGGTGGTGGTAATATTTTGTAGAAATTGTTGAACTGTCATGCTTCACTTATATCTATTTGAGAGTCTATTAAAACAGCATGGTAATGTGTTTAGGCTAATAAAACTAGTCTTCACATGATAGACATCCAATGTCAATATAGTAAGAAAAATCACACTAAGTGCATTGAATATGACGAGTTGTTGGATGATTAATTGTTTTGAGATATGAGGACAGTGATATTAGAGTCATGCTAGTGGAGTTATTATGAAATTGAGAAATACTTGTGTTAATGTTAGTGATTCCCGTATCATGCACGTATGGTGAACCGCTATGTGACGAAGTTAGAGCATGAGGTATTTGTAGAGTGCCAACCTTTGTGTGGTAGTCGGGGGCGCGTGATGGTTAACTCCTACCAACCTCCACCCTAGGAGCATGCGTTGATTGCTTTGTTTTTATGACTCGTAGATTTTTGCAATAAGTATATGAGTTCTTATGACTAATGTTGAGTACATGGATTATACGCACTCTCACCCTTCCACCATTGCTAGCCTCTCTTGTACCGCGCAACTTTTCGCCGGTGCCATAAACCCACTATATATCCTTCCTCAAAATAGCCACCATATTATTCCTCAAAACAGCCACCATACCTACCTATCATGGCATTTCCATAGCCATTCCGAGATATATTGGCATGCAACTTTCCACCGTTCCGTTCATATGACACGCATCATATTGTCATATTGCCATGCATGATCATGTAGTTAACATCGTATTTGTGGCAAAGCCACCATGCATAATTTTTCATACATGTCACTCTTGATTCATTGCACATCCCGGTACACCGCCGGAGGCATTCATGTAGAGTCATACTTGTTGTAGTATCGAGTTGTAATTTCGAGTTGTAATAAAAGTGTGATGATCATCATTATTAGAGCATTGTCCCATGTGAGGAAAGACCAATAAAACAAAGAGATGGCCCAAAAAAAATATAGAGAGGGGCTAATAAAAAAAAGAGAGAGAAAGCCCCTCCAAAAAAAAGAGAGAAAAGAGAGAAGGGACAATTGCTACTATCTTTTTCCACACTTGTGTTTCAAAGTAGCACCATGTTCTTCATGATAGAGAGTCTCATGTTTAGTCACTTTCATATACTAGTGGGAATTTTCATTATAGAACTTGGCTTGTATATTCCAACGATGGGCTTCCTCAAATGCCCTTGGTCTTCGTGAGCAAGCAAGTTGGATGCACACCCACTAGTTTCTTTTGTTGAGCTTTCATACATACTTAGCTCTAGTGCATCAGTTGCATGGCAATCCCTACTCACTCACATTGATATCTATTGATGGGCATCTCCATAGCCCGTTGATATGCCAAGTCGATGTGAGACTATCTTCCTCCTTTTTGTCTTCTCCACAACCACCTCTATTCCACCCATAGTGCTATGTCCATGGCTCACGCTCATGTATTGCGTGAAAGTTGAAAGGTTTGAAAAGATAGAGTATGAAAACAAGTGCTTGGCTGAAATCGGGGTTGTTCATGATATGAATATTTTGTGTGATGAAGAGGGAGCATAGCCAGACTATATGATTTTGTAGGGATAACTTTGTTTAGCCATAGTATTTTGAGAAGACATGATTGCTTTGTTAGTATGCTTGAAGTATTATTATTTCTTATGTCAATATAGACTTTTATCTTGAATCTTTCAGATCTGAACATTCATGCCACAATTAAGAGAATTACATTGAGAAACTATGTTGGTTAGCATTCCACATCAAAAATTCTTTCTTTATCATTTACCTACTCAAGGACGAGCAGGAATTAAGCTTGGGGATGCTTGATACGTCTCCAACATATCTATAACTTTTGATTGTTCCATGCTATTATTTATGAAGTCTTGGATGTTTAATGGGCTTTATCATACACTTTTGTATCATTTTTGGGACCAACCTACTAACCCAAAGGCCCAATCCAGATTGCTGTTTTTTGCCTGTTTCAGGGTTTTGCAGAAAAATAATATCAAACGAAGTACAAACGGAATGAAACCTTCGCGAGAGATATTTTTGGAAAAAATCACGCTTAGGGGACTTGAGAACACGTCAGGGGAGCCTCGGGTTCTCCACGAGGGTGGGGGGCACGCCCCCCTGCCTCGTGGGCTCCTCGAGCACCCCTAGTGTCCGCCTTCCTCCTATATAAGTCTACGTACCCCGAAACCTTCGACAACAGAGAGAAAATCCTAATTCCACCGCCATAACCTTCTGTTCCGTGAGATCCCATCTTGGAGCCTATTCCGGAGCCCCACCGGAGGGGGATCCATCACGGAGTTCTTCTTCATCATCATCATCGCCCTCACCATGAGTTGTGAGTAGTTTAACACAGACCTTCGGGTCCATAGCTAGTATCTAGATGGCTTCTTCTGTCTCTCTAGATCTCAATACAAAGTTCTCCTCGGTTTTCGAGGAGATCTATTCGATGTAATCTCTTTTTGCGATGTGTTTGTCGAGATAGGATGAATTGTGAGTTTATGATCAATATTATCTATGAGAAATATTAGGTTCTTCTCTGAACTTTTTATGTGTGCTCATAATATCCTTGCAAGTCTCTTTGAATTGTTGGTTTGGTTTGTCCTACTAGATCTATAGTTCTTGCAATGGGAGAAGTGCTTGGCTTTGGGTTCAATCTTGCGGTGTCCTTTCCTAGTGACAGTAGGGGCAGCAAGGCACGTATTGTATTGTTGCCATCGAGGATAAAAAGATGGGGGTTATATCATATTGCTTGAGTTTATCCCTCTACATCATGTCATCTTGCTTAAGGCGTTACTCTGTTCTTATGAACTCAATACACTAGATGCATGCTGGATAGCGGTCGATCTGTGGAGTAACAGTATTAGATGCAGGCAGGAGTCGGTCTACTTGTCTCGGACGTGATGCCTATATACAATTATCATGCCGAGATAGTCCCATAATTATTCGCTTTTCTATCAATTGCTCGACAGTAATTTGTTTACCCACCGTAGAATATCGCTATCATGAGAGAAGCCACTAGAGAACACTATGGCCCCCGGGTCTATTCTCAACATATCAATCTACATCTGCTTTACTTTTTCCGCTTTTACTTTCTGTTCTTATAAACAAAAATACCAAAAATATAAACTATCATCTCTATCAGATCTCACTTTCGTAAGTGACCGTAAAGGGATTGAAAACCCCTTATCGCGTTGGCTGCGAAGTTCTTATTTGTTTGTGCAGGTGCGAGGGACTCGCGCGTGGTATTCTACTGGATTGATACCTTGGTTCTCAAAAACTGAGGGAAATACTTACGCTACTGTGCTGCATCTCCCTTTCCTCTTCGAGGGAATACAACACAAGCTCGAGAAGTAGCAGTCCTTGAACGGTCTGGCCAGTGTAATGTCTATGGTTCGACCCCTTTAGCAAGCAGGCCATTCTCGGCCTTGGCCCACAACGGCCGGGCTTTGAGGTAGCCACCTGACCCCGTGCGATGGTGATGCTTCTTCATCGCAGCATTTATCTTGTTTCTCGCTGACATCTGCTTACTATTTTCCAATTTCTTGTGGGCCACACATGCGTCCCAGTGATCTCTGATCTTCTCAAACCGGCCGGTGAATTCCGGAGTCTTATCTTTGTTGACAAACTTTGCATTCAGCTCATTCTTCCACCTCATGAATAGCTCCCCCATCTTCTTAAGAGCGGCCTCCTTGACCAATGGCTCTATAACTGGTGGCTTCTCCGGATCCTCCTCTGGCGGTAGGGTGAAATTGGCCTTTAGCGACGTCCAAAGATCATTGTTCTGCATATCGTTGACATAAGACACCTGAGGGTATTCGTTCTTAGGCTTGTACCATAGGTGGATGCTGATCGGGATCATGTCCCTGCAAAATGGACAATCTCTTTTGAAATATCAGGGTTTCGGACAGAAACTCATCTGTTACAAAGGGATTCCACTTTTTTAAACTTATTTGAACTCCAGACTTTTTGTCTGTTCAAAATGCACCATTCAAAGCCACATCATCAATTTTGAACCCTCTCTGACTTCATTTGGTATTTATGTTCCTCTACTGATATTTTTTGAGCTAAATGACCCTGAAATTGAAAAGCAATTCAAATAATGAACTCTGGAAGGGTTGAAAGTTGGCATGGTATCATCATTTCACCCACATAGCATGTGCAAAAAAGTAGAGAGGGTTATGGCAAAAACTGGATGCACCTCGTGTACAAAACGCACAATCTCTTTCGAGGTATCAGGGTTTCATATGGAAACTCGTCTGTTACAAAGGGATTTCATTTCTTCACATGTAACTGTAGTGATATTCTAGATCAAAGGCATGATCATAATATTTGCCGAGAGAAAGTCTTCACTTTTTCTTCGCTTGTGTCCTTTACTTATTGCGCCGTAACCATGGATAATCTTCATCGTTTATCAGGGTGCTTGGGTCAGCCTTGACTTTGAAGGGGGGAATTTCATGAAACTTTTCATAATCTTCGGAAATGTGTGTCTTGCCCTCCACTCACACGATGTCTCTTTTTCCTGAAAGAACTATGTGGTGCTTTGGCTCATCGTATGATGTGTTCGCTTCCATATCTTTTCTTTTTCTGGTTTTTGTAGACATGTCCTTCACATAGAAAACATGCGCCACATCATTGGCTAGGACGAACGGTTCGTTTGTGTACCCAAGATTGTTCAGATCCACTGTTGTCATTCCATAATCTGGTTCTACCTGTACCCTGCCTCCTGATAGATTGACACATTTGCACTTAAACAAAGGGACCTTAAAATCATGTCAGTAGTCAAGTTCCCATATGTCCACTATGTAACCATAATATGTGTCCATTCCCTTCTTGGTTGCTGCATCAAAGCGGACACCGCTGTTTTGGTTGGTGCTCTTTTGATCTTGGGCGATCGTGTAAAATGTAATCCCATTTATCTCGTATCGTTTGTAAGTCAATACAGTCGAAAATGTTCCCTTGGACAACGAGTACATCCCATCACAAACAGTGTTGTCACCTCTGAGACGTGTTTCCAACCAACTACTGAATGTCTTGATGTGTTCACATGTAATCCAATCATCACACTGCTCCGGGTGTGTGGAGCGCAGACTGTTCTTGTGTTCATCGACATACGGGGTCACCAGGGTAGAGCTATGTAGAACTGTGTAGTGTGCTTCAGACCAAGAATGCCCGTCCCTGCATATTATTGACCCCGCTCCAAGCTTGCCTTTTCTAGTCAGTTTCCCCTCATAATGCGATTTAGGGAGACCAATCTTCTTAAGGCCAGGAATGAAGTCAACACAACACCCAATGACATCCTCTGTTTGATGGCGCATGGAGATGCTTCCTTCTGGCCTAGCGTGGTTACAGACATATTTCTTTAGGACTCCCATGAACCTCTCAAAGGGGAACATATTGTGTAGAAGTACGGGGCCCAGAATGACAATCTCATCGACTAGATGAACTAGGACGTGCGTCATGATATTGAAGAAGGACGGTGGGAACACCAGCTCGAAACTAACAAGACATTGCGCCACATCACTCCTTAGACTTGGTATGATTTCTGGATCGATCACCTTCTGAGAGCTTGCATTGAGGAATGCACGTAGCTTCACAATGGCTAATCAGACGTTTTCCGGTAGAAGCCCCCTCAGTGCAACCGGAAGAAGTTGCGTCATAATCACGTGGCAGTCATGAGACTTTAGGTTCTGGAACTGTTTCTCTGCCATATTTATTATTCCCATTATATTCGACGAGAAGCCAGATGGGACCTTCATACTGAGAAATCATGCAAATAAGATTTCCTTCTCTTCTTTGGTAAGAGCGTAGCTGGAAGGACCTTCATACTGCTTTGGAGGCAGGCCCTCTTTTTTCGTGCAAACGTTGCAGGTCCTCCCGTGCCTCCGGTGTATCTTTTGTCTTCCCATACACACCCAAGAAGCCTAGCAGGTTCACGCAAATGTTCTTCGTCACGTGCATCACGTCGATTGGTGAGCAGACCTCTAGGTCTTTCCAGTAGGGTAGGTCCCAAAATATAGATTTCTTCCTCCACATGGGTGCGCGTTCCTCAGCGTCATTCGGAACAGATAGTCCACTGGGACCCTTTGGAAAGATTACCTATAAATCATTGACCATAGCAAGTACGTGATCACCGGTATCCATGGCGGGCTTCATCCGGTGATCTTCCTCGCATTTGAAATGCTTGCCTTTCTTTCGACATTGATGGTTGGTCGGAAGAAATCGATGATGCCCCAGGTACACATTTTTCCTGCATTTGTCCAGGTATATACTTTGGGTGTCATCTAAACAGTGCGTGCATGCGTGGTATCCCTTGTTTGTTTGTCCTGAAAGATTACTGAGAGCAGGCCAATCATTGATGGTTACAAACAGCAACGCATGTAGGTCAAATTCCTCCTGGTTGGCCTCATCCCACACACGTACACCTTGTCCATTCCACTGCTGTAAAAGTTCTTCAACTAATGGCCTTAGGTACACATCAATGTCGTTGCCGGGTTGTGTAATGCCCAGGGTGCGACTATGTCTCCTACGTGTTGAAGCACGACTTAAAGACATAAGTGCATTCTGCAATGATATCAAGTATGGTATCTTTGCACATCTCATGTAAAAGTTCAGGGATGAAAATGTAAAAGATAGTTGGCTTGCACTCGCCACGTCACACAATGAATACAATAACATACATTCATCCAAAACACAGGGTCCGTCTACGGACGAAATCCAAACGAGAAAGATACCATAAACACAAGCCCGGATCCTCCTAGTAAGAACCACTACTGATCGTTGGGATACGAAACATAGTAACGACCACGCTCCTCATCGAACTCCCAGTAAAGTTATGATGCATCTCCTGCATTGTTCTCAGCGGTACCTGCATCTGGTGTGTGTTGTAATTTGTGAGACACAAGGACTCATCAATCCCATTCCCAGGTATCAAAAATAAAAAAGCCTAATAGGTGTGGAAGGGTAATAAAGTGTTTGCAGCAAGCACTAAGCAACTAGCTTACGAATTCAGAGCGAGATGAGAATATGTGCCAACAGTCACCAAGTTGATCAAGAAGTGATCCTAGCTACTCACGCTCATGCATAATGCCACCGTGTTCACTTCCCGAAGCCCTTTGGAAAGAGACCATCATGGTTACTCACACCGGTAGTGTATTCTTAAGGATATGGTGTCAAGTTATCTACAACCGGATTTTAACAAATTCCCATCTGCCACATAACCGCGGGCATGGCTTTCGAAAGTTGAAACCCTGCAGGGGTGTCCCAACTTAGCCCATCACAAGCTCACGATCTGCTGAGTCGCAACTCCAAATTGGGAAGACCCGAGTATTCTCGGAATCCCGTGCTCAAGATATTTTGACAAAGGTAAAACTAATCCAGCAAAGCCTCCTGACGTGGCGACACCCTGATAAGAGCCGCGGGTATCTCGTCTCAGGCCACGATCGCATTGTCCAAACTTCCGGTAGGCCAAGTCCAGAGTTGCCCCTGGTGATCACTAGCGGCTGACAGGTTTGGACCAACACTCATGAGGAGCACTGGCCCGGGGGGTGGATTAAGAACTCAGGTTTATAACTCCATATGCAAGTTTTAGTTATTAGGCGAATGGTAAAACCAAGGTTGGGTCTTGCTGGAAAAGCTTTAAGTAGTGCAAATTATCAAGGGGGGCCCATAAACCCCAACCGTGTTAGGAACGCAAAATCAAGGAACATAACACCGGTTTATCGGGTCCTAAGGTGGCATGAGTGGAACAAAACACCAGGCAGAAGGCCAAGCCTTCCAACCATTGCCAATATATATGTGCATTAATCTAATTAAGATATATATTTTGTTAGCCCAATAAACAAGTCCGAACATGGAGCAATCTTCAAACTTCACCTGCAACTAACAACGCTATAAGAGGGGCTGAGCAAAAGCATACTTAGCCAAACAACAGTTTGCTAGGAAAGCGGTTAGAGTGTTTCATGGCAACAATAGGAGGTTGACAAAATAGGAATAGGCATCGAGGCATAGCTAATGAGCGACATAACTAGCATAAGCAGAGATAGAGGTGATACCGGGGAACGGTCATCTTGCCTGGTAAGTCGTCGGTGGGATGGTAAGACAGCTCCTCAAACTCAGTCTCAACAAGATCCTCGAACTTGGTATCGGCTCCCGGCTCTACCCAACACAAGAGCACAACAACGGCACAATATCAAACACAGTGCAATGCACAATCAACATGATGCAAGACATGTCATGGGATGCAAGTATGATGTGCGTATGCATGAGGATGCTCTCGAGCCTAAGGAGAAGATGATGGAAATGGCTTCATCTTGGGTAACAAAGAAAGCCACTGGATAGATTCGAAGATTTCAGTCGAAATCAATATAAAGATCACAGGAAACGAATGCACGGTTTGCAAATGACAAGCAAAACACTACACGATGCAATCTGCCAAAAACAACAAGTTGCCCATTAAGTGACCAAGTTTAAGTATGCTACAACACTACAACAAGCAAGCAAAAGCCATGGCAATAACATACATAACATGCTCTTCAAGAATAACCACATGGCTTCTTCCACAACATACTGGAACATGTCACAAATAGCATGGCAAAAGTGCAAAAGTTTATCCAGACTTAGTGAAAATCTAGGCATGGCAGCAACAACAACAAGTAGGCATGTTTGTAAGCTTGTGCAACTCATCTCAAAGCATATCATGGCATGAAAACTAGCTATTCACATGACAAAACTAAACTTGTTGATAACATGCTGACAGAAACATTTTATAGCAACTTGAGAGCATGAAAACAATAAGCTACATCAACTCATCATGGCAAACAAGAGCATGGATAACTAGAGCATAACATATACATAAAGGAACACCGACTGGTGCAACTCCAACCATGCACAACAACGCCGGTGGCATCAAGGAGACATGGAATAAAAATTAACAGATTCACACTTAGCAGAAATTTAACATCACAATGGCATGTTAACGAGCTTGTTGCACTCATCTCAAGACATATCATGGCGTGAAAATAAATCTATCATGTAGAGCACATTCCAATGAATAAAACTCATGTTGACACCTAGCTCATATGACACATGGATTAATATACACGGTCAAGACAAAACATCATCTCATAACAAGTTCAGAAACTTCTCAGCCACATGCACTTTTGCAACAGACATAAACAGGGCATAATTCAATCTAACATGTATGCAAATTCATCCATCATGAAGAGCGTCACAAGACCAATATTTTGACATATCATACACTCCATTTGGACCAACATGGACCAAGTTACTAGCTCACGAACGTGCCAACAAATTTATACAGACAATAAGTGCTCAAACAGTAACATCACGAAGCACTCTTGCCACGAAGATTAATACATCTAGATGAACCCTAACATGAATGAAACTAATGCTAACATGTAGAGCATGACGAGACGAACATTTTGATATATCATATGCCGAAAACGGAGCACCGAGCACAAAGTTACCACACGTGAAAGAGGGCATGAAAATTAACGGATCCAGGGACTTAGGCGAAATTATACCCTCCGAAAAGCTAAACGTGAACGGCACGGAGCGGGATGAGCCAGTGCGGGATGGATGAGGCGGTTGGATCCCCGAGCGGGTGGATCTGATCCAACCCGGATCTGGATCGGATCGGGCCGGAGCTCCGGCGGCGGCTCGCCGGAGTTGGCCGCGGCGGCGGCTGACGGCTCGCGGCACGGTGGTTCGCCGGCGCGGGGAGGCGAGGCCGGAGGCGGCGGCGCGTCGGGCGTCGCGCGCGCCGGGCGGCGGAGGCGGCAGAGGTCCGCGGCGGCGGGGCAGAAGGCCTGCGGCGGCGGGCGGCTTGCGGCCGGCGGGGGTCCGGCCGGGTAGTCCGGTGCAGCGGCGGGGTTGCGCGCCGGCGACCGATGCGAGAGGAGGCTGGAGGCCGGGCGCGGGCGTCGGCGGCCCGGGCCGGGCTTGCCCGGCCGACGGGGATATGGGCGCGGGGGTGGAGCCACTCGCGGGCTACCACGTGGCGGCTGGAGGCCGGCGGACACGTCCGTCGGCAGAGAAAATGTCCGGCGCGGAGAGGGAGGTAGGAGCTAGGGTTTCAACTGCGAGAAAATGGACGGGGTGGACGTTTTTATAGCTAGAAAGAGCTAGGAGGGTCCAAATGAGGTGCGATTTTCGCCCACACGATCACGATCCGACGACCGAGATGATGGAGGTGGTTGTGCTGGGCTAGTGGGCTGTTGTGGAGGGGTGTTGGGCCAAAAGAAAGAGGAGCTTTTAGCCCACGAGGTTAACCGTTGGAGTATCAAACGACCTCCAAACACGACAAAACTTGACAGGCGGTCTCCACGTACTAAATCAACAACGTACGACAAGTCTCACCTCATTCCGAGAACGTTCTACGACCACTTGCGAAAGAAGGACTTGGAGGTGCCACTGGCACGTGTGAGAGAGTCGGAACCCGAAACGTACAACGGAGAGAACGGAGATGATGCAACTACACACGGATGAAAATGAGACTATTCAATGCAATGCACATAATCAAAATGACATGATGACATGCGTCACACGCACAAGGCAAAACGAAGAAGCCCGAAATGAAGGAAGAGCCCATAATGGAATTGATTAAGTCAACGATGCTTATATTGCCATAAATGGAATTGTTACATCCGGGGCATTACAGGTTGCTTAGGGCCTTGGATGAGTATTGGCATCATAATGAACTTTTGCTTCATGCACAACCAAGGAGGAAGGTTATAGATACATAGAGTCACGGGCCAGGTGCTGTGATTGCTGCTCTGCTCCCCAAAAGGATTAATGCCATCCGCTCTTAAACCAAACCATACGTTCCTTGTGTCACCTGCAAACTCCTCCCATTACGTTCTCTCAATTTTTCTCCCCTACGACCCGTCAGCGGGTGCTCTCAACTTCCCTTCTTTCTTACGGTCCTCTGCGTGCCATCGCATCAACTTGGCATGCTCTTTGTTTCTGAACAGACGTTTCAACCGTGGAATTATAGGAGCATACCACATCACCTTGGCAGGAACCCTCTTCCTTGGGCGCTCGCCATCAACATCACCAGGGTCATCTCGTCTGATCTTATACTGCAGTGCACCGCATACCGGGCATGCATTCAAATCCTCGTACGCACCGTGGTATAGGACGCAGTCATTAGGGCATGCATGTATCTTATGCACCTCCAATCCTAGAGGGCATACGACCTTCTTTGTTGCGTACGTACTATCGGACAATTCGTTATCCTTTGGAAGCTTCTTCTTCAATATTTTTAGTAGCTTCTCAAATCCTTTGTCACGCACACCATTCTCCGCCTTCCACTGCAGCAATTCCAGTATGGTACCGAGCTTCGTGTTGCCATCTTCGCAATTGGGGTACAACCCTTTTTTGTAATCCTCCAATATGCGATCGAACTTCAGCTTCTCCTTTTCACTTTCGCATTGTCTCCTTGCATCAACAATGACCCAGCGGAGATCATCATCAGGCACAACATCGTCTGGTTCCTCTTGACCTTCAGCAGCTTCCCCCGTTGCATCACCGTATTCCGGGGGCACATAGTCGTCATCGACCTCTTCTTCTTCGTTATCTTCCATCATAACCCCTATTTCTCCATGCTTGGTCCAAACAGTATAGTGTGGCATGAAACCCTTATAAAGCAGGTGGGTGTGAAGGATTTTCGTTACAGAGTAAGTCCTCTTATTCCCACAGCTAGTGCATGGACAACACATAAAACCATTCTGCTTGTTTGCCTTAGCTACTTCGAGAAAATTATGCATGCCATTAATATACTCGGAAGTGCGTCTGTCACCATACATCCATTGCCGGATCATCTGCTTGCATTTATATGTAATTAAGTGTTTCAAAAACCATTACAGAACATCATGGATAGATAAGTGATCAAACTAATATAAGTTTATCATCACATTAAATTCAAAGTACATGCATAGCTCTCTAGAGCTTCTAATTAAACCATACTTTGAAACTATGTAATAACAAGCAATAATAAAAGTAAGAAAAGCATAGACAGAACAAGAGGCTCACCACGGTGGTGCCGGCGACGAGATCGGCGCGGGCGATCGACGGCGGTGAAGAAGGGGATGGGACATGACAGACCGCTAAACCTAGCCAACTCTCGGAGAAAATGGAGCTTGGAGTTCTATCTTCGAGATGAGAAAGCTTAACTAGTGTCGCTCGGGCATTTCATCGAACACCTCATGTGCATAGGAGGTGAGCTAGAGCACCACAAAGCTCTCTCCTCGCCAGCCAAAAAAAAACAGAGCAGTGTGGAGTGCTCTGCTAGCCGGCGATGGGGTATATATAGGCAACCCATTGGTCCCGGTTTGTGGATGGAACCGGGACTAAAGGCCCCCCTTCTGTCCCGGTTCCAGGCACGAACCGGGACCAATGGGTGTGGGCCACGAGCGAGGCCCATTGGTTTCGGTTCGTGGCTGGAACCGGGACAGATGGGTCCAGACCAACCGGGACAGATGCCCCACGAGGCCTGACCGGCCCCCTGGGCGCACGAACCGGGACGTATGCCCGCATGGGTCCCGGTTCGTGAGTGAACCGGGACTAATGGGCTTGCCAGGCCCGAACCAAAGCCCTGTTTTCTACTAGTCTTAGATCCCTTGCAAGAAATGGGAATGAATTTCAAACACGAGGGCGCTGTTGATTGCCGGCTAAACGTTGAGATACTTTGTTTTTAAATTCTAGTAAAACCAAAAGTCGTCTGAAATTCATGAAACTTGGCATGCTATAATGCAATGGCGCCCGACATGCCATGTTATTTTTTATGTCCATTTTGAGAGAGGGCGCACTCGAATAACTGCCAACAAAGGCATTTTGAAACAAATAGTTGCCACTGTAACATCTCAAACATTTTGTATAATTTAAATTGTGTGCGTTCTGTTAACCATTCACGTGATGCCATGCTTCACTCTTTGAATGGCTAGGAGGTGCCGTGCGGATAGGTGCTTGAGTGCTTGACTAAACGGAAGGCGTGCGAGCTATACTCCAATGCGGAGGCTCAACGGGAAGCGTGCGAGCTGTATGCCGCGCAGCCTTATCGGGAAGCTTGCCCTTTCACTTCCATGGCCGCCCGCCTTGCTCGAATCCTCTCCATTAATGGCGCCCAAGCCGCAATTTAATTCGGTTTTTAAATATAAAACACTCGTATGCAAACCCGTATGCAAACCGACAGCTTCCCGAGGAAGCTAAGGGAAAATGTGCGGAGCAGGATTTGTCCAGCTCTTGACCGCAAACGTTTTAGATAGAACACCCGTATGCTAAGTGAGAGCTATGGTCTCCCCACTTAAGTCGAGGGAAAATGCGTAGCGCAGGATTGGTGCATCCCTTCAACGCAAACGGTTGTTTTGGATGACCCGTGTGCAACCACGTACAAACAATTTGGTAAGATTTGCATCTGTCATATTGGGTATGTTGTCATTTTTCAAACTGGAAAGATTTAAATTTGTTGATCTAGTAACGTTGCCATTTGTCAATCCTTCTAACACTGCGATTTGTCAAAATATGCAGCTAGAAATCACTAGCACTGTCTAATTTTTACAACTAAAATTTAGTAATTAAGCATAGATTTCATTCATAGATTAAGCAGTCGTTCTTAATTTATACAAACAGTTCAACTCCACAGCTGAACCGACCAAACTTTTCCCCAATTGTTGCCAACCATGTACTGAAATAGCTAGTTCAACTATATATACTAGCTAATTTTAAGTACGTTGCACAGTTCGACCACACATCTATAGTCAGATGAACTGAACAAAATATCCCCTAAGTACTACTACTTCCACGGAGGGGCTTTCTGCTACTTCTGGTAGCCTCTCCTCTGATGAGCGCGCTCAGTAAGAGGCAGTGGAGGAGGAGGAGCCTACCAACGAGCTGGAGAAATGCAATACGGTGCATGCCGCTGCTGCACGTTCAGCGACGCTCGCCAGCTCGAACGCCCACTGCCGCTCCAGACGATCCCTCTCGAAGCGGCCGGACTACTCGTAGATCTCCTGATTCCTTGCCTCCGCGTCGGCGTGTGCTGTGGCCACAGCTACGGTAAGGCTCTTTGCGTGCTCGATGTGGCGTTCCTCCTCCTCCCGCGGGAACTGGATGTAGCACGCAAGATCGCTGACGCACGTGCGGCCCTCCACTTCCGCCTCCCTCCTACGAGCGGTGGTGGCGGAGCGGGTGATGATCCCGACGGTCAACGGTGGGCTGGCGGCCGATGATGGGGTGGCGGCCACGACCACCACCTCCCGCCTTTGGGGCACGGTGGCGGAGCGGGTGATGGCCACGGTGGCCGGCAGAGCGGTGGCGGCCAAGACGGCCACATCCCGCCTTCGGGCCACGATAGCGGAGCGGGAGATGGCCCTGGCTTTTGACGGTAGTGTGGTGGCAACGGTGGCCGGCAACTGCTGCCGACGGGCAGCGACGGCGGAGCGTGTGGTGGGTGTTCCGCACACACCCAACAGGGACGCCACACGCACTACACTACGCCGGGGACTACGCCGCCGCCGTGGTGTAGCCTCCTAGCTGGAGCTGTCCTCTGATGACGGCGGAGTGGCTGAGCGACGACGACAGACCAGTGCAATTGTTGATTGTGGGAGAAGTAGGCGAGATATAATACAGGGAGGGAGGGGAAAATGCGACGCAGGACTCGCCGACCGTCAGGGTTTTTATAGCAGGCTGGTAAGCATTGGGATTTTGGGGGATTTCACCGAGTCGGGCGGCAAGCTTGCGCTGGAACCTGCGAGGTTGCGCGGGAACGGGCTCACCGACGATTCTTTGGCGCCATCGTTTGGTCAAAAGAACGCCCCCGCGCACTGCGCAAGCTTGCGCTGTAAGCCGTCTGCGGCAGCGGGGTGACAAGACGTGCGAAACGAGGACGAAAGGACAAGTACACATACGGTAAATAAAAAAAACGTTTGCGATTTAATTACCTGCTATACCCCGTCCAGGTTTAGAAGTAGGGTTTAACTAATAAAATACGAATGCATGTCGCCAAAGATTATATCGTTGGAGTCGTATTTGAACATAGTTTCCAGCTATACAATTTTTGTAACATCCATCAACACTTTTTTGGTTAAATTTAAGGTTATATACCATCAAGCATTTGCCAGCAACACACACGGCTTATTCCATCACAAACAGCTCGGATGGATCGACTGTATGCCATGTATCGCACACGCAACTCTAATCTTATTCGTGCTTGATGTCTCCGACATCGCTCACACAGTCCGTCTTATTTGCCATGTATCACTGTGCAGGCCTCTGCTCGCGTCCCTCGGCAAGCTCTGCTCGTCGTTAGGCGCCGCGACGTGCTCTACTTGCGTCCGTTGGCGCGCTCTGCTCGCGTTCGTCGGCGCGCTCTGCTCGCGTCCGTCGGCACGGTCGGCTTGTGGACAGATTTTCCTTGTGCGTTCAACTGCTATATATATGGTTGCTCGCAGTTAAGGCGACTGCGGAGCGCTCTGCTCGCGTCCCTACGCGCGTGCTCTGCCAGCGGTTGGGCGTGCACACAATCACGTCAGGGGCCCCATATCCATGTGGTTGTGCTACGCGCGTTGCCACACGATGCAGTTATGTGTGGCACGATGTAGTTACACACTGCAAATTAGAACTGCCATCAAGGGCCTGCCGATATTCCTGGCCGTCCGGCTTCCCCTTTAATTCCCGCATACATTATAACCTTAGTCTCTTCAACCTATCGATCGCGCCCCACAACACAACAAGCACACCCATGACGACACATAGAGAGGGGATGTCCAGTGGCGCTCCAATGGATTTCGGCGAGCATAGAGTGGAGACCCATGCGAGGGAGACGGATCTCTTGGTGGTGTACACCATCGATCCGGCCGTGGTGGATGACTACATCAACAGCATTGAGCAGTTGCTTGCTTGAGACAAGGTGGTCGACATTGACCTCCAGTGCACCGCCGGTCGTCCCAGCATAGATCAGAAGGTTGGCGTTGCCCAGTTGTGCGTGCGGCATCATGTCCTCATCTACCACTACTGCATGGCCATAGAGCCTTGCGACCGTTTCAACAGGTTTGTCAACAGCACCGACTACAAGTTCGCCATGGTGGAAACCAAAGAGTATGTTAATGCGCTGAGAGTTACGGGCTTGGCCAGCTAGAACCTTGTTGAAATCTGTGACCACTACAGGTTCTGGGGCAGCAGGAGGAAGGACTCCCTGGTCGAACTCGCCTCGACCATCATCGACCCCTACTACGAAAAGATGAAGCATGATGCCTAGAGAACAAGTCCCCTATCCTGGCATAGGGCCTAGATGTGGAAACTGGATGAACCTCACCTCTGTTTCGCGGCCAAGAGCGTGTACACATGCTACGAGATGTACAGGCGGATCGTTGACATGAGAAAGTGCCTCGTTACCTAAATCGATGAGCCCAGACCGAGCCACAAGCAGAGCAAGCGTCACAAGATGTAGATGATGATCAGATGACCGTTTATGCTAGTTAATCATGCATGCAATATATAATTTACTTTATTGGTGTGTGGAAATGTCATGTGTGTAGTAGCCATCTATGTAATTATGCATGTAATAGTTTACTTTGGTGTGTGAAAATGCCATGGTTGTAGTAGCCACCTATGTAAGCAGATGTCATTAACTCTTTTGGGGAGCAGAATAACAATCGTAGCTCCTGGCCTATGAATCTATGTATCTATATCTTCCCTCCTTGCTTGTGCATGGAGCGGAAGTTCATTATGATGTCAGTGCTCATCCAAGGCACCAAGCAACCATGCAATGGCATTGATGTGTACTAAGGCCATTAGTTGAAGAACATTTACAGCTGTAGGACAAAAAAGGTGTACGTGTGTGGGATGAGCACAAACATCAAGAATTTGACCTACGAGCGTTGATGTTTGTAACCATCAATGATTGGCCTTCTCTTAGTAACCTTTCAAGACAGACAAACAAGGTATACCACACATGCACGCACTGTGTAGATGAGACCGAGTGTATATATTTTGATAAATGTAAGAAGAATGTGCACCTAGGACATCATCGATTTATGCCGATCAAGCATCTCTTATGAAAGACATGCATGCATTTCAAAGGTGAGGCATATCACCGGAAGAAGCCTCGCCACCGCACTCGTGATGATATACTTGATATGGTCAAGGATTTAAAAGTAATCTTTGGAAAGGGTCCTACCCTATTGAAAAGACATAGAGGTCCGCTCTGCAATCGACGTGATGCACATGACGAAGAATCTTTGCGTGAACCTGCTAGGATTCTTGGGCATGTACGAGAAGACAAAAGATACACCGGAGGCACGGTAGGACCAACAACGTATGCACGAAAAAGATGGCATCCATCCGAAGAAGTATCAAGGTCCTGCCAGCTACAGTCTTACCAAAGAAGAGAAGAAAATCTTCTTTGAATGCATGCTCCGTATGAAGGTCCCGTCTGGCTTCTTGTCGAATATAAAGGGAATAATAAATATGATATAGAAAAAGTTACAGAACCTAAAGTCTCATGACTGCTACGTGATTATGACGCAATTGCTTCCGGTTGCGTTGAGGGGTCTTCTACTGAAACACGTTCGATAGCCACTGTGAAGCTATGTGCATTCCTCAATGCAATCTCTCACAGGGTAATCAATCTAGAAATCCTACCTATGTTACAGAATGATTTGGTGCAACGTCTTGTCAGTTTTTAGTTGGTGTTCCCACCATCCTTCTACAATATCATGACGCACGTCCTAGTTGACATAGTCGACGAGATTGAAATTCTGGGTCCTATATTTCTACACTATGTCCCCCTTAGAGAGGTTCATGGGAGTCTTAAAGAAATATTTTCATAACTGTGCTAGGCTAGAAGGAAGCATATCCAAGAGCCATGAAACAGAGGAGGTCATTGAGTTTTGTGTTGACTTTATTCCTGGCCTTAAGTCTATTGGTGTTCTTGAATCACGACATGAGGGAAGACTGGGTGGAAAAGGTCCGCTAGGAAAGGATACAGTAATATGTATGGACGGGCATTCTTTCGCGCAAGCACACTACACAATTCTACAAAGTTCCACCTTGGCGGCTCCGTATATCGAGGAACACATGGATATTGTATGCTCCAAGAACCCGGAGCAGCCCGAGCCTTTGGATCAAACGTACACATATGGCGTCATTCGGCGGTTGGTTGCAAACACATCTCATGCATGATGACACTGATGGAGATGAGATGTACTTGCTAGCCAAGTCACCATCTTCGACTATATTGACTTTCAAAGGGTACGAGATAAATGGGAATACATTTTACATGATCACCCAAGATAAAAAGAGCACCAACTAAAACAATGGTGTCCGCTTTGATGCATCAAACACTAATAGGCCAAAGGACAAATATTATGGTTACATAGAGGAGATATGGGAACCTGACTATGGACGTGATTTAAAGGTCACTTAGTTTCGGAGCAAATGGGTCACTCTTACAAGAGGCGGGGTAAATGAAGACCCGCGGTATGAAATGACAACACTTGATCTCAACAATCTTGGGTACACAGACGAACCATTCGTTCTAGCCAATGATGTGGCGCAAGTTTTCTAGGCGAAGGACATGTTTACCAAGCCGAGAAAAAGAAAAGATAAGAAAGCGAATACATCATACGATGACCCAAAGGGCCACATAGTTCTTTCAGGGAAAAGAAACATCGTGGGAATGGAAGACAAGACAGAGATGTCAGAACATTATGAAAAGTTTCATTAAATTGCTCCGTTCACAGTGAAGACTGACCCAAGCATCCTGTTAAATGATGTAGATTGTCCATGGTTACGGCGCAAAGGAACACACACGAAGTAAATGTTTTATGCCCCAAGATCCAACTCTGGGATGTGACCGGCTTCACCGTCATCATTTTCTTCTCTAGTGAGTTTTCGGTCTTATCTGGAAAGACCCACTTGGGACAAACCGGAGGGAATCTTTGTAAGAGTTAGGTTATATATATGTGTTTTGACATTTGAAACGCGAAGAAACATTATGTAGGAGTTAATCAATGCAATTATGTCCAAACATTGAAACATTATGTGGTTGAAAATGTATTTTGCGAGGTTGATCATGCATTTAATGTTTTTTTGAGCAATACAATTAATAAAAGAGCTAAACAGAATTTGTTTTTTGATTAAAACACCTATTTAAAATAACCTAAAAAATACCAAATTCGACATACTGATAACACATTAATATTAAACAGCCCGAGAAAGAATCACTAAAAAATCTATTTTAAAAGTAAAGTTATTCACAGACTAGTGATTCACACAAATTTCAAAGAATTCAAATTTAAAATATTCAAATTTGAAAACTACCGGCAATAACAGATAGTTTATAATTTTTGTTACCTATAGCAAAATGATTCATTTAAAAACTCTAAATATTCGGTTGTAAGTAGAAATAAAAGAAAATAAATAAAGGAAAGGAAAACTGGAAAAATACCGTTAGTCCCGGTTGCCACCACGAACCGAGACTAAAGGTCCTCCTCCCGCGCTGAATTTAGGCCGTCAAAAGAAGCCCTTTAGTCCCGGCCCGTGTCTGTAGCCGGGACTAAAGGTCCATTCTATATAACATGGCACTTAGCGTTTTCAACCTCCACCGCCCCCAGGAGATCAAATCCAGAAGCAGAGACGCCGCCAGGCAGCCGCGCGTCGTAGTCGCACCGCTCCTCGTCGGCCCTGGAGCCTTCTCAGTCGACTCCTACCGCTCGGCAGCTCCAGTCTGGTGGTCGTCCACGCTTCTAGTCCGCGCGCTTGAATCCATCGTCGTCCCAAGCCGCGCCCGAGCCCTTTGCCCGCAGCTCCGGTGCCGCGCACCGTCGACGTCCTCACTGTGTGGCCGGTCGCTCGCCGTCGTTGAACGCCCGTTAGGTATACCCTCCTGCTCTCCCTCTTCGATCTCATCCCACACACCTCCGCTGGCTGCTCTGTTCTACTCTTGCCGGCCGCCACTACTGCTGCTTAATTTACTGTTAATTAGATGGATGTGTTAGATGGATTTTTGTGTGTAGATGAATGTTCGATCGATGGATGCACGTTAGATGGATCTTTTTGTGTAGATGAATGTTAGATGGATGTTGGATGGATTTTTGTGTGTAGATGAATGTTAGATGGATGTATTTATGTGTGTGGATGAATGTCGTTAGATGGATTTATGTATTTTTGTGTGTAGATGAATGTTAAATGGATACGTAGATGCATAGATATTATATTGATGTATGTTAGAATGATGGATGAATAGGTTCCTTTTTAATATACTTTGTGCTATTGTAATGGGTTGTAAAAATAAGAATATTAAATATCAGTAGCATAATAAAATGATAATTATTGCATTGAATTTTTTTCATAGGAATTTGTTCTCGACGTCAATGATGCCCGTGGCGCATCCTCGTCATCAACTCGGCGGCGACAACCTGTTAGAGAGGCGCCATGTCCGGGACTGGGCTCCGCCGGGCTAGCACTGGGAGGTGCTACCTCCAGGGGCGTGCAACTTGGTGAGGAATCAGGGTCCCATCGTCGACCCGGATCTTCTTTGGTGGCAGCCGCGTGGGCCACTATTGGTGCGGAGGCAGCCAGCCCCTGAGGAGATGGTATGTCACTATGTCAGGGAGGAGGATGAGCACGTTCGTCGCTACATGGTTGCGTTGGACGTCAGGTTCTCCAATACCTGGCAGGTTCTTTAGAGATCTCACCCGAGCTATAATCTTGTGGTGGTTCCTTTTCTTTCGGTGTCCACTGCCCGCACCTCAGGAACCGTGAGTCAACTGGATTATTTGATGATATTCGAGCTGTATTAGTGATGTTACATGATAATATTCGAGATGTATTAGTGATAATATTCGAGATGGATTCCAGATTATATTCGATAATATTCGATGATGCATTAACTGGATTATTTGAGACCTTATTCTGCTAACAAAACCTTCTTATTCTGCACTTCGACACTGCAACAAAACCCGAACCGAACCGCACAGGCAATGAAAACGAAAACTGCCCCCACTTCGTTGCTACTACCAGCTACCACCACCATCTCAACCGACCCCCGCACCACCCCCTGGTCAAACGGGGCTCTCCCACCTCCCCGATCCAACCACCATGCAGCGCCGCCCGCCCCGGCCACCAACCACCCCACGCCGCCTGCCGCTGGCCAACACCCAGCACCGCCCGCCGACGGCCATAACCACGCGCCACCCACCACGACCATAACCACGCGTCGCCCGCCCCGGACACAACCATGCACCGCCCCCGCCTCGGCCACCACGAGCCGACGCCGGATCCAGGCCGGTGTGGGCCCTAGCGATGTACCAGCGCCGGATCCAGGCCACGGCGGCCCCCGCGACGTCCAGCTACCGGAGCTAGGCCGCGTCGGCCTCTCGTCGCCCCACCTACTCCCCACCGGATGCGCCTCCGCCGCGCACCGGACCGGCGTGGGAGGACACCAGCCGAGGGCAGCCCTGGACGGTGCTCCAAGCTTGCGAGGATGGACGCGCGGCTGCATTCATGCCTCCACGGCCACCCCGCCGCTACCTTTCTCCCATCGGGCCGCTGCCTCCACACACCACTGGCGAGATCCGGTGGTATTCCCTCATCTATCCATTGCTGGATGCCAGTCTTCCCTAGCTCCACTCCAATAAATGCCGCCGGTGGCCGACTCCCTCCGGCGAGTCTTGTGCCCCACCAAGCCCACCTCCTATGGCGGCGCCCCAGGAAATCATTGGATCCCGGCGAGATCCGGCCGTGGACTTCTTCTCGGGCCTGCAGTTCGGCCCCCAACGGTGATGTAGTGCAGCTCCAGTTCCGCCGGAGATCCATGGCGTCGCTCCGAGCACAGCCGAAGATCGACGTGGAGGTTGGGGTAGCCACGGCCGTCACCCCACTGGATCCGGCCGGCGTGCACTTCAGCTGATGCCGCAGCTCTTTCTCATCACCCATGGAGTTCACCGGCAACGCCCCCTCCACGACTCACGATGTCCAAGTTGGGTCCACTAGACGACGCCTCGCTCCCCTATGCATCTTCATTCACGCGAGGGATCCTCCTCGATCCATGTTCGCGCCCTCCATGGTTGTTTTGCTTTCTTATGCCCCCTTGCTCCTCGCCCATCCCTCCCCTCTCTGTTGTTTTGTCGCTTGATTGTCGGCGGTTCCTCTGTTTTGCAAGTTTCGACAGCAATCCCGCGTCGACGACAAGGGTGCTGACCAGACCGCGGCAGTTCGCTAGTGCAAAGGGCGCGTGCAGTTTGGCCTGTAGGGGAGAGCAGTGCAATTGAATTCTGAAAACAATCTTGAAAATATTGACGGAGTCACACCCAAAGTCCTAGGTTGCAGCACTGCAGAATACGGTGGCATGTGCAGTTCGCTGTACCTAATTTTAAAGACTACTTTTGCTTTTGAAGAGTATCGTTGCAGTTAACTTTGTGCTCGGTGTAATTCTTGAGCGAGTCCGTTGGATATACAGCTGTTCTGTTTTAATATTGTTTGCAATTCTCTATGTGTGTTGCAGTGCACTGCATAAAGGGTGCAGTGCACTCCGGCGACGTTAGGATTTCATCCAGGTTTTTTCCTAGGATGGAGTTCACCAGTAAAAGCTTTGTGGGTCATTATGTATGAAAAAAATGATTAAACTTGAGCAAAGGGAGCAGTGAATGCTGTTCACTAAAATGTGAGTGGTTGTGTAAAAATAATTAATGAATATGAATGTTTTGAAGCTCACTTCGTGGTTCACGCAGTTTCGGATTGGTTCCTTTGTGGTTCACTTGGTACATAGAAAAAACCATCTCACAGAAGTTCACTTCTTATTAGAAGTAGTTCTCTTGCTCAGTGCGGTTCACTCGCCCTGCTTATGCACGTAAAAAAAAGTATGAAAAAAACACACGAGGTTCACTTTGCGTAGTGTTGCGGTTCATTTTCTGAAGTGTTGTGGTCCACTCTCATTCGAAAAAAAAGTTGAAAAAGAGACAACAAAAACTTGTGCGAGAAAGTTTATGTCCGACAAAAAGAAATCCTGCAGTGCACTTGACCGTCTGATGCAGTGCGGTTTTTAGTCTGAAGCTGTGCGGTTTTCTGTCGGATACAGTACATACGACAATTTTGACTCGCGAAAAACAGAGTCTCCGCATTTTGTTAAAATCAACATTGCTCTTAAACCGTAAGGAATTAGAGAGAGTGTTCTACATGAAAAAGTTGTGCCTCGTCAATATCTTTCTAGCAGCGTATGGTTTGAATCATTTCCACCAGCGGTTTGTTAAAATTTCGTGAAAAACGGCCGCTGCCACTCGACGTCCGTTGCACGATTTTCAAACTTAACTTAAAACCATAAGGAATCTCAAAAACATTTCAAGATATGAAAGTTGCGCCTCGTCTATAGCTTTTCAACGGTATATTACCCGCCTTGTTTCAGCAAACGGTTCAAAAACCGGAGCGAAAACAGTACAAAAAGTTTGATTTTTTTAAACAGAGTTCCGTGATTTAGTAAATTTAAAACTGCTCTTAAACCGTAATGAATTAGAGAAAATAATATATATGTAAAAGATGCGTCTCGACGATATAGTTCGAACGTTGTATCATTTGCATCATTTCGACGAGCGGTTTAGAAAAAAACGCAAAAAAACGCTCGCTGCCACTATTCGTGTGTCGCACCGTTTTCAAAACTGCTCTTAAACCATGAGGAATCTCGAAAAATATTCAACATAGCGAGTTGCGCCTACTCCATAGCTTCTCAACGGTATATTACACGCATGATTCCGATAATTTGTTAAAAATCTAGAGCGAAAAAGGTACCCAAAAATAACACGTACAATTTTGTTGACACGAAGTTCACTGGTCGTTGTGGTGCAGTACCTCTGCTACTAAGAGTGCAGCGCCCTCGCATTGTGCGTGCAGTGCGGAAGTGTTATCAACATATTTATTCTGCTAATATCAGCAGAATAGACCGGATGTGTGTATATATATATTAACGAAACTTTCTTATTTTAGACCTCTGGATCGAGCTAATCTTCAACAACCAGGGCGGTACAAGGCCCGGCCAAAAAGTTGCAGGCTGGCATAAAGTACAACATCGATGAGATCAAACCAAACATCGAAACGATTGCTCCTAAAAAGAATGCGGACAAATTTACTCGTCGATGTGGAGTTATTGTCAGGTTCGAAATCCCTATCTCCGTTCAAGAATGGAATAAGCTAAAGGAAGATCGAGGAGTTAGTTTTGTCGCCAAAAGAGCAAAATATCTTTTTTGGGATACACTGATGTCACATTTCACCCTACCAGAGCATTTCACAGATGCAGATTGGGAGCAAGTCAAGAAGAGTGCTCTTAAGAAGATGGCCACACAATTCTGCAACGGGAAGAAAATATTATGGGCCGGTTACGTCGAAGCAGAAAAGCAGACTCAGAATTCACTGGACCACTTGAGAAGGAATCGAAAGCAGCTCAGGAACGGTCGAGGAAAAACAAGAAAAAAACTGAGAAAAAAGCACGACCATGTTCTGGGGCCAGGAAGCTACAAGACTGGCTAGCCTAAGTGGGATGAATATGAGGAAAAGATGATTCCTATAGGGGTCACTCCAAAAATATTGGGTTGGCCCGGCAGGTGCAGGACTTGGTTTTATGCGTGTGGGGGAAAGTTGGACCCAATGACACGAAAGATAATCGAGCAGGAAAGTCTGAAACAAGCCTTGGATGCTTTACTTGTAACAACAGAAGAGGCTCAAACAGGGGTGTTCCAACCCGAGAAAGAAGAAGTAGGGTGAAGACAAGAAGAAGCAGGTTGCAGAACGACTTCTACAGGGAGAATCAAAGCACGTTGAGTTGGAATGCGCTATCATGGGGCAGCAGGAGCAGAACGACACACTTAGCCTGGAAAGGGCATCTCAGTGGAAGCAGCAAGCAGATCCAGCATTGGAACCGTCCCATCTATGCCTAAACGCAACATGGGTTCCATAGGGGTCCTAGCCGATGATGCACAGATGGCTAGATACCCCGTGGATGATATCATAGAGACGATAACTTGTGAGCTACACATGAAACCGAAGAACATATTGCTACTTCTCGAGCTTGCGTTATATTGCCTCGAAGAGGAAAGGGAGATGCAGCACAGTAGCGTAAGTATTTCCATCAGTTTTTGAGAACCAAGGTATCAATCCAGTAGGAAATCACGCGTGAGTCCCTCGCACAAGCACAAACAAATAAAAATTTTGCAGCCAACGAGATAAGGGGTTGTCAATCCCTTTACGTTCACTTACGAAAGTGAGATCTAATAGAGATGATAGTTTGATATTTTTGGTATTTTTGGTTATAAGAACAGAAAGTAAAAGCGGAAAAAGTAAAGTAGGTGTAGATTGATATGTTGAGAATAGACCCGGGGGCCACAGTGTTCTCTAGTGGCTTATCTCATGATAGCGATATTCTATGGCGGGTAAATAAATTACTGTCGAGCAATTCATAGAAAAGCGAATAATTATGAGACTATATAGGCATGATCATTATATATAGGCATCACGTCCGAGACAAGTAGACCGAAACGATTCTGCATCTACTACTATTACTCCACACATCGAGTGCTCTCCAGCATGCATCTAGTGTATTGACTTCATAAAAACAAAGTAATGCCTTAAGCAAGATGACATAATGTAGAGGGATAAACTCAAGCAATATGATATAAACCCCATCTTTTTATCCTCGATGGCAATAATACAATACGTGCCTTGCTGCCCCTACTGTCACTCGAAAAGGACACCGCAAGATTGAACCCAAAGCCAAGCACTTCTCCCATTGCAAGAACTATAGATCTAGTAGGCCAAACCAAACCAATAATTCGAAGAGACTTGCAGGATATTATAATCATACATAAAGAGTTCAGAGATGAACCAAATATTTCTCATATATAATTTTGATCATAAGCCCACAATTCATGGGATCACGACAAACACACCGCAAAAAGATATTACATCAAATTGATCTCCTCGAAGACCGAGGAGAACTTTGTATTGAGATCCAAAGAGAGAGAAGAAGCCATCTAGATACTAGCTATGGACCCGAAGGTCTGTGGTAAACTACTCACAACTCATGGTGAGGCAATGATGATGATGTAGAAGCACTCCGTGGAAGATCCACCCTCCGGCGGAGCTCCGGAACAGGCCCCAAAATGGGATCTCACGGGAATAGAAGGTTACGGCGGTGGAACTAGGGTTTTCTCTGTTGTTCTGATGGTTTCGAGGTACGTAGGCATATATAGGAGGAAGGAGGGCACCGGGGGCCATACGTGGGACCCATGAGGCAGGGGGCGTGCCCTAGGGGGGTGGGGCGCCCCCACCCTCGTGGGCACCAAGTAAACCCTACTCCATGGTTCTCAAGTCTCCCGTTAGTGATTTTCTCCAAAAATATCTCTCCCGAAGGTTTCCTTCTGTTTGGACTGCGTTTGATATCCCTTTTCTGTAAAACCCTGAAACAGGCAAAAAAACAACAATCTGGACTGGGCCTTTGGGTTTGTAGGTTAGTCCCAAAAATAATATAAAAGTGTATGACAAAGCCCATTAAACACCCAAAACATCATAAATAATAGCATGTAACAATCAAAAATTATAGATCCATTGGAGACGTATCAAGCATCCCCAAGCTTAATTCATGCTCATCCTCGAGTAGGTAAATGATAAAAACAGAATTTTTTATGTGGAATGCTAACCAACATAGTTTTTCAATGTAATTCTCTTAATTGTGGCATGAATGTTCAGATCTGAAAGATTCAAGACAAAAGTCTATATTGACCTAAGAAATAATAATACTTCAAGCATACTAATAAATCAATCATGTCTTCTCAAAATATTATGGCTAAAGAAAGTTATCCCTACAAAATCATATAGTCTGGCTATGATCCCTCTTCATCACACAAAATATTTCATATCATGCACAACCCCGGTTTCAGCCAAGCAATTGTTTTCATACTCAAATATTTTCAAACCTTTCAACTTTCACGCAATACATGAGCGTGAGCCATGGATATAGCATTATAAGTGGAATAGAGTGGTGGTTGTGGAGAAGACAAAAAGGAGGAAGATAGTCTCACATCTACTAGGCGTATAAATGGGCTATGGAGATGCCCATTAATAGATATCAATATGAGTGAGTAGGGATTGCCATGCAACGGATGCACTAGAGCTAAAAATGTATGAAAGCTCAACAAAAGAAACTAGTGGGTGTGCATCCAACTTGCTTGCTCATGAAGACGTAGGGCATTTGAGGAAGCCCATCGTTGGAATATACAAGCCAAGTTCTATAATGAAAATTCCCACTAGTATATGAAAGTAACTAAACATGAGACTCTCTATCATGAAGAACATGGTCCTACTTTGAAGCACAAGTGTGGAAAAAGATAGTAGCAATTGTCGCTTCTCTCTATTCTCTCTTTTTTTTGGAGGGGCTTTCTCTTTTTTTATTAGACCCTCTTTATTTTTTTTGGGCCATCTCTTTTTTTATTGGCCTTTCCTCACATGGGACATTGCTCTAATAATGATGATCATCACACTTTTATTGATTTACAACTCGATACTAGAACAAGTATGACTGTATATGAATGCCTCCGGCGGTGTACCGGGATGCGCAATGGATCAAGAGTGACATGTATGAGAAATTATGCTTGGTGGGTTTGCCACAAATAAGATGTCAACTACATGATTGTGCATGACAATATGATGCGTGTCATATGAATGGAACGGTGGAAAGTTGCATGGCAATATATCTCAGAATGGCTATGGAAATGCCATGATAGGTAGGTATGGTGGCTGTTTTGAGGAATATATATGGTGGCTGTTTTGAGGAATATATATGGTAGTTGTTTTGAGGAAGTATATATAGTGGGTGGAAGGTACCGGCGAAAGTTGCGTGATACAAGAGAGGCTAGCAATGGTGGAAGGGTGAGAGTGCGTATAATCCATGGACTCAACATTAGTCATAAGAACTCATATACTTATAGCAAAAATTTACGAGTCATCAAAAGAAAGCAATCAACGGATGCTCCTAGGG